>CM076092.1:21717306-22917306 GCA_038088585.1 Chrysina gloriosa
AAGTTAGTTGTGACGATTTCTTTGAGCTCTTGGTCAGTTTGAAAGCGGTGCCATTTCTTCAGTTGAGGAAAAAGATGGTAGTCACTCGGCGCTAGGTCGTGACACTATGGTGGATGTTCAAAAATGTCCCACTGAAATTGCTCAAGAAGCCGTTGGGTTACACAAGCAGTGTGAGTTCGGGCACTTTCATGAATCAAACCAATTCCAGAAGTCAGCATGCCTATTCTTTTGTTTTGAATAGTTCCCTGTAAGCGTCGCAAAGTTTCACAGTATGAATCTGCAGTAATTGTTGTTCCCGGTTACATAAACTCCGCAAGCAACGCACTCTTTGGTCCCAAAAACAGTTGCCATAATCTTACGGTTGCTGAAGGTTCATTTGAATTTTATGGGTTTTGTGTGCATCCGTTGTTGTGATTGTCATTTCTTATTGGGGGTGTCATATTCAACCCACAACCCTGTCACAATGGATTCCAAGAAATCTTCTCCAGCTGTAACGGTCAAGAAACGCTAAAGCTGCAGCCATTCGGCAATTTTTGTGGTTGTCAGTCAACATGTTTGGGAGACAGCGAACACAAAGTTTTCTGTAGCGCAACTGTTGATTAACTACAGAGTGCAGAAAGATTTTGAAACTTCCTTAACCACTTGGTCAACTTATTGAACAAGGTCGTCTGTAGCAACCGACTTGCGTCCTCGATCCCCTTCATCATGTACATCAGTTCGGCCATCTTTAAACTTTCGACACCATTCACAAACAACACCATCACTCATAAAACTGTTTCCTTATACTCCTTCGACTCATTCTTCGATGAATTTCCGCTGCACTATTCCCTTCTGCCTGCAAGAAACGAATAACATTTCGCAGTTCACACTTCGCGGGAGAATCAATAGAGGCAGCCATGTTCACGACTACAGATCAACAAGAAATGGCGTGTTGGACTCGGCAATGACAGAGCCTATGGAGCGCGAGATGCGCAGGCAGGGAGTTGACAAAAAGACAGTCCTCGTATATATCTTTGTTCACTAAAATACTATTAGTGTCTACACGATTGAATGTGAGCCTTATCACAAGTATTAGTATATCTTAATCTACATTCACCATTACCTGCAACCATATGACAATTATTGAGTTTCAACATGCATTTCATAATATATAGTATAATAAGAAGGGGTTAGTTTCGCATAGGTTTTTTTTTCCAAAATATTAATCGTAAAGCACAACATCTTTAATGAAGTTGCATATGTGGCTTTTTCTAACGTAAGTACTGTACACTAAAAGCCCTTAATATATTCTTATATAAAAATAAACAGAAGTCGCTGCCGCTGGAAAACAATTCCATTGTAAAGGTTTTTAGAGAATTCCGTACCAGCAATATCTTCTCTAAAATTTGAATTTTGAGGCCAATATTTCGCATCACAATTTGATGTTTTTTCGGAAGTTAACTACAATCAAGAAGTGTAAATATACAAATGTTTTAAAAATATTTGATCTATGACTAATGACGAATATGAATCGTATTTACTGGAATAACAGTACAGTGTCATAAAAACAAACAGCAAGCAGACGGCTTCATTGTCAGTCCTTGGTTAGTTTTTGGTTTAGGCTGCGTTAGTCACTGTTGAATAACGATATACAATTTAAAAGATTATATTTTTCTATCAACAGATTTAGAAAAGTCTAGAGATCATAATATAATGTAGGTACATTACTTGTCAACCAAACAGAAATAATGAGTACTATTCAAACACGGTATACACCAGAACGGCTGTCTTTTGTTCACAGAATATTATAGCGCTTTGTCAACTTTCTAGAAATATTTCGCCCAAATTATACTACACTATCCTTGTAGCATTTTTTACAATATTTATAATTAATAATATTATTATAATAATAATTAATAAACTTTCGACACCCTTCCAGTTTGTGACGAGATATATCTACAGCACTGTTACTCGAAATTTCTTCATCCCAACAGTTTATTAGATGAACTGCAAATTTCTTTTTATAGATTACGATAAATATATACATCATATAGTATATTTGAAAATAACATGCATACATCGCAACCTTACAGGGATCCTCGACTGCTGGCTTATCGGTGAAATCGGATACCGCCAACTAAATGGGAAGGCTGACCAAACAGGCTTGGCGCTTATTGTTAGTGTATTAAGGTAAGGAGGGATTTTCTATGTACCGCGCTCTTAATGTAAAGAAAAACGTCAGTCAGATATATACCTACTTAAAACACCACATTAAGTAATCATAAAGTAACGTAATAACTTATAAACAACGTTGTGCTTTAGTCATTCACATGTTACAGAGTAGCCACTATCTAAATTTCAAACCGTAAAAATTTAAAACGGCAATGTAGTGATAGAACGAGAGAATGAAAGAAAATTACTGAAATCAATAGCAACAGTAAAGCAACATTCCCAAGTGTCATCCCCCGATTTAAATGAAACTTGTTCAGTTTGAAAACCTCATCGAGTGTTGAGTGAAGCAATAGAAAAGGGGCCCATAGTTCGTCTAGTGACAATATCATTTTCGCGTATATGCCGATTCACCCCTTTTCACCGCCGATTAAATAGGAAACCTTCATGTGTAGTATGCAATAATGAAATACATTTTTTTCACTTTCACCCTTTTTTTGCTTTAGATAATCCACATTTGGGTCAAGTATATATAAATAAGATAAACAAATGAGTAATCGAAACTACACTTTACTTAACCCGTTTTAATTCTACCGCCACAATAAAATCGAAACCTAATCAGTTCCTTAGACTATATTGACAGAGACATACTGTCGATTTGAAAGCGTCCAGTAAATGGATATGGCAGTTTAAAAAACTAATGAGAATCGTGTGTTGCAGATAATGTTTATAAGGCAGATGAAGGTGTACTGGTAGCACTCTGACTTATAAGTGAAGCAAAACCGTTGAATGTGCCGTGCAGCCTGTCACATATACTACACATAGCACGCACGATACATACCCACTGCTCATAATATTGGCAGCAGGACCGCTTATATCACCATTATTAATAGTATTCCGGAAACTGGGGGCAAGTTTGCGCCCAGAGTTTGCAAAAATATATTCTAGATCAGCACGTATTCATATTTTTTATTATTTATCGAACATACTATTACTGTTACTATTTATTACTAAGGTTCGATAAACAAGTTATCATTTAGTAATGTCGCTGTCACTCCACGGCTTATTCACACTTACGTGCTAAATGCGGATTGAAATTGGGACGAGTGGCAGCGTCAGTTCGGTTTATACAACTTATTGTGCACCATGCAACATTAATGTTGAAACTTTTACATGATTCATAAACGTGTATTTACACCAGATTATGAGTGGGACATAACTAACTTTGGACCCTTGCACTGGTCACTCACCTGCAACATTGCAGAAATATACACCTGTCGATAAAAATACAATTCTGTTCTTACAATTCCGAAGAAAACAACTGGAGTGGTGCGATCTCTCGATGTGTATGGCTATCGTGTGTGGAAAGCTTTCCAATCAAGTTATACTTGGCAATATTGATATTGATTTATATCAACGAAATTGCATCATAAAATTATAATCTTTAGTTGATAGTCAACTGTTGTCTTCAAAGTACCAAAAGTAAACAGTTTTGTTTTTATCCAGTTACTTGCACTGAAATTTTGGAGTCGATACAACGGTTAAAAAACACGTATAGCACGGGTCTCGACGGCCTTCACGTAAAAACTATAAAATATGTGGCTAATGAACTCTCGGAAGCATTATCTGTTTTATTTAATTATTCAGTGTTGTCCGGAAGATTTCCTTCCACGTTGAAGACTGGGCGGGTTACCCCAATTTATAAAAACAAAAACAGCGCTCTTGAAATACATAATTATAGACCCATATCGGTATTGGGTGTTTTAAAATTTTCGAGTCGATAATGCATAGAAGAATTGTAATGTATTTAAGCAAATATAACTTATTGTCCGATTGTCAGCACGGTTTTCGGGCGGCCAGATCCACCGAGTCATCGTCCATAGATTTCTTTCAATTTACATATGCGGAACTCGATAAAGGTAGAGCCGCGGCGGGAGTTTTTCAATTTAACACAGGCATTTGATTGCCTGGAAATCTCCTTTGTAAGTAAAAAGCTGTACTCGTTGGGCATTAGGGGTCTGATGCTGGACTGGGTTCAGTCATTTTTGACCGGTCGCTCAATAAGGGTGGAGGTGTCTGGTAGCTCATCGAGGCCCTAGGGAGTAGACATTGGAGTGCCACAGGGTTCAATCTTGGGGCCTTTGATTTTTCTTTTATTTGTAAATGATCCACCTCTCTTTATTCATGGTGGTCATCTGACTATGTATGCCGACGATACGTCCATTGCGGTCTCCGCAGATAATAACCATGACTTGGACACCAATATAAATAGCATTCGAGCCCAATTCGTAGAGTGGTGTCGGATGAATAGGCTAATCGTAAACCTGGATAAGACGGTGGTGGTTCAGTTTACCCAGCGGAAGCCAGTTATGACAAGTAGTAATTTGCCTCTTTTGGAATGGACTAAACTCTTGGGTTTAGTAGTGGACGCAAAACTTACCTTTGAGAAACACATCTATAGCGTATGTAAGAAACTTAGTAAAGTTTACTTTGCCGCTTTGCGGCTGAAAACGTGTCTAGACAGTGCGGCTCTGCTGAATGTGTACTACGCTATGGCGTACTCTACGATTGCCTACAATGTCCTAATTTGGGGTCGTGGATTGGACTATAACCGTGTATTGGTGGCCCAAAAGAGGTTGTTGCGCTTGATATATGACTGTGGACCTCGTGAGTCGTGCAGACTACTTTTTATCGACAACGGAATATTGACTTTTCCATTAATTTATATATACAAGGCTGCCTTATATGTCAAAAAGAATATTAAAAGTTTGAAACACCGTCACATAAATATTATACTCGTCACACAAATTTATTATATTTTGCCAGGCATAATAGAGCCTTATACGAAAAGTCACCAATTTATTCCTGCACTAAGATATTTAATAATTTGCCAAATGAACTTAAAAGAACAGTAAATATCAAGAAATTTAAAGTTAGATTAAAAATTTCTACTGGCCAAGTGTTACTATTCTTTCGATGAGTATCTAGACGAAAGGTTTTTAAACTGAAATTGTTCCTTTTGTATTATCTTGTTAATTTGTATTGTAATATATTGTTTTTCCTTTAAATGACGTAACCCATGCTAAATTTTAGCCGATGGGCTCAAATAAATTATTATTATTATTATTATTATTATATTCTTAGTACAAGAGTGGTTATATAGAAACTAAACCAGATGGCTTTATCCATTCAGTACAGCATGCTTTATCGCACTATGATGAAGGAATTTTGTCACTATCCTCGATACACGGGGACGTTTTCACTGCGATGAATATTTATGTTTCATCGTTATAACGATTTTCATTACCATGAACAGATAAATAAATGCATACTGAATACGTAGTTGTAATTTATTTATATATACGTATGTGTATGTATACAGTGCGCACGTTTAAGTTGCACCAAATAGTGAAAAAACAATGATAGGACACGTTAACCTTAAATGCGGAAATTTGTACAAAATAAAGTATTTTGTCACATTATTATGGTCGTAGATATGATGTCACCTTCTGTTGTATAAGTGATAATCCCAATTTTTGATAGCATCATTTAGGGAGAACGTTTCTCGGTATACAAAACGATAATTTCTGAGATAGGTTACATAACAAAAGTTTTGAGAAAGAAAAATATTTTGTCTATTATTCAATTTAACAAAGTTTAACCAAAAGTTCAATCGATCAACTTTAAAATTATTCAAATTAAATCTTCTAGCTGCATACCATTTACGTATTGTTAATAAGCAAGGCGATGTTCAAATTCGTTCATGACATCATTTAATACTTGGGGACTTATTTTCCTGACTTCCTTGGTTATTCTAATCTTGAAACCTTCAACATTATTAGGTCGGTTTAGATACACTTTGAAGTTCAGCAATCAAAAATTGGGGTAACCATTCAAAAGTAAGGGATGTGTCATATCTGTAGCAATAATGACGTCACTAAATACGTTTTTGTAAAAGTTAATTATTGGCCGATTGTTTTCTTTTTCACTATCTACAGATGTTATTGATTTTGTTTCAACCTATACGTCAGCACTATATATCGTAGGTACATTTTTCTCTTATACACTATGAATTAGTAGTTTATCGAAATCGAATAATAATGTGTCTTGGTCGTTGTTTTTAAAATTTTTTAAATGTTTCAAATTTTAATGTAACAATTTTTGAAAAGAATGTCATTTCTTCTCCTTTTGAAAGAAACGAATTTTGTAATTAAACGAAGATCAGTTTATTCTGCTTCTATAATGCCTGAACAGCATGGATTTATACGGGATGGGGGCACAGAGACTAATCATTACTTGTACCGCAATTAAATTTTTAATAACTTGGAGAATGGTTACCAAATCGACTCTATTTTCACAGACTTCAGTAGGTCACTCTCTTTTTTTTTTTTGGAAGTTGAAAACCTATGGAATTGTCGGTATATTTGTGGAATTGGTTTCAGTCATACTTACTGGGTCGCTTTCAAATCGTGCGTGTAGGAAACTGCACATCGTGTCCGATTAAGGGTATATCTGGCGTGCCACAAGGCGGTCACCTTGGGCCAATCTTATTCTTACTATTCATAAATGCCATACAATATCGCATAAATTACCCAAAATTCTTACTTTTTGCCAACGACCTGAAATTGTTTGTGAAAATATACTTACCTCACTTACTCACTTACCGATTATACCAACCTCCAATTCCATGTTCTTTCCATGTTGACCTTTATAGGTTTTACCTCCTCGTCTAAATGAATAAATATAATAAATAAATCAATAACACTATCTTATTTTCAGTAATATGGCATACATATTTACAGAACTTAGCTTCAGTTGAACCTGAGCGGGTAACTAGACACTTTTACATAGTTTCATACTTTGATATAATACCTACTTATATGTAAATATTGCAGAAATACTTTTTACTGCGATGTCAACTAAATTTATGAAAATTGAAAAGTTCATTGGGTAATTGTTAGTTAACATCGAGGAAGTTAAAAATTATTCGTCCAGCAAAACCCCTACCAATGAAGAAATTCAATCAAAATAGCTTACCTTTAGAGGATATCCTCACTAACTATCCAAATATATGTGGTAAGGATAAGAAATATTTCATTTGAGCTGCTTCTAAACCAAGCTCTTCTCTTTATGAAATAAGTAATCATGTTGTAGACAAGTTTTATTGTGCTGACATATAAAAATATCTACTACTAGTAACACCTGTGTCGATCCGTAATACCAAATGCTTATAGATATCTACATTTTGCAATCTCATTGTCCCATCTTCTCACCTACATCATTGGTTACGCTTTTTCCGTCCATTTGAATTCCAATTTCTATTTGTGATGCATATTAAAATAATCTCTAGATCATGCGTGCAGTGCATTAAAAAAGACGAACAGGAAAGGCAAAAACCCAACGAACACCGACAACTTAACAATGAAGATCAAAAGCCCTATTATTCCTTTTATTTCATTATTGACTTTTTCCAAAGCTCGGACTGTGTTACAATAATAACATAGAATAACTCAGCACGAGAGTATGTCGTGCCTTGATATATGGGGTGATAATGTTCCACTTATATAATACCTCTACATACATGCATATTTTATCAACTCATCAATTACTCTGTACTATTTAGCGTGAATAGGCAGCTTGTCCACGAGAGTAGATAAGGATGGTCAGTATGAAAATGTATATATATGTAAGTGTTAGTGCTAACTAAATGTAGATAACTATATGTATTTTGTATGTAGGTATCTTATATAAATCCTTTCTGACAGCCATATGAAAGATAATTCTTTAAATAATTTAGCACTCTAATTCTTTTTATGTAATGTAGTCATCATCGCGGACAAACATGACGTTAAACAATCTGAAAGGTATCGAATACATCTACAAGATGCACAAAGAGTAAATAGGTCCGACATTTTTAAAATTTTCTTTAAGGAAGCGATTCTAATTTTCAGGAAACTTAGTATAGGAAGTGGTTAGTTTACCGAAATCACTCATTATGCCAATTGAAACAGCTTATATTTTTAAGTGACGTCATCCACACGATCCACTATATTACTACCAAATTCAGAATGGCTTATGTATAATACATTTATCACCTATGTATTGAAAGTTTGGATAAGATTCGCTATACATATCTATATCATAATGGAAACCACGGAGCCGTGAAGTAAGCTGACTTGTCATTCCACGTCTTCTTTTTTATTTCGATACCTGCCTTCTCATGCGTTTAGCTAAGTTCATTGTGTTATTTTAGGGTGTGTTAATGGGCATTGTTGTTGCCATTACCATTAAAGAGCCTCAGTCATGCTGGCGAAGCCTATATACTTACACTTATCTGCTGATTTGTAAACGAGAAGCAGCAATCGAAATGCGTTTAACTTACGTAAATGTGTAACTATTGTTTAGGCGCTTGATGTTCAACTTTACTCATTGTCAACCATATAGTTTATCATATTTGGCGACATACATATTGATGATAATGTTTGTTTATTTATTGACATATTCTAATGGTAAGTGCATACATTTTCGTATTCACGGTGTGGAAGGTTAGCTTTAACAAGGGGCAACGTGAAACCTCAATCAACTAACAGTGTATGTAATTTAAAAAAACAAAAGTATAAGAACTTTTTCGAACACTACTACCTATATACATACGTGACAGATGTCAGTAATAATTTTTATTTTATCATAATCAGGATTCTTCCCTTCGTACGAAATACGGCAGCATTTAATGATTATAATCACAGCAACTTTGTTTCTCGCCATTCATAAAACCACTTCAGCTTCTTCTGCGTATACATATATTGTCAATCAGAACCCTGAGGCATGCATCTATGCGTTAAAATGCGTTAAAATCCAATTGACAATCCGAATTTTTGGATGATGTTTGTAAAGCGTTTACAAGTGCTGAAACTCCGTTGTGGAAAATACAAAATCCATCACTACAATCATTATTTGGAAAGTACGTCAAAGAAAATTTACCAAATGAATCAACTGAAATCAATATCTCAATAAACCTTATTAATCCATAACTGATGAAATTCAAACAAACATAAAAGACAAGAAGATATGCATATCAATGGACGACGCAGCAGATCCTACAAAATTTACCTTCTCTGTACTACTACAACCAGATATTACAGGCACATTGCCACTGTGAGCCACTCTGAGCCACTGTGAGCCACTGGGAGCCAAATCAAGCATCTAGAATTTATGTATTAAACTCAGAATGTCCTGAGAGGACAAATAGCACAGTAGTGATTGGAAAGTTGTAACTTCCCTGTCACTACTTGGTCAGAACAAAATTCATCATGAGAATGTGCATTCCTGTTCGTAACTGATGCAGCTCATTACATGAAAGAGGCAGGAAATGGTCTGAAAATATTGTTTTCACGTATGTTGCATTTAACATGCTTGATTTATGTGATTCATCGTGTAACAGAGTAAACAAGATAGTTATTAAAGTACCACCTAGGACAAGGTTTTTTGAAGAAATGGCACCTGATTCAGCTCCAGCACCTGAACCCATACTAATAAAAATGGGCACGTGCCTTTTTGCTGCATGTTACTACGCTGCAAATTTCACACAAAAATTAAAGAAATGATTAGATATTTAGACAAAGATTCGGTGGCCTCAATCAAGGGAGCAAAGAAAATTTTAGAAAAAAGGATTTACAAAACGATTTGGCTTTTATGTCAACTAATTATGCTGTAATTTCTAGTTGCTTAAATATTCTTTCCAATCTCAGGTCAATCAAACAATAAATCAGGAGTTAATAGCTATATTTTCAGAACAGGAAAATGAAGTTTTGGATAACATTCTTCAGTGAAAATATAACTACATATATGTATAAGCAAACATTTGTTTGTATTTGGGCATTCTGAAGAAAATAACTAACGACTAGCATTTCTTGATATATAGGATCTGTAAAAATTTAACTAAACTGCACATTTTTGCAAACCATAAAAACAAAAGACTCCTTATACAGATATATAAAATCTTAATCGAAACCTTAATAATTCTGTTCAGGGAACAGAGGAACTCCAAAAAATGAAACCTAGACATACGTTTGTTTTCTTATGAAATGTAAAAGTAATTTTAATAAATTACCAAATATATTACTTCAATTCTGAACATCACTCTCTTTTTATAGTTTTTTTTGAAATAATTGTATTTCCAAAATCAAAGTAATCAATATTTTGTTACAGCGATCATTGCATCAAAATCACTATTTAAAGAATACTTATGATTATGAGTAGCAGTAAGTTTCAGAAATAGAGATTTAACTTTTTAGTTGATTCTATCAATATTGCAAATAGTGCCATAAAGAAATATGTAGTGTTACAAAGCAGTAGCTACAAATGAAGAGGTTGAAGGTGTGAATACTCTTGCCTTGTCTTTTTCTTTTCTGGAGACGCAAGTGGAAGAAACGTAAATTACGATGTTCTAGAAAGCACTGCTTTTAAATTTGTACCTGTAACATCAGTAGAAGTAGAAATATCTCATTTTCACTTAAAATATGTATTGTCGAACGGGAGACAATCCTTAAAGATAAACCGTGTAAGAGGTATCTTATAGTTGGTTTAATAAATAGATAATTACCTTTAGGTTATGTCCATCACCTTGTAGATCAAATAAAGGTAAATTTCCAATTTTGCAGATTATAGCTCATAAGGATAATTAAAGCGTTTTCGTAAAAACTTTAATTTTAGAGCATTATATTTTACTGACGAAGTTTTTACAAAAATCTAGACTTAGAAAGTGGTGGAGCTAACCCAATACAAATGAAAGAAAAGAAGTATGTATATAAGTCATGAAATATATACAGGATGGCCCACCACCAGCGCCTCGGACTGTAACTCCCAAACTAATAATTTTTTAAAAATCTTTTTGATAAGATGGTGTACGTTTATAATGGCCATAATTAGAAAATATTGTCGTTTATACAGGGTGCTCCAACAAAGCGCTAAGTATCAAAGTTATGTTTTTTAAATGGAACAATATACATTTTCTATTTTTTCGAATTGTATAGGAGAAATAAAGGTAAGTTACTTCGATGTTCCATATACCTATCGTTAGCCGTTTTCGAAGTATTTGAAGTTTTTCGAAAAAGTTAGATATTTTGAAAATGGACATAACAGACAAACTAATTGAAATTTTCAAATCATGTTTTTAGCCTTGATTTGGTATATCTTGGGCTACTTATTTTCAGGTATGTAATTTTACAATAATGTACAAGGTGATTCCATAGACCGGCTTTATTTGTCTTAACTTTAATGGTGTATAACTTTGTTATTTCAAATGGAACACCCTGTATATTTTCAGACTCGGAGAAAGGTTTTTCAATTCCTACCCAAACTGTATTAGGTTTCCCTATACCTATCTCTTGTGATTTCGGAGATATTTGAAGATATCTTAAATTTTACCTAGATTGAATTTAAATCGAAGCTGCTGAATATGGAAATGCAATTATTTTTTATTTCAACGATCTGAAAAAGTTGCTAATGAAACACATATGTCTTTAAATGATAACTATCATAATACATGTTCTACATGATCGCCATTTTCCTTTATGCATATTCTAATTCTCTCTTCAAACGATCTTCTAACCCTTCTTAACATTTCCGGGGTAATGGTAGCAAATGCATTTGTTATTCTGATTTTCATATCATCCGGCGTAGTTGGTGTCGAATTGTACACAATACTTTTTACATATCCCCATAAGAAAAAATTTATGCAAGTTAAATTGGGTGACCTGGGTGGCCATTTACAGGGTCCTAGTCTTCCAATCCACTTATTTGGGAACATTAAATTTAAATAGTTTCTAACATCTACGTGGAAATGTGCAGGAGCCCCGTCTAACTCCAGCCACATTTTGCCTCTTGTAAATAAGGGAACATCTTCTAAAAGAGTCCAGAAATCTCCTTGTAGAAACTGTAAGAAACGGTGCCCATTCAATCGTTCTTCAAAAAGTAAGGTCCAATAACATAGTCACCAATAATTCCCGCATAGACGTTTAAACTCCAGCGATTTTGGTGATCAACAGTCTTAAATATGTGTGGATTATCTGTATCATAATAATGAAAATTATGTCTACATACTAATCCATTATTATGGAAGGTAGATTCATCAGTGAATAAAATATATTCAGAAAAATCCTCCTCTTCTCCGACACGATCCAGAGCCCACAGGCAAAATTCCAATTCATGGTCAAAGTCCATCCCATATAAATGTTGATGTATTTGGATATGATATGGGTGATACTTGTGTTTTTTTATGATCCTCTGTACACTAGATCTACTTATATCGGTTTCTTGGGTAAGCTTCCGTGAACTGGTACTAGGATTTTCAGCAATTGAACCTAACACTAGAAATTCATTTTCCTCGTTGTCAACGACTGATTTCCTTCTTTTTCGTTTAGAGTAGGAAGTACCTGTCTCTCGAAACCTTGTGAAAAGTCTTTCAAAACCCTGCTTTTCAGGATGTCTTCATTCAGGATACTTTTGCGCATAAACTCTGCGAGCCAAAATACAGTTTTCATGACATTCACCTATGATCAAAATCATATCCACTCGTTCTAGGATAGACAAATCCATCATTGTAAAAATATCCCAAATAAAAGAAAATAACACTTCAATTATTTCACAAGTTCTTTTTAAATTTCTCTAATAGTAGTTATGTACCATTATCAAAGAATAAAGTATACTAAACTAAAGTAAAATTGTGCTGACATTTAAAAGGTATGTCATTATGACAATTTAATTGCTATATCTAGTAGTAGGCTGTCTTTTAACTATGAGGAACGCAAAAATTATTAAAATATGTACTAAGGGGTTACAATTAATGAAAGAATACAATACATAGCGTAAAATGGCGATCATGTAGAACATTTATTATAATACTTATCATTTAAAGGCATATGTGTTTCATTAGCAACTTTTTCAGATCGTTGAAATAAAAAGCAATTGCATTTCCATATTCAGCAGCTTCGATTTAATTTCAATCTAGGTAAAATTTAAGATATCTTCAAATATCTCCGAAATCACAAGGGATAGGTATAGGGAAACCTAATACAGTTTGGGTAGGAATTGAAAAACCTTTCTCCGAGTCTGAAAATATACAGGATGTTCCATTTGAAATAACAAAGTTATACACTATTAAAGTTGAGACAAATAAAGCCGGTTTATGGAATCATCCTGTACATTATTGTAAAATTCATACCCGAAAATAAGTAGCCCAAGATATACCAAATCAAGGCTAAAAACATGATTTGAAAATTTCAATTAGTTTGTCTGTTATGTCCATTTTCAAAACATCTTACTTTTTCGAAAATCCTCAAATACTTCGAAAACGGCTAACGATAGGTATATGGAATATTGAAGTAACTCACCTTTATTTTTTCTATACAATTCGAAAAAAGCAAAAATATATACTGTTCCATTTAAAAAAACATAACTTTGATACTTAGCGCTTTGTTGGGGCATCCTGTATCAATGAAAATATTTTCTAATTATGGCCATTATAAACGTACACCATCTTATCAAAAAGATTTAAAAAAATTATTAGTTTGGGAGCTACAGTCCGAGGCGCTGGTGGTGGGCCACTCTGTATACATGTAATAAAATAAAATTGATGTCTGTACATGTGAGAGGGATTCGATATGAATTCTCTCACTATGCACGCGTTTCGCATTTTTTGCAGTTATTTTTTCTACAGGAGTGGACAACTTGCATTGCCACAGGCGCCTGCAGTAACTGCAGTCGCGCTCTGCGGCTACCCGCCGTGGAAAAATTGCAAATTATAAAATTTTGATCTTCTCTTGCCATTCGTGGACGTACGTTTCGCGGATATACCGCTCGTCAGTACGGCTTTGCAAGAACTGTAATTTCGTATACAAATTTTATGTATATATCGTCTGAACATTGATGTTTGTACATGTGAGGGGGATTCGATATGAACTCTCTCACTATGCACGAAACGTACATAAGGCAAATGATACATATATATACATTGTTACGACTGTAATAATTACTCATGTATAATAAAGAGATTTTTAGATTGATTTAGATTGTATAACCGCGGGACATACGTCTGCGAATGGCAAGAGAAGATCAAAATTTTGTAATAAAATAAATTAAATGTATATATATATATATATATATATCGTGACCTTTTTATACTTATCTTATATGATAGATCTCTACCACTAATAGGTCAATAAAACAAGACTGGTTTGAACGATAGTTATATTTTCAGAACGTTTACAAACGTTTTCGGAATACCTTCGTCAGTGAAAATATAACTAGATAAATATATAAACAAACATTTGTTTTTTATTTGGGAACTATCAACAAAATAACTAATAACTAGGATTTCTTGATATAGAGGAAGTGTAACCAACTTTTATATATATATAAATTATAAAAACTAAATTAATGTGTAAACATACATGCAAATTAAGTAAAACCTTATATCAAAAAATCTTTGTCGATACCTTAACAATTCTGTTCAAGGACTAGGGAAAACCCAAATTTAAAAACCTAGCCAAAAGTTTCCTTCTTAAGAAATGCAAATGTCATTTTAACAAATTGCTATATACATTACTTAAATTTTGAATATCGGTTCTGAAATTAATAGTTTTAGTGCCTTTCTGTATATTTATCATTTCATATATTAGTCTTTTTTATAATTATTCTCTGTTTTTAATATAATTGTGTTTTCAAAATCAAAGTAGTGCCCAAGATCTTTCTAATGCTTTGTTACAGCGGTCATTGCACCAAAATCATTATTTAACCTTCCTATACTCACGTGAAAATGAAAGACGTATACTATACTATATAAGTCGGTCTCACAGACCGTATGCGTGAGTATAGGAAGGTTAAAGAATACTTATGGCTATACAACCTTTACATAAATATTGTTTCGTCTGACCGATGTAACAACCATCACAGTCTTTACAGTTTATTTTATAAACTACATTACTCTGATTTTGTTTAATTATTTTAGATTTAGTATTAGTAAAAAGAGATCTGTTACTATAATTTGGAATGAAAGCAATGTTTATGTTGTTTTTATTAAACTCTTTTTTATTTTTTCGCTTAAACCTTTTTTATAAGGAATAGCGTTATAACATTTATTGTTATTATTTTTAATTCCTCTATTTTATAATTTGTTAATTCTATTTTTTATTATTTTTTCATAAAAACTATTTGGATAATTATTTTTATCTAAGATTTCTTTAACTTTGTTTAAATTCTTTTCCCTAAATTCAGGATTAGCTAATCTAACCGCTTGATCAACTAAACCGGTAACTACATTAATTTTATGTAATTTTGATGTTTCTGAAAAATAATTTAAATGTCTTCCTGTATTGGTATACTTTATATGCCAATTTGTTTTTACAATGCCGTTATTATGCATGACTGTCACGTTCAGGAAACTCAATGAGTTATTAGATTGCCTCTCATATGTAAATTTTAATCTATTATGATAACTATTAAATGAATCTAATATCTCATCAATACTATCCTTTCTTACGGAACTTACTTAACAGTCATCAACATAACGTCTGTAAAAACTTACACTAGAATTTAGTTTTGCCAAACAAGTTTGCTCTAGGTCCTCTATTACCAGGTTTGCGATAACTGCTGATAATGGAGAACCCATTGCAGTACCGAAAATTTGTTTATAAATTTTATTTTGATATGTAAAATAAGTAGAATTTAAACAAAGTTTCGAAGCTGCAATGAATTCCTCCTTTGGAAGATCTGTAAAATCTTTTATGGAATTCCATTTTTATCTAAAATTTTTAGTGCTAAATCCACAGGAATATTAGTAAATAAAGAAACAACATCTAAACTGATTAATTCGTAATTATTAGGAATTGTTTGATTTCTAACCGAATCTACAAATTCCCATGAATTTTTCACATTATATGTAGTTTTACCTACAATATTGCTTAAAATTTTAGATAAAAATTTGGAAAGATTGTAAGTGGGGGAATTAATGCAATTTACGATTGGACGTAAAGGAATATTATCTTTATGTATTTTAGGAATACCGTATATTCTTGGAGATATAGAATTTAGAATTTTTAAATGGTTACTTAAATCTTTAGAAATATATTTTTTAAAAACCAACTATTTATCAGTTTATTTATTTAATTATGTAATTTATCAGTAAATGAATGTTATATTAAAATTAAAATGTCGTTATAGGATTCGGATCAATTTTTTAATGTAGCTAATATAAACTATGAAAGAACTTTTAATAAAATAAAACAAAACAATATTAATAAATTTAACCAGTTAATAAAAAATGCAGGGGTTGATTACCCAATTTTACAAGAAAATTGGATAATCAACCTAACTGATAAAGAGATTTGTCAAAATGTTAAATTAATTTTAAGTCTAGGTCCTAAGTCTTCTATAGATTTTAATGTCATACCGATAGATGATTTTATTTGTAGTATAGAAAATATCGTTCAAAATTATGAGGAAAACTTAGAACCTAACTTACGACATAGGTTGGTTAACATTTTGACAAATTACAAAAATAAAGAAAACAATAAAAATAATAATAGTAACAATAATATCTTACAAAAAGCTTTTAATGAAACAAAGAAATTTTTGAAATCTAATAAAGATATAATAACTAAATCAGATAAAGGAGAAAAGACCATAATTATGAATAAGATTGATTACGAAGCCAAAATGAATTCCTTATTGGAAGATAATCAAACTTATTCGGTATTATTATCAGACCCAACAAATAAATTACAAAATGAAATAAATAAACTAATAAATAGTTGGTTTTAAAAAAATATGTTTCTAAAGATTTAAGTAACCATTTAAAAATTCTAAATTCTATATGTCCAAGAATATACGGTATGACATTAAAATACATAAAGAAAATATTCCTTTAGGACCTAGACTTAAAATTAATTCCCCCACTTACAATCTTTAATTTTTATCAGTAAAATTTTGCAATGTTATATTAAAACTACATAAAATGTTAGAGAATGACATTTCTAGATGTTAGAAATGTCATTCAAATGTCGATACTAATATTCCTGTGGATTTAGCACTAAAAATTTTAGATAAAAAATGGAATTCCATAAAAGATTTTACAGATCTTCCAAAGGAGGAATTCATTGCAGCTTCGAAACTTTGTTTAAATTCTACTTATTTTACATATCAAAATAAAATTTATAAACAAATTTTCGGTACTGCAATGGGTTCTCCATTATCAGCAGTTATCGCAAACCTGGTAATGGAGGACCTAGAGCAAACTTGTTTGGCAAAACTAAATTCTAGTGTAAGTTTTTACAGACGTTATGTGGATGACTGTTAAGTAAGTTCCGTAAGAAAGGATAGTATTGATGAGATATTAGATTCATTTAATAGTTATCATAATAGATTAAAATTTACATATGAGAGGGAATCTAATAACTCATTGAGTTTCCTGAACGTGACAGTCATGCATAATAACGGCATTGTAAAAACAAATTGGCATATAAAGTATACCAATACAGGAAGACATTTAAATTATTTTTCAGAAACATCAAAATAACATAAAATTAATGTAGTTACCGGTTTAGTTGATCAAGCGGTTAGATTAGCTAATCCTGAATTTAGGGAAAAGAATTTAAACAAAGTTAAAGAAATCTTAGATAAAAATAATTATCCAAATAGTTTTCATGAAAGAAATAATAAAAATAGAATTAACAAATTATACAATAGAGGAATTAAAAGTAATAACAATAAATGTTATAACGCTATTCCTTATAAAAAAGGTTTATGCGAAAAATAAAAAAGAGTTTAATAAAAACAACATAAACATTGCTTTCATTCCAAATTATAGTAACAGATCTCTTTTTACTAATACTAAATCTAAAATAATTAAACAAAATCAGAGTAATGTAATTTATAAAATAAACTGTAAAGACTGTGATGGTTGTTACATCTGTCAGACGAAACAATATTTAAAGAAAAGGTTGTATAGCCATAAGTATTCTTTAAATAATGATTTTGGTGCAATGACCGCTGTAACAAAGCATTACAAAGATCTTGGGCATTACTTTGATTTTGAAAACACAATTATATTAAAAACAGAGAATAATTATAAAAAAAGACTAATATATGAAATGATAAATATACAGAAAGACATTAAAACTATTAATTTCAGAACCGATATTCAAAATTTAAGTAATGTATATAGCAATTTGTTAAAATGACATTTGCATTTCTTAAGAAGGAAACTTTTGACTAGGTTTTTAAATTTGGGTTTTCCCTAGTCCTTGAACAGAATTGTTAAGGTTTCGACAAAGATTTTTTGATATAAGGTTTTACTTAATTTGCATGTATGTTTACACATTAATTTAGTTTTTATAATTTATATATACATATATATAAAAGTTGGTTACACATCCTCTATATCAAGAAATCCTAGTCATTAGTTATTTTGTTGATAGTTCCCAAATAAAAAACAAATGTTTGTTTATATATTTATCTAGTTATATTTTCACTGAAGAAGGTATTCCGAAAACGTTTGTAAACGTTCTGAAAATATAACTATCGTTCAAACCAGCCTTGTTTTATTGACCTATTAGTGGTAGAGATCCATCAGATAAGGTAATAAAATAAAATAAAATGAAAATACTCTTACCACACCTTTATATTTATTTACTTTTAAACCATAACATCCTCTAAGTATAATTAGCTGTAATACTTGCAAATAATGATTTTTTACTGTATTGTAGAGTTTCTATAAAAAGTAAACAATAAAAACACTGGAACAATAATACCCATTGAGTTTCTATGAATGTATATTTCATGTTTATGTCGTTCTAAAAATTTTGATGTCTTTCTTAATAATTTTGAGTGCCTAAGCCTCCAAGCTCTAGCAATGAATGTCTCTTTTGTAACCAGAAAGGTAGTGAGTGCTCCTTTCAGATTTTGATCATTGTCTGAACGTTTTCATAATCGGCAGCGATGTTTTTGGTTTCCATGTATCGCTCTTCTATACGACTGTGTCATGCCTCATGTTGCTGGGAAGATAAATTTCTTCTTAAATTTGACTTCGATATTTTTGGCAACCCACGTTCAACCCTAATCTAACTTCTTTAAGAGTTTTATTCTTTTGACAACGCAAAAACCTTTTTTGGGGGAAAACATTTTAATAGTGATAAGCCCTGGAGGAAGTGGTGCTATATTCCTTAACGATCTGGTGTTTGAATTTTCATTGTAATTATCAAAAAAGTAATGTAGGAAGTTTTTTCTTAAACGTGTTTGCTTATTCTGCTTTTTGTCCTAAGCGCCCCATATATGATTCACTTATGCTAAATATTGATTGCTATTGTTCAGAAGCGTTTCCTGTTGGTAAGTTCGACTGTATCTTATAATTTCTTCTAATGCCAAATTAAAAAGTGGAGTTGATAATGGATTTCATTGTCTTCATTTCAAAACTGTTAGTTTTTCTTCCATCTGTTCTAACAGCAGACTTATGATGTACACTAGATACACTGACTTTTATAAAATTGCAAAAACGATGAAGTTCAGGAAATTCAATAAAAACAATACGTATACATCGAAATTAACCATTCATTCTTTAACATCATATAAGCTTTTTACACAATGTTGAGCCTATATTTGTCAGTAAAACCTATATGTGTAGAAATTTCAGATCCTCCATTAAATACATTATGTGATGCTGGCATTGGCGTATTCAGTCCAGCAACTATGAAATATTAGTGAGCTAGCGAACAGCTCTGCTCATGGCAGCCGGTCTTGATAAGACAGGTAGGTTCAACGAGAAGCGCCAAAGTCCAGGCGGTACCGACAACTACACCTACATCTTATCCATCGCCAGACGAAGTTTCCCGGTCATGTGCAAACCTAGGATAAATAGTAAGTAATGTTCGCGATGACATATTTTTCGAATCCTTCATTTGCTAATTGGAATCTCGCAGCAGCTTTCCGGTTAGCAAGTTCGTAGGTAACTACTCTTGTTACAATTTTGAAAATTAATTAGAGTATAATACATTAAGAACTGAAGCAAGCGAGGACGAAAAAATATACTTCGCTTCTAAAAGGATAATGCGTTTTCAGTGAATGAGAAGTAATGTAATTGTCGGAGCAGCATTAATGTCGGTAAGCAGGATTCATATTTTCATAATATATTACGAAGATTACTCTTCTCTAACACTTATTATCCAATCTAATTCTATAGTTATAATTTATTACGAACATATTATATTATCTCTACAAATATTGTTCTTGAAACGTCAAACTTACATTTAACACTAGGATTTAAACAAGGAAAATACAACCGTCTTAAGTGTGACGGTTCCTTTTTTGTTTTATGAGCTCAAGTTTTCACATCACAAAGTTAAATATTTAATATATTGATTTAAAGTTGCAGCGTTTTACACATATCTTCGCTTTTTTGTAAACTAATTAGAAGCTTCTCTTGTTCTAATTGTTACTCTTCAGTTAAAAGGCGCAGAAGGCATTGTAAGGACGAGTAACATTTAGCAAATGCAATTCATTATTCAACTAGACAGCGGTAATGCCTCATTGGACTGTGGAAATAGTGAAAAGGCAGGCTACGGCGACGGCACCTTCCGAAATGCAGACAGAAGGACGTGGAAAGTCTAGGTAGAGGTACTAGCTCCGGTCTCGGAATTCGCATCGAAGCTCACGCATTCACATACCTGAAACGGTTAAGGAATGCAACCCTAATCGTGTATGGTTGCATACGAATCATAACTAAGCAAATTGCTGTAATTTTGAGGAGACAACATCGAATATCGAAATGTCATAAACATGAAAAGTTTGGTTTCTAGTTATTAAATTATATAATTATGGATATCTTCCTTAATATATCTTTTGTGCATATACATAGTTTAGAATGTAGATGGTGTATGTAGTAGTAATAGACACGTATTTGTGCGCCAAGGATTATTAGAAAATAATTTAAGGAAAAACCAAAAGTTGATCATTTATGTATACTAGTCTGTGTGCAGTCACAACAGGTGATCGTCACGATAGAGTCACAAAGGTTTACATTAAACAATCTGTTGAAATTAGAGCCTCCGTTTTTGACCGTAATATGAACCCTGTTTAGCCAATTATAGAATGTTTGCTTCAATTTTTGCACTAGGTAAGATGGGCACTCCGTCATGGGGAGCACGGCGTGATAAAGTATTGACTGTATTGTGAACATTGCATATGTTGTGTGGGCGCATTGGTTAAGATACAATAAACATATCAAAGTTATCATAAAAGTGAGAGTGCTCACAAGAATTGTGGCAGATGATATGGCATGTATGTATTACATACATACATATAGCGTTAGGCCAGCGTAGCAATAGAAAAATAATGTGCAGAAACATGCATGACGTAATTTAGATATTAGGAATAAGAACGGAACTGCGGGAAATGGAAGGATTCGTTGCTACAACAACTACTGTAGTAACACAGAAAGAAGAAAATGGTCCATGGCTTTCAACAGAGACCAAACTTAAGAAGACTCCTTCTTCTGCTTCTCCTTTAGTTAATTCTTCCAACTTTGGACATATGCATCCTTTGGTTCTCACCATTTGCTTTGTTTTCTGCTATTCTTTTCCACTGTAATTCGCCCTACTTTTTCATGTCCTTGCCTCATTTAATCTGGGCTTTCCATCTCCCTCGCTTCACCAAACATAGTCTCCATCGCTGTACTACTTTATCGTCTATCCTCGCTCTGTCAGCCATTGTGGCCTGCATCGCTGCACTTCAGCTTTACAATGTGTTGCATCACATCCTTGGTCTTTGTTGTGTTTTCTATCCATAAGTTTGTTTTTCTATCTCCCAGACTAATATCTAACATTGATTTTTCTCTAGGTCTTTGTGTTTTCGATATATTGTCCATATCAGGAGTATACAGCTGTCAAATACCTTATATTTCAAGAATTGTGGGATTTTGTTTCTTTTCAGTACTTATTCTAACCATTCAAAACTAGTCCTAGCTTTCTACATACATATTTCCGAGGTCCGGTTTCATTTGCCAACTTTCATGATCTGTCGAAGATAGACATATTTATTGACGTTTTCTATTTTTTGGTAATTTACAGTTTCTCCGCTTACATCTCCAGTATTCCACACTGTTTTCGTTTTATCGGTGTTACTTTTGATGCCTATTTTCCAGAAGCGTCAGACAGGGCTTCATCATCCTTCCCAGGTCTTTGAAGTTTGCCGGAATGAGTACCACGTCGTCTGCATATCGAAGATTATTCAGTTGCTTTGCTTTGATGTTGATACCATACTTTCGGTATTCTAAAAACATCCTCTAATGCCAGTGTGAACAATTATGGAGAAATTACATCTACCTGCGGATCCTCTCTTCTAATATTAATGGGATTAGTATTTTCTTCCAGTTGTACAACTGAAATGGACTTTCCATATGTCTTATTAGTTTGGGCAAACAGCGGTAACAGCGTACAATTACGAAATAAGTTACAACAGCATCGCCGACTCCCCATCCCCTTATCTAGCCAGTACTAAATCGATGTTGTATGCGAATAGTAAGTCGTAACTTATTTCGTAATTATACGCTGTTATCGCTGCTTCCTGTGGCTATATATTATGTATGATGTTTCGGTAACGAAACTCTATTCTACAATTGTTCAGTGCATTTCTATTGCCTACAGTTCAACACTATCAAAAGCCTTTTCAAAGTTTGTGAAGGCTATGTATAGATCACGATGGTCCTCGTTAACTTTTTCTATCAGGATTCGCATTGTAAGAAAGTGGTCAGTTATACTATGGCCTTTCCTGAAACCTGCACGCTCGACAGGCTGGTAGTTATCCATTTTATCGGTGCGCCAGTTGGTAACCACTCCCATGAAAAGCTTGTATATTTGCGACAATAATGACACTGGTCGATAGTCTTTGAAGTCCTTCTTATTACTCTTCTTGAACACTGACATTACGGTTATTTCGCACCATTCTACAGGCACTTTTCCCTTGTGTAGACATTCGCTGAACTTCTTAATGGCTCCAAAATTTGCTTTCTTTTAACATCTCGGTTACGATCGTATGTGATCCTAGTGCGTTATTATCCTTCATTTGCGCTTATGCTGTTTGTATTTCATAGCCTCTGTATCCGATGGTTCTTCTGAATTAACTTAAAGATTGTATCATATTATTTTTCTGCGTGACTGGGTCTGGATTCCTCTTCGGTGAATATAAATCTTTGTAATAAGTTTGCTTATGTCGATAAAAAAATTGTACAGAAACATGCAATTAAATTTCTCGATATTACCTATAGGACATGAAGTGAGAGTGTGTATCACGGACATTGTTTTGAACGTTTCTTATTTATTACATTGCCAAGTTTCTACAGTGGAGCTGTTCTCTGTATGAATTTAATTATATATTATTTAAATAGTTATGAAGAAAAGTGAAAGATGTTTTCGTTTTGTTAAGGATTATGACGAAGGAGCGTGACAAACCAATTTCAATGTGTTAGCTTCCTGCCGGAAATATATTGAGTTGACCCTCGTGAGGGACATTTTGCAAATTCTTTTGCAAGGCGAGTTTTTAGTGGTCTGATTATCAAGTTTTTGACTTGATGCCATCGTTTGATCAAAGTTTAATAATGCATGTACTACATTTATTCAATTCCGGAATATTTCAAGCAATGTGTCCTTAATATCGGTTTATGCTATACATACTTACATATTAACATAATATACAGAACGCCGTATATAGTCCACTATTCTTTTCGATAATACATTAGTAACGAATTAATTACATATATCGTATGAAAAGTATGTGTCGCACACATCGATATATGCTTATATACGTACATATATGAGCATTCGTTTGTACGCAGAAGGAATACGGCGTGTTTGCCTGGACGTATGTATGTACGTGTATGTACGAAATTGTTTTCAATATTACCGCTACTGTCAGCTTTGCGGTGGAGTTCCACACTTGAAATGTCTGGCTCGCAGTGAAAATGCATTAAATGCGGTGCTAATTGGGTTCACACTAAGATCCTTTATGAAATTGCCTGAATGCTTGCTTCCACAGCTTTATAACGGTATGAATATGTTTATATTTAATATCGCTTGATTGCTAATTTTAAGGTTGGTAATGAATGTATGCATATGGCGATAATTGCCGTTTAAATAAACTATAAGCAAATCAGAAGCAGCATGTCCTGCGTTTGATGGCACGAGTTTATTTACGTATTTGCAAAACTATCCGACTTTACGGCAAATACATTATGTTCTTTTCGTATTTTACGTGCTTTACTTTTGGGTGTAAGCTAACCTATCTTTTGAAAATTTCAACAGATTTCAAATGTAATGGGCTTAGGTCACATGTACTTAAAGCTACATAGTGATCAATTGTCCGATATACTTTTTACCAAAAGAATGAAACTAGAAGGCTTTGGGCAGCATACAACTGTTAGGTCAGAACCTGTAATAACCAATGAAATAAAGTATTTGGGTATAACGCTTGATTCAAAACTGAACTGGAGTGAACACCTTGTAATAATGACGAACACAGATACACAGCTGTTCCTGCGATGCAGAAGAGTTCTTGGTTAAACCTGGAGATTAAAACCAAAAGTGATGGTTATACCCTGTGGTAATAAGGCCAACGATTACCTTTGGAGCTTTAATTTTGTGAAGAAAGACAGAAGCGCCTTGTTAGTATAGCTGCTTACTATTGTTCAGAGGAGGGCTTTGCTAGGAATCACTACAGCAATAAGCAGTACGGTATCCGGTGTCATGGAGCCCATGATCCTGATCGTAAGACTAAGAGGTAACCCCTTCTGGTGTCCTAACAATGTAATTGGCAGACATACAGCTATAGTTAAAACCATACTGGAAGGGCCGTTATTACAGATGTTTCTGGACAGTATGGGTCAAGAATTTTTTTATGTATAAACTAAACACTAATACCGAGCAAGCACTGGATGAGGAGTGACTTAAGAAATACAACTGCCAGCGTCTGGTTGACGTTGCTACAGATGCTTACAGATAGCATGATAGCCAAAAATTATTTTCATACACAAAATTAACGTTTTGATACCGACCAGTGGTTGGACGAAGAATCACTTGAGAAATTCGAGAGCCATCGTCTAGCCTAGAAACACTGTTTTTTTGTATGAGCCTTTTTGTACATGTACAAAGATCGGCAAAAAATCTACGATAGATTTTTAGTCTGTACAACATAATAATGGGAACTGAACTACCCAGAAAAAATCTTGATACAATGTACAAAGACGCTAAAAAAATCTTCGTACGGGGCCAAAAATCTTTGTCTCGAACAAAAAAAAAACAGTGCGTAGAAATCATATCACTGATCCTGGGAAAACACACGGTGACTTTTCGAGTGAAGCTATTTCCAGTAGAAGCCGGTGCTAAGTAAATCAGCGAGAAGGTTAAACAGAGAAGAATAAACCATTACCATTACCAAATCGAACCTGGTAAAACATTGTAAAGAAGTCCTTTATGAATTGGTACAAGATAACGTTTTATTCTAGGCCTGGGTGCCAGGACATGAGGACATTAAAAGCAATTTGATAGTCGATAAACAAGACAAGAAAGGCTCCAAAGGAGACTTCCTAGGACGTGGGATACCAAAGGATTTCGCCAGGCGTGATATCTGGTTATGGCTAGAAGCAGAACATTCAAAGACATGGAGATTGACTGAAGGTTAATTCCACACTAACACACTGTTAAGTGGGCTAGATGCAAAGTGCTTAGCTAACACAGTTAGGAGAATCTAAAAAGATATCAGGAACGTTACCGGTCTAGTAACCAGACACTGTTCCTTAAAAAAGCATCTATGCAACACGGCGATAGTAAGCGAACCGTAGTAAAGGAGTTGTGAATTACAAGAAGAAACCAGCACGCAGATTATCTGCGCCTGTAGAGATCTGAACTGAAGGGGGCTATCAGAATACTCGCGCTTTCCTTGAGTAAGATAATAATAATAATAATAATAATAATAATAATAATAATAATAATAATAATAATAGTAATAATAATCTTTCCAACAGAATACAATTCCAAATTATAGGATAATACAAAATAAAGAGAAAAAAATTACATAGTTGCTACGTAAAATAAGTGACAATAATAAATAATATTACACATACGATAAGGAAATCTAAAAGACAAAAATATTAGTGCTTTACAAAAATTAAAAAAATTAGCCATAAAGAATAAGATTAGACGAATGGATCAAGATCGATCTTATTAACATTGTTCATCATACAATAACGCCTTCTTCTAAACATTTGTTCTACCCCTAGGTACTAAAAATGTGTCTGAAGACCGTGTATTATGAGCAGGCATAGCAAAATTGACCTGAGATAAGAGGGCTAGAGAGTCGATATGGTTTCTTTCTTTCTATCTTCGAGCTGTCAATGACTGAAAACCATGTCTATCAAGTTATAGTCTATGCTCTGAGGCGAATAAGAACCGTCAGATCAGTAACTAAAGTATTTGAGGAAATGCTTCTGGGCTTTTTCGAGTGTCATCTTCTGGTATGTATAAAAGGGATACCAGACAATAGAACAAAATGCTAATTTCCATTTAACCAAAGCACACAATAAAGCCTTCAAGGTCGATGGATTATTAAATTGCAGGTGCGAATAAAAAAGCTCAAAGAGATCGTGGCAGCATTGCATACAGAACAAATGTGGTCAATGAATTATAGAAAAGTATCAAATAGAATTCCCAACTCTCACTTGCGTTTTCCGTGGAATGTATTACATAGTGGCTTTGTAGAGAACATGAGATTTATTGAACGGAAGTAAGAGTCATTGGGGGACGGTACAAGAAGAGCATAATGCTCATGTACCTGGTCTATTGGTGACCATTTTATTCTGTTATTGTTTCGATTAGCTTGGGCAAACAGCGGTAATAGTCTACCGACTCCCCACTCAGGCCAGTACTAAATCAATGCTGTAAATGTAATGTTGCTCTTCGGTCTACTGCTCTGAGAATTTCATTGCATTATTCCCCTCACTACACCGTTTATTGTCAAAATATTTGTGTTGGATTGATCGGACCACCTTTAGCATGAATGCACTTTCTTATTAGGTAAACGAGGAGCCATTAAAATTTTAACCCAGACAGGCCTCGCTCGAAAACCTTGAGAAAACGAGGACATTCAAATGAAGAGATTTAAGGCAAACCTAAAGATTCCATAAGTCGACGGTACAATGTCTACATTTGTTAGGACCAAACGTATTTCACACCTTCACAAACATAAATAAATAAAAGTAGGACCCAAACCCCCTCCAAACTGAGCTGCCATTATGGCAGTTTCAATCTCATGTAAAAGATAACAAATCAACAATAAAAGAGGTGTACTATGTTAATTAAGAATTAGTTTAAATTTAAGAAAACGACAAATATGTAATATTAATTCAATTCATGAAATTTAAAAAATTGCTCAAGCCAAAATTATTCTGAACTATAACAATGATTATTCCATCGACGCATTTGAATTATTATAAATATCATATTAGTATTTCATTATGACATTCACAGTTGTTGTTGCCTAAAAATATAGACAATTCACATTTGAGATAAGAAATCCCTAAAAATAAATACGAACATAATTTACACCAATTCATCTTATACTATCGCAAGATAGACGATTTTTTAAATCTATTGCGTTAAATTTATTGGCAAGATTATATCAAGTAAAAATAAGTCAAGAAGTGTTAAAGCAAAAAAAAAAGGTATTAATAAAATGGACAAATAAAAGTTTTGTTTTAGGTGCGCTGACGTATTTATCGCAACAAGTGATCGTAGTTGTTCCAGCCAGCGTCTAGAACAACTTGTCTCTGACGTAACAATGATTTATCAAGTCTATCAAATTGAACCTATCCTAAAATCCACTTGACCCTGCTTAACATATGGACCCAATTTTACTTGCGTTTACATTTAATTGCCTAAATAATAATATTCGTTTTTTTCACTGTCTGTAGTTCCCAGTCGTTTCCTTCCGAAACCTAAAAACCCATTTCCTGCAATAGTAGGAACATTTTTGTTTCATTTATTATGAATTTTCTTCTACTTTAATTTGATGCATAAGTTGTGAAAAATCTGGTGTAACTTAAAGCATCGTTTGTTATCAAAATTGTTAATTTCGGTAACGTGACTTCTATAGTCTAGAAGCTGGTTCAATTCATTCTGCGACTAGTTTGGATGTATGTAAGGGGTTTTAAAGACTTATGATAACATGGCCCCATGATATGTTGAAATATTAAATATTTTAATATTTTAAGGAATATCAAGCGTTGCATTCCCTATTCAACAAAATTGAATTCGTGGTTGATTCTGTCCTCTCTTCTACATACAATTGTTAATTAATCTGGGACACATGTTTTGCTGCCAGTGAGACTGGTATCCATAACCATATCTTATCAAATTCCAGTGAAACACGTCCGTCGAGTTAACTAATGATCGTGCAACAAGCTATTCTCGGTACAATTTCATGTTAATTGAATTTCAGTAAGCAATCATGTCCAAGTAACTCTGTTGAAGATTCTCACTATCTAAAAGAAACGGCAGATATTCACGTGATCTTTTCAGATGACCACCAATTATTGTGTAACATAAACCTGTATGACTTTACCGTGTCATCTTCTCTTTGTGTGAAGCTAGTTACAAATTTAAAACAATTGTACTACCCTTACAGACATGCACAGTTATTTACTAGCCAAATTGTAATCAATACACCTAAGTATATAGTGTATTATAGATAATCTAATGCGGCTGTATTTCGTACTTATTGGATTCTCAGTATTATGCTACGCATTTTGGATACTTCCAATTATATGTACATATATAAACGTCAATAATCCTTGGCATATTTTCTCAAGGAAATTAAGTACCGTTTACAGATTACTGGACGGTAAAGGTCCGAACATTGCCTCGCGCATTGTTAATTTTTGCAGGTAGTGCAGTTAAATCGTAAGTGTATACGTGGCCTGTATCCGCCCAGTGTTGTGGATAGATATAATGCAGAGACTGACGTCATCGTAGGATGGGGGTGGCGACGGTGGTGTTGTGGCGCCAACACTGACTTCATACATCACTCGGACAGGCGAACATGTGATGCGCTCAATTATAGAAGAGATGCACAATGGCAGGTATGCGTGTCTTACCTGCTTTACTAGTTTTAACAATCGTCCTCGGCTTTCAGCGAATATTTGACGGGAATAGAGAGGGAGCGACTTTTCCGTGTGACATGCATGTGAAGGATGGAGTATGACGCAGCTACGTGGATACAGAAGAAAGGTTGGAGGAAAGGGAAAAAGAGGAGATTGACAAGCATTCGTGTGTATATGATTTACACGACGAACTGAAACAAAACAATAACGGTGCTAAATTTAAACTGACATTCGTCATCCTCTCCTAGATGTGTCTATACGTGTGTAACAGTACGTACGTATATGTACCGTTGCGTATATTATATAACGTAAAACTCATTGTGTTTGAATAAGAATTTATTGTGAGGTGGAGGGATGTTTGAGACATTGTACGTTCAAGAGAGGAAGATATTTATGCAACAAAACGCGAACTACCTAATTACACAATATTTATTTTGTTACCTTCATCTCTTCTCCTTTTTGGCTTCTCTGCACTGACTTTTTCGAAGTACATGTATGTCAACTTCAATGACCCTAACTTTATAAATACCTATCCGTATTCCATTTGCTTTGAAAAACAGAACACTAACGTGGTGTTAAACTTGGCACGTGTGGAAGTTTTGGAACAGAAATTTTTGACCAAGAGGTCAATGACACGTACAGATTTATGTATACATGCATTATCATAATTGAGCATCCCCAAATCTTTCTCCATCAAAGAAATTAATCCTAAAGTTGAAACATTGCTCTTGACAGTAAATGCAAGGACTGTGGTGTGGTATTACCAGATTAAACTTGTGAAATTCTCACGACACAACTTTTTACTACTTTTGAGCCACATGTTCCTCTGTAAACGAAAAATTAATCTTCATGTCGTCTACAGTACAATGTCTACATTAGGACCAACCGTATAAACCGTATAAAAGTAGGACCCTAACCGCCTCCAAACCGAGGCGACATTACGACACAGTTTCAATTTCATATAAAAGATAAGCAACAAAAACAAATCAAAGCAAAAAACCGACAAATATGTAATATTAATTCAATTATTAAATTTGAAAAATTGCGTTTGCGAAAGTATTCTAAACTATAATAATGAATATTCCATCGAAGTCAGTCAATGGCCAATCTGCGAGGTTAAAGTGATTTTCAAAAACATAGTTTTTAAATTATTATAAATATCATGTTAGTATTTCAATATTGTACCATGACATTTACAGCACTCTATATTCTAATTGTACTGTATATCATTGCCTAAAAATATAGGCAATTCACATTGGAGATAAGAAATCCCTAAAAATAGATACAAACATAATTTACACCAATTCATTTTATACTATCGCAATATAGACGATTTTTAAAACTACCGCGTTAAATTTATTTCCAAGGTTATATCAATTAAAAGTAAGTCGATGAGTTCAAAGAAAAAAGTATTAATAAACTGGACAAATTGTCTGTTAGATGCACTGACACCACACAATTGTTTACTACTTTTGAACCACATGTTTCTCTGCAAATAAAAATTCATCATCGATTTGTTATTGTACTTAACTCTAACTTCTCCCTGTACTCGAGGATTTATACTTTCCAGACCTGAAGTAAATTGACTCCTATTTTTACCATACTGATTTAGTAATTTGCCACCGTGCTGTCCAACATCCACCATCCACCTACACAAGCATGGATCTGGCAAGTTTTTCAGCGTAATCTTGCAAGGTGAGAATTTGCAGATTTTTATAGCGCTGAGACTCTCGACCAAGTTACGCGGCAGATGCAATCATTCGCTGCATTAAATGTGGAAACCTGCTTTACCGATAGCCGTTGTCCTGTTTATTTTTTTCTTTGCTTTGGTATACCCCGACATGTGAAATGTACGTTTCGCCTTTATTAGAGCTACCCTCGTAGCTTTAGAGCAGTGTATTGAGTCGAGTTTGAAACGCCAAATAACAGTAAGAAAGAAAAATCTTCATGAAGTATCGCCACCTGCAACCCCCATGTCTTATACAGGGTGAATTGAAATAAGTTCAATATATGTATGTAGGGGTAAAAATTTAACTAACACGCCAAATTTGTTTTCCTGCACTCCACGAATGTCTTTATATTAAGGGCAATACACTGTACCAGTTGAAAAACGATTCTCTTCAATCTTAGAATTTGTTCTTCAAAGAAGGTACTTATTACACACTTGTCTCTAAACTTTGGAGCAAGTGTGTACAATCATACGTTCATTCATTTATATATTCATAGAGGGATGTAAACATATTTATAAAATTAACCATTTTCTTCATGATGTCACTAACAAACAGGAAACAAAAATGCTACTTAAAGAACTTGCAAACATAAGTTACAATTTTCTTACATATTTACCTCGCATATGCACTTATTTCACTTCACCCTAAATAAGAATATTAGAATAATGAAGACATAATGAGGGAAAACCTAGACGAAACATCAAGATGAATACAATATAATTTTAAGAAAGGAACAAGCGCACAAGACCCGATATGTAAACTGCAAACAATAGGAAAAAGTATCAGAAAAAATAGAGATCATATTATGTGCTTTATAGAGTTAGATATACATTGCGCAATATAAAAGACTGGATCTATCGAGAAACAGAAAAAGAAAATGACAAAGAGAAAGTACCGATACAAACCATTTATGATGCACCACTGAACAATACACAACGAAAACATTTAAAAGTTGTGATGGTCTAACACAAGGATATGTGTTGATCCTACTTGTATTCTCAATACTATTATCTGAACCCGTAAAGAAATTAAAAAGGATTATAAAACCTATTACACTGGAATATTAGAGAATGGAAGAAATATACATACATCTGAAAATCGTTGTTTGCAGATAACATAGTGGTCGAGTAGTCATATACTACGCAAGCTTAAGGGGTTAGACCGGTGTAAAATTTTCAAAAAATCGAAAAAATTTTTCTTGATTTAAAAAATAGTTTGAAGCCTGTAGAATACGGATCTGAAGGTCCCAAGTATAATTCTAATTAGTTTCTGAGTCATAGAGCCTACAACAGACTCGTACTCGCGCGCCACCCGCTCGAGATTGGCCGTGCGCCCAGAACAAGTCTGTTGTGGGCCTGAGTATTACGAACTTGCTATTAGGAGACGTAAAAATTCAATAGAAGAAATGACAACTGCAATATGGGGAACGTTACAGCACAAATCGTTAACTGACGTTAAACCTCAACATAAAAACTCTCCGGCCGGTCCAAATTCTTGGTGTTCTTGGCAGGTGGCAAAGGCGACAAGTAAATTAAGTGAATACTCACAAATCTGCTCTTCATCCTAATGTTATAGAGGCAATCGCACCTATCTACAAGGAACTTAGCAACAATGATTTGTTGGAGTGCTGCTCAGGTGCTTACACTCAAAATTCGAACGAGAGTCTGGACGCGTTAATTTGGATCTTCGCTCCAAAAATAACATTTAGTAGTGGTAGATGCGTTAAAACTGCTGTTAAAATTGCTAGCAATGTATTCAATAATGGTTATTCAAGCATTCTTTTAATGATGAATACCACGAATATAGTCATCGGGCCGGTTACAGCAAGCATTTGCGAAGTCTTGGATGAAGCACGCATTTCGATCGCTGAGGCAAGTACGTTCGAAGCATCTGAAGAAGGTCGTATTTTAAGGCGGCAGAGCAAAGCAGGAAATGACGATTAGGGAGATGACCATTGCGAAGCTGGCATGGCAGATTAGCCATAAAAACAAAACAGTTTGCACTATGTAATGAAAAAATGTATTGTAAAACTTTAAATGCGTTTTTCTCAAAACTACGTTTCACGGGATTTACTTAACGGATTAACTTGAAGTTTGGTTTTATATTACCCTTATAGTTTTCTCTAAGCATTGACCGAGGATTTTTACAATATCACTGTTATTTTCCAAAATATTAACAAATTAATTCCCAATATTGCAGCCCAAAATCAAACCAAAAGTTCAAAATACTTTTATTCAGTCAAAATTTCAATAAAACCTAAAAAAGCTCGGTCAATACTTAGGGAATACAATATATTTAACTAATATTTTTTGTTTTTTGGTTCAGACGTTCCGCTATGGCGGAATCATCGACACCGATAAACGCTGCGAAAAAGAGTTACTTTTTCTAACATGGTAATAAGTGGTATTAAAATCATTATTTTTCTTTTGATTTTATATATTTTATATCGTCATAGTGTACTTAACTAAACTACCAAATTGCAAGTGTACAGCTTTCTTATTTCTTTGGCAATCCACACTTACTTACAATACTTTGTTGGCCGGTCACACCGGTCTAACCCTTTAAGGTTGTAAGGTACTTTCTTTCATGATCGGTTAAACTAAAATATTTTTTATTGGTTCCTAAACTATTTTCAAAATTGTATATCTGAACTTCAAAAGTACTTTGTGTAACGACAAAATACTAGTTTCATAACGTTGTTAAGAGCTTTTACAGCTTTAATTTTTGTTAATAATAAGTGAAGAACCAGTTAACAGGCTCGAAATTTTGCATACTGTGTATTCGTCACGATAGCTACTTCTCGATGAGCTTTTTTGTAAATTCCTTGTTTGTTGTTTAATTTAACATCAATTAAGAAAGATAAAAAGGGTCATGGGGTTACCGTCATCTTTGTTTCAAGAAAGCAACGATAATAATAGAGTTTACAATAATGCTTTTTGACAAGTCTTAACTACCGTATCGAATATGTAGTATTCAAAGTTTCAAGCCTGCAAACCTGCTGGTTCTTCACTTATTATTGACAAAAGACCTGCCTGAGCTGGTAAAACTGTATACAATTAGTATTTTATCGTTATACATACATCTTCTAGAGCTAAAATGTGCAGTTTTGAAAATAGTTTACGAACCGACCAAAAAAGAACTTTAAGCGATCTTGAAAATAAGTACCGAACATCCTTAATATAGAAAATGTGAAAGGAAAGGCTCGTTCTGTCACCTTTTTATAAGCTAGCTCTTATGTAAAGGAGACTAAAATTTTTATTCAATACATGTAACTGACAGAGTTATAGAGTTACAAGTTGTATAAATCTATAAAGAAGTTTATAAGGAATTGAAAAACTGGCACTAAAGAAAGATAAACATAATAATAAATAAAAAAGAAGGATGGTAATTACAACAGAAGGTAGAAAAACTAGAATAACATTGGAGAGCCAGATTATTGAACAAATCAAAAGATTTAAGTAAGATAAGAGGTGAAAATTCAATAATGAAATAAACGATAAAAAAGGAACTGTGAAATAACAAAATGAGAAAAGTAACCAAAGAAGTTTTGAATACGATATTAATATGTGGTAGTGATACGTGGACCTTTACTTGGTGTATTAATTTTTTAAAATTTCCACCGCTACTAATGTTTGAGAATCAATCTCTGGTTTACATTGTGATTTAACGGAGGGTTTTACAAATTCTAATGTACGTTATAATAGACAGTTTTGTAATAAACTGTTTGCATTATGCAATTAATATATTAGTTAAGTCAGTTTTAAATTGTAATCTATTCATGAGACTTACTACAAGAAAAATAGAAAACTTCAAATATTATGCAGATAGTTTCCGACGTATTGCATACAACAAAACTCAATAAAAATTAACATATTCGACGACCATTTCCGGGACTATATTGAATCGATAGAGTCCCAGTTACCGGTTATTACATAAGTCACATGTAACAACTTTTTAAATATATAGGTATAGGTAGATCTTCCACCCCGTGTCTTTATGGAATAATTTTAACATGCAGTGGAAAATGAGGAAACGAGGATGGATAGAGTGCGGGTAGGAGAGACGAAGTGCCTGGTTCCAGGTAGCACGGACCATGATAATTGCATGCTTTAAACAAATTTAGTCGGCAGGTTAATTTGTATGAAACGTAAACGGATCCACTCATCTGACTCTGTGCTGTTAATCTGAACTTTATCGCTCCATCTTCGTCCGACCGCTTCACGGATTCGGATGCGTTGAAACGAGACGGCACAATACTTAGATACACCACGCTACTTGATGGTGTTTTTGAGCAATTCAGTGCACTAGCGATCGGGGAAACATTCACTAAACGTTTTAACTGCTAATAACATTAAATTCGATAACGGGACGGTGCATAGCAAACTTCTCCCTGTCTCTTTTTCGCCGTATCGATGGATCTACTACGTGCATTTTTATTATGCTTGCACGTAATTTTGCAATTATTGTTGTTTCATGGCGAACGTTAGTCGTTTTAGATATTTTTGTACTGTAGATATCCGAGCGCTAGAGTTTGCAGTGCTGAATGTTTTACATGAAAGAATATATGATGTGCTTCTATGAATATATATACAGATATATGTACACATGTATGTATCCAAGGTAATCATATTTGTATTTGGATTGAGTTTTAGGTATTTTTGGAAAACTGCCTTATTATTTCCCTATAGTTCAATGTACTCATTTCAATACCGGGTGGAAATGATTCACCCTAACAGGGCAATATAATGTCGCGACACGTTGTTTCTCTATTTGTTAGGGAAAACATTTATGCAACATCGTCTATGAAAGTAAAACGCATTGGAAAAAAAAATATAGCTCTTATATCAAACCTTCACGAACCTTACACCATAAATAAATTTTCAATTGTAGTCATATAGGATATATGCAGATTTGAAGACAATTTTAAAGTTATAGATAATATTTTCGAAAAGAGCTTAAAGTATACTTCGTACTTCCTTTTCTCCCGGTATTTACTCTTATAACTCTCAGTTCGCCAGATTATGTTCTTTGCATAACAATCTTTTGTATTGATAAACTACTAAATCATTATTAGATTACTATGCACTACATATGTTAAACCAGTAGGTATTGTACACTCTGTACATATAGTTTATTTCAGAAGGAGTCGTAAGAATACGCTCTTATGGGCTGTTGACTTCTTACTTTAGTTCGAACAATTGACATTACCCTTCTCTCTCTTAAGGTTCATTGATTGAAAGAATAGGAAGAAAAATTAAGAAATTTAAAGCAGAAGAGAGAAATATTGTTTACAATGACACTTGGGTCAACACAGAACTCTCTTTTCATTTATAACACATTTTTGCTATGTTGAATAACATGTATTTTTTAACATACAATGAAGTTCATTCACATATTCGGCTTCCAAACTATAATTTTGATATGTTTGCATTTTTACGCAAAAATCATTTCTAGCAGTATGTCAAACATTGATTTCCAGAAATCCCAAATAAAGACGATATATAGTAACACTATTTATATACAGTTGTCCCCGGATTGACTTCACTATAGGTATAATTGATCAAAAGTTTTAGAATTTCGTTTTAACATTTTTGGATGCCGCCCTGCTTGATCTGAAAAGAATTTCATGCATATTTTTACTTTTAAGAAATCAAGGCCATCATGACAATTATGAGAAAAGACTTTTTCTGTTCAAGTAAAGTACCATGTTGGTCAATAATACGGCAAAGTGTTATTGAGAAAAGCTGTACAGGATTTTGAAAATATCGGACTACTTTAACTAAATCAGTATTTGTTTTGTGTTCTTGCATTGTAGCTACAGAACAAGTATTTTCTATAAGTTGTTAAAAAAATAATGTAAGTTTATAATAATGTATTTTATTTAAAAAAATGGAAAAGCTTTACTCAATTTGAATTTCCCCCGCGATCGGAACAATCGATTTGAAACAATTTTTTAAGATTTGATTTTAATTTTAGATAATGACAATTCAATTTATGTTTTATTTTATTAATGATTCGATTATTATTCAATTGTTTATTGTTATTTGTTAATTATATTGAAGCATTGAAAACCGACCGAACGTGGAGGAATTCAAATTGAGCTATTGTTGCGTATTTTCTCGTTTATAGAATAAAATACTTTATTACAAACTTACATAATATGTTTCTTGACAGCCTATACAGAATACTTGATTTTGTATTGGAATTTAATTTCATATTCTGAACAACTTTTATCAATAACATTTTTCCGTATTATTGACCAAAAGAGTACTTTACTTCAAAGGAAATGCTGTTTTCTCAATTATCATGACGGCCTTAATTCTTTAAAAGTAAACATGTGCTTGAAATTCTTTCCAGACCAAGCAGAGCGCCATCCCAAAACATTAAAACTAGATTCAAAATTGTATGATCAATTATACTTATAATGAAATCAATCCATACTGTATATGTTTATTTTGTTATAATATTCTCCGTGGATTTCTTTGTCGAATTATACCTGTCGAATGCTCGAAGAACTCAGAAATGCACAAAGTGATTTTAAGAGGAAGCTCGATCCGAAATACAGTCAATTGTCAATGAACAGAAAAATTCTCACGAGCTTGGTCCTTCATGGTGGTCCACGAAATCGTCACCGGAAGTTATAGATTTACATCGACTTTTTTAGAAACATATATCATGGTGTGACAGACACAACAACGTGTGTGTGTTTGGAATCAACTGCTAACTACTCTCCAAGGTCATCTTTTGTTTAATAATGTAACTTTTCATGAAATATGGTTCTAATACCGTAATTTTAATAAATCAAATTAATTGTTAAACCAGTGGCAGTTTGCAGAACGCATGGTAGAGCAAAATGTTTCGATAGAAACTTGTAATGTGCATTCGGTTTGATTACGACGGCGTTAGCATTAAACTGGGATCTGATCTCTATTGCGAGTAATTGGATATAATGTATGCAATCCCAGGGAAAGCATATCTCGGAATGAGCAATGTATTACGTGAATTGCATACTATTCTAACAGCTACCATTCTAGCAACAGCAAGCCGCACACCACGCAGAGGATTCTCCTAAACTAGAAGAATTCGATGGATCAGGTTGCTACCACATCCTGCACATAGTTGGGAGTTTTCGCGTTCAGACTCTCACTTCTTTAGCGTATTTTCTCTCCGGACTGACCAATATCGGGGAGGAGGAAACAATAAGTATTATCCCTAAACCTCAGGAATAGTATTGAATATTTATTGAGGTGGCTAAAGCATTTCACTTCTTATCGAGTATGTATTGTGCCTGCCTGTGACCGTTGTGTTGAAGGTAGCCCAAACTACAGCTCCTAGGCAAGCTTAGATGCCCGCAGAAAGTCCAAAAACTCGAGTGGATTCAGTGATGACACATTCTTATCTCCAATCTGACGGTATACTAGATATCGCTATCGTTGGTGGTAGATGCTTTTCTCCAAAGTTTGTTGCTATTCACTATATATATTATGTGTAGGTGTCTCCAATGTCCGGATAGGACACTCACTAGGATTCATAATTTATTTTGATTGAGGCCGATATGGGTTCTAGATCTCTTCCGATTATAATTCCGCCCACAGCCACAGCCCATAAAAGAGCTCGGGTGCTATGAATGCTGAGGATGATCTTTCTTTTCTAATTTGTCAGCGGCTTCATTGTTCTATATTCCGGCGTGATCCATTGTGCGGAAGTCTTGTTATCCAGTTATTCAGTATCAGTATCAGTAAATATGACAATCTCCTGGTTCCTGTGATCTCTTTTACGGTTCATATAGGAATATATATTGACTTCAGCTTTGAATATGCTGGTGCAATTGATATAAGATAATTAATAGATTTAATTTTCAATTGTAATTGTTCTTGTGTTTCTTGTTTCATGAAATTTAAAGTCGCATTTCTTCTTCCCCCTTCTCATTCTTTTGCATTTTTAGCGGAGAGGAAAATTTTGCATTTACAAACGAGAAAGTCTGCACCACAAGAATAAATAATGTCCAAATAGAAATCATTGTCACTTTAATTTTGAAAGAAGAGATGTCTGAAAGCTTTGTATAGACTGAAATTTTACTTCATTTTATTTTGGATAATGAGTATTTGCAACATTTACTTTGTATGCATGTAAGCCAATTTTAAAAAAGAAAATAACTGTGATTTGTTTTAGCAATGCGTTGCATCGATGGTCTCCTCAGAAAATTATGTGTATCGATTCTAGTTACTCGAGTAAATTTATCTGCACATACGTAAACTTCTATCATATATAGATACAGTCCATAATGATTTTCTCCAGATATTTCTGAACATATCAATTTCCCGCAGACACATGTCTATTTAGAATAATGTGCATGCATGCATGTGTGTGTCTGTGTATGTTCGTGATGGCGAACAAGTGAGAGGCAAATAATTGTTGCAACGGCATCAGTAATACGTGTCTGTCTCTCCGTATTTCACGATTTAAATTCACAAATAACGTACGGGCTTCAGACAGATAATTGATTAAAGCATGTTGCCGTTCAGGCTCACATTAGAGTGCAGTTTGAAGAGTGGTAGATACAGTGTACAGACATATATATGGAGACTAACGTGTACGAATATCACTGTATTCGCGAATGTCTTATAACCCTGCTATTGTACGGCCACGTAGTCCCCTTTTAAGCGACAATGTATGTATGTATGTATATCGTCAGCAACATCATCACCATCACCATCATCATCGTCAACCTACTCTAGTAAGTATCTTGCACTGAAGACAGTCAACCCCACCGCCGATACATGTACCTAGGGAGGAGGTGAAATTAATATGCAGTGGCGTAACTCGCCTTTACGAAATGAATCAAAATCTAAAGAATGTTATCTATTATTGCAGTTTTTGCAGTGCTAATTGAGTTTCTTATATCGGTGAGTTCTAGCTCCCAATGGGACAGAGTCCTTTTCCTTCTGTGGCACATTCAGCTTCATAATTTCGAAGAAGGCTTATTCGATAGTTTTTCTATTCCACAGTCTCCGAATTGTTCCCATTTTTTTCTATATATAACATCTGTCGCCATTGATCCTTAAATTTTGCATTCGGCACTTTTTCAACAGTTCATTGGCCTGGTTTTATAACATTTTCTTTATTTATTGTCTATTTTTTATTTTCTATTTTCATGCTGTCTTGATATTTTTTGTTTCTTAGATAGTCTATTTCTTTAATCATAATATAACAGTTTGAATAAAAATATAATTCAATTACAGATATTAAACGAAATGTAGTTTTATAGGCCTTATGACGTAAATTTCGTATGATACAATGACGAATAAATAATATTGATAGCTTACTTTAGTAGTTGCATTATATGGAATTGGTGCTTTCATCACGTATTTCTGAGTTTCTAGTTAATTATGTGGCAAGACTAACAAATAATAATGAGAATAATTTCAAAGAATGGTGTTAATTAGAAATATTATGGAAACAATTTAAGTATGCATCACTAGAATTTCTGTTATATTAAGTTCTGTATTTCAATAAAAAATTAAACGCAGATATATATATGCGGGAATGAATATCTAACGCTATTCTACGTACGCCACTGTTTTAACTTTAGATGAGTTGAAATGAATGAAATGTACACAATACACACTATCTACGAACCGACATTTCAACGGCCCTTATACGTATCTTTATTCTCCTTGGAAGAGCGAAACACTCCACCGCATCGTTCCGACATTATGTAAATGACGAATATGTTACCGCAATATATGTGAATTGCACTTTCGTTATGAGATGTGGAACTTTAATCGATGAAGGAATAGTAAGTGTTGGAGAAGCTATGTGTAGGTAACGTAAGTATTTATGTAATATTGACTTTTTCTGTATTCAGGAGACTTACGTGTTAATGAATCGATGCCGAGGTGCAACGCATTCCTTCTCCCTACGTAGTTCTTTCGGGTCCGTGGATTTTCAGGTACCTGAAAATAAAATTATTTCAATTATTAACCAAAATTAAATTAATAACGAATTTATACAAACAATTAAATTACTGAGATCACTTATTTAGAAAATTTCTACATCGCGGCTTAGCCAATATATGTGTTATCTATGTATATTCTCTTTTCTGCTTTTCGGTGTAGAGATGTATTTATTTATAGCAGATTGTGCAAAGCTCGCATGGGGTCTTGAACGAACTTACCGATGTGCCCCTTGTTCTTTTCTTGATTGCCTTTTGTACTTCGTTGACGTACTTTTGTAGAACTATTTATTACAGAATGCGTTTAACCGTGGTAGCCGTATATGTACCTACGTGGAACCAATTCGAGCCTAGGGTCGGACATAAAGTCTTAAACCTTTATATCTCATTTAACAAACTATTGCAATCCGGCAGTTTTGAGGGTAAATAGAAATTTAATTTACTAACAAGAAAAGGTTCCCAATCCGAAAATTCAGAAAAATTTTAAACTTTGTGTATGAGTTGTTCACCTTAGGACACGATGAAATGGTATTTGCTTTTTAATGCTCTATGACATCTGAAAGTTACCCTACATTGTAATTTAAAAATACAAAGGTTACTACCAGCCTGGCGCACTTAAAAAATCCTATATTTTGAATACATAACACGAAATAGCATTTAAAATGGCGCCAAATATATGCAAATTTTATTGAAAACAAAATAGTTTATATCAACAAAATAATGTAAAGTAATGCCATTTGAGGACTGACTTCTTTATTTATATAATATGTAGATGTGCATGCCAATATAGTAGAAACACATCTAGCGAAAGTAAAAAAAAAGGAATTCTTCAAAATAATATTTGAAGCAGTAAAATTTGTTGTACCACGAATGTCGTATGATAGCTACATATCGAGGGCGAGTGGAACTGTCTCGATTTCCGAAAGCAAAAGTTACCGAATGTAACTGGTTCGGTATCCACTTTTATAACAAATAAATGCAAATAGATTGATATGTATAAGTGATTGTAATTTTATTACGTTGTTCCGTCCATCCAAATCTACATCGTAGTTTACTATTATAATATTACCAGATTGGAATACATTTTGACAAAACCTCTCCAAACTAGAACCTTTCAACATCCAGAATTTGAATCATTTCTGTGGCTTTTTTGGAAATCTAAAGCACTTCAATAACCTTTTGCTGACTATCCCGAAGTTTCTGCTTAAACGTAGTTCAATGATCTGTCCATGAATCTATCTATTGGAGAATTAAATAAGGATTTCTGAACACGCGGAGCAAATTTTATCATTACTTCCTTTAAAACAAAGGAGAAACAAGTTTATCTGCGGTAGAAATTATTGGCAGAATTTATACTTAATTCTAAAGTTAAACCATCTAAAAGCTATGAGTCATTATGTTGCTATTTAGAAATTCTCCTTCTTATTTATGAGTCATTAGTGAGGATTGATAAAAGAGTGGATGCCGTGTTATCATTAAGTAGTGTAAACCGGACTGACGCTGTCAGTCTTTCCAATTTTATTATTCAATGATAACTTATCAATGAACTCAACAATGACGAAAGCAGCCACGTCTTCAACAAATTGTAACTTTTTGATGATACGGACTTTACCACTGCATGGACTTGTTTAGAACCTATCGAAGCTGAAGTGCGAGTTTGGGTGTAATTCTAACTGGAAATCACTATCATCCACATTATATGTATATCTTTTCCTTGTCATAACGTTCTATATGTGGTTTTACTTTATTTACGAAATTATGTGCGATATTCTGTAATTCTGCTGTGCTGGTCCCATATGATCTGCTTATAAATATGTTAAGTTTTCTCGAAACTATTCTATATGGTTGTCCGGAAAGTTCGTGCCGATTTTTTAGGAAAATTAAAACGCAGCTCATTTAAATGTTGGTATACCTTTATTAGATTACATAGGTACCACTCTGTTCCACAACCTTTCTCCATCTTTCATGCAGCTTGAGAATTCCGTCCTTCCAGAAGCTATCAGGTTTTTCGGCACAATATTTGTCCAAATAGGTTTTTATCTCAACCAAAGCGTTGAAATTTTTTCCATTAAGGGAATTTTGTAATGACCGGAAAAGGTAGAAATCCGAAGGCGCAAGATCTGGCGAATACGGTGGATGGGGTAAAACATCCCAATCAAACTCCAACTATTTTTGCCGAGTTCTCAAAGACATATGAGGTCGCGCATTGTCCTGATGAAACACGACGTCCTTCCGATTCGCAATTTCTGGACGTTTTTGTTCAATTGATGTCTTCAATTTATCTAACTACAGCATCCTCGTCATAAACAGCCCATATCTTATTTGCCGCTTGTGTGGCATTTTTGCCCTTTCGAAAAAAAAAGAAACCATTAAATGCCTATAATGCACTTTATGCCATATTATAACGCGTACAAAACTGATTATTGACGAAAATTAACGAATCGTAACCAAACTTTTATCCAAATATGGCTGAAGTTATCTCTTTCAGAATATGTACACATGTCATTTGTTTTCAATAATTGTGATTGATTGATTTTTTCCGGACAACCCAATATATAGATATGTATATCCTTTAACTTACAGTCGCATTCTTTCGAACTGTTGTCAAAAATTCTAATTCTTTGGAGAAGTAGTTTCCTTTGATGTTCTTTGCATATATCTGTGAATTCTGCCATGTTTGACAAATACTACGCCTCTACTAATAGTGATGCGGAAGGTCCTTTGATCGAGTAAGCAGCAAACCTTCGCATCTCTTCCATAACCTACGGATTTAAGTTGTTCAGTATATTTTCCCTCTTGATCCGATCTAATGATTTTTGACTCTAATAAAACCAAAACTTTATCATAATCGTCTATCACAGTTAAGGTGTATATGTTTTGGCTTGGGGTACCAACTCTAAGGATGCTTGATTTTTGCTTTTTGGCTTCTTTGGAAAACGATTCTGATCATTTTTCTTTGATCCGATCTCAAAAGAAATCAAACTTGACTGAGATTCAAGTCAGCAACTTCACGCATGCGCATATGTAAAGTAGTCACAGTGGGCAAACAGGAACATTTATAGATCTGCGAGCGACTTCGACACGGTGAAGGGAATTAAGTTATAAAAAGCTTTTACCAAACAGTATCAGACACGATGCAAATGAAGAGACAAAGATCAGAAGAATTCATGATGAACAGTTTAAGAACACTATTATTTCTCATTATAATGAACCCAGTAATAAAGATCACAAAACAAAAGCCGACCCTATGAGCACAATAAATAGATACACCCACTAAAACTAAATATGAGTAATGAGTAAAATTGGTGAAAGCTTGAGACGGAACAAATAGAAAACCTAATTATGAAAGCCAATGCAATATTAAGAACATTAATAATATCAATTTATGAATACGTAAGAAATGAGACGATTATAGAAAACACGAACCAAGAACCAATCATTAAAGAGATAGAGAAGAGGTCGTAACAGGTGTAGGAATATAAATTTAATGCACTCATATATAATTATAAGAAAAATGTTATAAATGAGCAAAGGCGAGAAGGAAGAAAAAGGAATGGTGGCTGACAAATGATAGAAGAGTATGGAAGACATTGGTCCGAGGGACATGGAATTGTCCGGCGTAGCGCCTGAAACGGGCAAAGGATTTAGAAGAAGTAGATGAGGTTATATTTTCCAGGAATGGATAGCAACGATCAAGGCGTGTAAGAAACTGTTAAGCCTATTCATTGTTAGTATTACCACATATCTTATATTGATCGAACAAGTAATATTCTGATAGGAAGGGTAGTAAATAGGTGAAATACAATGTAATAGTGTTAAGACAATACTAAATAAGGCCGCGAAATGTATCTCTAAAGTTTGCACCAATGATGCATAAAGGGCAAATAAATAAAAGTAAGAATTACTACCCCAGTGAAGAAATAAAATAGGCCAAACATGTCAACAGAAAAGTGGGTAACAACTGTATTTTCTTAATTATAAAACAACATTATTTTTGCAATTTGTTACAATTACGCTTTACATTAATTATATGAATAAGAAAGGGAAACATTAAAAAAGGATATTAAAATCCACTTATCTAAATGAGAAAGGGGCATTAAATTACGTTAATTTAGATAAGACAGTTGAAGTAATGTCCGGGGATGTCTTCTCTATTGCTTAAAAACACCCACTTGAGAAAAAAGAAAGGAATAAACAGAGTAATTAAAGAATCGCGTTTTAGTAAGAATGCTGGTATAATAACCGTTCTTTCATTGTGTAAGTATATAGAAAGGTGCATTAGAAACCGTAATGAATGAAGCTGCTGATAATGAGTTGATTGCACATTCACATATTATATACATATGTATGTACGCATGTATGTGCGGAATACTTTGTGAATTTTTGCAGTTGACAAGTTGCTCGAAAAAATGGAATTGAGTCGGAAAATTTATTCTTTTTTGGCCTATTGTCTATGAATGTTCGCAATCACGTTGGTTAATATAATCTTATTGACGACTTTTCTAAATAACTAGATTGTTGTCATTCCCGTCCATTACCTAAGATTTTTCAACCACGAGATTCGGTGCCATTCCGGTCGTTTTGCGCTCTCTTCTTGCCTCACAAAACCAACTGAAGTAGATGATATTTCTTGCCGAGGATCATATGCCCAGAATACTCCTAGCCTTTACGGCTGCTGTAATTTGTAATTTCACAGCATTCGTTTAGGATCATCCTATTCGTAATATTTTGACCATACAACGGTAGCATCATATTTCACAGACCACAAATTTCTTCATAGTTGCGTTGGTCAAAGTCTAGGTTTCTACCCCGTAGAAGAGGGTTGAAAATAGATACGGTCGAAGTACTCTTATTTTAATGTTCAGATTCATGTTACACAAGATCTTTCTTAGACGGTTGAAAACGGCTATGGATTCCTCATTCCATCATCGAACTTTTTGGAAATTGGTATTTCCTCTACGTGGGTGTTTGCATATTTATTCACAGTCGAAATTTTAGTTTTACTAACATTCCGTATCATTCCTTATCTTTCAGAAACTTTCACTTCATGATCTACAGAACCGCATCACCCCCATATCTAAGATCGACTATTGCTTTCCATGTATAGTAGTACCTTCTTTACTTCGGTGTTTTGTTGTGCTGTAGTCTGTTTACGTAGTGCATCGAAGAAAATGGACACAACCATTGGCCAAACTAAACGCTCTGTTCTAAAAGACTAACTCAGAACGAAGAATCATTTTTCATAAAGGCAATGTGCCAGTTCACATACATATCGAAAAGCATTTAAATTTCTATGAGTAAAACATTCAATTATTAGATCATTTTCTGTACAGTCTCAGGAAGAAGTAGGCAATGTCTTCAAAATGGCAATTTAAGATCCTTCCAATTGAAAAATATATACTTCCATCCTCCCGATTTCCAAATTTTTATTTTTTGCTTCTGACTTTGTACTGCAGGGTTATTCCCCATGTTTGTCTAAGGTATTTCATTTCTACCGCTCTTACTCTGCTTCTATGTCTCTCATTCATTGTCCGCGTTTCACTTCCACATGTTGGTACTGGTCCGTAGATAGCCTTGTATCCTTTCATCTGCTTAATTTATTTTATTTCTTTTTCTGCTGCTATCTATTTATTCAGCGAATAGAATAGTTTATTTGCGTTGCTGTTATTTACTTCTTTTTCTTGTTGTCCTGAGCCTTGTATGGGCACTTCTAAGTATTTATATTGTTTGACTTCTATTTCAGTGTTGTTGATCTTAATATTAATTTTCACTTCTTGTACCGATGTTGCCATCACTTTGGATTTATTCGCAATCATAGCATGCTTTCTTAGTACCTCATTCCACGTAGATAATTTTTCTTGTAGGTTTTCTTGTCGGCCTGATAATATTGCAATGTCATCGGCAAACATGCATTGTTGTATTAGTACTCGCTTCATGTTTCTATATCCAATATTTGCAGGTCTCGTTTTTCTTTTACTTCTTTTATTGTTTGATCCATGTATATAATGACCCGTGGAGGGCTTAAACTAACTCTTTCTCTAACTGTTTGCTTAGTTATAAATTCGTTGGATATTTTGTTTTTAGCTATCACTACATTTCTTGTTTCTTTATATATATACTTTGACATATTCTAATTAGTTTTTCGCTTACTCCCACTTTCCTCAGTCCTTCCCATACTTTCCCCCGTGGCACTCTATTCAACGTTTTCTCCCTATCCAAGTATGCTACGTACATTGTTTTCCTCAGATCCAGAGTTCTGTTTACTATTGTCTTGAGTATGAATATGTGATCTTGTACACCTTTCCCTGGTCTAAATCCACTCTGTGATTTCGAAACCTTCTCTTCTTTTATTCATCTTATACTTTTCTCGACCATCTTCTCGTATATTTTGGTTGTGCTTTCGAATGACGTGATTCTTCTGTAGTTGCTGCAATCTGTTCTATTCCTGGCTTTATAAATTGGCACTATTTGTCCCACTTCCTATTCCTTTGGTATTTTATCTTCCTTCCATACTCTGTTTAGTAGTTTCCTCATCATTATCCCCCTTCTGCTGCCATGTTCTTAAGCATTTCTGCTGGTATTTTATCTATTCCTGGTGTTTTTCCATTTTTAGCCCTTTGATTGCCTCTTCTACCTCCTGGTCTGTTATGTTTTCCATTTCGTCTTCCTTGCCTTTATTCGTTTTGTTACTTTCCCCTATGTCTGGTTCGTAGTCTTGATTTAGTAGTTCTTCAAAGTATTTTTTCCATGTTGCCATTGTTTTCCCCCTGTTGCTAATACTTGCCCTGCTTTATCTATTATTCGTTTATAATGATCTTTTCTGTCTCTTCTGACTTTGCTTAATGTTCTACAGAATATCTTCTGATTACCTTTTGCGTCTTCTACCATTTTATTCCCGAATTCTTCCCAAGTTTTTTGTTTTCCCATTATTATCATTTTCTTTATTTTTCTTTCTTCCTTATGTTCTTCATAGCTACTCTTTGTCCGCTTGTTTAAGTGTTTCTTTCTGTTTTACTAATTTGTTTTTCGTATTCTTTATCATTTTTGTCGTTTTCCTCATGTCATCCCACGACCTTACAGTATTTGCTTTCCTTTTGGCTAACTCTTGGATTGAAGTCTCCCAGTGTATATAGTTCTCCTTTCACTTTCTCTGTTACTTCTGTTAATTGCTGCCAGAAAACATCTCTTTCTCTTTGGACTCATCTTCATTTCGGTTATACACTCCAATTCTTGTTGTTACCTTTCCTTCTTTTTGCTCTTTAGTGTTACTTCTAGTATTCCTTCATTTACTACTTCCCATTCTTCTATTTCTTGTTCGTGTTTTCTGTGTATAATACATGATGTTCCGGCTGCTGCTCCTTGGTCGTGTTCTATTTCATTGTAAATTATCATGTGTTTATTTTGTGTCCTTTGCATTTCCCTAACTTTCTTCTTCGTCTCTACTTAGAGTTATATCGTATTGCTATTGTGTTCAGGTTAGCTTACGCTACAGTGTCTCAGATGTGAAAAATTTATATGTGCTTGGATCAGTTATCTTAAACACACTTAGATTACCATTCGACTTCTACACTTTTGATTTTTGAGGCACCAACTACCAAGGAAGGATTATCCACTACTTTTGTTTGGATAATCTAACAGAAAGCCTTAAAGCTTCACGAAAGTAGCCAATAATCTAGGCTCCTTTCGTTGCCTGCAAATCCGATGGGACCTCACCCCTAGAAAGGAAACGATGTATTTTCGGCTCGAGTGTTTCAGCTTTTACCTACGTTCTTAAATCATCTTTTAGGTGATGTTGTAGAAGTTCAGTTCTTAAAAAGGTTATGTATTTATCTATCAATAAAGCTAACAATCTCTTGCTTTAGATGATTTCTGCTGGATTTGTAGCAGCATATATTCCGTTAGGGGGCACCCTCGCATGGAATATGCCGCAACGTCCACTTATAGGTTCGAATGCTCGAATTATGTAGACTGTTTCCAAAGCTATACTGTTCAGCATGAGATGGTTAGATTATAACTCGATGATTCTCCTGCAGGGCCACTTCATATCTTACAAGTGTATCACTGGCTCTGTAGACTTCTTCTACATGACTTTTTAAGGAAGTTTTTTATTTATAAAATAATGTACTACCGATAAAAACGATGTAAATTGGAATTTGTAATTAAAATACTGTATGATTTTTGTAACTACCTGCAAGTGAAACCTACGACTTATGAGGAATATATTATTTTTGCAAGTTTAAAAGTATTAAAGTAAGTACGAGCAAATAGTGACGAAATGACAATCTAAAAACTAAACATGACGCAATGATAACCGATACTAATGCAGCATGGTCGAATTCAATGTCGTAATACTTCTGATGTGTTTGTTTACAGTTTACATACAATTCGTAACAATCACTCACGTTTGATTGCAAGTTAAATAGGTGCCACTACTGGCTGTCAAGGTTATATTTATTCAAAGCTCACATCAGTGTTATACATATATGTATAACGTTATAAGCTGTAGGTTCTGTTTTTGTGTCTTAAGGAACGTATTAGTAAAATTTACAGTAATTTATGTATGTATATGTAGTATCTATTTTTTCATATATAATTTCAGTATCGGCAGTATCCAAAAAATAGAGATGGTTATGGTAATCACTACGTTACTTTTAATTTCTGATTTAAGCAAAAGAAGTCAGTATTTGTGAAATTTAAAGTTCTTTAGTGTTTCGCTCTATACAAAACAGTAAATATTTTGTCCTTTTCAAAATAGTTTAGCTAACTAAAATCTTCTTCCTCCCACTATTTTAGATACTGACGTCTTTGATCAATCATTTTCTTCAAATTTGTTTAAATTGTAAAAAACCGTTACAACTGCCAAAAAACTATAATAATGTTTGATGATATTTTAGTAGATGTGCAAAGTAATATCGTTTGGTTACCCGTAATGATAATAAGGATAACAAGGGCTACAAAAAATATATGTAAATTTAAATCATAACTGATAAGAGAATTTAAGTTACTGCACCCGGTAACGGTCAATTTAAATAGGACAAGTCTTTTTGCAATACGCAACAGTTAAAACGTTATAGAACTGATCTTTTTGGAAAGAACTGTCAATAGATTATACATTGTCATATTTACAAAGGATTTATTATTTCATTAAACATGGTCCTTCTGAAGAAAAAGTCTGTGGACTGTGAAAAATACGCAATAGATCGATTAATTAATTATCTTTTGCTTGGAGGCCCTACATATCTACCAATATTTCCATAAGAAGTAAAAGTTGGGTTACTGATAATCGAATGTAGATATTCCTGCGACGTAAGGTTGTCTACTTTCATAAGTAATTCTGAGAAATACATCCGCTCTCTCTTCATAGAGTCAAGACCATCTTAAGTCGGTGTTTTGTAGAGTATGGTATATAGTCGTGTTATAGCATATATACATACATATATATACATACATATATATATACAGGGTGATCATTTGAAAACTTCCCACCTTGAAGAACTCTTTAATTAATAAAATTATCAAAAATCACTAAAACAGGTCAATGTTATTTTGAAGGGGGACATTTAATAACCTATTCCAATCAGTTGGGAAACGTTCACCCTCCCCTTCAGCTACCCCCATCCCAAAATTTTAAATGGCACTACCCCATATGTGATACATCATTTTAAAGGGTATAAAATTCTCAATATTTTAAAGCAAAGAAAATTAAAATCGGCCGAGCCGTTCATGAATTAGAGACAAAAATGTATTAAACCGGAAAATTAACTGACAAACGTTGACGATATCGATAACAATCACCTATTTATGAACGCAACAGTTGCAAATAATTAACTACAACAATGCAAAATAAACTTTCATTAATTAACAAGAGTTTACAAATTACCTAAAACTAAAACTCAAAAACGTAAACAATTAAATTTATCGTAATAGATGATCGAATTGCGCTCCATTGGTTGCTAGGCAATGATAAAGCCTATGTTCAAACTCTCTTCTAACATTTTCGAAAATTCGCCGCGGTATCAATCGGCATTCGGATGTTATTCGTTGTTTCAGTTCGTCGATGTTGGCTGGGGAGTTTTATAGACGACGGATTTAAGGTGGCCCCAAAGGAAAAAGTCGAGGGGGAAAGGTCAGGAGATCTTGCTGGCCACTCTACTGCTCCTCTTCTTCCAATCCACCTCTCTGGAAACTTGTTATTCAACCAGTTTCGAACTGGTACCACAAAATGTGGTGGGGCACCATCTTGCTGAAAATAAACTTGATTTTCATCCAAAATTAAGTTTCCTTCGTCGTCTACTTGATTTTCTATTGCTTCCGTAATCAAGGGATCTATGACATCTTCCAACATATTGAGATAAATAGTACCATTTAAATTTTCATTAATAAATAACGGACCAATGACCGAGTCCCCCAGTATACCAGCCCACACATTAATTTTTTGTGGCCACTGAGTATGCGTTTCTCTAAATAGATTCGGGTTTTCATCATTCCAATAACGACAATTATGACGATTAACATAGCCATTCAAAAGAAAAGCACATTCGTCACTGAAGCAAATATTTTGAATTAGATTTGGAGTAGTATTTATCATCACAGTCATCTGTTCACAAAATTGAAGTCGTCTATCGAAATCATCTTCATTTAGAGCTTGGTGATTTTGAAGTTTGTATGGATGCCATTTATGAAGTTTTAAAACTTTCTGAACAGACCCATACGAAAAACCAGTTATGTTGCAGACTTTCCGAATTGAGCTCGTATGATTTGCAGCAAATTGTCCTAATATTTCTATTTGAGAGTCCTCATTCACAATTTGAGGTTGTGTCCTTTTTATTTGCTACTGATCCAGTTTCTTTAAATTTTCCTACCAAATCTAAAACGTATCGATGGGATACATGGTTATTTGGATGTCTTGCATTAAATTCCTTGGCTGTTCGTCGAGCACACTGACTTTCAGCTCCATAAATGAAAATTATTTCAATTCTCTCTTCTAAAGTGTATGTCATTTTAGTGACACAATTAGCACAAACGCTACCCCAAATCAAAGGAATCTAAAGTTATCTGAAGCGGCGATATTTAATTCCTGAATTCTACAACAATTGACACTTTGAACTTGTACGACGCACGTTCTTTTGTTTCAAAGCAAAACGTAGGTAGATGGCTTGATCAACCACTCAAAATGGGCATTATCAAGACACGTAATCTGACACGTAATTAGATAGATTAAATAATCAGGTAGATTAAATAAGTGTTGTGTTCATAAATAGGTGATTGTTATCGATATCGTCAACGTTTGTCAGTTAATTTTCCGGTTTAATAAATTTTTGTCTCTAATTCATGAACGGCTCGGCCGATTTTAATTTTCTTTGCATTAAAATATTGAGAATTTTATACCCTTTAAAATGATGTATCACATATGGGGTAGTGCCATTTAAAATTTTGGGATGGGGGTAGCTGAAAGGGAGGGTGAACGTTTCCCAACTGATTGGAATAGGTTATTAAATGTCCCCCTTCAAAATAACATTGACCTATTTTAGTGATTTTTTATAATTTTATTAATTAAAGAGTTCTTCAAGGTGGGAAGTTTTCAAATCATCACCCTGTATATATACATATATATATAGAGTAGAATATATAAAATCGAGCGAAAAGCTCTATTGGGGTGGTCGGTCCGTGAAATAATATATATAGCGTAGTTTTCAGAACTGACCACAAAGATTTATAATGCCAATGGTATGTCCTTTTCGGAAGCTTTTACTTAACTCAAAGTATGTTAAACACACAAAAAGCAATCAAACATTTTGACAAACCTTCCAAAAGTTTTATAAGAGAGTCATGCAAAATTAACATGAAAAATGCCTATTGGTTAAAGCAAAACCAAGTCAACACAATTTGCAACTACAAAACTATCAAAAATCTCAAAGCAAATATTCTTTTCTACATTAAGGCAGATAAAGGTAACAAATTGGTAATTTTGGACAAGCAAGATTATTTTAGTAGAGTTAACGAATATTTTTAATAAAAACACGGTACTTCTATGGGCAATAGTTTATCCCCAATTATGGCAGATTTGTTTATGAGCAATTTCAAGATTGAATTAAAAAAATGCTAGGTATTTTCCGAGTGTTTGGATTAGATACGTAGACGACATATTTGCCATTCTTGACATTAAGAAATATAAATTACAGGACTCTTTGGATGAACTAAATTCTAAATTCAGCACCGTAAAATTTACAATCGAAAAAGAGAAAAATAACGAACTTCCATTTTTAGATACGTTAGTAATTAGGAGTAACACCAATTTGGAGATAGACATATATCGCAAAGAAACCAATGTCAACAGGTTTATAACTGAAGATTCTAACCATAGTTTTCAACAAAAGCTTGCATCTCTCTATTCCCTAGTACATCGGCTACTAAATTTTCCCCTCACAACAGAAAGATATCAAAGAGAACTTAAATACATAAGAAACATAGCCAAATACAATGGTTTCGAAGCAAAATTGATTGATAACTTAATCAGAAAACAAAATTTCAAAACCTTAATTAATATAATAATAATTTTCTACCAGTCTAATTTTGGATAAATCAGCTAAGAAATTGGTTAAATTACCATTCCATCATAACACTTAGGCCCTTCCCAAAGTTTTCAGAAATTTAATTTACAGATCGCATTTAAATCAGCTAGTTCATTAGGTAATCTTTTAGGAAACGCCAAGGATAAAGTAGCAGTTAATCAAAAATCAGGTATCTACGAAATCGGTTGTCAGGAATGTGGCATACAATACATTGGACAAACTAGGCGAGCAATCCTAACACGGTACAAGGAGCATGTTGCTCATTTTCGGTTCAACAGGCCCGAAAAATCAAGTGTGGCCCGACATATTTTGGACAAAAACACGCTATGCCAATTGAAAGTTTAAAATTAATTAAGGCGGTAGAAACCAACAGGGAACTGGATAGCTAGGAAAGCATATATATATTTATAAGAATAGAGAGAGAATTATGAATGCAGATGGAGGACTTACTCCAAATTCCAAATTGTACGAACTATTGAATTAAATTTTAGATTCTTTGAGACGCTTCATAGAGCATGAAATTTAGGTACGAAGTAGTATTAATGCACGCTCCCCTTAATGGTACAGTGTTCGTTATGTGGTGTTCGCCTTGAGCATTAGCCGGATTCGCTACTGATACTGAATTCCCCAGTTTTTCAGTGAGGATGGCAACTTAGTTGCCGAAATGTGTATCTGGATTTTTCAGAAAGGTGTGGTAAGAGTAATTTTATTATGTTATATATTATTTTAGCCACAGTTTCCTTATTCTTATTATTTGTAAAGCTGAGGTAACTAAGATTCATTTAATACTGCTGTAGTATAGATCAAGTGAAATACAACAAAGTCTGCAATCAAAATACTGTACAGGAGGAAGAGCAGAGGCCCCAGTCTGGACTCGTGGGGTATATCTCGTTCAAGCGTGTGTTATTCAGATGACACTGGACTATTTGTAAGCATTCAATATTTTCAGGCAATATTTTATGGTTTGCACTAGGTGACAGCAGAGTTTCTTGCATACGGACAGAAATCTACAGAGAACTTGGCGGACTCAAACACATCAAATATCTAATGTGTTATAATCATTAACACTTTATTCTTTTCTTGATATATAAATGTGTTTTTTCTTCTGATTTGGCAGTTCAGTAGATTGCTTTGTTTTTCACATATTTATGTTGCAAGCACGACTTTTTATAGGTTGCATAAAATCATAGGTCGTATTCTGCCGACCCATGGTTTACACCAGACATGGGCAACCTTTTTTGTAGAAGTTTTATGCTGTGAGTAATCTTGAAAAATATACATTTTTGCAGTGTCCTTATGTTTCATTATGAATTAAGTTTAGACGGGCCGTGCTAATATGCAACGAAAGAATTCAGTAGCGGGCCGGACAAACCTTACTCGAGGGCCGCATGTGGCCCGCGGGCCGGAAGGTTGCCCATACCTGGTTTACACTATTAAACCTTTTATATAAATAAACGTTTTTGAGCTGTGGTTATCTAGGAAATTTTGTGTTAGTTCTCGGCTGCATAAACTTGTTTTAATAACAGAAAGCTGTAAATTGACTAATAGACTTAACTTCTTTGTTCTGACAGAACGTTTAAAATAATATAGTTAGTCTGATATCAAATAACTTTTCCTTACTAAATAAATAAAAATTATTGCTACAGAGTACATGGAGTATGATACTACTGTGTACCAATACATATCAAAAAGTAGACTTGTGTCAACTGGCATATTTATTTAAAATAAGGGAAGTACACTACTTTGTGTGGTATATTAAAGGGCAATATGGACAAAACAATCTGACATCTAGAGATCGATCCAATTCTTTCTTTAGAGCTAATACTTGCAGGTTGTGCACATTTGTCTGTAGAATGTAGGAACACCAGTGCGTTCCTAGAAAAATTCAGAGTAAATGAATGGTGGACGGTGCGGATACCGATGCCTACAGGGGAAAGCAAAAGGTAAATCTCTTTGCACAGGAGGGGTTGAGGAGGGAACTTCAAACCTATGTGCGTTTTTTGCCAATCTGTAACCAGTGGGATGGGGATCTTGCTAAAAGAGCAATATGTAAAACGGCGGGGAACTGCGCCAAGGTTAAGACAGCCCCATCTATTAATTTCAGAACCTTTGTGAAAGAACAGAGCAGTTCCTAGGAATGAGCAGGAACCAAATTGAAAGAGAGACGGGGCTCTAAAGAAGAAGTGCCAGGCGCTGTGCAATATGAGAATTAAACATTTTGGATCTAGATTCCTTCAACCAGAAGAGGAAAAGAAGATTTTAAGCGAGGTGATAGGTCTTATCGAAACCGCAGACTTGATGGACTAAACTCTCTAGGGGATACAATAAGAAATTCAGCTTAAGTGCAATGGGCTAGGAACCACAGAAGAGAAGAGAAAAGATACCTTTTTTCGCATTTATTGCACTTTGTTAGGCAAGTGCAAATAAGTTCTTCCCACTATTGATCATCTCTTCGACGGAATGTGATGGTTTCGAAATACGCAATCGTTTCTTGTTTGTCGCTTCGAATTCTTTTGATAATCGTTGGAAGGTCGAGTTAGCGGCGTTAGATACCATCACATAACCCAAATGCAGTGTGCTCTTTGTACTCTGCTTTCTGTGGCTGGTATATTTTTCTGGTAAACTGTATAGGCTTGATAATTTATTGTCTGCAATAGATATATTATTGTAAGAAATTTATCGAAGTTAGGTACCGCATTTTTGGCTTTAATAATTGCAGCAAATGATTTGATAATTCGTTTCCAAGAGTCAGTGACATCACGCAGGCGGTTTGCGAACCCGGATTTGAGTGGGGCGGTCATTTTCTTCCGACCGCAATATTGATTGAACCAAATTTGAAAAATTTTGCTTACAAAACAAGTCTCAGATTACGTGCCCACCATTCTTCATAGAATGCTCATAGCTAGTACAGAAATAATTACACTTTATAGAACGGGTAATTCCGTGCAGAACCTCAAGAGGCTCAACATAAATACTAACGCAGATTCCGAGATCACCACACCAGGAAACAGTCACGTAGTTCCACGACCTGTATTCGTGGAAGTACTTCCACGAATACAGGTTAATTGCACATGCTTTTAATAACTTCAGATTATATAATCAAGTCAACTAGAGGGGTGTCCAGGAAGAAAGCTGAGGCATTATCGGTAGAAGTACTAAATTTTAATGCCCTCCATACCAATGCGTCAGGTGTAGTAACATTCTTTCATGAGACGTAGAAAATCATTTGATATCTGAATCTAAATGTCAGAGTGATCACACATCTGATTACTTTTGTTGGTTTCCTCATGTTATTTGTATAGTTAATTTATAATTTCATTTCTGTGTAGTATAGTGTTAAGTAGTTTCTTGTATAACATTTGATGTCTTTATTCATTGTATAAGTATATTGTTCTTTTGTGTTTTAATTCTAAAATATATTGATTTCGTAGAATTAAATCTAATTTCTTTTTCAAAGATTATGTTTTACTTGAAATTGATGTTATATTAAATTATGTATGTTTCTCAGGTTTCTTATTTAATATGTACTTAGCAAAATTATGATAAACACCACCAAATATCTTCGATTATGGGCAAAACGTCAAAGCGCAAAATAAAATTTTTTGTCTTGGTAGCTTGTTCTGCTGTGCGATGTTAACTTCTTAAGGGTGTTCGGTACTTATTTTCAAGATCGCCTAAAGTTTTTCTTTGTTCAGTTCGAAAACTATTTAGACAGCTGTATATTTTAGCTCTAAAAGATGTGTGCACAACGATAAAATACTAATTGTTTACAATTTTAAGACCTCAGGCAGGTCTAATCTTCTTCAATAACAAGTGAAGGACCGGCAGATTTGCAGGGCTAAAATTTTGAATATCACATATTCGATACGGTAGTTATGACTTGTCAATGAGCATTTTGTAAATTCGTTTGTTATCATTGCTTTCTTGAAGTCCAAAGATGACGGTAAGCTCATGGTCATTTTTCTATTCCTTAATTGAAGTTAAATTCAACAACAAACAAAGAGTTTACAAAGAGATCGTCGATAAGTCGTAGCTATCGTACGTATAGACGGTATGCAAAATTTCAAGTCCGTAAACTTACTGGTTCTTCACTTATTATTGAAAAGAAAATTAAAGTTGTAGAAGCTCTTAACATTGTCAAAAACTAGTATTGTATTGTAACACACACTACTTTTAAAGGTCAGATACACAATTTTCAAAACAGTTTTGGAACCAAGAAAAAAATTAAATTTAATCGATCTTGAAGAAAAGTACCTTATACTCTTAAGTATACTTCCAAGCGCGTTGCCTGGTAAAGTCAACTATTTTGATGTGAATGCTTCATGATAAATTTGCATAGGAATCAGTTCTTTGGTTTACTGTTATAAAGTCTCTAAACTGAAAGAGTTTTGTCAGGGTGAAATAAGCATAACATCCATTAATCGTCAAATTAACTACGCGATTAAATTCATTTAAAACGTTTCACAATTTATGTATCAAATAAAAAAGGTATAAAGTTGAAGCTAACTGGAGAATATATTTTCCTACTATCACAGGAAGGTTGTAATTACTGTTTTTAATATTAAAGTTCTGCTAGCAATATTTAAAGAACCTTTGACCGAGGTTGTTGGTTATTTAGACGTAGAAACGCAAACGGTAACAAAATTCGGGCCATATGTTTAGCAATGTCAAGTGGGTCGTGTTTGTATTATTTCTTTGGTCTCCTGCAAATCTGATCAAACGTTGAATCACGTGGGTGGAAAAAACATGTGATCTAAAAGTAGACCCAATTCGTGAAAGAAATGTCTACACTAAAGTGAAATTAGGTCAACATCTTAAGCAAGGTGAAGGAGTGAATATTTTGATAGGACGTCTGTGTTTACTTTTACCGGTAATTCATTCACCTGTATCTAGCGCTGAGTTAATGACTTTCGATTAGCTATCGACAAATCGATACTTAATTCAGTGCTTCTAAATCAATACTTTTTGTGAAATTTTCTTTAATAAAATTTTTCTTCTATTACACTTATTGACTTGGTTTACCTATTAGTATATATATATATATATATATATATATATATATATATATAAAAATTTTATGCATTAATTGGAACGAACACTGTATCGTCATGAAACGCGTTTACTAGCAGACGAAATGACTCTTCAGGGCAAAACGATTACCGCAGATTTCTATGATCACACACAAATGATTGGCGTCACTGATAATAGTTATCAAATAAGACACTTGTAATACATATGCTTTCTAGACATTAATTCATATGTTTCAAAATTTTTATATACAGAGCTAATAACCTCTTTTCTTTGCTATGTCGTCTTTAGGAATAGTTACGTCGGTAACCATATCATTAACAAAAAGAAATATGAAGTGCAGAGAAGGCGAATAAGAGGCGAACATATTGTAGCAGGAAAAAGTGTTGCGAAGCGAGTTGGGCGATATATTCCAACCTTCTAATCGTTTACTACATCTTCAACTTGCATCGAACGGCTCGGGCTTTATTTATTATATTACCGGATCAGGACGCTCCGGTTCGAACGAGGCATTTAATCGATAAATTATGTCTATTTAATAATATTAATCGTTGGTCGGGTGTTGGACGCGGTGCGCACCAGTTTATCTGCGGGAAAACGAAAACGCGGTAATGAAGACGCGGAACGTGCAACCCATGTTATTAAATAAGAACTAGATCGACCGGGATAAAACTTTAAATACAACACAGACCGCCAATTACACGGCGATAATCTCGAAAACTCTAAGTCTAAATCCCCACAATTAGTATTCAACAAATACACCATTAAATTGTAGCAGATTCATAAATCAGGAACGCGATCGACTGGCCGCCACATAGTCTGTACTGGAGCCGGTGTAACGTCGACCTTACGTTAGTTGAGTACGTGGTGCAAGTATCTCGGGTCTCCACGGTCGGTTGCTCAGCTCCGTGCTTACAAATTGTGTCCGCTCGTTTTATGCATACATGAACTATTGTTTATTATTTTTCGAATTCGCCGCTTTTTTTCTTCTTAAGTCTGTTATGTTCCTCCACCACCTGGCTCCTAGTCCTTTTTAACGGTATAGCTCTCGGTATTGCTATAGGAATGTATACATGAAAGCTTTATATCAATCTGTGCGCTACAGAATTTGTAGTAATTATCTAATTATATAAATACAAATCTTATAGAATTACATTAAACACATTAGTGTATTCTATGAAAATAGAAACTTCTAATATTTCACATATTCTATCCAAGAATCAAATTTTATTAATAATCTAATAATTTTCTAAAGGAAAAGCTACGCATGCCGGCATTTGGCATTTTCAAAGATGCACGGCCGTCTCAATTTCAAAATAATCTAGAATGCTAATCGGCCATTGCTATAATTGGAAGGTATGAAGTTCGATGCTAGGTATGGTGTTCTGGAGAGTTTAATGAAACTGCTATTATTTTTTTAATTAATTAATACGAGCACCGTTCTCAGAAAGCAATCAGAGGTCTTCACTTACAAGGAAAGGTTCCCAACCCGCACACCGATTTCCGTAAAACTTGGTATTTATTTAGGCGGCTTTTACCACTTTAAAGGCTTTTGAAGCAGTAACAGAAACAGGCTTTTTACATGGTGTAGTTTCACATAACTGCTTCATCGAAATCGGTGCTTCTGCAAATCAATGAGAGTGGAAAAGTAATTTAGCGGTTTAAACATGTTTAAATAGCACTCTTGATGCGCTACGTGTCCATATTTTAAATATTTCCTTGCAACAACTGCAGAATTATTGGCATTGTTGAGGGCCTTTTATATAGTCCAAACAACCTTACATAATTACCAAGTTTCATCGAAATCGGTCTTCCCGCAAATCATTGGAAGTGGGAGCAGGTAATTTTTTAAGAGTAATGGTTACCGATTTAGACATATTTCAGTAACTTCCTTGAACTGCTATATGCTCATATGTTTAAATATCTTTTTCTTGAAACAATTCCAGAATAATTAGCAACAAACCAAAAGCAGGGAAAACACAACCGCTTACTTATGATAAAGCACCAAGTGAAGACTTAAAACACAGCCTGTGTGCAAAACGCATTTCGCTAGCCCGCTAGCCAGCGGAGCAAGTGAGATGTTATCGACCGATTTCACTGTACCCTGTAGTTTCGAAGTTGCTTGAAAACCTCCTACTGAAAAGACTCAAACCGGACTATCCATTTGGGTTTCATAACCAACATTCCACAATCGACAAGGTGCATAGAGTCTTCACCCACATGGATCGTGCGTTGGAAGGAAAGCAGCACTGTCCTGCCGTGTGTCTGGATGTTTCTCAAGCTTCATCTACATGTTGGCCCAAACGCTACCAGAGAACTACTGTCGATTACTAACGTCATACCTACTCAGAAGAACATTCAGAGTTGCACACTAAGAAGTGTTATCTTCGTTTTATCCAATAGCAACAGGAGTCCGACAAAGGAGTGTTTTTGGATCCTTCTTGTATTTGATTTACACTGCTGACATACCTAAGACAGAAAATACAGTATTGGGCACGTTTGCCGATGACACTGTAATAATGGTCACCGATGCTACCCAAAAGAAAGCAAGTAAGAGACTGCAGGATGCACTGAACAGTATCAACCAATGGACGAGAGATTGAAAAATCAAACAGAATGGGGCAAAATTCTCCTTCGTTGTATATATGCTACGTCACAAAAGTAGCGACCAACGCTTATCCTTACATGGTTTGACTATACCACGAGCTGAATTTGAAAAATATCTTGGTCTACATTAGTTTCGACGGAAGACTAAATTGGAAGCACAATGTCTGGCAGAAAGCTATGCAGATACGGCACAAAGTTCGTGACATATATTGGCTGATTGGAGGAACCAGTCCATTTTAAAACCCATATGGACTTATGGCATTCAGCTTTGCGAGTGTACCAAAGAATGTAACAGATGTATAATCCAACGATCTCAAAATAAATATCTTCGGTTGATTACTGATGCCCATTGGTACGTAACAACTTAGCCATCAAATGGGTGGATGAAGCACATCAAAACTACGCCGTCAAGCATGAAGGAAGACTACTCCATCATACTAACGAGGAAGCCATTCAGCTACCAGATAATAGTCAAAACGCAAGAAGGCTAATACAAACTAAACCCTATGAACTCGTCAAGTGAAGCAAATTTTCTAGTTCTAGTTTAACGTCAGTTGTCTGTTTTTGGGACTTGCGCTCTGGTTCAGCAATCGACACCCGTCTAACTTATCGTATTTTTAGTTAATAATGGATGTTAAACGAAATTATATAATTATAAATTGGTATATTAAAGTTGTTTTTTAAACTTTGGTAACATACGCGTATATTTTGGTTAAAATGCTACTCATATACAGTATACGTATATCCATGTATTTTCTGTTGTCAATGTCATTAAGAATTGTGCAGAAATAGAGTTCGTTTCTAGTAAGACACGTTGCACCTTTTGAATACCTTCTTTCGCTGCACGTTGCTGTTGTAAGTAGCATAAGAATCTACCGCTGTTGCTTTGTTTCATATTTCATATTCTATTGAACACAACCTATATCACATCGACATCTATGCACTAGTTATTTTTATAGATCGTGAAGGAAACCTTGTTTGTATTAGGTATGCATGTGTTGCTGAATTTCACTGAGTCCAGTATCACGCGTTCATAATCATTACAATACAATCGACTCTTGTGGCTACGTGTACGATGTGTGCTATTATGTTCTACATGATCACGGATACATACACTTAATTTTTTCGTTCAATAGCGGCGATCTTCCCGCGCCGTGTGCATGTACAATATTCCTTTTGCTTCTCGGGAGGATGGCTACATTTGCGATTTATTTATTCGGATCTCGAAAGAGAGTCCGGTATGGAATAATTATGGACTCGAACGCCGTAAATTTTACCGAGAGAAGGTCGTAAATACGATTATGTTCTCAATCTGTACGGTTTTTCGCCAATAGAACAAAACGGGGCAAATAAAAGAACGAAATTGGAGAGTTTCAATTATATGAAAGCTAAAGTTTATTTATTGCGCATTGGTACATGCATGTGTTACTATTAGTGTAATGGCGATAATGACGCTGTTTATCTATTATGGGATCACATATTAATTCGTGGTCGCAAAACGACTTGATGGGAAACCGGATCGAAATTTAAACTTTATTGCTTTGGGTTCGCAATTTTCAGATACGCTCTTACTCATAGATGCCTTATTAAGTCATTTGCAAAATACCTATTTGTTTAGAGACCGATACTTATCGAAGTTATCTATTCAGATCTAGCATATATCTGAATTTTGGAACATGCATGTCATTAGAGAAGCTTTACAATGGAATTCTGTACATTCCCTTTTCACTATATTCGATATTTTTCGAAAGGTGGCGTTATAATAATTAAAGAAGTAGTGGTTTGTGGTATAGATGCATCTAAGTAAAAGATTCTTGAGGATTATAATGTAATTATTAATATTGATTGGGGCTGTATGTACAGGATTATTATTATGAAGAAATTTACATTTGCTTGTTATTTTAGTTAGCAATCTTCGAATTTCTGTAAAACTTCGAATATATCGTGTGGCATTTTATGATGGTTTATACTACAAAAGTATACAGTCACAAATCTACCGGTCAAAGAAGTTCCAACCGCTGCAATGGGTATCACCAAACATCCAAGATTTCTTTCATAATTGAAAGAGATATATTCAAATTTCAATGTCAGTCATCGTCCATGGCATTGCCTATATTTCTGGAGTTAAGTGCGTATGGTCTATTCAATATTTCAAAGATTTCTGTATTGGTATGTGAACATACATAATAGTTCTACTGTTGTATAATGAACACATTCATTTTATTTGTTTCGTGTGAATATCGCCTAGATGAGGTAAACCACGCATTTATTTCTTACTTGACACCCACCCCACTATCAAAATTCAAACGCTAAATTCTTAGATAGCCATCATCGATTTGTGGCAATGTAACTTGATGCGTACACAACAGATTGTCGGCAGCTGACATAGTGCGATTTCTAAGTTCTAGCACTGGTCTCGACTTGATCGCTCTTTTAATGTAATCATGTTTTTTTTTTGCAAAAGTCACTAAAACATGAAATATATACGAAATAATGGTTTAGTGTATATTTATACCTGCACTCATGGGAAAGAAAAACTTGTAACATGTAAAGGATCATATTAATTCGCTTTTGCTTTTGTGATTATTGTACAGGCAATAGGTGTCCCACATCAATATCTTGCATTTCCAAGCCACATATGTCATATTTGATCAAGTTCGCTTTCACTATCAAATTTTCCCCCAAAATTATTTTTAGGGGTTTGTATTTGTCTTAGGATATGTGCTAAATATGACAACGTTTCGTTGTTTGATATGTAATACTTGCCTTGGGATTTAGCTTTTTATAGCACTTCTTCATTTATAACTAAATCAACAAACAATATTCTGAGTAATCACTTACCATCTAATTTAGTAACCTTGATTTAAATGATCACAACTGTACATTAGAATGTAAAACACATTTTACACCGAGTAAGGTACGTTAAATTTGATAAAGGTATTTCCCGTGAATAGTTAATCGTACTAAAGATGCTATTCTTATTAGTGATGAGAAAAACCGTTCGTTTGAAATAACAGTTCCAGCCGTTATCGTTATTTTAAAATAATAGTTGCAATATAACAGGTTATCGTTATTTGGTAATCGACAGTTCTGGCGATAACGCACCATGATTCCACATAGCAAATGTTATCAATAAAATATATCACGGTCTAGTTTCCCGACATAATACTTTCCTTCGATTATTAAATTAAGTTTTATTTGACTTCTCTCGTTTTAATTGTCAATACAAATGTGCAATTGCTGATCTTATAGTACGATAAAAGGGTGTTTTCGAAAACGGGATTATTCATTTATAACCGTCGTTTATCATCTGAAAAGATGAAAGAGATCCTATTTATAAATATCAGAATTCCTGATAACAAATTGTCGTCTTTGAATATATATATATATATATATATATATATATATATATATATTTTAGCATAAGTTTTACTTTTAGTTATTTATATTCGAATATATACATATTTTTAATGAGTGGTTGCACTTTATCTCGTAGGAATATTTTTTATTTATAATTGGAATTGGAATTGTTATTTTGTTCCATATAATATAACGGTATCATTTGTAGTTTTTATGAATATTTTTTTATATAACATCGTTCTTTCATTTCACATTTGATAATGTCAAAGCATACAATTACTTAGAAAATATTTCCACAATAAAAGTCCGAGAGAATATGTAGGTACGTAATAGGTAGTAAGTAATAAGTTATTTTTCTAGTGGAGTTGCAACGCTTATCCATGATAAACGGCAGCGTCGACCAGACAGTTGTTACAGAACACTATCAATTGTATTGAAACGGTTCAACTGGGCAAGGTGGAGACAGTCCGAAAGGAACCGTTATTTTCCCAACGAGATAGCAGTTGCAACCGTTACTGATTCCATAACGGTTCTAAAATAACAGATAGTTCAATAACGACCCATCACTAATTCTTATTGCTAGACAAATACTTATGCTTAGTGATGGATAGAGTTGTTCAATTTTCGCCAACAGTACTACAACTATCATAAACGACTCTATTAGAATATCAACATTGCGCTATACGAATACATAACACATAATAGTTCCAATGTGTAGTATGAAGTTATCTGAATTCGTATAGCGCAATGTTGCTATTCTAGTAGTCGTTTATAATAGTTGTAGTGCAGAGATATCAACAATTCTTGTCCACCATGTGACTACCAAATTAGGCAGCCCAAATAACAGCAGTTGATAGTACACTATTGCTTTTTGTAAAATATTGCAGAAAGTAGCGTATTACAAGTTTTAATTCGGGTGAGCCTTTTTAAAATAAAAAGAAACTGTTTTTACTTTTTATGTACTTTCCACTTTATCGCTAGATAGATCGTTTTTATTCCGTGCGTCTCAATTTCAGGTAGATTTAAGTTTAATAACTGCGACAATTTATTTATTCAGTTAGTCTAACAGCTGTTGTTATGTTAAGATTAAGGTAAGTAAATTCTGTCAAATTGCAATAAATCTACAAAGTGTGGTCAGTTCTGTTCTATACATAACCGTATCCTTCTTCTTAAATTATCAAATACTTATCAAACCTTCTAAAGCGATATCTTCAATTGCATGCCGTATAGATACTTGTAGCTTATCAATGTTATGTAAGCGTTGTCTATACACTTTGTTTTTTAGATAACCAAAGAAGTAAAAATCTAGAGGTGTTAAGTCCAGTGATATTGCAGGCCATCTTCCATAACTAATACCACGATCATCATAAAATTGCCGTAGGTATTCCAATGTATCGAATGAACTGTTGCCCCATCTTGCTAAAAATATCCTTCCATCAATTCAGCATGCAACTGTTCGAAAAATGGGGGTAAAATATTATTCCGATACCTTTCAGCAGTTACTGTATCATTATAAGATATAGGACCCACAATACGTTGTCTTGATATTGTCACCCATGTACCAGTTTTAATAGGGTAGAAACTGGTTTCGATAGAAGTATGTGGATCTTTCGTTCCCCATTTTCTATAATTTTGGCTATTCACGTAGCTTGGTAAATGAAACCATGCCTCGCCTAACATAAATATTTTGTCCACTACAACGTTATTGTTAAAATTTTCACTAAACCACTAACAAAATTGAATACATCCTTGATGATGTCATGGATATAATTGTTGTACCATTGACCCTTTGTATGGATGCATATGCAAAATCCTCTTCAGCTTCCATAAGAGATACCTATAAAATAAGGAAACATTGAATTCTTTTATAATAAAATGTATATATATATATATTTCGTGACCTTTTTATACTTATCTTATATGCTAGATCTCATATATATGAAAATATAACTATCGTTCAAACCAGCCTTGTTTTATTGACCTATTAGTGGTAGAGATCTATCATATAATTCTTTTATAATAAGTAATGAAATACGTTATCATACCTGCTTGAGCAGATAACTTGGGTAGAGGTTTCGTAGGACTGGTTAATGTTATCAACAACATCCACAGTTAATACAGTTAGCCTATTGCTGGATTTACCTTTGCAAATGCAATATTTATTTTCAAAACGATCCACAAGACTATTCTTATGGCGAGAAAATGTTTCATATGAAATATTTTCATTTGAAAATCTTTCCGCGTATTGCTCAATACAAGACTGCAATGAGTATGTCCAAGTCCCATCTTCATTTTGAGTACTGCTTCGAAAATGCGCCATCAGAATGAATGCGCGTTGTTCACTTGTGTCTTGTAAACATTTTAAAGTTTAACTTAAAATAATTATTTTTATTTTATACTATGTGATATTCTACTTAGCTTACCTTACGCAGAAGTGCGATGAAACGACTGTGTACTAAAAAGTACAGCTCTGTTACTTTAAATATATGATAAAAATAATGGAGCGTAAGCGTAAAAATAACAGCAAAAATGGTGAATATCGATTGTACGGCTATGTCGAATGCTGGTATAATCCTAGTGATATGCAAATACCATAAACCTATGAACACAAAAATCCTCAGATTTGAAAACATGACTGGTCACGTGGTGAACAATCATTCTCGATAAGTATGTACTATTAGTACAAATTGTGTAACTCTAGTGATAGACAAGCGAATAGTATTATTGGTATTTTGATTGTTGTTTGGGAAACGAGGTTTTGATCCTTTAAGGATATTTGCAACATTTTACTGTTTACAAATCAGTGATGGAAAAACTCAAGATTTGTAAACAAAAGAAGCTGAACACAAAGCCAACAAGGTCGTATGAGAAAATGTGAGGAAATATTTCAACGAAACAACCGGTGAGTAAGGCGTTGCCTAATATGGGTGACATGCTATGTGAATCCGAGCAACATTAAGTAGTCAGATATATAATAATAATAATAATAATAATAATAATAATAATAATAATAATAATAATAATAATAATAATAATAATAATAATAATCTTTATTGCCCAACAGTTTACAAACCAATTACAGGGCAAGAAAAAGATCCAAAAAATACTCAAACAGAAATACTCAAAATACATAAAATAAGAAAACAGTACAGTAAGGATATACAAACTAAATCTTATTCAATGAATTATAAACCTAAATGAGAGTATGTGCGTGCTCAACAAAAGAAAGGAAAAAGTAAATTAAGATGTAAGTTTCAAAGCGTAACGTTCGAGTTGGCCCGTATGAGTTCCTTAAGATTGCAATGAAAAATATCGCATTTCGAACTAATGTCGTTATAGGTGTATGTTGAGCAAATGAATGATATCGGCGAGCGGAGCAATAAGTTGCTTCTAGCCTGGTCAATATAAAAAGTGTCAGAGTGCCGAGATGATTGACGGGGTGCAGAGAAATTTAACTTTGAAATAAGTTGGTTAGAAACAATTTGATTGTGTATTAACTTATATAGAAAGGCCAGACCTATATTATGACGTCGAACTTCGAGAGAAATAAAAGAAAATTTATTCAGTAACGCGTCGTAAGGAAAACCTCTATATGGATAAATATGATACTTCTTAAACCATCAAGTTAGATTTGAAATTATCACAGTCTCTTACTGTCTGTATAGATGTATATAACTTTACATCATCAGCAAATAACAAGGTATTACAATCAACATGTTGAACTAAATCATTAATAAATAACAGAAATGAAAGTGGCCTAAGATTGGATCCTTGGGGAATACCAGAGGTAATACTACGAATGTTTAAAACAAATTCATTATAAGGCACAAAAAATTGCGGATCCGGTAAATAAGGCACGAAGAAAACCACGATCCAGTAATAGAGCAAAGCTGCACACTTAGCAAAATTAGTAATCGAAAATATCTTGGGAACGATTTTTAGAAAATGTTTTGCACATTGAAGATCTAATCCATTATGTGGTTTTCAATGTTGAAAACAACAACAAAAGAATCGCAGTGGGGAAAAGCATACAGCAAGAGGAAGAAAACGGTCTAGGATTTGGTGCCATACGACAATCTCAAATGCAACAGTCAAAGCAAACATGCTACAAACAAACACATCTAGCTAAAGCGCATACATCCTTTATGTATCTATTAACATTCAATAAAATAAGAACTGATGTTAAGTAAATTACAAAAAGTGAATTATTGAATTTCAAGTGTTCTGAATATAAGGAAAAAGTATTCGTTTCAATGAGCAATGTCTTCAATTTAAGAGCACCGTAAATTAAATTTCATTGCTTCCAAGAATTACATCAAGCGGATGTTTTTGACTTATATTTTACCTTATAGTAACATGTGAATAGACCTCGCAACAGTGAATGAATGTTAAACTCAAATTAGCAATTGGTTATAATGGAAAATCAAAATGAATTTGTGTTGTATTTGACTGTATTGCTTCCATAGAGAAAACAGTATATTATAAGCTCTCCAAGCTTATGTGGAAATTGTAAATGTGTTATCACCGAAATAGTACTTCGCAAAACTTTAGAATGGTAAACTTTCAGTAGTTATGACGGTATCACAATTGAATTGACTTGGTTTGGTTCTTTGAAGATAAAACCAGAAGTCATATGAACGCGTGACTAACGCATCAGTTTATTGTGCCCCTTAAATAATCTTCTTTATTAGGTTCATGCCCTCAACAAAATTTACTATCTCGCTGATAGGAATATTCTTTATATCTTCAGGATGTAAAAACCGATATCGGAAGTGAGTGAAGCCTATACTGCTCACCTCCTGACATTAACGAAGAACATGTTGCCCATCTTCCGCTTCCTCATAACAGGCGTTAAACGTAGAATTCTGTTATTGCTATGATATGGAGATATCTGAGTCGTCAGTAACCTCACTAACAGGCTCACTTTTTGTAAGTTGCCGTTTGAAGGTGCGGCAGTGAACATACGAATATGCGGCCCTTCAGTATTTAACATACTACTCCTTCAAGAAGTTCCTCATCTGTTTCCTACGGTTTCATAAGGAAATCCATATTTAGGCTCTACAAGGTTCCTCCTTGCCCACTGTCTTCTCCATACATTATGTCCATTGTGTTCTGTCAATAAGTACATACCTCCATTTCTGGCCAGTTGGCAATAGTGGTTGCATATTCTAAAGTACTTCGAGAATTGCTTGGTTATTATAACATATACTTTTCCATTCTGGCTGCATCATGATTTGCACACATGTAGTTGTAGTTGTCGTACAAGCTCACAGGTTTATGCTAACATTTTCTCCTGTTCTTGTCTCATACCTACCCATTGCAGTTCTAGTATCCATACTACACTCGTCTATGAATCAGATGATACTGCTTATCTTGACTAGCTCTCTAAATTCTCTGAAAGATCTTCTGAATTCGTATGTGAATCGCATTCCAGGAGCGGTAAGCCGGGTAGAACCCTCACAGCTGTTGTGGATGCTGTTAACATCATTGCTAATAGCAGTTTTATTTCTTGCTTCATGCCATTAAGCAAGCAAACCATAAGCAATTGCTGATACCAGCAGCACGTGGCGCTACCAGCTGTTACTTTAACCTCCTCTTGCTTTCTACTGCCGTTGTACATGCCCATGAGGTCCATGTAGCTTCAACAGTTATGGTTTCCAAATGGCTTTTTAAAATCAGTCCGTAAACAGTGATACAAAATGACCATAACTAGAGTTAAAAACGCAATATTCACAAAAACATTCAAATAAAGTCCTATAGTGGAAAAGGTCGAGGAAGCAGAACCAAGAATTGTATGGATATGGGAAAGGGATGACAGAGCAAAGGATAGTTAAGCAGATATTTGGGACAGATATAAGTAAAAAAAAGGAATAATGGGGTCTTCTCAAACACATATGGTTGGGCTATGTAAAATCGGCGGTAATTAAAAGAGAAGTTATGCGAGAGCAAACATAAACGGCGAAGCAAGACAGAAATAGATGAAAGGAAAATATCAATATCGAACAACTCAATTTCAGATGCTTTATAGCCCCTGTTACTTGGCAGGATCAAATAGTGCGACCAGGTATAAGGTCGAAGTAACATTGAAAACAATAAATTTGTCATTCAACACCATAATAGTAATGAAGACTGTTTTATTTCAAAGTCTGTTTATGACCATGTATTGGTGATGCTTATAATGCTAGCACAAACAAATTAAGACAATTCACACTTATTACCTATATATTATATATGTATAACTTTTTTCTTCAAAAGTTGAGGCTCGTTGCTTCTGATTATATTGGAAAAATGTGCACGCGTTACTTTTCTGTAAGTTATATAATCACCATGGAACCTGTACAAATTAGTATGACTATAAATTTGTTTGTGATTTATAAAAAACATGACAATGAACTTGCAATTCTATCACAAGCAGAAATTCTGTTAACATGGTGGACAGAGCAAAAACACGGGAAAATCCGATATTAATATTCATGGATTGCCATAATAGTGTATCCCGCAACTTGCAGAAAATATTTAACAGCGAAATCGAATAGTCTATTGCAGTTTAACTAGGGGTCAGCTCCTAATAACAATTAGGAACTGTGCTGTACATAAGCATATATGAACATACATTTTAGCTATGGGTATAGATACGTTTAGAAACGTATGTACGTGCAACATGGGTACTTACAATACATAAACACCTGCTCGTGCAGTCGCTAGCGATGGCATTTAGATTACAAAGAGCGGGCGAAATAACATAATGAGATTTATTGTTAGGAACTTTATTAAATAACTCTGCATGTTACGAACATAAATGTCATAATAATAGGTTAATGTATGAGCTGCTCATTACCTTACTTTGATGTACACGTCGCCTGTTGGGGACAAAATACAGGGCGAAATTAGAAGAGACGGCGGCGGTGTAGTATTAGAGCTTTGGGTTTTGGATATCCATATTGGATCTAATTAATTGATTAGAATCATACTCTTGTAGAAAATCTTTGAGTGTGATGAAACGGTATATGAAAACTTTTGAAGTATTTGCAGTTATGGTTAATTAGGTTTTGTTGTGAACCATCATATACATTAACGTCTTAAATACAATTTTTATTGTAATTGAATGATTGAAATCAAATTTGTTGGCCATTTATATTTTCTGGATCAGTACCAAATGTGTTATTTTATCATCATTCTTTGAGTTATCTTCATTCATACTAATAGCAGTTGCATGTACGATTCATTCTTTGGATAATTTGGAGTGTATCGTTTTTTCCTAAAACTAGCTCCATCGGCCATTTTCGCTTAAAACTCATGCATAAATAGGATAAGTGAATCACTATCAGAAACGAATTTGTGAAGTGAAGAACTAATATTAATCCGATAAATAGCTAGGTAGATTTTTCTAATGGATCAGTTTGTAATTCTTTCCCTTTCGAGTACTTTTCAGTTTGATTTATTCTATCCCATAAAGTCTGGATAAAACATTCATAATGTTCCAATAATTAGGTAATATTATCAGTGGTGGGTGGTTTTATAAGATGTTCTTATATATCTAGATAATCAAGTAAGTTAATATCGGCAGTCATTGTTCCGTGTCAGTTGTAGGATGGTGAAATATATGCATTATGTGGACGTAGGCAGCTACAGTCGGTGCAGACATTGGTCAATACTGTATATAGATAAGGGAACCGAATAACCATAAAAAAGAAGAAATAAGATACCATTCGATACCAGTATTGAAGCTACTATGCTGTACGTTCGACGAAATTAAATACATATCGCGTCATTGCTAATAAAGGCAGAAATTAAAGTAAGCATGCATTAGGTTGTTCAGTGTTCTAAAGACCTTATAAGTTATTAATATTCTGGGAATTCGGCTAGATTGTCTTCAGGATAGAACTCCATAGCTCAACAAACAATGAAAGCAAGCAAAGAATGCAACTATAGTAACTTGGTGCGCTGCAATTTCTTTCATTCTTCTTAGAGAAAATACAGCCCGTGATAATCTAGCCAGTAAAGTATCGATATGGGTAGACGTTTAAAATCAACCGGTTTCTATTGCTGAAGTGTCAAGTTTTGTACTTTTATGCACTGTTTTATTACATTATTTTATTTTGTAAACTGTGATAATAACACAAAAATATCCCTTTATGTATTAGTAATAGTTCATCAATATTTCATCAAATCAATTAAAATTATACTGCAACAAATACTGCGACAGTAAAAAATAAGGAAAAAATATTAATGACATTTAAAGTTTAAATAACTCATAAAAAGGCCTGTCCATTCACTTTATGCATGGTTGATCATCCTTTTTTGAGTCGCACCCTATTGTGGAATAATGAACAGATGTGTTTAAATTTGCTAATGTAAGTGAGCAAGGCAAAATATTAGTTCCGGCTTCTTCAAATAGCTCATTCCTTCCCTCGGAAATAATCCTTCCCGCGGGATCCGTTTGAAGCATTATGTCTTCTTCTCGTCGTGGTTTACTGTTTTACTTAAGCTTTCCTATTGCACTTTTTCATATTTTCTATCTTGAGTTAGCTTGTTCCGAATTTTTGTATGCAAGGTTCTCAAACTTATAAACATCTGGTTCTTATATCTCGCTTTAGGTATGCTCTCCGTTGCCTTCCATTCTGTGACTCTTTTCATTGTCGCAACAGGGTTTCGTTAGATGTGCCCAAACAATGCCAATCTTTAGATAATAAATCTGATGATGTCCTCTAATATATCTTGGTTTTCGAAGTTCATCGATCTCCTGTATGCCTCCTACTTCTTCTTGGGCATAAATTCCACCCAGCACTTTTATTCCAAGGTCTGGCAGCATTTTTTCATCTTTGTTTGTTGGGCACACTGTTTCAAAAGCATAGGTGACTTATTGGACCTTAGTAGATCTTAATTTTTGGTCTCTTGTTTATATGTTTGTCTTTTAATAGTTGGTGGTAGTTCCAGTAAGCTCTGTTTCCTGATTTCATACATTCAGTTCTTTCTAAATTTGTTTCGTTGCTTTCCTTGCCATTTGAAGTAGATCATTTGTTTAAAGTTGTACTCACCAATCTGAATTACGTTTGTATTATTTATCTGTCGTTCACAGTTTGTTACATACTTCATTTTATCTTGATTAATTTCCAATTATCTGTTTCAGAGTTGTTCCACCAATATTGTTAAGCTCTCTTCCAAGCTTCAAGAACCAAAACTTGAGACCAGTACTGCTAGCTGTATAGGCTATTAACTGCTTTAGTTGCTTTTATGATAGTTTCTTGGATGTCTGTTTCCTTGACTGCTCCCTCCAGCGCGATATGGCTTGCTGTTAGCAAATCACCCTGCCTCACTCTTTTTCTTATGTTGATACTATCCATTAATTCCTTGTTTATTTGTTGCGGTGTTCAAGATATTTCACTATTATTTGTGAACTTCATCTACTATAAATCGTCCCTGTTTAGAACATTGTTGGCAATCTCTTATTATCCCTTGTGTATTCTGGACACATGCAACAGTTACTCCAAAATTATATCTCTACTCACATTCGTACGAGAATCGTACATTATCAAGCAGAACACTACATTCTAGACACCAATACATGTTTTCAATTACAATTGGTCAATCATTCACCAGACTATCCACGGCTATCCAATCATTCGGCTAAAGAATCAGTCTTTGGGAGCGAACGGCCTGAGCAGTGATCCTAAGGACGTGGTGTATCAATATATCTTATGTACTACGATTTATTCTCTCCTTCATCAATCTGTTAGGATTTATATAGGAGTAATGGCATTATAATTCGCACGATGGACAACCTTCCGCGCCGGTTTAGCGTAAATCAACAATTTAACCTCTTGGCATCTTTATATGTTATACAAATTCGATGCTAATCATTCTTCCTTCTTGATGAAATTGACACATGAAACTTGTGAATGTCGGAACTGGAAGCGACCAGAAGCTTAAAGTTTGATCATAATATATTTTCTGATCAATTAAGTAGTTTACATTTAAGAAAACTGTACAATTGTGTTTAAATTAATATTTGGCACTAAATTGCATCGGTAACTGCAGGACGTAGTAGTTATTAATAGGGTAAGATCATCGTGTCGTCCCAGCATCCATAACAGCTGAAGCAGCCAACAGAATTCGGCGCTCGTGTGTATGATGCGATGCGTAAACATCTGCCTGGTGTGAAAGCAGTTCAAATCCGTACACCTTCATCAATGATTGGTTGTTCCAGCTGTTAGGACTATGCTGGCACAACACGATTATCTTACGCTAGTCTATATCTATATATATAAAATACAAAAAATGTTTCTATGTCCGTTATAGACTTCGAAACTATCCAACCGATGTGCTCCAAACCGGTTCCATTAGAAAGGTAATAACGCGAGGATGACTTTAGACCACTAAAAAATTGAATTCGGTCCATTCATGAAGTGGATTTTCGACTTTTCCCATACAATAATTTTTCCGAATACAGACTGTCAACACATAACCTTGATCTGTCACTGTCATCAGAAAGTTTTATCATTTGTGGTTATCGCGTCGACCATGTCAAATAATCGAATTAGAAAATATTAAAAATCTCATAGACAGTAAAAACGAGTAATTTTGGCTCCGAAGAATGATGACGTCAACAAAATAAATCACCAAATTTAATTCAAGCTACCCGGTGAAGTTGTCACGTACAAATCAATTGACACAGTTATAGATGAAGAACAAGCTGTCAACTTTCTAATAGAGTTTCTTAACTCTTTGGAACCATTTGGAATGCCACCTTACCTTTAAAAGTTGGTTCACCGTTGATGCTCATTCGGAATTTATTGGTAGACCCACCGATATTGTGCAACGGAACAAGATGGTAAGTGTTGCTGGTTTGAACTTAGAAAATTCCTGTTTTTCGCACGGCCAATCATGTATATCTTGCTTGCTCCAGAGCTGGAACGTCGAAAAATCTTTATGGTACACACCTACCGAAAAATTCAAAGCACGACGGGTATCTGCTATATGTATATAAAACACAAAAAATGTTTCTACCTATGTCCGTTATAGACTTTGAAACCATCTAACGGATGTGTCCCAAACCGGTTTCATTAGAAAGGCAATAATGCGAAGATGGTTTTAGACCACTAGAACAATGCATTAGGCACATTCGGTCCATTCATGAAGTCGATTTTCGACTTTTCCCATACAAAAATTTTCCCGAATACAGACTGTCAACACAAAAACACTGATCTGTCATTGTCATCAGAAAGTTTGATCATTTGTGGTTATCGCGTCGATCATGTCAAATAATCGAATTAGAAAATATTAAAAATCTCAGACAGTAAAAACGAGCAATTTTGGCTCCGAAGAACGATGATGTCAACATAATAAACCATTAAATTTAATTGAAGCTACCCGATAAAGTTGTCACGTACAAATCGATTGACCCAGTTATAGCAGAGGAACAAGCTATCAACTTTCCAATAGAGTTTCTTAACTCTTTGGATCCATCTGGAATGCTACCACACATCTTAACTTTAAAAGTTGGGTCACCGTTGATTCTTATTCGCAACTTAGATCCACTGAAATTGTGCAACGAAACAAGACTTACTGTTAACTATCTGTACTGTACTGTAAAACTATCGCCGAATTTAATCGAAACCACAATCATCAGCGGCAAATGTAGAGGAGAAGAAGTGCTGATACCACGAATTACAATGATTTCAACCGATCTTCCTTTCGATTTCAAGCGACTACAGTTTTCAGTGAGTTTGGCTGTCGCCATAACCATCAGCTCAAGGCCAATCGCTAAGTATTGCTAGTTTGAACTTACAAAATTCCTGTTTTTCGCACGGCCAATTATATGTTGCTTGCTCCAGAGTTGGAACACCAAATAATCTTTACACACCTACCAAAAAAACTCAAAATATTGTTTATGCGCTAGCATTAAGATAGAAAAGATAAGAAACACAATTTCCGTTTTTTCCCAACAAATAAACAAAATGTATTTCTTTTTAGCGCAGTAGCACACGTCGGGTATCCGCTAGTTATAACTTCGGTATAACTGTGTTACATAAAGCATCAACAAACATCACTAGAAGAGAATGTAGAAGGTAATGAGCTTGATAATATATCAAAGGCCGTCCTGAGAGGCGTACTAAAGAAAATAAAAAACGGCAAGACACCAGGTTATGATAAGGTCGCTGGCGAAATGTTTAAATATATGGGTAATATGGGAGAGGAAATGCTCTTACAAATATGCAACAAAGCATGGAATGAAGAAAAGGCGCTAAAAGACTGGGAAATAGGGGTGATACTACCAATCTTTAAAAAGGGGGACCAAAACGACTGTAATAACTACCGAGGAATCACCCTACTAACAATAAGTACAGCAGCTAAAATATATGAACAAATCCTAAATACGAAATTGCAACATTACGCAGAAGCATCGGTGTCTGATTCACAAAGCGGCTTCCGTAAAGGAAGGAGCATACAAGATCATATATTTACAATAAAACAGATAACTGAGAAGACGGTACATCGTGGTGGAAAAATCTATCTAGCATTCATAGATGTGGAGAAGGCATTCGACTCGGTAACAAGATCTAGACTATGGAATAGCTTACAGGAAATAGGAGTTGATAATAAATTGATCGGAGCCATTAAAAGTCTTTATAAAAATACTACCAACTATGTAATTAGGAGAAATTATAAATCCGAAACATTTAAAACGTACAATGGGTTAAGACAAGGAGGAGGACTGAGCCCCACACTGTTTAATATCTATATGGATGAAATAGCCAGAAGGTGTAATGGCAGAACAAAGAGAATATACGTAGGATACAGAAAACTGCAACAAGTATCACTTTATGAATGCGCATTCGCAGATGACATAATGCTAGTGGCTAAGAATAAGCATGACCTGCAGGAGAACCTACAAGTATGGAACAAAAAACTGCTAAATTATGGGTTGAAATTAAATAAGACGAAAACAAAAGTGATGGTATTGGGACAGGAAGAAGAAACAATAGATATAACAGTTGAGAACACAAAAATAGAACAAGTTAGTCAGTTCAAATACCTGGGAGTGCTGATAGACCGAAAAGGCGATCAAGAACCGGAAATGAGTGAGAGAATTGGAAACTCAATAAAACTCTATTATTCAATGAACAACAACTTTATAGGAAAAAAGAAGTATCAAAAAAACAAAGATGAATGTTTACAGAGCTATCTACCGACCAACAATTACCTATGGATGCGAAACATGGATATTGTCAGAGTTCGAGGGGTGACCAAAAGAGACCGACTAAGAAGCGTGAAAATTAGGGAAGACCTTGAAGTTGAACCCATCCTGGAATTTATTGAAAGAAGACAACTGAGCTGGTGGGGACACCTCGAGAGAATGAACAGCCAAAGACAAGTAAAAAAATATGGGAAGCAAAAGCTACGAGAAAGATGAAGCGGGGAAAACCTAAAGAGACCTGGAACAAGGTGATAAACAAGATATTGGAAAGAAGAGGACTGACATGGAACGAGGGAAGAATATTAGCGAGGAATAAGAAGGACTGGCATAAATTGATACACGGCTACAATTAGACTAGGAATTGCCCCTACGCCTCATTGGTAAGAGGGTTTTTGATTATATATATATATATATATATATATATATATATATATATAACTGTGTTATATGAAGATCGGATGTCAATCTGAATATAAAATTGTCTTAATTTGAGGGTTCTCTTATAATAACTGTAAATTGATTATTTTATGACCTTGGTACTATCTTAGAAAACATTATTTCAATTGGACATTTTAATTCCAGATCAGGTAGTAAATACTATATACCCACATAAAACGTTTTCAATTAAGTTGGAAGATATTGAATAATATTGTTACCTTATAGTCACTTATTTTACATATGAAGTGTTGAAGGTTAAGCATTGCGCGCATCGCCAGTCCAAAGATGCACGTATAAATTTATTCTGAATACCTGCTCTCGGGGCATTGTTAAATTTAAGGTAAAACATATTACATCGTTTTCTTTCTGTAATTATGTGTGGACGTGTCCTATCACGATCTGTTAATTTTCTATCTTTTTACAGATCTAAACGTATGGGTGTGAGCGTATAGAGTTTACCATTCGGTGTAGGTGAGGCAGTAATGTATCTATTATTGATTGCATAACTGCATGCACATATTTGTTTACATATTTATATATACAGGTAAATAACACTGTCGAAACATTTCTGAAAGTTTTGCTCTAATCCCGTGAGAAGTTTGAAATACATAGTTACTCTCTTTTAATTCGCGAATAACTAAAGTTCTATGACTAAATATTAAGACATTGTTGGAATTATTGTAAAATTTATTTAATTGTGATAATATATAAAATAACAGGAAGAAATCAGAAATGTTTGTAAGCTAGAATTAAACTAAATTGGCTCTGTCTTTACCACATTCATTTTTCCAAACTTCCTGAAGTCCAGTTCGACTGCACGCTAGTTGTAGTTGCCCATTGAACGCACTGGAGGGCATCATTTTGAGTTGTATTCACGCAATCTACAAAGAGTTGTTAAAGCTGCTGTACTGGTGTAATTTACAAAATCGTTACATATACTTGTACATTTACAATGTGAAGGTTTATAAAGAAGTTCTAAAAATAAAATTATTTCAATCAATTTTCACATGAAGTAATGAATTAATGAAGAGTATCATGATGTGCTGAGGTTACACCTTCTAGTTGTTGGGTACACCGTTATTCTGAATTTAGTTAGAGTGCATGCACAGGTACAAAAAATGATGAAAAGTTTCTACTCCGCCAGTTTTTACATTGACAATTGATTTTGTATTTTGTTAGTAGATAGTCGAATTGGTCTCTCTTTCATATTTGATTTCTAGTTGACTGAGATAACGAAACCGTGTACCTTCAGGATATTCCCATTTTTGTCCTTCCGTTTGACTTTTGTTTATTAACTCTGAATATTTCGCAATCTGTTCTGTTGTACACCAATAAGTAAATGGTATCGCAATAAATTCTAAGAAAGACATGGGATCCATTCAAGTGAAGAGATCCCCTTTGCTTATTAGGATACAGAATCTATAGTTAGTTTGGTAACATGGAACTGAAAATTAGTTAAACCGTGCGTCATATCATTTAGTTTTAAATGCTTCAAATGTCGCCTTTTGGTATTTGAATGTCCACTCGCGAGCTTGTTTGGATGTGTGTTATTTTATTTCAGTAGTTTTCACGAAATCTTTTAATTTCGTGTCTGATCGATCGCATCTGTAGACCGTGTTCGATTATATGGTTTGGTACATACCGTGGTAGATTAACTATTATTCGCAGAATTATTTTTTGAAGTCTGAGCTAGATTTCTCGATATGAGTTACTAGCTGGGCCCCATAACTGAATCCGGTAATTCCTTATTGGCTTTATAACAGCTTTACAGACTAATAACTTATTTTATACTTTTAATTGGGATTTTCTGCCAATAAGTCAATCTAGTTACTGTAGTTTTATTACAAACCCCTTTCTTTTGGTGGAAATGTGTTTTCACCATATCATGACGAAGACCGAGATATTTAGCAGTGCCTGTTTGTGGTATCTGGCAAGTATTAAAATTACAGAAGGATAACAATCACAGATTTAGCTGTATTAACTTTGATTTATTAGTTTACTAATAACGCAAAGATTGATTTGTAGGTTGTTAGATGTTACTTCTGAATTAGGATGAGTTACCAGCAGGGCAATGTCATCTGAGAACGTGCCTTGTGATGTTAGATTGTCGTGGTTAGTAAGTTAGCAGTGAATAACGAATACAATATAGGACCTAAGAAACTTCTCTGCTGAACTGCGAAAATGATGGGAAACAGAATAATACATTCCATATAAAAGTGAACCAGGAAGAATCTGTCTGGTACAGATGACTTGACCAGCTGGTAAAAGTTGTACGGCAGTATTTGCTTCAATTGAGAACATAATCCAGGGTGTCATACTTTATCGAATACCTGGCGAAACGATTGACTTCAGTGCCCTACTCTGGTCTATAATAGTTTCATGACAAAGGTATAGATCTTCCATGTCAAGGCCATTAACCTCGTATTAGTTATATTCCAATTAAATTCGCTACGTTCTAGAGTTCCGACTTTAGTTAGACATCCGTATATTGTTGCGATGTGTTGCCTGCATACCGTGTGGCCAAGAAGTATGGAATAATGGTTCTAGAGCCTTGCCCAAACGTTTGTATTATATATTAAAAAATGTTTCAAATAAAAGTTGTTTAACTATATATTTTTTTAGTGTGAAAATTGTTGAGTGAGATATTTGGATCTTTGGTCAAGTACATTGACACATTAAGACACTCTCAATTTAATTGTAGAGACGAATAATCAAAGGTAAATTTACGAACAGAAGAGCCCGTAAGTCCTGAATTAAACCTTTTATCTAATTGATTGTTCAAAATGTTGTCCATGGACAACAAGTCAATGACCCACTTGGTCACAAAAAGCACAAACGGTATTCCTTAAAGAGGTGGGAGATAGTTGTGTTAGGATGACTTCTATAATTTTCAGTAGCCCTATAAACAGAACTCACATGTTAGGTCCAGAGACCGTGGTGCTCATAATGTAGAACCCCTGCAGTCTATGCAACGGCTCGGAAAAATTTTATTTAAACACCTACGTAAATTTAACTAATGTGGTTAAGTGGTGCCTCATCTTGTTGAAACCAGATATTGTTATTGTTAAGAAAGATGCTTCTGCAGGCCGGAATTATTTGTTGTTGTAGTAAGTGCAGATAATGATAGCCACTAAGCTTCCCAGGAATCAAAAAGGTTCGATAATTTTATCACGACAAATATCCACCCACACATTGCATTTTTTATCAGAAAGTGGCACTTGTCGGTAGCGACAATTGTGTCTGCTTTTCCATTAGACAAAAGTGTTATTTACAAACTTCGGAAAATTAGTATTTGGCTTCATCATATATTCTGTTGAAAATTCTGCGAGTCTGTCAAAATCATCTTTTGATAGTTCATGTACCTTATATGATAGAGATCTACCACTAATAGGTCAATAAAACAAGGCTGGTTTGAACGATAGTTATATTTTCATCTTATATGATAGAGATCTACCACTAATAGGTCAATAAAACAAGGCTGGTTTGAACGATAGTTATATTTTAGGAAAATATAACTATCGTTCAAACCAGCCTTGTTTTATTGACCTATTAGTGTTAGATCTCTATCATATAAGATAAGTATAAAAGGTCACGAAATATATATATATATATATGTATATACATTTAATTTATAGTTCATGTACTAAAGTGGGTTTGTAGGGATGCTGTTTTTCGTCTTTAAAAGGTTTGAACAGACAGATGAGAACATTCAGCTACTTGTGTTAGGATGCCTAGTTTCATATCTTCGTTTGTTGCAACATTAGGTCTACCGCTCCCCAGAGCATTCTAGTTTTAACGCTTTCAGGTTTTACTCACAACCGACTGAGAAATTGATTGTAGTTTTGGATGGACTCTATAAAGTAGAGCATAGATTGTTGGGTTATTTTCCGATGCCTATAACCAACCGTTGTTGAGATAATAATGCGTTCCTTTTCTGATAAATAAACCATTTTATTGTGACAATTACTCCTACACATTTCTGATAGTTATACACTATGATTACACACAACTAACAATAAGATAGGGGCGGGCAAACTAGGTGTCTTCTTTGTTTTTATACGTTCTACTTACATTAGAAAACTTTGTTCAGAAAAAGCTCAAATATCACAGATAGTAACATTACAACATTACACCCTGGTACCATTTAATAGGTTTGATCGGGAGTAATGTGAACAACTGAAAATATGTAGATAGTTCGATTAATAAAATATTTACATGGCGTCCTCACTCAAAGTGAAGTCAACAGAAAAAATTTTAGGCAAAATATACGCCCGATGTCGTTGAACTACTTTTACGCCAAACATTTTTTGACATAACAATCGGTCAAAACCGTAGAACCATTATTCCATATTTTTTCGGCACGAGCTATCTTCAGCCGTCCATCAAATTCACATCGTTAGGAAAACTGTCAAAAGTTTATAGTTTTCATTATCTAGACGTTATGTTTAAATCTCGGATATAATGTTGATTTATGACAAAGCATCCAGATGGGGTCCAGATTTTATAACCACGTTTTCATGTTTTCTCAATGGACACTCTTTCCTTCAATTTAGTAGTTTATTTACCAATAGTTAAGATTTCGTTTGGCAATAGGCGCTTCTTACGTTTTATGTTGTGGTAGTGTATTATTGTGTATAGCTATGACAGGACAAAATTTCTAAATGGAAGGTATGACATCTGATAGATAATAGAGATGAGAGACCTTCACTTTATTGACCGCTATTTTAATAGGCAAAGCAAGTTACATTATTTTCAAATGAGTTATCTGTAATACTAGGAGTTTGGAAAACATGTAACCTTGCACTCAAATCGAAGACATTTTGACCGAGCTTGTGATTGATTCACTTACTGAGTGGTGGCGTATATTGTTAGCAAGATGCCCACCACATTAGCACGTAGCATTCCAAAATGGATTGAAGTGCGGCAAGAAGAAAGGGAAAATACGAGATCGCTGACGTTCTACTTGACAGACTATATTCGTTGAAAGGGCGCTGCTACCCTACCATTATCTACATAACAAATACGATTTTTCACAGAAGAGTTTATCTCCTGAAGAGTTTATCTCCTAGAGAAATATATTCCAACAAAATTGTCCCCAATTCTTCTCTATCACTCTACCAGAAAGTTTCTACTGTATAGTGGACATTCTCTCTTCCTGCTGGAGCTTGCCTGTTCTTTTTCTTTGTATCGTTGTTCATTCGGTATCTGGAAGACCTAACTCTTTTCGGAAAATATTTATTTATTTTCTGAATTTACCAAGCGAATAGTTAATTTCCAAATTGGATTTAATCGGAATTAATTCTAATTTCGTAATTTATCCATGCACTGAAATACTCAAATTCTTATTTAACACATTATATCGTAGTAAATATTGTCTAAGACAACTGATGTAAAATCTTATAACCACATTACATATAAACATATTATGTGTACATACATATATCACAAGTACAGTAAGGACAGCAAGATGGAGAATAATTTTCATGTTTATTTCCGGAATTTTATGTACTCTTAGTTAAGTTATCGATTACATATTATTTTGCTTTGGCCTTACTTTTTAATCATTATAATTACTTTTAAGGATCTTGGTATAAATTTCATGTGCTTAGCTGTGTTCTGTTATTTGTGTAGAGGCAGCGGCTGGTCGCGTTTATTTAAGGAAAATTGTTTTTCCCTTGCGTTTTCCACACTCGTTCGTTCTAACGTTGGCGGGGTGAGGACGCCGTTACACGTTTCAGGACACGCTTGACTCCGTGGGTGTTGCTAATAATTATCGGCACTTGAAAACGTGGATGAAAAATTTATTGGACATACCCGACTTTGCAATACGTAAGAAATACTGACAATCATATGCTAATTACATAAAACATTTATGTTATCCTTTGTCATTTCGTTATCTATTACTATCTGGAACCTACGTACATAGTAACGAATCCCATACAGTACTACATTGATTATTCCGCGATTTTAAACATTAGTGAATTTTATGTCTCTTAAAATACATTAAAAGAATGCTTCAGTTATAAGTTGAAATATCTCAATCTATTCTTATATGAAGGAAGGCCACATAAATAAACAACGAAATCGAACCTCAAATAAAGCCTTTTAATCAGTAATATGTACGGGTCATAAAATATTTATTTCTTACGGAATCACATACGTTTGATTTAAAAGTGACTGTATTATTAATAGCCCTTTACAGACGACGATAAGAAATAAGTTGCCTAATGTACCGCGGAACATTAATGTTTCACACAATACATATTGATGAACTTGCTTTTCTTTCAATCAATAACTTGTAAAGCACCAATTAGTAATGGATATCGTACAGTAATATGAATGGAAATGGGTAAATTATTTACACGTAAGCGAGTATATTTTCAGTAATAGTTTTGATTGTAATTGTGATGTAATATTAAGACAAATGTACTTGTACTTCTAAAAGATAATAATTGAGTATAACCTATTCCTTTTCAAATTATTATTGTAGTACAGTTATAATAAGTACATTTTTAAATGCGTTTACAGATATGTGTCAACTTATGTTTAATATCTTTCTATAGTCTAATATTACATTCAAAATCTATAATGCATTATCAGAATCAGTTTCACATATGACCGTCTACCTACTATTCCAATTTAAATAATTAGTGGATTACGTGATGAACTTATTCGAATTTTAAGTATGGGCTAGGAAGGAGTGGATATCCTTCTCCTGTCTGTAGTTAACAGACTACCTCATAAATTGTTGGCACACACAACAATTCAATTAAACTACCGACGATTATAAACGATCCGACATTTTACATTTGACTTTATAAACACACGCAAACATTTAATATATGTTATAGTGCAGCAGCATTCGTAAATGCGGATATTAATTGTTACGTTTTATTCTTTCTCGTTTACGAATTCTCGTTATCATACCTTTTATTCTTTCCTTGCGTGTTTGCAGCTTTTATGTGATGGGTGTTTGTTGTTTCCTAAGCAGACATACAATTGAATACTCTACTATTGTCTAGTTTGTATTTAAGGATAGTTTATCTAAATTGAGAGTGTAACAGAATAATTACAGGCAAGGGCAGTGAGATATGCAAATTGTAGAATAAAGTGGTCAAGCTCTCAGATACAACCCGTACTAATAGTGAGATTGAGAAATGCGTATATCGAGGAACTTCTGAAATTAAAATGTGTAAGTATTAATACGTGTTCAATATGGAGCGTATTGTAAATTTTTATTGACGGCAATCGATAATTAACAATAATCAGCAGTAATACCAACCTATCAGCCAAACTTTACATACGTCGGTATATAAACATTTGCTTTGGTGTGTGATAAAGCTCGTGCGAACTAGACGCGTTAATCGCGTGGTTTGCCGCGTCCACGTGAAAAGTGATATTAGTTGTATTAATATTTTCAATACTAATTTATGTACAAAGAAATCCCGTAACTGGTTTTAGATATATCTTAGGCTATTCCGGGGCAAGCGTGAGAATCAAAATCAAAACCAAAAATTTTCAACCTGTATCTGGAACGAGCAATATGTAGTCGTTATCCTCCAAGTTTCTTTGTAAATGTAAATGTATAAAGCTATTGGAAATCTGGATGAAGGTTATTGAAATGTTCTTCGTTACATAATTTTCTGTAGTTTTGTAGATCAGACTTCCTTTCTTCCCAACTAAATGTACAATGAACCACAATCTACTTCCTTTTCCGTGATAAACTGATAACAATTTTATTTTGATATTTCCACCAGCAAGTATATGTATTGAGGTTCTTATTTGATTTACTTCTCATGTATTTAGTTTCTATTTTATGATACAAAAGCATAAAGGATCATTAGGTTCGGTTTGGTATCAATTTCTAGGACAGGAAGGTAGTGTGACAAACAACTACGCCACGACTGAAACGTAGATTCATCTGAACTCTAGTTACTCATTTTCACAGGCTGATTGCACCGCGAGTGCGAAACAACGTGTGAATATTATGGCGAAGGGTGCGGGAATCGAATCCCTGGTCTCCAAGTTTGTAGTCCAGTCTTGTACCAATTTATTGCGGACTCATACAAAGCCGCATAGTGCACCTTTAGTAATATTCTGCACAAAATTGAATCCATATTATTACTCCACTAAAGAAAAATACTGGTATACGACTTTAAGGGTACCAAGTTCCAAATGTTTCTCACCCTCTCATTCCATTACACTTCAGGGGTCTAACCTTTCTTAAATAAAGTTTTTGTTTTAATATGAGTACTGTTAGTTACAACAAGGAATTGAGGATTCTTGCAAAATCAAAGAAATAGGAAAGTTTCACAATATTTTGAAAGTCCTTGAATAACTAAGTTACTTCTATTAATTCCAATCATCTATCACCGTATGATATTTTTTTAATGTGAAAAAATACAAAAGTATAGGTTGATATTTGAAATTTAATCATAAAGTATTTATTTATAAACTTTCAACTGCGTCGCCATTAAAAACTTGATATTTAACTTTGATAGATATTGACAATAGAAATTATCTCATATATATATATATATATATATATCCGACCAATTTTGTATTCCTTTCTGGCGAGAAACTAAACCACATATTCTCCTACCTATTAATATTTACGGCAGGAACAAATAATCATTTAAAACAGGTAGTTGTAAATCTAAGTAAAAGTGGCATCGATATGGTGGTGTTATTGGTGTTTGTTATTGAAATGTAATATAAATTGTTGCCTCTTGAAACTTTTTCAGTATTTACTATAGGAAGATACCAAACAAAATTGCCATTTCAAACGAGGTTGAAAATGATTCTATTACATATACTACCATGGAATTGATCCTAGACTTCTACAGGTTAAATTCATATATCTGGTACCTCATCAGTTGTTGGACTGGACATTTTACGTATGTATGTCGAATGAAATGGTATATATTTGATTTTTGGGTAGACTATTAAATATCTTTTCAATAAACTTTTTGATTTAGTTTTGCGGTATTAGATCTTGTTTGAGAAAACAAAAGTACTATTAATAGAAAATGTAAACCATTATGAATTATGAATTTGATTTGTTTATTATGCTTCATGCTGTTAGACCCAGGGATTTCTGGATCTTTCGAATAGGCACATATAATTGCTAACTTCCACCAAGAGGATTGTCTAAAACTCCGCCTTTATACATAATCATCAATTACACACAACAAAACGTGAACACTTTTGAGCATTGAATATTTTAGCTCCTGTATTTACTGCAGACACAAGGTAGCCATTAAGCCGGTTCCTTATTTACACAAAGGCCTGAACTCTTCTGCCTATGCCACTTTTTGATCGGACTGAAGTTTATATTGAATCATTTTTATTATATTCGCACACTATGATATGATTATACGTATGATTGATGACATTTTTGTAACTAGCTAATATAACGAAAAACTCGCAGAATTTCAGAGTGACTGAGTGAACATTTTAGATGTCATATTCCAAGAACCGTGTCTCGATTTGGAGACAACGCCTTATGAAATGGGTAAAATAAATCTGAGTGGTTTTCATGGAAAAGCTGCTCTACTTCCATTTGAGTACGCCTGAGTCTCCTTAAACAATGAATAAGATTTCAACTCCAGAAGTTTCTGCCAAATATAAAATATAAACAAGTAATAGCCTTTGACAAAGCGCTAGAATATATAATTATTAATATTATAAGCAATAATACTAGAAAACAGTTTTGCAAGTAAATGTATAATCTGCGTTTAAGTATTAGAAACAAACGGCAAATGACATATTATCTCTCAATGTTTCATTTTCAGATTGATGAGATTATAACTTCAATAACAATTATACCCATACTAAGTAAATTAACTAGCTTTCACCCTCACCACACCGACTATTTGGAAACTCCAAATACCCATTTTATTCACCCATTGGTCATCCTCAGTAGAGAACAGAAAGCTAACCCCAGTCGTAGAAATTTATTTATGATGCTCTAAACGGGCACACCCCATCATCTCGACAGTGTCGATGGGTCAAAGTGGAAGGGCTAATTTATTTAATTGTCATACCACAGAAATTCTTAGTTTAATATTTTTGCACAAATAGTATTTGGAACTTTCAAAAAGCAATCGTGGTACAACTTCACTTAAAACAGTTAAATTATGCCAAGACTTAAAAGCAGACAACGTGACGGATGTGTCCGTAAATAATCTCAATTAAAATTTATTTAGTTGTCCCGATGTTGTACTATAATATTTGTAATAATGGAGAGGCGATACCGCTCTTCGGGAAAGCATGGCTTGAAAGCGGAACGTCAAGTATCCCAATCTTCGCTTTCATGCCGGATTACCGCGTACCAATCTTTTCCAAAATGGTACGGGATGATGTGATGACCAACACGTATTAGATAACCGCATTGTTAGCTCTTGTGAACAAAGAATGCTACTACATATAAATTTTTATAGTGACTGGGTGGGCCACCTTCTGGATGGATGTTTGCAGATTTTGGAATTATTGAATTAGCAGCTGGAATGCATGTATGTTATAGATAAGCTGCAAAGTTTTTATTTGGTTTTAAAATATTTACTATAGGTCTGTCTAATTTTCTGAAAGAGTTATGTAGGCGGATAGACACAGTGTTATTAGAAAAGGTACAATATGAAATATTACTCTCTGTCGAAACTATGAGACGAACGAATGAAAACAAAATAGTCCAAAATAGTACACTTTGGACTATTTTGTTTCTTCTGTTGCAGTAGTTTACAGAAGTATCTCGAAAACAGGAATCCGATCGATTTGAGATTCAGAAGAATGGACAACAATTCGACAACATAACAGTTATACAAGGCACATGAGGATTCAGTTACATATTTCAAAATTCCGTTGGCTGTTATATGTTTATCAAGCCGCAATATCTCCTTATAATTTTTTTTTATTCTAATTCTAACTATTATGACCTCATTATTACAGCTGCTTGCTTTGATTACAGCTTGAATTAAGTAGATTAAGAATTATGGTAACCATTACGAGACTATCCGCTATAAAGCTGTGCTAGTAGCTAGTACTTTTAATATAAGGTTTCAGCATAAAGTGCAGTTTGAATAGTTTATCAGGTTAAATCCATAAATGCCCAGTTACAAGTTTATTATAATGTAGCTTTCGGTCAGAAGTTGATTCTATAATAAATATGTAATGATTATCATGGGCAAACAGCGGTAACAGCGTACAATTACGAAATGAGTTATCACAGCATCGCCGACTCCCCACTGTAGTCAGTACGCCGTATGCGAGTAGTTTTGTGTATATGCAGGCTGTCGTAACTTATTCCGTAATTACCGCTGTTCGCCCGGACTAGTAATGACTTTAAGATATTATAGTATATAAATACGATATATTTAAATATCACCTTTTTGGGAAATTTGATTATATAGGTCAGTGCGATAATGTCAGGATATATATTCCTTTAACTTTCCTATACTCACGCATACGGTCTGTGAGACCGATTTATATAGTATAGTATACGCCTTTCATTTTGACGTGAGTATAGGAAGGTTAAGGGAAGAGTATTACTATTATTATTAATATTGCTATTATTATTATTGTTATTATTATCACGATTATTATTATTACTCATTGTCCTTTATTCTCAGCCTAATGGGCTGCTTCTAATGCAACTATTATTGCGTTTCTAGGTTTTAATAGGTAGGAATCAAATGGGGCCTGTTGTTATATATGTAATATGCATTTATCTGGTTGGTTTTGCTTTCGCTCAATTTAGCTTAATATTTGTTGTGAATAGGGTAGAAGGAAGTGCACTTGCATGTACGGCATACGAAGAAGAAGTAGAAGCTCCCCTTTGGTGTACACACTTTCAATAATTCATAAGACGGAGGCACAAAGGACCGCTAATTATTTATTTTCTAAGCTAAAAAGGCCACTGCCGTCATTCTTCTGTTAGCGGTAGTGCCTCGCGAGGCGGAAAAAAGCATCAACGGTCCCTTATTCTAACCAACCATTCTTCAACCCACCCTCGTCGTAATTCTGCTTCGGCAATGACAGAATGTGGCTAATACGAATAGGTAAACTTTTACGTTGATTATTAACGAGGAAATGATTCCGAGAACTGTTTTTAATTACAAAATTAAGAATTAACTAATTCAATGCTGAAATTGTTAGGTATATTTGTGAACTAACGAGCGAGTTTAATGTATCGAATGATATAGCAGCATATAACTAAAAACAAAGCGAAATGCTTTTATTGACTACAGTGACTGATTTTCCATAGTAATAATAATTTAATATACGATTTATAAAAGAATTATATACTTAGCTTCCGTATTTTGTTTTAGTGGCATCCGAAACTGTCCTACTTAAAACAGTTCAGCCATCGTTCGTTTTAATCTATACGTACCATAATGTTAATCGAATTACAAAAAGTTTAAACACATGTTATATTCATGACATCATCATTGCAGGGTAAGTTTCCATTTATAAATCAATGTTAGCACACTTTCGCCCCATTTATGTCAATTATTTCTGTTAGTAAACGCATGAATAATAATAATATACGGATTTTAGCCAATAATCCATTAATGCAGGATTTTTACCCAAACCGTTTTTAAGTTTTTGATTGGGAAAGCGAAGAACAATGAAGTAAGGTACAATACCATAATTAAATGACACTATTTTAGAGACACTTAGATCATGTGTTTAGCTCGTGTCTCTAAGATTTCGATTTCGATAACTTCCACCCCTTTAATGGAACCAATACCCTCTCTCTATTGACGATTGTGTGGCAATAGAGGAGAAATCACTACTTGAGCGTCTGTGACTTAGATACTAATCATAATTGTGGCCAGATATCTCCATTATTGTTTGATGATTTTTCGTCTTAATGATTTCAGCTTTAATTTTAATTTTTTATACATTGTAAGCGCCATTATTTTTTTATTAAGACAGCAGTCACACTATAAGTTACTTAGTCTTTTCACCGCAGCCTTTCTGATCGCGGTATTAATTTTGATCATGGCCGGTTAATTAAAAAATTCAGAGGAAAGGTTACGCGCAACCCGCAACATTCTAAAACATTATCTTTACCTCCCGTTCACGATCTTATTCCTTTTTCTTTTAATATCAACTTAAGGAATTACTTTAATAACAAGAACCTTAGAGAGGAAAGACCAAAGTTGGTGGACGAATGGGAAAAAAGAAAGAAAGAAGAATCAAGGAAGAAAAAGACCGTGAAAGAGAGAGGCTTAATAACTTTTTCTACTCTCCACGGCCGCACTCTTAAACGTACAAGTAGAAGAGATTTAAATTAACGAAATCACCGAACCCTAACGTAATATTGTACATCTGCGCTTGCTGCTACTCTCCACTCTCCACCAGTTCTCTTACTGTGCTCCTCTCTCACTGATTTTTCCTTATACATTAATTACATGCAAATTCTTGCGAAGAATGTACAACAGTCCGCTACCGACGCCATCTTCCCCGGCTCAATTCTCAACCAGTCTTGTACGCTTTCCTTGTGAGAGAACCCGAGTCCCATTCCTTTGTCTCATATATACGTATATACTATATATATAGATATACTTTCTCGGCTCACGCATTTTAAACATCGGCCCCTTTTCTTTCAGATTCTTAATTAGTAATTCGCCGTCTTCGTCTGGTGAAAATGTCGCTATCGTTTGGCCGTCCTTCTCACTCCCGTATGGAAATGTGACGTCAGTTTGAGATGAAATTAAAGTTCTCCCCTTTACGAAAACGAAATTTTCTACACCCGCGTGTGCAGGTCTTTCATTACATATATAGAAGAAGAAGAAGGTGGTGGAAGTGAGGTGGTGGTAGGTTTAAGGGAGAGAAGTACGCACACACCAGTACGTATGTATGTATGCGTGCACGTACAGACCGCCAGGAAAGTCTCTGAATAATTCACTTTAGTAATTATACATACGGACTATCGAGTAATACTAAAATGTAACATATACGCGAAACAAAGGGTTATTGCGATATGTAATAAAAGACGTTGGTTGAAGTTTGTAGTTAAAATTTCTATAAGTAAATGTGGGCAATAATACATATATTTCTTTATCAGCGGCGAGGTGCTCATTCAATACAGATAACACAAAAAATAAATTACTGGTTAACATCCAACACTTCTTAATAAATTAAGGGAAAGTGACTTTTATCTCTCGTCATTCAAATTACGTTTTCTGTCTTTAGTTCTTTCACCACGACATTAACGAAACATCAGTTTCATTTCACGAAATGCAATTCAAAATTCCATATGATTTCTTAAGTAAAAAATGATTTATTAGCAAATACATACAATGAAATTGACGTATGAAATGTGTGCAGACGTATTACTTTTGAGTTCCTTGATATGTCAATATAGAAGTATCACCACCATTTAAAAGAAAAATAGCTATGGGTGATGTGATATAGTTAACAGTTTTCGCTTTCAAGAAAGTAGTTCTAGTTACATTAGCGTGTGCTATTCGACGGTGTTATACCCTGGTACCTCCACCAATTATACATGCACACACTACCCTATGATTTTAAAGCTTTATGCGATAGTAATTTACTAAAAATGAATATTGAATTGTTTAAACGAAAGTACATAGGAATTGTCTCATGTTAAAAAAAAGCAAATTAAATTGTTGTGAAAATTTATGTGAAACGCAGTAAACTACTATCTAATGTCGCAACATATGTTGGTATTACTAAAGTGGTCTAACTATTAAATTCATACCTGTTTCTCAACACCTTCTGCTTTAGAATTTGCGCTAATTGCAGTATACTTAACGTCACCATATACATAGTTTCTTCATCAGAGCGGGAGCAAATTTGTTTCAGAACATCGGGTCTAATTTTCAAGTATCAAGAATGCAGCTGATTACATGATTTGATGATGTTGATCTTGGTAATAGAAAGTGCTTTCAAAACTGCCACACTTAGCTGTACTTTTTTACTCGTCCATATCTTATTCATTAGGGAAAAGAATCTTTCAAAAAGTGCGTTACTTCCAGGCAGACATAAAACGTACTCAATAATTATACGAAAGTTCGTACAGTTCGTTAACACCAATGTCTTTGAGCACCTCTACCCAACGGGCTTCAGCAGCAACATTCTCAGCGTTCCAGCTTGTTATTTTTTCATTTGTGACATAGTTAGAAATAAGCGAAAAGTCATTGAACATTTACACATCTTGGCTGCTGCTAATAAATCCTTGCGTGATCACAAAATCCGTCACATCCTGCACTTCTTCCCACGTACGTCCTTTTGTCAAATTTTCCCATTCAAATACTTTCAGTTCTGAATTGAACTGGCACCATTGCTATAAGTATTCTTTACTTCAGCCGCCGTTTTTACATTCTGTTCCACACTAGCGTCAGTTTCCTGTAATGTTACCAATAGATTACGGACGGTGTGAAGAAGGAGAAGCGAATTCTCTCTAAGTACCAGGTTATATGGTAGACGATTAATTAATTTATTTAATTGCCAGACTCTATCGCGCACACGTTTTATCCCTCTATTTTTAACGCCGCTTGATGAAAAGTCACTGACTGTGCATGCATAAAATTTAACCATAATTCCGAGCTGAGGTCTTCGAAAAATGATTTTAAAATATTTGGGCATTTACCGATGCTCAGAAAATAGTTTTTTAAAGGCTCAAATATTTTCAAAACTCTCTCAAGCACCGACATGAACGCAACCCACCTTGCTTTACTGTAGCTCAGCAGTTTTTAATATTCTGTGTCAGTGGAATCACAGAACCCTTTCAGATGTTCTACTCAAACGCTCTAGATGTAGAAAAGTGAATAAATTTTCACAATGGTACATTCGAAGTCAACAGGAAGATAGTCTGCGGCTGTTTTGATCGCGTTTTGACCTATGCGGACTCCACATCCAATTCCAATGAGGTGTCTTCCGAGTGATAGATTCAATTTTGCATAAACATTATAACTTCTTGTTCTATCCTTTCTTCCAAAATAGCAGTTGTCGCCACAAAATGCTGCAATTTTCTTATTTAAATCATTGCTGGATAATACTTCCTTCAAATAATCGACAATTATATCCGATGTTTCATCTGGCTGCTCTCGAAACTCTAAAATTTTGATTTTGGTATGGCAAAAAATAGCGGATCAAAACGCACATATATTCAGTGTCATATTTGTTGTTGAAGTTGAAATCAGGTTAATCAAGGAAATATGAAAGGGGGTAATATGAGTAAATTTACTTTTCTGTTTATGTATTTTCAAAATTAACATTCATAGAGATAGCATAAACTGACAAAGTTGCCACCAATTCATAAAACAACAATTGATTTCAACAATTCTGGTCAGGTTCAGTTTATTTATAAACGAAACCCACATGACCTCTTTTGAGAATGCAACCAAAATTACAAATTGGTAATATTAAGCATTAAAATCATTCACTATTATTTATTTGAAAAGTTCTACCTTCTATACTGACACAAACTATTTTCAGTTAGTTTCTCTAAAATAAATCTAACATATTTTACTTCCATTATTTGGTAAGCAGACATTTAGGCGCTGGTTTAAATTTTCAAAAACAGGTTTCAATTCTTCTACACTAATGCTATTCATTTCATGTTGAAGCGCTGCTTGAAATTCTCCTAAGTTATAGAGTCTGCTTATGTGTATTTTATTTTTGCCAAATAAATAAAAATCGAGGGGAGTAAGATAGGGAGAAAGTAGCGGTCATAAATGTACGGTAATTACACTATTTGTTCTAAATGTTTGTGAGTTGCAATTCATTATCATCTGCTTATTACATAAGCTATAAAATATGACGATATCGCTCAGCAGTTATATTGCCATAAAAGAAGATTGGACCCAGTATACTTTGCTTCGACTTAGCTCCCCAAAATACAATTTTAAGGATGTAGATGTGTTTAGACGAACTCATGTGGATTTTCTGTAACCCATGCCCTCTAATTTTGCGAATCGACATAGCCAAATAGGATCACACTTCTTCACTAAAGAGCGCATTAATCTTGTAATTAGGTGGTGGGCAATTCTCTTCCAAAAAAACACTGTTACCCGAACAATTGCCCTAACGGCTATCGCATTATATTTAGATAGTGAATTGTACGCCCACTTACAACGTAGCAAGTGCAGATGCTAATTAGTTAGGAACGGAAATTTAATTAAACTAAAAGGGAACGAAAACTTCGGACCAGCGTCGCCGTGATCGCGGTTCATCAGCGAGGTGCATTTATATGAATTTCACTTCCAAACTAATTGGTAAATACGTCTGTACATGCTATATTGCACGTCGGCATGCAATTCTCGACTTGAATATAATGCAAAGGTCGTCGGAGCTTTCGTCCGAGTGGTAGTTGTTTTCTTGGCAAGAGTTATCCACCACCCAATTAGAACATTAGGTCGTTACTGCAAACACGCTGAAATTCCATATTTACATACCTATATTATAGCTCAATTATCAACAGTATTTGGCAGTATACAGTTATAACTAATGTGTCGAATTTATTAACAAGATTATATGAGGTATAGAAAAATGTAATTAAAAACAATTTGGGCAGAAAGAGTGTTGTTCTAGAATCACTGCAATATGTATAGTCGAAAAACACGGTGTCGTCGAACTCCGCTTAATATCCGGCTATAAATGTGTGAACAAAACTCCTCTTCAGCAGTTCAATTTGCTTGACCTATGGTTGAGATTTTACAAATATTCATATTTCCTTTTCTAAATTATTAACATTCATCCTTCTTTTCTAATCGCATGTTATAAGTTCTTCGGCCATATTATTTATGATAGAACGAACACGAACCACGTTTCCTTGTTTCAGATATTACCCGATCATTTACGTCTTCCCCTCAAGAAAATAAACATTAAATGTTGTTTAGAAAACGTACGAAACTTCAGGAATATATGTGGCTTTCTTGTTATAGTAGGAAAATATTTGCTCTTACAAATTTGGTTTTATTTGTTATGAATTTTATTCTGTTTTAATTCCATGCATAAGTTACGAAGAAGACCAGAATCTTTCACGAGATATTCATCAAATTTATTTATAAGATTATATGAGGTAATGGTAAGTAAATAAATGTAAAATAAAACAAAAATTAACATCGCCTATTTTATTGAAATGTTAATATTATACCTGGCGAATTGCTTGTTATCGACGTTAATGTGATGTTTCCAGAATACACTTTATATCGCATCGTTATGGTCATACGTATGTTGAAGCCTTTCCCGAATAGAGGTCCTGCAACCTGCTGAACATATGATCCAATTTTTACGTTTACATTTGCTTGTCTAAACAGTAAAAATTGCGAGTTTACCGTGGAACGTAACAAATAACTTGGTAAAGATTTTAAGTAATAGAATTTGGATGAACTCTGCGTTCCATGATTATTCCACTAGCGTTTATGTTTATACGTCTAAAAAACAAACATTCAGGGGTTCTGAACATATTCCATAGGAAACTTTAATATTAACAAAGATATTATGGATTTCTTGTGATACGAAAATATTTTCTCTTACAAATTTTCTTTAATTTTGTTAGACCTTTCTTCCGTTTTAATTTCATGTATAAGTTGTGAAAAGCACTGTATATTTTGCACTTTAATCGATAACTAGCATTAAATTAGAACTTCGGTTGCAAGGGAAATAAAGGGATCGTTTTCTAAAATCTGTGAAGTGCGCTAATATGTCCATAACTGGGGGAGTAACAATAAAGAGGAAACGTGACAAGAAAGCTTGGAAAGACCATCTTTTCAATATGGAATATACATACATAAAATATTAATTATCATAATTTGTAATGTATTTTTCTTTTTCTTTTGCCATTTTACCGTGTTATCTAAGGCTATGTGTACTGTACATAAATTGATTGCAAATTTCAAATCTTATTAGGCAAGATATTCTAACTGTAACGTTTGTAATGCAAATACTAGTTCTAATATCTATCTGAAGAAATAAATATCCGCAACAAAAATGGGCGCTTGAATTTTGTTATTCAGACTAAACTACCGTCTCTTATCCAAATGTTAGACCTTTTGTAACTTCCTCTGACTGATTAGTAATGTTAGTATCAGTATTGGATAATAAACTCTCCTTTAATCTAAAATCTGCATCTGGCTATTTTCTTATTTTCAAATGAGTGTTTCTGGAATATTTAACCCAACATTGCTTATTATAGCTATGTAGGCTTCATTTCCTATACATTTAGTTTTGTTTCCATTACTATTTCCTAAGTTTCGTATGCACGTAGGGATTCCATTTGTCTGTCTGAAACGGCGTCAAAGTAAGAATATACATATATATGTATTACAAACGAAATTGCCAGCAATTGATTATACAGTAGGTGCAGTCACGATCGTTATTAAAATAATACTGTGACTCATCAAGAAACTGACATTTTTCTATTAATAACCACCAAACAGGATATAATACAGACAAAATTTAGTAGCAACAATTAACACAGTATGTTTCACTATCCCTGCGTACCAAGTTGTACTGATGCCAAATTTCATCGGCTTGAGTGAGCGCAGACTAAAGGTACATGTATCTACGTGCATATACATAACGTTCGTTCCAACACAGCACAAAACCAATTTGCGGATCGTGAGGTACATGCGCAGAGCAAATTTGGTGTTCCCGATTGCTTTGCGCATGTACTCGACGATACACAAACTGGTTTTGTGGTGTGTTGGAACGAATCTACACTTAATGATAGTCAGAACCAGCAATGCTTAGTTGGTAAACTAACGCATTCAGTTTGCGAAAGTATTACCGCTACATGGTTTATTATTAGCCATGATGGCTTTAAAATCAATTTAACTGAATACCAATTCATCGAATGCCTGCTAGATGCATTTGGTGATAACATAATTTAAAGAGATTGGTGAAGAACGTCTTGAGACTATGTTGTAAAGTTATTCCGAAAATCATGGCTAAAATTCAACGATTAATGGAAGAAAGTTTGCGATGCATGCATAAAAGTACAGGGGAAAGTCTTAATATAGAATTCGCAACAGTGCACTACCTTCACAGAAAAAATATGAGATGGGAGCTACATCAGTTAACCGATTTTCAAATTTTTAAGAGGAGAAGCCTGCTATAATCAACCATAATACATTGAAAATAGTAAGTATTGTCGGCCATCGTATTACTGCTCAAACAAAATACCAAGTCACAAAGCATACACAATTTTACGACGTACGTATTGGAGGTGTGTGAATCCAGGAAGATGAACCTACACCAACATTGGTAAAGAAACAGAGGAATGAAACAAGCCATGTACGCCATTTTCCTTCGCATTACAGTTTGAAGATTGACATACTGCTACAGATTGGTATATGAGGGAGCGGTCATGTCAATGACTCCATCCACAAGACAGAAGAGAATACAGATGCTTTACACTAGCATAACATACATAGTATTGGAGTATATGCTTTATGTGCCAGATTTGACAATGAGTGACTTTTGGCTGTTCACTTACTGTACAAAAAATCTGCATGGCTCAAACGTTTCTTCAGTAAATTGACCAAATAATTCATTACTTTTCTAAACATGATCCACAAAAGGATTGATCAGACGTTTTATTGCAACTTGTAGGAAGTTGGACCATAGACATACGTCAATGTTGTAGACGATTACCTTCCACACCATTAAAATATTTTTCTACATATAGATTATACTTTTCTTATATATCAAAATGTATATAACGTATCGCATATACAAAATATATATATATACAAAAAGAATATTTTCTTCTGTCTACATTCATGATACTTTCATGGTTTACTGTACCTTACATGCGTGCATGTATTCATTCCCTGGCTGGAAGGGAAGTCGGCAGTTTCTCATTCCCAATGACTTTCTTAAATATGCCGCGTGTATCGGCGCGTATGTGTTCTGCCGTTGGTAGTGGCGGTGGAGGTAGCGGCGGTGGCTCTCATTATACGGTGATGTTGGCGCAGGTGACTGGAAACACGGCGTGGAAGTAAGTACGTAAGTATACGGAAAATTGAAAACAGAAAAGGAAGTGGTGCCTTTAATTTACGAGTTTGGTTACCTTAAGTCACGTTAGGGGTAGGTAACAGTGTAATCCAGCGAGTCAGGATCGATCGCTGAAAGACAATTCGACCTAAACGAAATAATTTGAAGTAACAATATGCATGTGGTGCACCACAACACCACTTTTCATAACCGTTTCGGAAGAAGACAGTTTCAAGTATTGACTTTCTATAAATATGTAGAATATTTTTATGTATTTGAAGGGTGTAATTAGAAAACTACTTTCACCATCCGCAGACGTGTTTCGCGCTTATACCGCTCGTCAGTTTAACTTTGTGAGTAGCTTTCATTTCCAGATAAGCACTATATATCCTTTTATGTTTCATGTTTGTACATATGAGAATTCAATTAAGAAATTATCCCAATATGTGTTTAAATGCGCATATTTGCAGCTATTTCATTCTACGGAAGTGGACAACTATGTTGCCACAGGCTCCTACAGTAACTGCAGTCGCGCTTCCCTCCGTGGTAAAATGTGTAATTAAAAAACTACTATCACCATTCGTAGACGCCTTGCACGGTTATACCGCTCGTCAGTGCGGAAGTAGTTTTCATTTCCAGATAACCACTAGTACATCCTAGTATACGTTAGTATGTCAAACATCAAACGTAGTAGCATATATAGTGCTTGTCTGGAAATGAAGACTACTCCCAAAGTCGCACTGACGAGCGTTATAACTGCGAAACGCGTCTGAGAATTGTGAAAGTAGTTTTCTAATTACACATTTTCCCAGTGTGGGTTAGCCGAGAAGCGCGACTGCATCTACTGCAGGAGTTTATGGCAACATAATTGTCCACTTCTTTAGAATTAAATAAATACAAAAATGTGCATTGAAGTACATATTGGGGGAATTTCCAAAATGAATTCTCATACGTACAAAAGTCTTACTTGAAGGGTAACAAAATATTTTAAGTAAAGCCGTTTATGTATTTCATTTATTGTAATTACTTAATTAAACATTTTCGACATAGTCATCAAGATACAAACATAAGAGAATTAAGTATTACTGAATAAAAACTGACTGATTTCTAGAGAGATGCAACGATCCTGAATAATTCAGTTTTGTATGTCTTCTAAACAATTTGGTAAGTTTAAATAAACTTAAGACTTTAAATAAAATGACTATTGCTTCCATTTAGAATTTTCAATGTACCTATTTTTGTGTTTAACACAACAAAGAAACATTTCATATGTTACGACGACAGAGTGACCTTTTGGGCCGTCTGATATTTTTACTATTTTTGTTTGTTTTACTGTTTATTTACCGGATCCTCACAACTTCAACTCATCATATCTTACAGTGCAATTCAAGGCAATACTACTACACAATTCTTCTAATATAATACAATATAGGCTCCTCTCCTTTTCGTCTTACTCTCCTCTAGTGGGTACTAATCTAGTTTCAATGCCTTAACATACTCACTGCGTTGAACTTCAGAGTTCGAGCAACATAAATAGACTTTAGTATTTAACAATACATCTGGTAAGTGCCTCCACAAGAAAATAAAATACAATATTATAACACTCTGTCTTTAACAATATCTTTCAGGCAATGGTAATAAGCATAGTTTGGGCACTGGTCGTTTCAACACGTCGTGGAGGGTTTGGACTGACACCCGCATCACCTTGTCATTGCCAGGATAGAGTTTCACTACTCTTCCAGTGAACCATATGCATGGAAGTAAGTTCTCATCCTATAGTAACACCAATGAGTTTTCCAGAATATTGGTTGAAAGAATATTCCATTCATGAGATGTATTTTCGTGACCAGGACCCCCAGAATTGCTGGTTGACCGATTGCAGCAATTGCAATCTGGATAATTTGTTGACTCGTATTTCAGCTAAGCTCGAATCTGATACCATCGTCAATGGTTTGCCAATAAGGATATGGGAGGGTGTTATTGATAATGAGTACATGGGTCCGGAATTTATTGTGGCTTCTATTTGAAACAGAATAGTATAAAATTCCTCGTAAGTAAGACGAGTATTACCTATTACTCTTAACAAGTGATATTTACAGCGTTTCCCAAATATCCTCGTAATGAGGAGCCCTTGGTGGCAATGTGATCATTCGACCTTATTAAGAATTCATATCATGCTCTTAATTCTCGTGTTGCATCAAGAAAATTTGTACCATTGTCAGAGTAGGTACAGTGAGGTTTACCTCTGCTGGCAGAAAGACCTCTTAGAGTTGCTATAAATAAATCGGTTGTAAGATCAGTTACAACTTCAAAGTGTACGGTCTTAGTACTGAGACATATGAATACACAGATATATGCCTCATATAGTTTACTACCTCTTTCGTTTTTGTTCTTTAAATAAAATGGACCTGCATAATCTATTCTCGTACTATAGAATGGACTATTAATCATTACTCAATTTTGAGGTAAACCAGACTTGAAAGTATTCATTAACTGAGGTCTAAATTTATAACAAGTAATGCAATTCTTATTAACTCTTTCCACTATATTCATACCAGAAGTTGGCTAGTAAGTTTGTCTGATTGTTACCAAAAAAAAATAGTTGAGGACCAGCGCACAACAATAGAAAGTGACCGTAAGAGTCACTTTCTCTAATAAATTTGGTTAATGAATGTTTGCCGCTTAATAGAATTGGATGTTTTGAATCAAAACGCAATTTTGAATGAAGTAGTCTGCCTCCAACCAGTAGAATACCGTTATCATTCAGAAATTGAGCTAGAGGAGTAAGGGAACTTCCTTTGTGCAATATTTCACCCTTAACGAATAATAACTAGAACAATACTAGACAGAATTGCTCGCTTAGTAACAACATCTTCAGATCAGTCTTTAGTACAAAATGAAATGGTATCTTGATTGCGGTTCCACATCAAACCTAACGTTTTGAACAGTGAAACATCAAACCTAATGTTTTGACCCTTGTGGTGTCATTTAGTGAGTATCATTATCAATATTTGTTTCGCTTGTCAACATTTAATCATTTTATCATTTCATCAGTTTAAAGTTGAAAGGAAGACGTACCTAGAGATATTAAATAACTAATTTTATAACACTATGATGCGGGTTCTATATTGAGTTGAGCTGTATATCTTGTTCAACTTTGAATGTGTCAATTGTGTGTAAATTGGACTTTCCTCAATAAATCGTATATCAATACATTTAAGTCGGGCCTAGATCTTTTTCTCATATTATCGTATATATCGCAATTTCTATCTAACAATAAGTCAGATTTTTATATAGATCATAGTAATTCGAAAATATTTGTAAACAAGAATCGTACCTAGCACACATTTTACAACGCACTTTTGAGCGTTGAACACTGGCTAGAGAGAGGAAACCCACTCCGTTCAATGACACAGTAGTCTAGTAGCGACAAAGCATGTCCAAAGTACAACTGCTTCAATGGGCTAATATTGAAATAACGTAGAAGATTAATTATATCGCGTTTCTGCCAGCTCAAACATGTTTAATGGTGACCCAAAGATATAGAATTTGACTGCAATAAAGACCGACTGTTATGTCTAATATAAATTCCTAGCTGTGGTTGATCTACAACACCTAAAATGAGGCAACTAGATTTTATTTTCGTTAGGCATTAGATCCCGACCGTCAACCACTTGGTCATCCTGTGCACTAAGGTTGCTACACAACCGACACAGAATTGTTAATGATACATCTTGTATCATAATCGCCACACTACGGCAACAAGAATTACTCAAATACTCCGTGAACGCTCTTACATACTACAAACAATAGATAATACATTTCCTTTTTAGATAAGAGCCGATCAGATAATACACTATAACCTTTACGCCCAACATGTTATGATTTATGTCAAAAGGTCAACTTAAGCCAGAAAAATAGCCAGCAGTCCAGTCCCACTAAACCACTATAAACATACTTAAGTGCATAATAGGTGGCTGCACATGGACATGCCAAATTGCGTGTGGTTAAGTATGATATCCTGGTGTTATTAATGTTTGCAAGAATTTTGGGAAAGCTGTTTTCCATTCCCAGATTCATACTAACATAACCAACAGAATAATCGGTTCGAAAGCGGAACGCATAGGTTTCGAGGAAACACCAGTTTTCGAGGTCACATTCTTCCGATAGCCGTAGCGTGGTCAAACTCGGTAGCGCTAGAGTATTCGGGGAGGTAATTGAAATATACCGGAGGTCTCTGCAACTTGTTTGTTTGTTGTTTCTCGTTATTCTATTCAGAGCCAAAATCTGTATCTAGGAAGGTCTACTTAACCGCACATAGATCAAGGCGCTATGGCGATTTTTTAAGTTTTCCCTAATACAAAACATCGATTTTTAACAAATTTTTTCCCAATGCAAGCAAAAATTCATATTCAATTTTCTTAGGTTTCGAGGAAACTTTTTTGCTAATTTTTTGCCATTTTCTCAGCAACCGTTGGAGTAATCTAAAGAAATCGCATAACGTTGAAATTAGCCCGTCAAGGCGCGTCCATTGGGGTAGAGTCCAGCCTCCTAAGTCCCATACGAATCAAGAACCGTATGCAATTTTAACTACTTTCAGTGATTTCTTAGTATTTTTCTCGGCAACCATTTGGCACAATCTTAATAACTTAGATACCACTGGAATGAGGTTGTCGAGGCGCGTCGATTGATGTAAGATTTGGAATTTACGGAAAGAAACCTATTGGACACACATATTTTGAATGCGATTGGACGCACAAAGTTTTGTGTCGAGGAAAAGTTCTACTTCAAGGTATGAAATCTTTCCAATTACTCGGAGAGCTGATTAAAATGAGACAAGCCGTTAGAAATGCAGCGTTCGTTCTTATTGCATTCGACGTCAAGATCCGCTAAGGTCTATTCGATCACCATCGAGCAATGAATAAAAGAACTGGAACAATTTGAAGTCTTTCTTAATATACAAATATAGGTTTTCAATCTTACAAATATAACAAAAGTTCTGCCTTTAACTGTATTTGTAACAAGATAACCTTTGAAAGCCATCTTAATTTTGTGTGATAAAGAAGAAGAACATATACAAATTGAACCCATATTAATGAAGTTTATAACGTTAATGACACCTTAAATAACCCAATCTATTTCGAGGGCTATAGAATTTTACTAAAGATCTCCTAGCTGTAAAAACAATAGTCTGGTCATATAGCATTTAGCATTACTTCCTTCATGACAATAAGGCTAGATCGATGCCATCAACGCATACAGCAATACGTTACTACCATTCACTATCGTACTTAATACTGCATAAAATGGTCAACATTTGTAGTCTCACTGGTGTCTATCGCGTACAAACTAAAATACCTTGTTTGATGCCATTTCTCGTGCTGTATCTTATGAATGTTACAAATTAGAGACTGAGGTATGTGTGTAGAGGTATTCATATGGAGGGAATACTGCATTCTTGTGAATCACGATTTTGTTTTTAATTTTACAGCCTCTTTTTACCATCCAGTTACTGATGAGATCAGATCTTTATGTCGTTTACTTCTTCCAAAAATCCAGGAGTTTATCTTTCTCGTCTGGATGTTTGCTAGTTCCTCATCTAAATACTTGTCATGCCTTCTTAGCGGCTCAGCTCGTGTCACAGCGGTGGGTTGTCGATCGAAAGAATGCTGGACGCCATTCCTGTCCATTGAAGTGAAAGTTTCACCGGATCATGCTCCTGTACACATTAGCTTTACAAATAGTTCGCCATGTCAGGCAGAGCTAAAGCGACCTCAAAATCCAGAAAAACCACCTCAGTAGTTTGTCAAAAAATGCCTCGTCGTGCTTCTAAACTTATAGAAAGCGAAACTGAAAAAAGAACAAAGAAGAAAATTCGTTACTTGGTGCTAAATAGCGCAGGTAGGGGCCAAAAAATTTTTGGAAAGGGTCCCCTTTGAAAAACATATTAAACATATCTACAGGTACCCAACGGCTTTAAGAGCAGCTTGACTTGATGCAGATAAACACATGTAAACAGGTCTGTGAAGTTGGCGCCGCATAATAGAAAAAATTCTTGGAAATGACATATTTGTTTGGCTATTTCTTGACCATGTGCATGACTTGCGTTCCAGAATAAAAGGCAAGGAGAACAGTTTTAACATAGCCAAACCCATGAAATGGGAAGCACCTGAGGATCACAACCGAGACTTAGATTTTACTTGCTGCAAAGTGAAAGGATACAAGGTAAAAACTAGGAAGCGAATAGTCTACTCAAACGCTCAATCTGTAACACATGCAGCGCTTCGAGAATCAAATGAAGTTTAGCTAAAACCTCCATATTTGGATACAATACATTCCAGACATTAAACTGTAAGTGCTATTTTGGACGATCAAGTAAATTTAGATCCTTATTTTGAACAATCTTCTGAGAATCCACAACCATTTATTCAGTCTGAATTTAATGATTTGACAAGAGATGTAGGACTGCCTAAAGATGCAGCGGAACTTCTTGATTCGAGATTACAAGAGAAAAGGATACTGAAGATGCAGATATCGTCCATTGCAAAGACATTTCTGGATTAAAGACGTTTTATCGATTCTTCAAAGAGACGCTTACAAGCACTGCTTCATAACGGGAACAAATACTCTCCTTTGCTAATTAACATTATACAAGGAAAGAATGGCCTGCTGGAGCTAACTTAGATCTAGGAAGTGAAAATATAGTTTTACAGAATTTAGTGCCACTTGAGAAAATTCTATTATCCCTTTTGCACATAACACTTGGTCTTATGTAACAATTCGTAAAAGCCTTAGGTACAGAAGGTGATGGATTTGAGTATTTACAAGGAGTAGTCCCATTTTTGCTCGAAAGTAAGCTAAAGAAAGGCATCTTTATCAAACCTGAAAACCATGAAAGATGAAAACTTCAATAAAGAACTAAATCCTATCGAATTGGCAGCATGGGTATTGTAAAAAGAAGTGATCAGAAACACCTTAAGACTAAGAGCCCAAATTATCAAGAAATAATAAATCATATGCTCCAAAATTTCCAGATAAGTTGCTTTATGAGTCTCAAACTTCCCTTCCTTCATTCTCATTTAAGCTACCTTCTTGAACTTAAAAGCTGTAAGTGAAGAACAAAGGTAAAAGATTTCATCGGAATATAAAGGAAATGGAGTGTAGCTACCAAGGCATGTGGAATATAAGCATGACGTTGAAACGTGATAATCCAAACCAGGGTCACAAAAGAAAATCGCTTAACATAAGCTTTGAAGAAAAAAAAAGGAAAGGTTCCACAAGCTTATGTGATATTTTAAAATTTTTACTGGTATGTAAAGAATCCGCGTAAATGAAAATAATATCAACTACGTAAATTTTTTAAAATTTTTGTTCACTTCAGTACCCCAATTTTTATGTGATTTTGAGAGGATTTCATCTTATGTGATATAAGCAAACGGAATTCAGATTTGTAATTAGTAGGTCCCAAACACCGATAATCAACAATCAAATCCGAGAAAGGGAAAAAAGGTTTAAATTCTCAGGCCTGTGTAATCTATGTTTACTTCGGTAATAAACATCCCCAGGGTTAATATTTTATACCCAAGGAATAGAAAACTTGCGTACCTAGAGTGTTAATATTTACTGGAGCAATTTCTAAACGATATATTACTTTTAGTACTTATGTTCAGTCAAGATTTTTTTTTGATCACTGACATAGGCAACCGATGCCTAGGTAAATGCTTAGCACATTACATACCATACGCACATATTTGCACTGTGAATTTTGTTAAATCATTGGAGTAATCATAAAATATTTTACAATAAACTGTTATTCTTATATCGATAATTGTTATTCAAACCACATAAAATGATCAAATGTGTGAACGATGAGTAACAAACTTATTAAAAAAGGCGCGACTGTGTAACTTAGCACACAGTGTAAAACATACAACAATATTGTATCATATTCATACACGATACCCACATGAACGAACTATTTACATACATATACAGACACTCCAAATCACACGGCTAAGAGCCGAAAGCCTTTTAACTAGTGGCTCTAGCCGTAAAAGTTTTCGAATATATTTGAAAGAAAATTTTCTAATTTGTAAATTGTAAAGATCCTAAATAAATTAATTTCACTATTAAGAGAAGATTGCTTTGTGCAACAAATCAAATTAAATAAATAAAACATTAAGTTGATTTAAAATTTATAGCTTTGAGAGAAATCGTTCAATTTAATGTATCAATGGCGCTCCGCCCAGACCGTATAACTTATTTGTCTGTGTATTTGAAACACTAAACTTAAATGAATGAAGTAAGTATCATATTGAGCATTATATCACTGAAACCACTAACATCTAAATTTCATTCTATATTAAGAAAACTAAAGCAGTTTTTTTATGAAGAAATATAATAATATAAAAGGAGGGTGTTTCATAAACTTTAAAAACTGCTACGTGCTTCATCTCATACTGTATATTACAAAAATGAAAAATAGATATACAACACGCGAAGAGTTTTGATAACTCCTGAAGGTGGGGCATTCAGGAAGCAAGTGACAGATTGTCTCGGAAAGACGTGTTGACGCGCAGAAACAGAAGGGTTTACCTTCACGATAAAAGGTGTTAAAAACGCAGTCTAATGGTACAAACAAAATTTTTACGGGCATCACTGATTCTTAAGGGTTTAAGCATCTCAGCTCCATTGCGTACAAGAACTTGATTGAAGCATGACGGTATGTCAAACAGATAGGGCATTTCATCGAAATTGCGAAAGAATTCAGCACTCCTCCTGAGTGGGTCTGCCTCGAAACGTCTACCCTGTAAGAAAGGGAGTCAAACAAATAGAGACAAAATAAGATATCAAATGCATTCGTCAATTTTAATAAACTAGACGTGTATTAAATGAAATAAATAAAATTTCATTTAATTGAATATTTACAATAAAAATATTGAAAGAAAAGGGGTATAAAATTACAACTACAAAAAATTTTAAAACTAATAAGTACGTTTCTACGCGGAGGTTATCTATAATTTAAACAAACCTTAAATTTTAAGTAAATTTATACAAAGTTGGGCACTCGCTATAAAATAAGGAGTCTAACATTTCACCATATCTCCTAGGACATTGATTGTTGGACGTTGTGAATAAGCGGATATTTCCTATCAGAATTGGAAACCCCAACCTGTCACAGGTGGTCGTCGGGACGAATGAAGCTTCCATGAACTTCGGGCTGGTTGATCGGTAAATTTATTCCTGCGGCCAAACAATGCCTCTAAATAGAAATCCTCTCAAGATGAGAAACGGCAAGTTTTCGTGAATTAATTCGCTGAAGAATCGAAAGAAAAACTTTCCGAGCGAATTTTTGGAGAATTGGACGTGGTCCCCAAAAACGAAGACCTGCCTTTTATGCACCACCCTTGGTTATAAATAGAGTGGTCAACTTTCGCCTACAGGCCAGGTCAGTACTACGCTTCGTATTCGTGTATGTATACATATTGGCGCTTAACGCATGTATATATCGGGAAAGGGTAATGTAAATTTATTGGTTAAATTTAAGTATTTTATATAAGCAGAAATTGAATAAGTTTCCTGAAGAGTTTGTAGCATTAACTATGTTTTCTGGGTTTTCTCGCTGATCTGCGTTGGTCGCGATAAAAAAATGTGCTTATATTTTGAGAAAGACCGTTCGACATCTACGGATGTAAGACACGCATAATTAAAACAAAATCTGAATCTTTGTTTATAACTTCCTCCAATTTTTCCACAACACACATGTTATTTATGTCACTTGTAGCACATAGCAACGCCTGAACATCGCTCACATTTGCAATAACAACGCAGTTTTTTTAAATGTTTCTATCGCGGCAAATAAACCGGCATAATTGTTGTAAATAATATTCAAGTCTATTACAACGGTAGTATCTTGAAATATTATTTAGCTTTCGTTTATAGCTGCGGCTTCGTCGGGATTGAATTGTAAAACCACACATTTTATTTGTTCAAAATATTTGAAATAATAAAAAGTCGCACTTGACCATGTTCTGCAACGTGTTTAAAAGTAATGGGGTAACGCCTGGAAAATTCTTGAATTCGTTTTGGTGATTTGAGAAACACTTTTTAGTACTTGCTATCAATACGTCCACTTTAGGATACAATTTGCGAATCGCTTGTGCCACAAGATGTAAAGTATGAGCTTTACAAGTCACATGTAAAACTTGTGGACCCTCCTGCTTTAGAGAACGGCCCACAAAACGTATTGTTGCCGTGCCATCGCTCACAAACATCAACAGTTGATTAGTTGAAATCTGAAATAGTTCTAGCGTATTTAGCACTACTCTCATAATCGCTTCACCGATACATTTTTGTAGTCTTTTGCTTGCCAATAAGATTGAAAAATTTGGTTGAAAGTGTTTCAATACACGCACTATAACATGTACAATGGATTTTTTGGATCTGTAGTCTCATCCACGCTTAACCATAGCCATTCATCTTTAACTATGGCTTTGATCTTTTTCTCGTAATCTTCGCGTACAGATGATAGATAGCATGCATAACGTTGCGCAAGATGGTAGTTCCCTGTTGGCAATGTATTTTTCTCAAAAACTTTGGAACGCTGGTTTATCCACTAGACGAAGTGGTAACGCACACACAAAACACATGGACAGTGCATCTATTATTAATTGCTCTCTCGATGGCACATTTTCGGTTCGTGTGTTGTATACTGGTGCTTCGTATAGTCCGATTTAAGCCAGCAAAATAACGGTCTACCGCACACTGTACATACTATTTTGGTACCATCGTAATACACATCCGGGAATTCCCCGATCTACTTTTTAGGTTATCAAACGATGATCGTTTTCTACAATTCTCTACGCCTGACATTAAGACTGACTAACGCTAGTTCTAATAGCGCGCGGCGATACGTACTGAGTACGGGCCTGGTAAGCAGATGCATCCGACCAATCTAGTCATAAATGCAGCTTCTATGCTGAAAAAATCACGCAACACCAATTCCTTCAACGTATGCGATCGATGCGTTATAGACTACGGAGCGCAAAATACCGTATTGCTTTTGTGCCGAGTACTTGAACGATAAGATTGAAGGTTGCAGAATAACGATGAAAAAAGTAGCCTTTAAGTGGAGATCGTACTAATACGAAATGTAAAGGACAGTGTTTTTGAAAGGATAAAAACATTTTGGAACTTAGAAATAGGTTTCAAGAAAAGTTTAAATGAATGGACTATGCCAAACGATAAATTTAGACTGTAACAAAGCGGGCATCTTAATATGAGGACACAAGAAACTATTCATTTTAGATATCATAGCAACATGAAACATTATTTTCCTAAAGTTCCTTTTTTGGTATTAATCTTAGCACTTATGTATTTCTTGAAAAGGCGCTTATGAAAAATTTCTAAGAATTTTCACCAGTCCGTACATTTTGCGTCTAGAAGTAGAAAAATTAAAAAGGAGCAGGAGGAGGAAAGATCTCCACAGAGTAAATATATACATAGATATATAAAACAGCAACCCTTTTAATAATATCCCATCGTATACGGGCAAAAATTCGTATCTAAGAAAGGAACCACGTCTGAAGGAAAGGGTGCGAGAAGCGAAAGGAGAAGAAATATCGAGCGACTGAGAAGGAAAATAGCACAGAATATATATAAGACCGTAGGCAGGCGAGCAGTAACGCGCCACCTTATAAAGAAAAACGCGGCTGCTTAAAATACACCCCCTATCGATTAAAAATTCCTCTCGATTAATAATTGAGAATCTTCTTTCTGGAGTACCGAAGGGGTTGATGCTGATGAAGGCGGCGGCGGAGGCCGGCAGTAGTGGGGAGCGGAAGAGATCGGCTGTTCCGGCGAAACCGGGGGTTGAAGAAGACTGATTGTAGTCAGTGTGTGTCAGAGTAAAAACAGTAAGAGAGTGCGGGTGAAATGAGATGATGCACCCCTTTCTCCGCTCAGTCTTTTACTACCCCTGCACGTTTTCTCTCGACAATACCCAGGCAATTCTCGTGAGAGTATGTGCGCGGACCCTTCATTTATTCTTCATAAAATTCTGTCCTAGTAAATACTATATTGCATACATCGTATATGCATTTAAAACTTGCCGTTGCAATTATTTATTTTGATTAAAGTGTAGATGCTGTCTTTCTACGCTTTCTCAATTTGTATTAAAATTGTTTCCTTAGGTATAGTTAATGATTTCTGATAGGCACTAGAAAATGTAGTATATGATATGGACCCGAGAGTTTGCAAGTTTATCAGCACATGACTGTTGTTACATTTACTTAAATATCATTTTAGTAATAGTCAAAATGCAATTGGTTTAAACAGTACGATCCTACCAATCTGGACATCCATAACTGTCGCTATTAATTATACTAAGGAAAGTTGGAATCCCCCAGGTTGAAGATTAGTTCAGATAACTTTACTCACGATGATTGGAAACAGGCATCAGTGGTTCTAGGCAAGTGATACGAAAAATGTCAGAAATATACCAGAAACTGGTTGACCAAAATTGGCGGCAACAGACGATCGATCCTTAGATGTACTGCTATCGATTTAAGAGGAGCCTACAACATTAACTCCATTGGTAATATCGAGAGATTCGTCCGAAGAGTATGAATTAAATACACCTGTACAAAATTAGTCTTCTTCAGAAACCTTCCGAAGATTACTTCGATCGTCGAAGACAATCTTGTCAAAAATTATGAATTGCATAGAGTACCAACCTAATTGTGCTGATAAACCTACTTTTTATTTTCAAAAATATTGGTAACTACTGTTTCGATGAATGTCGCATTGAATGGAACAGCTCCACACCCGGAAAAGTTGATAGGTCCGTTTTTTATTTATCACATTTTGATTGGGTGTATTTATTTAAATTTAGCGTGCGATAGAATCATGTCTGCCGATCCAATTCTTTACAAACCATGAGAATCCTCAATTAATCCAGATGTGTGCTTACAACAAGGCGAAGATAGAATTGATAGAAACTTCGTGAATATCTTTTTCTCTAGCGGTAAATAGATAAAGAAAATCATACTATATAGGCAACAGATCACCAATAGGGTGTATTGCTCAAAAGATAATATAGTCAGGGAACTTGGAATAATATTTCAACTTTTGCAGCTACCATTATACCCAACTGAACCAAAAATGCACAACGGAAACTTGTGGAGGAGTTAAGGCTTTGGATTTTACAAATATATCATAAAATGGTATGTGTTCTATAATAAAAATGTTATCTACGTCATATTCCCGCACAAAAGGAACTAATAAATTAAAGCAAATTTTCGGAAATCCAAAGTGGCGACGTTTCGTTTGGCCGTAGTCCAACCTTTCTGAAACTTTTGTCCAATCCCACATACTTAATCAAAAAGAAAATCACGACACCGATCTTTCATTCCGTTAGCTTTTGTAATAGCAAGTAACGTGAAAATTCTTACTTTTCCAGATTTTGACCAACGAAGTACTGCAGCAACAAACAAAATTTATTCCGGCTGTGTAATACACGGTTAATTCGATTTTCGCAAAAAACTATAGCATCCTAAAGATGACATAAAGGATGACAAATTATTTTAACAATACTTTTGGGACCATACCTCAACAGGACCACAATCTAAGAAAAGCTGACATACCTTGACGTGTTTTCGTTACGTTCAAATAAAGTTTTCTTATGTATTTAAATACATAATTACTATCTGTAATATATTTATCGTAGCTTATGTTTTTTTGCTTCAAATATACATTCAAATATTAGTATAATTTTCGGTAATTTTGCAACATTCTTACATTTTTTGAGATGTCAGATGTCTGACTTGTCTAAATGACAAGTAGTTCAGTAGTACCAACAATTATTATGGACAAATAAGAATAAGAATTTACCTGTATTTAAGTTGGTAGTATTCAAATGGAATTGGACAAGTATACATATTGACACCTCAGAGAGGTGTTTCAACGTTTTCAGAATCTTACTTAAAGGTATGCCAACAAAAGCGAAAAATTTAAATTCGGCGCCATCTTTGCTGTTGTGTGTCTCCAATGTTTCAGCAGGGTCGATTATTGATGTAAGACCATCAATATGAGTTCGACCAGATTGTTTAGTACAAAACATTTGGTATGGTTGCCAGAATGGAATGGGAGTTTATCAATTGGTTCATTGAACAGCAACAAGTGAACTGTAAGTTTTCCAACAAGACCATCTTCAGCGTTGAGGCCAATTTTCATGTTGATTGCTTCATAAACAAGCAAAATTGGAGTAACGAAATTCACATCTATTTTATGAGAAAGGAATACATCTCAAACGTGTCACAGTTTGGTGTGGATTTTGGGCTGAGGGCATGAATTGACCATTTTTCTTCGAAGGCTGTCGGGAATACACAAACGATCAACGACTTGCGGTATCAGGGCATGATAACCCAGTTATTTGTATATCAAATGGATGATATGTATCTCGAAGATATGTGGTTCAAAGAGGACGGTGTCATCTGCCACACATCACGTGGAACATTGGCATTACTAAACGCGACATCAGAATTGACCGCCTAGATCATGCGATTTGACGCCTTTGGACTTCTTTCTCTGTTTTTTTAAGTTAAAAGTTTATACCAACAAGCCCACGATTAAGCGTTGAAGGAGGATATTAAACGCTATATCACTGAAATCCAGCTACATTTATGCCAAACCGTGATTGAAAATTTTGACAAAAGCACACAAGTGTGTCAGCAAAGTCGAGGGTGGCATTTGTCAGATGTGTTGTTGCTTACATAGTGCCCAGATGTCTACTTTATGGTTAAATCAAAATCTCGATATTTCCTCATAAAAAAAAACATTTTTGTAATTATTAAAAATGTAGGTATTTAATTCTTGTTGGGCGACTCGATAATTAGTTCTGCTATAATTAGAGGACAGTTTTGAGTAAATATTCTTCTGCAATGCTCTCATCAACATCAATAGTTTCATTCTTGTACTGCAATGGTTCTATATCTAACTTGATACCCAACGTGTATACTAGCAAAAATTCACTGTTATCACAAGGTGGTCCATTGTTACAAAAGCATGGAAATGTTGCTCAATTATTTAATCCTTGGTCTCTCTGTTTCTTAGTAGTAGGGTATGTAGGCAGTTATTTCTATCTTTCCTGCTCCTGTTCCTGTTTCAAGAATATTTTGATTTTATTCTGATAATGCGTCCTCTCATGGTTAGTCCCTCTTCCTATACAATTCTCTTTACGAATTCTCTATATAACTGTTCTTCCTATATTTCATTATTCATTCATTCATTTATATTTGCCTCTCTCTGATCTTCATTGAATTCTTCAATAAATCTGATGATGATCTTATTGCAGTAACTTTTATTATTATTCCATCCTTTGTCGTCCATCACCAGCTGTTATATGCAAAAATTATTTTGGTATTTCTTCCCCTTAATCCTTCTAACATTTCATTACTGGTCTGTATTTTGCTATAGTGTTTTTACATTGTTTTTAGTATGCATTTATGTTGTTCTTATATTTCTCTTAATTCTATCAAATGCTTTTTCCAGCCTTATAGACACGTCTTCTTTTTTATTCTTATCCTTTGCTCAAAATGTCTTACTACAGACCTGTGTTTTAATTTACTTTTAATTTACTTTACCCTGACAGATCCGATTTATGGTACTTTGATAATTCTTATATTCCTGTTTTTATATCGACATAATTATGAAAATGTACCAATTTCCATGCCATGGAACGCCAAACGGACTAGAGAGCGAATTCAAAATCATTGAATGGTGAAGTAAAACCATAAAGAAGTTATACAAAATTTTTTTGAATAGATACAAACAAATGATGATGTGTTTGGGGCCAAGAGGAGGGTCCAGACGGACGTCAGTAGAGAACGTGAGAGGTGCATTGGGAGGAACCACAACAAGTCATATCAAATAGGAAGAGATGGAGGGAAATATGCCAGAAGATAATATAGAGAACTCAACTCCACACACATCTTGCACCCGAAGGAAAAGGGCTAGAAAAGGCTCAAGGATTAAATAAGTAAGTAAATTTTGGGCAATCAATTGCTTGGATGTTGCGACTTGCTGTGCCAGGCGGTTCCGAAGTGATTACTATTATTGATAGATAAGAATACTACTTAGTCTACTTTTATACTCAGCACGTTACATCGCAAATAGTTGAACAACGTAGGAGCGGAAGGGCTCAGGAGACGATACCTTGAGGCGGCTTAACAATACTGTAGGTTGCTTTCCTAAATCCATTGGTACCCACAAATATTTGCATACGAATATTAGGAAATAGAGGCACATGATAACACAAAATATGAGTTATCTAAATCACAACAATCTCAGGAATGTTACGAAATCGAGCGACATGACTAACAATAAGACGAATAATTAATATCTGTGAATTAGTTTATATTACCTACTGCACCAATGAGTGCAAATTTTAATAACCTTTTTATACCCTTCTTAAAGATTATATTTCCCTCCTTTCTTTTGTCACCTTTCCTAACATAATTGCTTTATTTCATGTGGTTCTGGTCCAATTGTTGCATCAGTGAGCTCTAACTAACTTTTAGTTTTTTCAACGCAATATAAAAGTAACAGGTATCCACAATCAATTTCAAAAGATATTTTGTACCTAAAGATATAAAAACAAATCAGAATAGTTGACCTCCCCCGCGTAATCTCCAAAGCGAAAGATAGGAAGAAAATTCGAATGAGGATGAGAAACGACGAGACCAACTGACGTCCCCAACCGGATCCTAGTCGATAGTAGGTTGAAAATACTGGGTCCATTGTCAGTAGAATATGTTCTGCGTAAGTTAAGAGAAGGAAATACAGATTTTATTTTCTCAGATAATTGTGTGAAAACCTACTAAGACTGGAGAGGAGTCCAGAATATAACCTTAAAATCCTTTATTAACTATTTGATTGAAGATATATAGTTGGAAAGTTGAAAAGTGCGTGCTTACAACTCGTTCATTCACAACATGGCAGTAATTAATTTGATGGAAACCTCTATTCCCCTAGGGCATCTTTTGTTACGTTCAGATAGTATTCTGCAAGCGTATATGTATTCCACTTATCTTGATACGCCTATTATAAAGCAGAAATCCGTGCTCATCATCGAATGTGCCATAGTTTTCCGAGAAAATGTGAAGGTGGAAATAAAGGAAGTGCAGTTTTAAGGATATACATTTTGCATCCTAGTGCTTGGTAAGTATTAAAACCTTCATGAACGGCCATTTCATATTTTTCTGTTCTTTAATTACTCAAGAATTCCTTTATCGCTTCCTTAAATAATCATGTTAAAATTTTTGTATTTACTTTATTCACAAACACGTCCTCCTTAATTTTAGTATGATATGTGAAAATTATCTCGGGCACCTAAGGAAATGTGTAAATTGCATGGTTTTTCTTTTAGGCTGGACTTTGGAGTGGCAAAACTGGTTTAAGCTACCCTTCATCTCAAGAAAATAGCAATACTTAGTATAGCTTTATAGCACTCCCAATAATAAAGTAATCATATTTAGATCTCCACATATCTGTCATTTCTTTTTATTCATTTTTCTAGAAGCTGTAGAAGCATTTAATGGTTCTCATTTGTATATACGGCACAATCTACAAGCATAGATGAGATTGAATTTACGTATACAATTAGACTCTTTTCCATTTCCTAGAATAAAGTTGATTCATTTCATTCTATAAGTTTCACATCTTAATGCTGCGATCCAGAATATTCTACTTCTGCTGGCTGAACGCGAGAAATCTAGCTCTTTAAGTGAAGAAGTTGCTCTTTAATAAATTGAAATAATGAATTAAGCCAATTAGGTCCTTATGAGATAGTTTATGTGACGATATTGCTGTAAATTGTCATTTTTAATGAAAGACACGCTCACTCTCATTAGGTTCCGTGAAGTCATGTTCTAGTGGTATAGGGACAGGCAGGTGATTAAGATGAGCTACTGAAAGTGTGCTAACATAGATGATGGTTTGCAGGTTTCGGAAGAGGCCCCATGCAGAAATGACCGCCACTTAATGAATAGTATCCCACCATGGGAAGGGGAAATGGTATTGCAAATTTTTTCCTTTTCGCTATCAGGATACACTGCGAACGCAATATATTTTTGATGCTCAAGGTTTATTGTGGTCTTCTTTGTTACAATTAAGATAATGAGATTGTCTCTGTATAAGGTACTGCGGAGTTCTGGTATGCAAAAGTCATCACCATATACGTAACAACAGTTTCACATATATGCTTACCTTCTGGAACTATTAAAAGTGAAATAGAACAAAAGACAGGTGAGCCAAAGTTAAAGTTCCTGGTTTGCGTTGCTTATACCGACTAGGAAGATACAGGACCGATATATGCGGTCGAGCAGCAACACTTACATTTTTGTTATTTTTAGATGGTACGTAACTACATACAGAAAAGGCCAGAAAATTCATGGACAGATGACGAAATGACACGAGCACTGGAAATGGTAAGGAGAAACTGCATTTCGGTTCGAAAAGCATTTAAACGTTTTGGAATACCTAGGGCTTGTATTTTGCGAAGAACGAATAACGAATTAGTGCGAGCATTTTAAACCATTTTAAACACAACGAGAGTGAATTAGTGCCGCGGTTTTAGATGCTTTTGTGGAATAACACCGTTAGATGCCTGTCGGTTTGCGTTTGAGTTAGCATTACATATTCAGCTTAATCATCCATTTAACAAAACGACGAAATTGGCTGGGAATGACTGGTTGTCTGGGTTTAAATAGATAAATCCCCAACTATCTATTAGAGCTCCCGAGCCTACAAGTATAGCACGAGCGACAGAATGTAATAAACCGCAAGTTTGGAAGTGTTTTGATGTTGTACGATCAGTTTTAGAGAGTAATAATATCCGACCAGACCCGATTTACAACACTGACGAAACTGGAGTAAATTCAGTACCAGTTCCCAGAAAGATAATTGGCTCAGGAGAAAAACAGGTCAGGCGTATAGTCAGCACTAAACCTGGATTTAATATTACTGCAATTTGTGGGATTTCAGTTGCATTTCCACCATTTTTTCTTTTTCTCCGACAGCGAATGAACTCATTATTTATGAAAGGATGTTTACCAGATGTAATTGGTTACGCTCACGGTTCTAGACGCAAGGATTCCGATCATTTTGTCAAATATTTAGGCCACTTTATTCACCATGTGAAACCCGGCCCGACCAACAAAATATTAGTAGTTTTCGATGACAACAATAGTGCAAGGGAAACAACATTATATTGGTTTCTCTTCTACCACATACCAGTCATCGCCTACAACAACTTGATCGCACTGTATTTGGGTCTTTGAAACACCAATATGCAAGAGTGTGATCTGTGGCACACTAATAACCTTAGCTCTCATTTTTCATGGTATGATATAGTAGAAATTTTGGCAAAAGCGTATCCTTATATTGGCACTATGAAGAAAGCCATAGTTCCCAATTTAGAAACCAGTTTATTGCAAAAAGAAGGACAAGAAACAATACATCAAAAGTGCGAAAAAAAGCTTATTGAAAATGACCAAGAAAAGCTTGTTATAAGAAAAAGAGAAATTTTAAGTAGTGATAGTGAAGACACTAACACCACATCCATATACTGTTCAAGCAGGTATGGCGAGTCAGGAGGAGGGGAGAGGTGGATTTAATGTCAGAACTGCAAAGGCTGCACAACTGCATGCAACTGCATGTGCAGGAGTGCCGGAGAACAATGAAGAATTTATTTGTTTAACGTGACCGCTATAATTAGTGTGTATTACTCTTTAAATAAAATGTTCAGTTGGGAATCCTTAACCTTTGCGTCTTCAGCTAAGAAATTGTACATAAACATACACCCAACACACCCGGATGTCCCGTCCATTTTGCAAGTTTGGTTTTGTTATTTATGTTGGTAACGGATTTGAATGTGAATATAGAATATTCAAATGCAGAGGAATTATAGTTACTAGAATATGATCCTGGTGATGAAAGTGATTCAGATGAAGGATTGGATAATTATACAGCTAGAAATGGCTCAATTTCAACAGATCAACCACCAATGTTTTCAGATGCTCTAAAACTAGACCTGCACATAGAACAGAAGGTCTTAGTATTCCACATACATTCAAAATGTTGATGTTAGCAGAAATGTGTGATATAATAATTCGCGAAAGCAATAGAAAAGCAACCCACTGTTATGAATGTGAACATGAAGAAAATTCAACAAAACCACTTCGTATGTGGAAACTCATTACTACATTTGAATTTTTTTATCTAGGAATACTTTTGCTAGCTGGTGTCGCAGATTCTAATTATGTGCACACAACTGATCTATGGAAAACTAACTCGCATCTGTTGTATCGTGCTTCAATGGGTCTTCAACGTTTTTGGGTTGCCAGACGTTTTATCATATTTATGGAAGTAGACGTCAACAACGTAAGCAAACTAACAAAGCAGCAGCCATATCTGACCTTTTCCTTATATTGAACAGAAACCTTCAGGATAACTATATAGCTGGAGTTAACGTCACTGTTGATGGAAAACTTCATCCATATCGTGGTGGTTTTGGATTCACTCAATATATACCTTCAAAACCGTCGAAATATGAAATTAAGGTTTGGTGAGCATGTGTGATATTATTTCTTATCCAATCAAAGGAAAAATCTATACTGATATGGCACCTTCTGGACCAAGAGAAATAAATCAAGGTGAACGTATGACCAGTTTTTTACAAGATATAATTCGGATATAGTTAGACTAGATTTTGTCAGTATTGGGCACTGTAAACAAAAGACGTACATTTGTACCAATCGAATTTTCGAATCCAAGAGGAAGAGCAGTTGAATCTTCAATCTTCGGATTTAGCAACAACATAAGTATGTTATATTGTTAGTTATATAATAATAGTATAAGTATGTTATGTTGTATACGTTCCAAAAAAGAATAAATCGGTTCTGCTTCGTTCCACATTCCATTATAACATCGAAATTGAAGGTACCAAAGGAAAGGCAAAAGTGATACTCGATTACAACAGACGTAAAGGAGGCGTTGACAATATGGAAAAATGCCTTGGTGAATATACAACGAAGAGAAGAACAAAGGGATTCCCTTTGCCGTCTTTCTATAACATTATAGATGTGGCTACATTTGCTCCTTTCGTGATCTACATGGAAAATAATCCACACTTGAAGACATCAACAAACCGTAGAAGGTTGTTCCTACAACAGCTGAGTGAACACTTGGCCATGCCTGAAGTCCAGAATCGTTCACAAAATGCACAAATCGTGCGAAATTTTCCGTCACGTAGTGGAATTGAAAGCATGTTGGGCCGCCCAGTACCACCTACTGTCGACAATCTGCCAGTACACCTGAAGGAAGAACGTGACACTTCTTGCAGAATCAAGCAGAAGGGCAATAGTTAACTATGTTCCAGAAGAAGACTAACATGAAAAGCTTGTAAGGAATGCCAAAAGCCAGTTTATCCTCAACATCCACTAGATAACACTCAATGTGATAAATGAGTCAGCTAAAAGCCCACTTTTATTATATAAATTTTAATATTTTATTTTTGTTTCCATACAATATAAAAAAATATGTCAAATAAATAAAAAAGAATGATTTCTAATAAAATAAAAATGTTTTTCTTTATTTGTAAGTAACAATTACCATACCAACTGCTATGCACATCCGGGTGTACTGACTATAGATAAAAGGAGTAAATGGCGAAAACTAAATTTAGTCCCAAAAGATGTTTCAATTTTTTGTTTTTTGAATATGATGAAAAACAATATTTTAGGAGGCTACTGGAACTTTCAAGTCGATACCGCACCTACAACTCAAAATATATCGATTTAAAAATGAAATGCACACCCAGATATGTGGGTGTAGGCACGAAAGTTAAAGTTATCTATATGTACTAGAAATATTTAAGTTTACTCCTTCTTAGTTATTTGGTTTAGACGATATAAATAAAACATCGTTAAGTGGTCCCCTGTGCCTCTTCCTCCCCTATATCCTGAGATTGAAATTGAGAGCCAACTAAGAATTATAAATGCTAAAATCGCATACATAAATGTGAGTAATCTTATGCTATTTCGAACTCGGGAAAGCTTTTCACGTTGACCAATGTAATTTCACTTGCGAATTGACCAATACAACGCAGTCAGACCACAAAACAGTTTTTAAACGTTGAGAAATATGGTGATTTACAGTTAGATCATACTATTTCAATTTTTATATGACTGAATTAGCGAATACCGTTTCGTACCTTCCAAGTAAAAGTGTACAAACGTCTGTTGCCACGTGTACATAATTAGTAACTATAAGTTAACAGAATATGTGTAATATTAAATAAGTAAGCAAAATACAGGATATGCCAACGTACATGTGTAACTATTCGTTACCGTCAAAATTGATACGTTTCCATGTTTTTCCTCTATCTCTTTGGAGGATATAATTTGTGAACTAAACAATTGTCATCCTCGTCTACCCACATTACCATACCATCGCCGCCACCATTTCTATACACACGCTGGGAGGCGAGAAATAAATTCCGCGATAAAAAAATTATGACAGGCAACGTGTAAGACAAAGTTTCGCGAGGGTCTTAGCTCGCCATCCTACCCCCGCCGCCCCGTCAGCTTCCCCCTCCGGTCCGCTCGACCCTCGTCGCCCCGCATCCTTTACACAGCCTCATACGCGACTTGATAATTAACAAAAATCGTTATCGCGGGTAGCCGTGCCGTGATGCATAAACGGAGGATCTCTCCTTACGTTCGCGTTCGTCCTTTTCTCTCCCTGCTCTCCTTTCTCGGCCTTACCGAACGCTCTGCTCGCTCTCCTCTTACCCTCCGGATGCCCCAAAGACGCCTCTCGCTCCTCCCCGCTCCTCCGAAGCTGCCTTCATTCGTCTCATCAACGAAGCGAGCGTCCCCTTCGTCGTCACACACGCTCGCTTCCAGGGCAAGCTTGATTGTCATTATGAGGGAGTTTTAATAAGAAAAGTATTGATGTTCGCTTTTTAATGCACGTATTCTTATTCTTAACGCAGTGTCGCCGTCGCACCCCACCGTTTCCCTTGCCGGCGAGAGCCGCCGCCGCCTGGGCTTCCCCACCCCCACTCGTCCGTCTCTGGAGCTTTTTCTTACTCCCCTCCGTCACATACGCGGGGCGCTTGATTAACATTACAAGGGTGTTTTAATAAGAAAGTATTGATTTTTTAGAATTTTAATTTATGCATGTATTCTTCTTCTTCTACTGCTTCTTGTGCCTCGTTCTCCCGAGGCTCACGCATACAGCATTGGGGATTCGTTCGGTGGGGATCGGCCGGGCGCTGTAGATGAAGGCGCGCGGAGGGGTGTTTATTATATCTCGCGATGAATAATTAGAATGTAAGAATCGATGTGTTTTCTTCGTAGGAGCGCTATACACGCTCGTTATTTTGAGCGCTGAATTTTTAAAGACATAATTTGTCAGGATCAATTGTTGCCAACTTTCAAGTTGTCCTACTTATTATTGTTACTAAATTAGTAATACAAAAATACGTAGAAAACAATAATCACACACAAGAAAACAAATCGGTAAATTAATTTAAGGTACTACAAACTGAAAACACACATGTGTAGTTTATTGGAAATTTGAAGCAGGCAATTGAAGAGTAGCTTGCATAATGTAAAATACGAGGGATAAGCGAAAATTATCGAGAATAAAAAAACACGTTTAATATTTTCTAGTATTTTATGTTAAATATGCTCAAAGTAATTCCCTTCAGCAATGACCATTAACCATTCTTCTCTTTCCACTGTTTAAAAGCTCCCAAGCAATCTTCTTTCGGAATACCTTCAAAATAAGCGCGAACTACGGTATCAATCTTTTCTTCAGACGAAAACCTGCTATCCCGCAAATTTCGTTTAACCTTCAACTATGGACGTCATTTTTTTAAAAATACAACCCTGGGCGTGTGGTTTCACCGGATCCTATATTAGCACCTGCCTTTGTTTTAATAAAATAGTCCGAAATCGCTTGAAAACTATATCTAAATCAAATTATAGGTGTATAATAATAATAATAAAGTGTGAATATTTAATCATCTTTTTTATTAAAAAGGTAGGAACGTGCAAAAACCAGTAATTATCGCAAATTGGAGGTAATTTCGAGTATGGCTAGGTTTGAAGCTATTAACAAAATCTAAACTAATTTATATAACAACACATAGCCTTTTACATTCTACTGTAATATATTAGAAACAAAATGAAACATAATATGCACTTCAGGTAACAAAAACTGACTTTGTAAGCTAAATTATTGTCACTCGTTGCACAAAGGACTTGAACATTGCAGACACACAGGCTTGCTGCACTCAATACAAACATGGGTGGTCTATGCTTCTTTGAGGGATAAACTCTGCATATTCTTCCAGTCCCTTGCATGATTGCTGGTGCCTGGACATCCACTGTAACCATATCGTTACCTAAAGCTTGAATCATTGTGGCTTCCGCTTCGATAGTTGATCTACAAGCTGGATTGATTCTAACCAATTATTAGCCGTCACATTACGATTGTTTTCTTGGATGGGTTTCGTCAGGTGTAGGATGCACTGAGTTGGAACTAGGAATTCTTTTGCTTGTGGTCTCAATCCTTTACCATCAGAGTTCTTTCCAGAGTATACATAACCATTATAAAAGAAAAATTTTGAGCACGACATAATGATCGTATCACCAGTCTATATTTGCCTGTGTTTTTAGACATGTGACTTCTTCCTCGAAACTTGACTAGCTTGTCGTCCACTGTAACACATTCCCTACATTCATACAATTGTTGGGAATTACTAACAAGCTTGTTGAAAATACGAGAGACAGCAGCCAGATCGTCAGTTTTTTTCTCTCAGCGCGGTCATTCGGATTGTCAAAGCAGAGACACAACAGCACTGTGTACGAACACTCTAGCTCACTTATAGCGATTTTTTCCGTAATAAAAGTTGGATAGTATTTCTGACAGACACGTAGCCTTTGAACTGTCACTTTCGGCTTCTTCTTCAAGGTCCTGACAGTCATTTACATCTTCATCCTCGTCACTTTCATGTTGGCGTATCAGTTCCGACTCGAATATCAAAAGCTGTTCGATATCTTCCTCATTATCCGAGTCATCTGAATCTTGCAACAACGCATAGACTTCTTTCTCGAAAGATGGACTTGTTTCTCGTAATATTTTTCTTACCTGCCGTTCAAGTGAACTTTATGACTGTCGTTTTGAACGGGAACAACCTACTATACTATTTTCTGCAATTTTTTACCAGAAAATTTCAAGAAAACATAAATACTTCATAAATATACTTTATATGACAACTGTGGACGTGTAGCGTGATAGGCTCCAGTCGATATTTCGATAAGTATTACTCACATGTTATACAACGAACGACTCAATCTTCACCTTCGCTGGCCATATTGATACTAAAACGGAAGCTACTGACCCGCTTAGGCGCGGGGAGCGAGGGAAAGCGTGTGAAACTTAGAAACCAAAACTGTTGCGGAGTGTGTGCGACCACACATCCATACTTAAAGGTTAAGTCCCAAAAATAGCCAACAGTAACACATTGCTAAATCAGGTAAGTACGGCGGATGTTCTATCACTTTTATATATTTTTTTCACCCAAAAACTGGAGAGTCGAAATTGCCGTATGAGTCGATGCATTGTCATTGTGGAGTATAATTTCGTTGTCTGAAACTCTTTTGAACAGTTCAGGCAAACATTTTTCAGTATACCACATAGCTGTAACTGTCTTTTGTCCATCTAGCTTAATTGCGTCTACTAAGCCCGTATTTCTGAAGAATACCGCATACATAACCTTTTTCATATCTCCCTCATATTTAGTCATTGTAGTAGTTTCCCCATCTTTGTGAATCCATACACGACTCTGCGATTCTGTCAGAAAGGTGATGCGGCATAAAACGGCTTACCACTTTATTTATCTATTACCGCATAAGTGACTTTATTGTCCTAGTCAATTATTTTTTTTTTGCAGCAGCAATGGTTTTGTCGTTAACAGCGGTATGAGGACGCTCTGCTCCTTTTTGATGCTGAACAGAATTCCTTTCGCCTTCAAATTCATTATACTATCGGTAAATTGTTGTCAAGGTAGGTGCTTGTTCATTAGATATTGAATCTAAACTCTCTTTCCACTTATAAGCGCTAAAACCTCTTCTAAAATTATAGTAAATTATGATTCAAAAGTGCTCTCTGATTAATTCTATTTTATTTTAATTTAAAAAAATAAATAGCTGGGTTGTAAGGAACGTAACTTCGACAACTAAACGTCAAATTACAGATAAAAACTTGCTCTAAGCAAGCAATGTGTAATTGTTTTTCACAGTCAACTAGATTTTCTTATTTTCAATAAATTCAGCCTATCCCTCGTATATACGAAGCAACCGTGCATCGTTCGGAATTGAATATGTGACTTATTTAACTTTTGAAAGGCTTTCTGCTTGCTAATTTTTCCCTAGTACATAAATTACATATAGTTGGTTTTAATAACGCCGTTCTAGCATTCATTGCATCCTATGTTGCAACGACGGTTATTCATATACACACACACAATATTTTAAACTCAATACGATTTATTGTAACAGCTGAAGTCCAGGACGCTTCGAATTTATGAACGTTCTGGATTTTCGGATATTAGTCATTAATAACTTGACGTGCCGTCATAGTATGCAGATGACTTGAAACTTTAAATATTTAATGATATATCTTGAATTTGACGACGGCTAAATACATACATATCAGCAGCACTTATTTATACTCTGAATGAGGATTGCTTATATATACTTTCTAGTGACTGTCGATATGTGCGATAAATTATAGATCTTTCCAATATTGTCCATACTTTGCACATTAGGAAAGTCATACGTTTTCTGTAAGTACAGAAATAGAGTAGTAGTAAGTCCAGATTTGAATTGCAAGCGCTGACCCACCAGCGGCAGCGTCTGTGTTAAATCAGAAGACTACCTGGACATGATCTTTCGATATCAAAACAACATCAAAGCACAATACAATCTACTTCTAACCGATCTACTTATGTGGTTGATGCACTGTGTTATCGTGGCTATTTTGTAAATTGACGCTATAAGGGTTTCTCATTTTTGTGGAATCGGACAGTCATTTATCTATTAATTCATAACTATATACACTATTGTTTCATAAGCTCCATCCAATTCCGTAGTTCAACATTTTAGCATATATCTACCATTTTGGGACACATAATAGGCTTTCACCGCTTTGATAAAGAACTACCAAGCATTTGATCTGCAGTGGATTTATATATCTAAGACTTAGTCAACGCAGTTTTCAAAAACTTTTGTATTTGGAAAGATCGCTGCTTCGTGGATAATAATTTCCTATAAATTAACAGGTAAACTATTGACTTCTTAGAAATAATAGATTACAACATTGGTAACATCAACATTGACTGTTGAATAAAAAATCTTTGAACATCTACACAACCCTCCAATGAACGACATATCGTTGCGGTTCGTTTATTAGATAAATCTCATACAATATTGTGCAATGGCTGCACTACAGGACTACATTGCATATGCCACAGAGCGAATCGTGCTCTATTAATCGTAGACTGCAGACGTAGACTAGTTTCGGCCCTTTTAGGACTCTTCAGTACGGTATAATATTCTGCAATTAACCCACAGCTACATGTTATAAGAGTTCATCATATTAAAATATTTAACCAAACTAGTTTGCTGAAATTTCTACTGTATTATTGTTATACGTTCCATCTTAATTTATAATAGTGTGCTAGCATGCAATAAAATCACTTTATCAAGTCCGTGCTACCTCTCAGATGCTACAGAAATGAAAGTTGTCTATGCGGTAAACATCTGAGAGTAGATAGATGCAAATTGTAACGATTTACGGATTTATTTATTTATTTTGTTCACCGTAAATTTCATTCATACAATAAATATAATCAACAATGAAGCACGAAATTGATAATATGTTAAGGTTTGCAATATATATATTTCATTAATGAAATCACTAGGAAGTCATTAAATGACTCAGCAATGAGACTACAAATGTATACACAAAAATGCTACTAATAAGTAACAGAGAAAATACGAAATATCTATCGTATTATTTAATATGACAGGAAAGACATTCTAATTTAAAGCGTCCATAAACATAAGAGAGGGAATTATTTATTTATAAATATATTTATGTAATACGAATGGAATGTATTGTGGTCTTAATTATATGTTTTCCCAAGATAATTCGTATTTACTACTTAGTGAAACGAAATACTTTACATAAAAACAGTGAGTGCAGAAAGTATGTTGAAAGGAAACCGATGTAAATGAAAGGTACTATACATTTTCTGTTATTATGAATGTAAAGAATATTATTTTGTTACAATACCCACAGAAATATTAATTTGGCGTGGTATATTTACACTAAACTATAAGCAATTTTATAATGGTGACATAAATTTGATATCCATATTAGCAACGCAAAAGTTTTTATTTCTTATCGCTATAGCTATTAGGATTGCATTGCACTTTATATAGCGAGGTTCATATCGTAAGAAGAAAACTTGAGGATTTAACCCATACATATCGGAGAGCTTTTTATTTTATATTATATATCATCATATGAAAAACTGTATTATTTATAGCAATTGGTGATGCAGATATTTTACCCTGTTAGAGTCTGACGAATGATTGTGAATTGTTGAGTGCAATTGTCTAAACGCAAAGTATTCTCTGAAGACATTTTTATAGCTCTCTCATTATTCCTACGTTTCTCATCAAAAGATGTGTATTTAAAAAGTGTCGACCAGTTAACGAAAGGCGCAGTCAATGCAGTCGATGAAATAAATCCTCTTGTTGTCTTCATCGTGTTTCAGGACGGATAGCTGATACTATCAGTCGCACACCACCATACAGTGGTTGTTTTAGTATTATTACGACTATTATTTTCGTCAAAAACGAAACGTTTAAATTAACCTTCAAGTTCAGCGGCTCCTCCAATTCCTTGCTACGGATGAAGAACTGACGATTAGTGTACATAGAATTGCAAAATCTTGTATCGTATATAATACAATATATGTTTGCACCTAATAATTCAATAACTACATTATAGTAATTGTCAAGAAAGATGTCAGACAGGATATACAGAAAGCAAGTATTTTCAGAAAGTACGCATATCTGTATGTATAATCTAAAGAAAAGCGATTTCACGATAGCGGCATTTACTTCGAATGAAGTTATAATACCTTTTTCCAATTGGAACTTGATGAATTTTTCAGGAATGTTATAACATTATGAAGAACTTTATCGAAGTATTTAAGCCCTCAATAATCCAAATGGATGGCATATTTGTGGGTAAATAGTCATAATTCTTAATAGCAATTGTTGGCACCGTTTGTTGAGAAAAGCAAATATTCATTATCATATGTGTATATAACTGAAGACCATAAATAGGTTGGATTGCAGGTAAGTACTTGTTGTTACATAAGATACTCCTTACACCTGCGTTTTGTATTCATAGCTTTACAGGCCTTGTAGACCTAAGATACAATACATTGTTTCTTAACAATTGTTATCCTCCTAAATATCCTGTAAGTTAACTAACTCAATAAGTAGAAGCACCGGTATTCTAAAATGTATTTTAAACACATATGTATAGCTCCTTTTTATATACTTCGATCACCACTTTATCATTCTCATATTTGCTGCTCTGCTCCTTGAATCCACAAGATTTTGTATTGCATTATTACATTGCTTTCTTTTGCAGGATACATGATACCGAAAGGTATCACCATATGAAAGTAGTAAGTGGAAACTAGAAGCGTCAGATGAGTTGGAATTTGTTTCAATCTACTATATGTAGATAAAGAACATTTTGATGACAGGTCACATTTGATGATGTTAATTCTTGTTAAGTACAGTATCCCAAAATTTTACGTATTCTATCACATAATTTTATTGCTTAAGAAAGTCAATAATTTTCAACTTTCTAACATTTACTTTCAAATTGCTGCTATGAAATCAAGATTCATAGATGACTATTATTGTTTAGACATTTACCATGAATACATGTAATATAAAGCACTGGTGCCAAGACCTTTTCCTGCAATAGGATTCTTTATCGAGTGGTACATGCTGTCTTCTTTCAGAAAGGTACTCTTAATATTACCTTTTAACTATATCACTGTGGTTGATGGTGATCCAAGGTCTTACTGAGATTCAGGAAGTACGTCTGCACGTCCCGTTGTTTATCACATGTCATTACTATGTTTCTTGATATCCATGTTGTTGAAAAATTCCTTTCAAACCGCAGTTATTAAATATCACAAATATCACACATTTCTATTACTGATTTCAGTATCCTTGTGTTTAAACAATAGACGTTCGTGCAGACTTACACTTAATGTTTTCGTATTTGTACGGTTTGGACATGATGATTTTTTCAGGATGATGGCATTTGTGCTATTATCATGGAAAGGCGACTTACATATGGTACAGTAATGCCAAAACCTTTGTTGTGCGATTTGCTATTTACAGTATTAGATCTACTAGTGTTTACAATTGTCTTTGTTGCATTATAACTACGTCCTAATTTATATAGGAAAGGTATACCTAGATATTTCACTCATTTATGTACATACTTCACATTGTTGCTCATAGAGCAAGATAGAATTCCAATCTCTTCCTGTGCATTTACAGATTTTAGAGATAGTAGTATTCACTATATATTTCTACTATATGCTAATGACTTTTAATATGAAAACAACCTCAGTACAAAATTGAATGTTTCATGTGTCATGCTAATTTACCTTCTATGAGGTCTAGCAAATTTTCAGATTGCCGTCAGAACTGATTTCAAAAATTGCAAAGGTATTAGGTGCTAATAAGGTCCTTAAAGATTATCAAAAACAGAAGCTCAAATTAAAAAAGAATATCAGAAATTGTAACATATGCTCATTAAGAGGAAACACAAGGTAGTTTGTTTAAAAATAGTGAAGATGTAACACAGGTGTTTCTCTCAGGTTTTCTACATCGTGAGTGTTCTAATTTTGGAGTCATTTTGGGTTACCCAATTACCACTTATCAGGAGAAACTATGAAATATGTTTTCTTCCTTATCGTAACAAAAGAATTAAATGTCATTTAAAGCATTATACGAGGGCGATTCTTAAAGTAAGTTCCGTTTGCGCCTAGTGAGCAAACCAGTGGGAATATCGGCGCTATCACAGCACTGCGGTGTAGTCTGGCAGTTCTAACGAAAGAATCGTGCGGATATTCTTTCGTGATATTTTGCTCGTTTCAATTGGCCGCTGCAATTGAAAATCCCGCCGACTGTAAACTGCGTGCTGTTATCCGATTTCTGTGTGCAATGAATATGAAGGCTGCTAAGATTCATCGTGAATATAGTTCCGTTTATGGTTAAAATGTCATGATTGACATTGTGGTCAGAAGATGGTGCTGTTTGTTTCGAGAAGGACGAACTAATGCCTATGATGAAGAACTGAGTGGACCAACTGTTGTGACGGACGAACTTTTGGGTAATGTCGAAGAGGAAATTTGTGAAAATCGGCGATTGATAATAGCAAAGCCCAATGCGTGATGAAGAGCGACGAGGAGCTACAGGACAATGTTACAGCATGACTTGATTCACAGGCGGCAAAGTTCTATAAAGAGGGCATTGAAAAAACTGGTTCATCGCTATGACATATCAATCTAAATGGCAACTACGTAGAAAAATAGCTGAAAGTAGTATCTTTAAGTTGTACATAATAAGAGCTTGTTCATGTATTGGTGTCTTTTTCTAACAACCAACCGGGACTTACTTTACGAATCGCCCTCGTAGTATAGGATAGTTGTAACGCTTAAATGCCTCCGACGATCTAATTGCTTATGAGTAATGATTTCGCACAGTTCTCGCTTACGTTCGAAGCTAACATTAACCTATAATTGCCAAAACCTATACATCATAATTTACCCACATAGGTAACCCAGCAGTAACGATTACTATAGCTACATCAAAAATAATTAGATAGTTGTTGGCGCGGAAATTCTAAAAATTTTATAAATAAAAATGTTAGACTGATGGAGATCATTTTTAAACTGTTTGTCATAACTCAAAGCGACCCGACCTTCGGATTTGTTTCCGTTAAAGCGTGAGCCGAATCGTCCGCTCAAGCTTAGGCGGCTCTAAAACACCAGGAATATTTTACAGGTTTGCTTGCTACTTTTCTCAGAGACACACATGGCCCGCAGTAGCACATGAACGGAGGGTATCCGAGGGTGGAAATACGGAAGGCGTACGCATGCAAAACGTACGCATATATATTATTTTTGATGCTTACCAGATACGGTTTAATTTAATTCGCTATAGAAGGCACGCTATAGTAAATATGCATAATTTGTGAGCCCGCCGACGAAATTTTATTGCCGTAATGTACCACTACCACCACCATCACCGCCGCTACCACGCTTTCCAGTTCCACGTTTCCTTAGGACGACCAACTAATTTTATTTATTTCAAATTATTTGCTGCCGACGTTCCTAAACCACAAATCGATGATTAAATCAGAATTTATATCTATGTATGTCGGGGCGTTGTGTGCTTAAATGTAAAATCAACCTTTGTCATTAAATATATTTTCTGTTCTGTTGATATAAATTGTTGGCTATCATGAGTACCTAGTACAAATACTGAAAAATATTCATGTTTCTTACAAATGTAATACTAAATATATTACCTACCCTTCGTAGATCTACAAAGATATTACAGCGATTATTCTAAACTGGATGATTGCATTTCAATACATTCCTGAAGGTTTACTATGGCAGTATGAAAGAAATCTTGGGAAATAAGCAGACGAATAGATTGATTTTAACATATTTCCGTGCAAAATGACTAGAACTGCAAATTGGAGCAATAAGAAAAGGAAATAATCTGAAACGATCCATCTTACTGCCATGTCCTCGAGTAGACACACAAAATTAGGTAATCAACTTCTCCTTGCAACGATTCAGCTCGAGTAACATGAATTATTTGGCAATGTTTATGAAGAATCCTTTTCTTGTAGAGTCTTAACCCGACTTATGTAAACCCTCGCTCGCGGTAGTTCGGATACTAGAGAGAAGTTTAAAAAAGGAACGCTACGTTAAACCCAAAACAATATTTAGTACTACACTGACATTCTTGCGAGTGGTATGGTAATAGTAATATAGTAGTAGTAATAGTTATATATACGAGGCAAGGACACGAATTTGTTTACAGACTAAGCAACTCGTTGAAAAGCTTTAGACCTGTCTGATATATACCTCTCTCCGTTAACAATAGTCGATGTTTAGGCTAACAGTAGTTAGTCTTATGTCTAGTGCGATAATTGACAGAAAACTGCTGTCTTCAAATAGGTTTTTATGTTGAAAAAAAACTAAAGTTTTAAGAATATAGATAGCGTAGATAATTAAAATATTGTATGCTCTGAAAAAGCCCCTACAAGTTTGATTAAAATCTAAACATAACATAGGTCGAAAAATTCTCTTTTGAGAAACAAACACATGACGCGGCTCGCTACTGCCGCCCCAAAAAATGATACCACATTTCAAGTGTGGATAGCAGACACCGTAATATATTGTGCGAAGCATGTCCTTTCTTACAGCTACACGAAGCATACGAAAACTATAACAGCGGGAGCTCATCGTACTTATACACCTTACCTAGGTGATGGCCCCACTTGACATTCATCGACAGCCCAAAACCCGGACGGAACTCTCCGCATTATACGTATGGTTATGCAATAACAAAGTAGAAGGAAAATCAGCTTCTCTAGTACTAACTAATACAACATTTGTTTTATTATTATTCATACTTAAACTATTACTGCTTAACCACTGTTCAAGAGTCGCCAAGTACCTGTAACCAATGTCGCTGACAGCCTCAAAAGTATTCCTCATAATCACTAAAAAAGTGTATCATTAAAATAATAATAATAAAAATAAAAGAAGAAATAATTCTAATCTCCAATTTTCTTGTCATCAAAATATCCGCCCATTGCACTGATTACAGCTTCTATTCTTTGAATTATTTTTTTAGAACTCCGTATGGAATATTATTCCGTTCAGTTTAAATGATATTCCACATTTTTATCTTAGGTGTAGGGCACATTTTTCTATCTAATTCATTCCATAACAATTCTAATGGGTTCAACTCCGGAATTTGCAGGGCTCACGTCACTATATTTAGTATATTACTTTTCCCTTGGGATTTTAAATAGTTTCTCCACACTAACGTCGTTTGTTTGCCGTCATTATCATGCCTAGAAACAATTTTTTACCAATTAACTCCAGATGTGGTGGCACCGCATTACTTTCTCTAATATCTCTAAGTAATGCTCTTTCCCCATAATTCCATTAATCCTGTAGAGATCGCCCGTACCCGCAAAAGAAGCATACCCAAATGAAACCAGAACTTACGCCTTGCTTTAAAGAACGTACGACACATTCTGGAAAGATGTTTTCATGTACTGATCTTTGAACAAACATTCTTTTCTTTGGACAAAAGGCTTCAAGTTGGGATCCATCCATGGAACTTGTTTCCAATGCACCTGTACTTACTAAAGTCTCCGCAGTAATAGAGATTTTGCAAACACCGTACATATTTCACAGAATAAATAGAGATCCAGATCGTTACGAGTGGATCCTGCACCGTCAGTTTGGATTCCGAGAAGGCCATACCAAAATACAACGGATTCATCGAGTGATTAATACTATCAGCGCAGGCCTGAAAAGTACGAGCTACTGCGCAGCAGTATTTCTAGATGTACGCCAAGCATTTGATAATTTAAAATCCAACGGCTTCTTTCTTCATCCTATTTTAATCTTTTTGTATCTAACCCAAGCGGTCGTCAATTCCAACTAAACATAGAAAAGGAGATATCTCAGTTGCTTGTGATAAAACGAGCGTGCCATACCAACTTTACACTTCATACACATATTAGATCTACGGATATACATCCAGAAACATAGCATTTGGAACTTTTGTCGGTGATACAAGCATACTATCAGTTAATAATGGTCCTTAAATAGCAGCACGGAACCTACAATGCTTAGCGTTCTTCTTCCAGATGTGGCAAACTAAACAAATGAAAACAATTTCGATTATTTAATTTTTACACCCCGAAGGATTCAAACATTGAAAATATGTATAAGTGACATTGAGATACCTCGAAAAAATGCAAGTCAAATACTTAGAGATGACCCGAGACAGGAAACAAGTTGGAAACCCTCCATAGTTTAGAAAAGATCGGTACAAATCTGTAGTCGTACCTATTTACTATACATGTTGCTGCGAAATGCAATATAACTTCTTTTCACAATGTCTTCTTATTCTTCTACGATCATTGCGTATTTTCCGTTGGAGTTGTGAAAGGTGGTATTCTGTACGTAAAGCGACTCATCTACCTTCCACCTTTCTTGTCATGTGTCTATGTTCTCTAGTCTCGCATTATTTTTATTTCTTCATAATACACATAACTGAAAATCTCATTATATTATTACTATCTAACATTGTGAGCTCAGAAAAATTAAATGAATGATCTGTGTTTGCGTGTGAGTACAAAGATATCATGTTTAAGTCTTTAGCTCCAAACAAGGCATATCTATAGTTTAAGTTGTGATTCTGAATTCGTTGTTTTAAATATTGTTTGGTCTGTCCCACGTAGGTTGTATCACAGGTTTGGTAGTCTAGTCTATACATTGAATTGCTTTCTAATAACATCGGTGTTCTTTTTTAAGGAAGTAAATAAGGAAGTCAAGCGTTTCGTATTGTAGAGCGCAAATTTATCTAGCTTGTTATTCAAGATTACCCTTATTTGTTCAGTGATTTTTTTGACAGGAGAACGAGAAATATTTACTATTGTATCCTGTTCATTGTTACTAACTTGATGCATTATTGCTTGGATCTTAATATACTCTTAACAAGAATTATTTCTTCGTTATGATTAGAGTTTGTTCAAAAGGTGGATGACGTGTTACCACTAAGTAGTGTAAATCGGACTGACGCTGTCACTCCTCCGAATTTTATTGTTCAACGATAACTTATCAATAACAAGGAATGACAGCGTCAGCCCTATTCACACCTCATCCACCTTTTAACAAACTCTAGTTATGATACTCTGGACAGCCTAAATTTGGAATTCTATTTTTAGTATTTGTTACTGTATTAGTTCCACACTAGACTGATATCATATCTTAACAACCAGTACTGCATAGTAAGGTTAAGGCAGACTATAGGTTTAAGTGGATAATATATATATCAAAATTTGAAAATTTCTTACGAAGGTGTCACGTTCCAAGTTCAACAAGGCATGATATTAAATATTTACACAGAAATACAATGTAGCAGGATATACATACAGACGCGTTTCGAACAATTACCTAGCAATTTAGCCCTCAGTCGAAACGTCGCCTGCACGAGTTTCTGTCGTAACTCTGCATTCTACTTAGCACTTTAAGGCATTTAAAAAATAGCAAGTATTTTTTCATCCTGAAGTTATTCTATTAATTCTGCGCTAGAAACTTCAAACTTTAATCCGTAGTATTAATGAGTTCCTTAAAGAGGAAGCGGTATAAGAAAAGGAGGAGCTTCCTATACGAAGGAGACGTATCAGAATATGAAGAACGACCAAGGGAAAAAGAACCAAATAAAAGTAAGTTAAGCATACACTTATCGTACATTATTGCGTAAACATAGCCAACTCATAATGAATTATTTTGCTACTTTTCGCGGAGTGCTGCTGCCAGTGCCGCCTCTAGCGAAACCACCGACTGCCTGCTTGCTCGCATGTCTACCGGTAGGATCGTAATATCCAGTAGAGAAACACAGTAAAGATAACAAGAAATGAGAGAAGACGCGGAAATAAGAACATGTGAAGAAATATACACATCGCTTGATATATGTATGTAGTACGTGTGTGTACAGCTACGGCGAAAAGGAGCAAATTGTAATTAAATTTGCGCATGAAGGATAAGTTAAAGCTCTTGCGTGCAGAGTACGAAGCTGCATGTGTGCTAAAGAAATATACACGACGAAAAATAAGTTTATGTGTACAAATCTGGTATCATATACGATATATCATAATATACATAATAGTAATAATTACTAAGGAAATATTTATTTTGTTGTTAGCCTCGGACTTTAATATGGTATCTCTTACGACCAGCAAATACCTGCAAGCATTCGGTAATATGGAACACATATTGGTCATTCCTCAATTAGGAAGCCAATTTTACATTTTATTCTTTATTGCTTTAATTACTAAGTTGTTTCGTTAATTCGATCCTCGTAGCAGTAGTTTCTTTCTACCTATGTTACAATACACTTACGTACTTAATACTTGGAGACGAGAGAGATTGGTATTTTCCTATAATCTACTCAATGTGGAAAATATATTACACTATAATATCATTAACAGCACTACTGCAAAGAAATTGGCAGTACAGGAATTTCAGGTATTGGTGGGGAAATCAGAAACCTTATTTTTTACTTCCACCAAACAGAATTTAGATTTCAGGTGAAAATGGCAGGAAAAGCTACTGGATACTATCGTATAACAGTACTGAAACAAATAAACAGATGTATCGAAATACCCAAAAGGAATTGTTATAAATGATTAGTATGATGAATATGATGTGCATATCAACCTATCCGCAAGGCCAAGTAGTCAAATATGTCTACCCTGTGTCCCGATGCAAAACATATCCCATTTAACCAAAAATACATCTTCAATAATAACAAAGTTACCCATGCAATACCACTCAATCTGGTACACACGGTATACCTACCACTATTGGTACGCAACAGTAGACATTAGTTATACAAGCTCCAGAACTGTTGAAGAGTTACATCACACTTTCCACAAAGTTGCTCAAAGTGGTTCCATATGCCTAGAAGGAATACACTGGATTGGTATATATACATGTCGTAACAACATGAGTAGTTGGGATGATCTTGCAACATTCAAGATAGTATCCAACATGAAATGTAATAAGAAGCGTGGAGTGAAGGAGATGGGGCATGTAATGCGATATTTTCTAAAAAAAAAAAAAAAGAAAATAGAAATTATCTAAACATTTAAATCTTATAATGAAATTCAAAATTACAAAACAGCTATCTGAGTAAAAACTATGCAGACAACGTGTTCAAGGGTCTAGTGCCACCGCCGTCGTTATTTTTATTGGTAAACATTTTTGGGCTTTAAAAATTCCTATATAGTCCTCAATTTCTTAATGCTCTTTTAACTTCTCAAAGGTTTAATTCATGTCGATTCGTAACCGAAGTTGATGAGACAAAATTTAATTAATAAAAGTATTTGGGGAAAATAAGCGAGAAATGTACCACAAACTCGTAAAGGTTTATCGTTCTCTTCAATCCAGCGTGTGGTATATCAGAAAAATGTTACAATTGCACTTAATGTGGCCCAGAAATGTGAAAGCGCTATCCTTGCATCAAATACGCACCACAATGACGCTATGGACGCAAACTGGGGATAAGAACGACTCGAAATAATTTCGTTTTACAATTTAATACAAGGGGAATGTATTTGTTGTTGTGATGCGTTGTACCACTTACAACACAACGAGAAATACCCGACGTTGGCAAATGGTAATCCTTTCCATCCTTATGAATATAGTTAATACCAATGCTAAAATAATATACGAGGGCTGTTCTCTATCCGCTGAGCATAGGAAAGTAATGCACAGTGTATTCACAGAACACATTTAGTTACAATTCTTCAAATTATCCCCATTACAGTCAACGCATTTTGAACCTACAAAAATTAATTACCAGAACAGTTTTCCTTAATTTTCAACATTAGGTTGTGTATTTCACTTTTAAATATGTCCATCGCTTTGTGCTCTATGTAAAACGTGGATATCGTAACTTAGCTTTTACAAGTAGAGACCAAAAGAAATTATTAGGTGCCAAGTCTGCATTATACGGCGAATGATCTATTATAACTTAGGTTTGATAAAACAGTCGATGACATGCTATCATTAAGCAGTGTAAACTGGTCTTTGTTTTCACTTACGTGCAAGGCGCGACATTAAAATTCAGAGAAGTAAGGGCGTCAGTCCGGATTACACTACTTAATGGTAACACGTAATCAACTCTTTTATCAAACCTTAATCATATCAATGATTCGGGCATTCGAATACTCAAACAGCGAGCAGTAATGTGCGCCCGAGTATTATTTAAATGCAAGATGATCCAACCTCTTGGATTGGATTTAGTGAACATTTTGAAAACTGGAGGCAAGCAAGCTATAAAAGACTATTCAGCACTAACGGTAAGACGATTCTATAGTGCTACAGTGGAAACATGTCCAGTCATTGTGACAAAATTGACGACCATCTTTTTGTTTCGATCTTTTTTGCAAATATTCTTTTGTTGAAGCGGACACATACTCAAAGACTGAAACTGCCGATTGTTACTTCTCTTTGGAACCATAGCAATATACTCGTGTTTCATCACCTGCAATGATGTTTTACAATAGATGCCTCATTGTCTTTTTGAAATGGACTCAAATTGTCGCGTATCCAACGGGAACAAAACTTGCATACCTTTAAGGTGTTACCTTCTACTAATTGATTTCACACAAATTGTTAGGATTGCTTCAGTACTCTTCACAGTAACTTATCGGCCCTCTTCAATTACGTTTCTAATAAGACCAGCATTTCTATCGGATAATAGCCGTTTTTGAATTAGAAATGTCATTCAATCAAAGTCGCCCACGTTGAAACTCATTGTATTATGGTAGCTAAGGAACGCCATTTGTCATCAAACACTGGATTGATTTCGTCAAAATATTCTTTACTGCTTAAGCCACGTATAAAATTGGAAAAAGTCACAGCTCGTGGTTCAATTCTATGATGAATGAATAGAACAAAGTAGCAGGTTTAAATACCTGGGAAGGATTATTAACAGTGAGGGGTTCTTGGAAGACGAAATAAATAAAAGAATATCAAAAACTGAAAAACTCTACATGATAAAAACTCCATTCTTAAACTAAAGAGAAACACCAGAAACAGTAAAGGGAGAAGTGATCCGCAGGGTACTGAAACCAGTACTGACACGCTCATGCAAGTCATGAACTACAAACGAGAGACAAAGAAGCAGGATGAACAGCGTAGAAATTAAATTGGTAGGACGAATAAAAAATAAAACTAAATTCGATAGGGTAAGGAACACAGTATACAGGGAGGAACTCAAGATAGAGTCAATCGAAAGAACAATAGAACAAGGACATTTAAGATGGCTTGGCCATGTTATAAGAATGGGAGAAGAAAGGTTGGCTAGAAAAATATATGAATCCAAAGGAACAGGAAAAATGGGAAGAGGAAGACCAAGGAAGACATGGGAGCAAGAAGTAAAAAGTGCATACGAGGCAAGGGGAGAGAGAGACATAAGGGAAGACGTCAACTCCACACAACCCGACACTTCACGGTCGGAGGGTTTCGGGATTAAGTAAGTTAAGTAAGTAAGTATCTAATTTAAGCAAACAAATAACTAGCAATGTCAAGCAAAATTTATTGAAAAATATTGTAGCGTGTTAAAGGAACCCAGCGAAAAGGAACATCCCTCGTATATTGAAACATGTATATTTTACACGTATATGTATCAGAAGACCTTTGCTCAATGAAGGCTCTTAGACGTTGCTGCCAGCTGGGCAAGTTTCTTGAAGAACTACGTCACAGATTATGAAATCAACAATATTCTGTCCAGGATGTACCATTAAAAACGTAACTTTATTGTCAATAGGAAATAATCCTACTCTTTATAAACATGTATTATTTTTTATCTATCGTAATATGCTCTTTTTGCTGTAAGCTACTTTATTTACATGACACTTGTAGAAATGGCTGTATTAAACATATTTGGACCTAAATTCTATCAGCACAGTATGTACATAGATGGTTACTAATGTTGCTAAATGCCGGTATTTACAGAAAGTAGCGCAAATACTGGAAGGTTGGGCAATTGATTTCTTGGGTCCATGGATTTTGCTAAGGCACCGGCCTAAAAACGCACTTTCGCCGATTAAGCGGTGAAAGCATAAAGAAATGTAAGAGCGAGCGATATAGGGATGTCTGAAGTTTGAAAAACGCGTGTTTTGCTCGTTGTATATAGACTGCTGATTCAGGGAACAAGACACGCGTTTGTTGACCCTTTACTCATGTCCAGCGCAAGAAAACGTTACATATTTGTGTGTTAGTTATGATTTGTGAATAAGCAATTTATTATACATTAACTAATGTTCTCAGCACGAACTGTAATATTCCTTTATGCAGGTGGGTGTCTTAGCAAAATCATCGTGCTGTGCGAATCGATTTCAGATTATATCCAAAGCATTAAAAGATTTTTCAAAACACACCAACGAAATTAGAGAATCTAAATCTGCTTTTCCATATTCCATAAATGTCAAACAGTGACTATTTGGAAATGTAAGTTACATTGACAGTAAAAGAAACAATATGATTGTTTTGGAGTTATAGTGACGGGCTAATTTCGTATTCATCCTACAAATGTAAATATCCGACTTTACAATTGATATTTATATTGTATTACTCGTAAATACATATTAATTTCCGCATATTATCATCGTATCATGCTTTAGGTAAGTGTCGTCTCTTGTACATGCTTCCCCTACTCAAACTTGAATTTGCAATACAAATTAAACCGTACGTTCGGTGTTGAAAATAAAATCCACCGTCCGATAATAAACGATATGCATAAACATTTAGCATAAGCATCAGATCAGAACCTTTCCACAGGATAATTATCTTAAAATTTAACACACATCTACATCTACATACATGTATTTGTGAACTGATGCGATTCTGAAGTCTGCCATCGTTTAAATTTTGTTTCTATTTACACTTCATTATTTTTATACGGACTATGCATATTCATGAGAAGCCGAAACTTGTAAAACAGTGGCTCAGCGGCCTTCAATTTTAATTGCTGTTGCCGTACATGTATGCATGTACGCTTAAAGAGAGGTTGGAAATTATACAGTTATTAATTTCTAAGTGTATTGTTATGTTGAGACACAATCCTTCGTTTGTTTTCTTTCTTTTAAAAGGTACATAATCACTATCCCTTTTTAATTAGATATTGCATTAGATTTTAAATATTACACGAAGGTGTAATATTATTTTATGAGTGTAGTTTTAAAGAGCTCCGTTGGATTGTCAAATAAAACAAATTGTGCAAAAGTTGAACGATTTGAAAACTGTAGCTATCTATTTTCTTTCAACTATTAAATTACATAACATTCTTTTCTAACAAAAGGCATTACAAATATGCTTTTTAAGATTGGAAAAGGGTTGCGGAAGGTGTTGTTTGAACTAATTGGTTCGTAAACACAACTTTCGATACCGGATAACCCTTTCAGGCTATCAATTTACTTTGACTTAATGGACAGTTATGAATTAATTAGTACACTCCATGCAAAGAAAATTATACTTAAAGGCATGCTTGAAAAGCAAATATTAAGCAACGACGGAGATGAAATGAAATTCACGTTTAATTAATGGCTGAGAATACGAGCTGGGTTACGTTGGGATTATTGAAAAGTATTTTCGACGGTAACTTATTATAAATTAATGTTGCGTTTAAAAAACAAGAATATAGTTTGACATTTTATCATTTTATTTCGTTTTGTAGTTGTAAATTAAAACTGAGTGCCATGCTAAAACGGCAGTATTAGCACTTGAATCTGTTTTCTCTCTCCATAAGCAAAATGATGTAGATGTATTCTGAACAAAGAAAAGCAACATGTATAGGTTTATCTAGAAAACTGAAATTCAAGGTAGGAGTGGTTGAGGTCAATCAAATTTATAGTTGGAAAGAAAAATAACCTACTTCCATTCTTTTATGTAGTGGTTATCAACCTTGAGGTTGTCCCATCGTCATAAATTTCCTACTTTGTTACGGAATTGCAGTAGTAAACACTTGAGAATTGTAACAGCCACAATACCAAAAATGTGAAGAAATTGGGGATCGCTTTTTGCACTCACCTTGTTACTACATTTAATTGATTTCTCATGGACATGCCCAGTGGCAACAGGCCTAAGACCTACCATTTCTAGACAATAATTGAAGTGGCAATTTGTGACCACTGAGATGTTACCAAACTGTTACAACGTCTGAGAAGTACCAGTTTATTATTACCTATTGATAGTTCGAAAGCGAAAGACAGGTTTTGTGCTGCAATCTAAAGGCCCGTGTTCAGTCTGTAGCAATCCATTGGTGTTTCCCATGCCATTGTCTAAACGGAGATATACGCAATAAATTTCTGTGATGGGGAACAGAAATGTATCGAATGGGCAGACCGAAAGGCAACAATTTGCATTTGCACTGACATCCTGGCAGCGCTCAGTGCTCTTAAGTGAATTTTATTTGCATTGGAAGTCGTCTGGAGCTATTAACAATACCCTAGGCAGCTAGAGTTGCGAAAGTGTCGACAACATTTCTGAAAAAAGCATTACTAAGGTCCACATTATGGGAAATAGAAGAAGAAACAGGTCCCTTGCAAAAGGAGTATCATCAATTCTGCGGAGAAAACAAGCAATTCCACGAGTTACTGAAAAAGGTCCTAAATTTAGCCAGTGGTCCTTCCATTGGTCACCATCTCAAAATCATAGAACAGACCACAGATAATAATTGTAGCTTTGGAATAGTGCAACGGAAACTTCCAGCTACAAAGGAAAGGCTACAATGTAGCCGGCCAAAATAGACAATGCCTCTTCCGCAGAAGTTACAATCATTGTAAATGATCTAGCCAATTGAGGGCTAAAAATATATCGGGATACATTACAGAAGAGCTACCACCACACAATCTACAATTTACTTTTCTTCTTGTTATCGACGTCGAGTTTCTTGTGGAATTGTAATTACTTCAAAATGATAACAACAAGAATGTCTACAGTTTGCAAGAAAAATGTCTTCAAAACTACTCGCTGGTAGGTTCTGATAATTACCACTATTAATTTTGTTGCTAAACTGCAGCAACAATCACTTCAAGATGGAAACAACTAAAGTACCGATAACTTGTGAAGGAAATAGTCCTTCTCGTCTTCATCAATTTTCAGCGTTCCTACTGTTTATTTTCAGTTTATTAAAGGTGTCAAGTTTCCTGCGGAACTACTGGAACAACTCTCTAGAAACAGCAACAAGGAGGGTGGTTGAAGAAAACAAATATCGTTTGTTCACAGATTTCCAACATTATTGCAATATATTGTGAGAGTAGCTGTAGAAGAGGAAGGAAACCTTGAACAAGTGAATAATGTACGTACTATAACAGATGATGGGGAATACAAAGTAACACACATCCAAGCTCAGAAGAGATTAACTGGAGAAAACTCAGCATCGATATAATTAATAAAGCTGACGGGTGATAATATACAGTAAAAGATAATAGAAACAATTGAAGAATTATGGAAAGAGGGCGTGATGTCAAGAAGATGGGGATAAATCCTTTTATACCTTATAAGAAAATATCATATGCGAGAACTACAGGGCGTAGCAGTCTTAGACACCATGTATAAAATACTAGCTACAGTGATTAGAAACAAAATACGTGATAATGGAACCAATGAAGTATAAGGTTAACTGGAACGCTGATGTTACAGTGAAAAAATGAGACACTGTTGCTAGAAAAGGATTAACATACTTTAAGGTATCACTATCCTTGTCGTACTCATTCAAACATATCCAAGATAGTTGCACCTGGCGCGATAACCTGAAATAACGCCGCAACAGGTAAAGCTACAATGAAAACGAATACAATGCAGATAAATATATAAATGACACCACGTAATGTATAAAAATTTATTCCATAAAACTAATAACTATTAACAAAATAATATAAGAAAGTAGAGCATTTCTACAAACTATAGACATAACATATAGGTATACGTAAAATATGAGAAACCTACCTACTAACTACATGAATACATTGCTTTCTCTAATTAGCTGTTGCAATAACAAACAAAAATTAAAAAACATTTAATTTAGCTATATACATATAAAATATTTCGTAATACTAATGCTATATGTGGGAGAATAAAACAGTTTTGTGTAATTTATGTCTTATATTATTATTATTATTATATATTATATATTATATGTCTTTATCGCCTAATTTTGTAAATTTTTTCTTCGCATGCGTTTGAATCCTTACATCCGCATATGTACTGCCGACAAATTTTATGATCTTCTGAAATATCAACCGGATGTGAACGATAGAATAATGTTTTTATCTCAGGTATGAATTGCTGTGGAACTAAACTTATAATCCTTTTAATAATCCTAAATAAGGGTCTTTGCATGTGTCCCGAAATAACTCCCGCTCTGAAGGCTTTCTCTGTAAATTTTACTATTTCGAAAATAACTATATCGTAAATATGTATATTGTTCAATTTTCAATGTTTATTTTTGGGATAACCAATATCGAGGTTAGATAATGGGCTGATAACTAATTAAAAAGTAATTTCCTGTGAAATTTGATATTTTCAGAAGGAGTCCATTCATTTTTACAAATATATGCACTACAGTGTTTAACTATTTTCACTATTAAACTATAAATATTGCTAAAAAACCAAATCCGAGTCTGATAGACACATAACAGTCAATGAGCGAGTAGAAGATAGAGATACCTTACATACATCTGCACTCTTCCAACTCAAACGGCACGTTTGTCGTTGCATAGACACATTAACGTGCGCGTTCCATTACTATAGACATAGTTCAATAGTTCAATGAATGGAACCAAAATCTCGACGAGTACCAGAGCGCGTTGGAATAGATCTGCAAGGGACCAAATATTTGCAATAAAATAGATTCGCGAAAGCAATTACGAAAAAAGGTTGCTATTGCACACGTTATTCGTAGATTTCAAAATGGCAGAAGACACAATCAAACGTAAACATATGTATAACGCAATGACAGATTGCGGAATATCTGACAAGCTCATCCGTTTGGTGAGGGTGACGTTACAACGTCCTGGATGTAAGGAACTTGTGGAAGGCAATGTCTTCCACAATTTTGCAGTGGATACCAGTGAAGGTGACCCACTGTCAACTATGCTGTTCAATATTGTTTTAGAAGTCATACTAAGGAAAAGCAACCTTAAGACAACTCGGATGATCTACAATTAACGAGCACAGTGTATAAATTATATGATCTAACTTTGATGACAAGAAGAAAGGCTACGTTGAAAGAAGCAGTTCGGAATCTGACAGACGCGAAAAGAAGATACGGATATTGTAGAATCCAACAATAAAATTAGCAAGTGATAATAATTTATGGGTTCGGCCAAAATGTTTCCTCCGAAATTTTTGCTAATTTAGGTGAAAGTTTTGCTCCATTTCATAACTGGCTATTAGAATACTTTTCTTACTATTGACGTGACGTAAATGCTTAGCAAACCAATCTATAGGAGGTAAGGAAATAATAATCACCACTTAATCAAAACAAAAGCGTTATGAGTAACCGTTACCCTATTGCTAGTCAAAGTGAGGAATTCCTTAGAAATAATTCATTATGAATATGCAAACTAAGAGTTAAAGTATTCGCACAAACAAGAACCACAAAGGCAAATATTTCAAACGTCAGCCGGCATACATACATCTTCCAGTCAGTGTTTAAAACGCAAACACACAGTTTAGGTGTTTATTGGTTGTCCATCTGATGTGGGATTCCGAAAACAGTCGGCAGAGTTTAAACGGGCAACGCGTGGTGTCGCCACTAAAGAAAAATAACCCCGTTCTGTGAGCTTGGAATGCAGCCAGTGAAACTTTGCTAAAAATTTCACTGAAATATTAGTTTGCATTGTTATAAAGTTTTAAAATACTTGGGCAGAACTCAAATGTGCCCGACTAAGGGCGCAGATTTCGTATTTGTATTTTTATCAGTAACTTGCCTACGTTAGCGCTTTTAACTGTAACACGATGAAGGTCTTGTTTCAAATAGTCGCACGCATGCCTTCCAAATTACAGGGCATGTATAAATAAAACAAATTCGTATTTTTTTTAATGCTGTGAGGTATATTTGTAAAACGAAATCTAATATGCATATTATATTGAAGGCAGAATTTAGAATACATTTTTGGATTCCGTTTCTTTCATGGACTACAATTATCTACAATTTAGAAGTATAACAGTTTGACTGGGAAACAAAGAAATATACAATAAAATTGAAAAAGCAAGGGCACTATATGACATACAAAGAAACCTATTTGTAGGAAAAAGAGATACTCCGAGAAATGAAGACCTATGTATACCAAAAAGTCATAAAAGCTGCAATACTATACGGTATCAAATTCTAGACGTTAATAGAAAGCAATGGAAGTAAAATTACAGCTCCCAAAATAAGATTTTTTAGGAATATACAAGAGATAGTAAGTAAACTCAAACTAGAACCAATAAACACTATTACAGGAGAAAGGCAACTGGGTTCGCTGCGGCATTCGACGATGAATTGGAAATCAAAGGCCGACAAAGGAAATCTAAGATACAGAGGAGCCAGGAATAAACAAACTAAGATGACCACGATTAAGATGGGAAGAACAAGTGAGGCTGCAGGCAGAAAGCCTAGAAACTCACTGCTTCGGCGATTGGCACAAGGTAGAACTTCATGGAGAAGGAAGATTAGGGAGGTTGTCGGAAAACCTTTACCGTTTATGGTAACTGCATTAAGTTGATATAGGGAAAGATCCAATAAAGTCATTAACTGGATACCTGCGGGGCAGTTTGGTCAAACAATTACTTCTCGTACAAAATACCCAATTTTTAATTGTGGTATGTACTTAAAGGAATTCAGTAGCTAACGATGTTTTTGCACGGGGAAGTAGTTGCAACTACGCAATTATCAAATTTTTAAATCTGGATGAATAACTAATAGTTTTCTTAATTTTCGTTGAAATTGCTATGTGTAAACGTACGTATGTGCATATTGATGTACGAAAGTGCAGTTCAAGAACGCACGAAGATTAAGGTATCCTTGTAGGTGATGACTAAAGATATTGTTAAACTACGCAAGAGTAGTCGATAATCAAGTTACAAAACAACGTGATGTTTGGCCAGATTGTCTTTAGCAATTCCTACTGACAGAAATATAGATGTATAAATAACGATTAAGCAACAAGAACGCCTCATAATTAGAATAAATTGATGTCTATATTTAAATGCTAATCAATGAATACTTCTGATTTCATTATACTATCAGAAATTGAACTAATTACAGTGATCTATCAATATTTTCTCTCTCTATCTTCGGGAGGTATGCAATAATTAATAACACAATTACAATAGTTTAATTATGTTTACAAATTAAGAATATTAATGTGCTGTTAGGTCTTCCAATAAACAAATTAATAGCTGAAACGTTAATGATCTTGTAAGTGCTGTAGCCGGCAGCGAGCTGCACACAATAAGTGCGTGATTTATATAATTGCCATAATTACTGATATTATAATTAAACGGATTTATTGTAATGGATCAATCAGAATAACTTGGAGTTAATTATACATACGCAATTTTATGAATTCAGATAGAGAGCATTTTTGCACATTTCTGTATCTTTTGTAATCAAGGAAGAATTTTGTTATTCTAAATGCAGCACCCAAGAATTTATATAGCTATGTATGTGTTGGAATTCTTCACCGATGTTGCCAGACTTTTTAGTACTTCTAATATAGTGATACATGATACTTTTGACTCAAATAAGGTTTTTAGTGGAAGCCTATATTCACATCAACGTATTTGCTGGGACGTTATTCACAGTATAGGCATGCGTGTGTAAGTAATAAATTCACTACCCAACATATGTTCCGTAGAGGAAAATTGATAAGAATACTTGATTAGGACTAAACTATCTAGATTTTAATCTATTGACAAAAAATGCGTTATGTTCGCTCTCTAGTGCTAGTCTTTGTAACAATGTGTAGAAGACCTTGTAAAATTAATTGTTAATTTGAAAGATTAATCTGTAAAAATGCACTATCCTCCTTCTATCGGACTTGAAGAATACAAAGATTAATACAAAGTTGTCAGACACTCCCTATAGGTAAATGATTATAATTAATAGTATAAATGAGAACAGATGCATTTTTAACACACAATGAAATTGTCAACGATTAAAAAGTAAAAGTCCAACAGAAATTTAATTAGCATTAAAAGATACCACAAGGCGTTTTTTATATGTACTTGCTCGTCTAATTTGTTAAGATTTAAGCTTTACCGTGCCTACATATTTCATAATAATCGTTTATATTCATTATTAATTATTGAGTAACTAATATGTAAATATGGAGAGAAGGTGGAGGATCGGAACCACATTTATTTACTTTTATCCTATCAAATGTGAAATTATGAATTACTTTGGGATTTGTTATGCAACTGAAATGAGTTTTATTATAAATGTGACAACTATAGAATAGTTTATATTTACTATAGACATGTCCACCCACATATTGACAGAGTCTTTATCAGAATTTCTATGTTATAAAATGCAAATTACTATGAGTTTAAACAATAATTATAGCAAACAAACTCTAAATAATATTTTTTAAAGGAAATCACTTTAGACTTCGATATTATTTTCGCCGAACACAGTCATACCTTGAGTTTGTTAATCCATGAGTTAGAACAGATGAAATTAATACAAATTTTACTGCCGATAGTATATTAATACTATTAGGAGTAAGGTACAAGATATAGATAATCCATGAGAACGATTTCTAATGTGTACCCCGGTAAATAGATTGTCGGCTTAAATAGGAAACAAACGAATCATGAGTAGTGTGTAGCAAAACTGAAAAAAACTGAAAATTTTTAGGGAGGTTGACTCCCGCCAATTACATCAGCAATAATATGATGTAAGCGTTCCGATAAATCGCATTACCGCGGTTACATACCAACTTCTTCGTAGAGGTTTAGAGGTGAGCGTTCATTAGTGGCAGTAACAGCTTTTTATCATCCTCCTTAAACTTTCTGGGCTTTAGTCATAACATAAAATAAGAAAAGTAACAATATAAATTATAAAATAAAACGAAGCAGAGGATAAAATCAAATAAAACCGTTGAAAATGCGAAGTATAAAACTGATCAATTTTCAATAACTGTGAAAGTCGATCCTATCAGTCCTATCCTTGCTCCGTCGTTCTAGTTTCCTTCAAACTCCACGAGAAACCACTTACAAGAGTGACAAAATGTCAAGTTGGTGTGTTCGTCGTATTTATATATTTTATATTATTATATATTTTTATTCTATATTTCTTTCACATTGTCACTGTTTCCTTTTTAACCTTTGCTTAATTTTGTTTTATTTTTATTTTAATTTGTGTTTGTTTTGTCCACTTAATTATCGGTCTCTTATTTGTCCCCTCTCCGCAATTCCTACTATCAGTACTGTTTTTATTGTATATGCTTTCAGCATTTGAACATGCTTAAGCTACTACATTCTTTGTGGTCTTATTACATTACATATTATTATCTTTATTATGTATTTTTTGTATATCCTGTAATTGGGCTTGGCCTGTTGGTTATTAAAGTTATTATTATTATTATTATTAGTATTATTATTACATTGGTTATTCGCGGATCTGCGTACTATTTTATCAGTTTATTATTGATCCTCCCGAACTATATATCGCACGTTTTCCGCTCCATAAATATTTCTGAGCACTTTCTTCTCCCAGACTTCGAATATTTCTTTCTCCTTTTTGTTTATTTTCTTAACCCCACTACCGAAAGAAAGCTGTTAGTTTAATCATGATACAGTCCAATACCAGAAATAGCTTTGTTATTGATTCTGGCCGTTGAAGACTGAACAGCGGCTGTCAAATTCGACTTGGGTAGATACATATGCCTATGCATAGCACATATTAACATTTAACAGACATATCATTGAGTTATACGTAATACCCGCAGGTATGTTTAACTTAATGATCTACTACAGTAGTGTACATATAACATTAGCGGTTTAACCAAAGCTTATGTTATAGGTAATTACCTACATATATTAGATTCAAAGGGCGTACTTCAAAACATTTCTAAATTCGTCATGTCACATACAATCGATCGTTGCATATATGTAATTAAATTTTGACAATTATGCGATGCCGAATCACAAACTATCTCTTTTCATCTCGAAAATAATAACTAACTATGCAACAGGCTAACCTAATTACAAAACAATACAGGTCACTATATATACAATAAAATCTATGTAAAGCAGTACAAATTAGCAATAAAGAAGATACATTGAACTTACTTCAAATAATAAGAGGAAGAAAAGGGAGGGTTATTCTCGCCTAAGACCGAAAGCTATAGAAGAATTGCTGAATTCCACCAAATAATTTCTCACCATTCCTGATCCTGTAATAGAACGATGTCTTATATTGGTTGATCCTTATGATTGGTAAATCAATGGTTCATTCAACACAAGTAGAGAACCTCGGGGTGCGTAAACCAAACGTTACCAATAAGTCTGAGTAGTGAATCCAAAAGTACTGTGAACTCTCTTCCAATACTAAGATACTGAATATCATATTTCAATACAAGTGATTGCACTAGAAGAAACGGGGTCGGATTCTCTTTATTGAAACCTGTTGATTGATGTTATGAGAATATTACACCACACCAATGCATTGCTACTAACAACATATGAACATACCTTGCATATCCTGTCAGTACTCTAAGAATACATCGATGGTTTGATAGCAAAGCCCATCAGTTCTATAGCATGTATTATCAATATCAATAATAATTTTTCCAACCAGTGACCGTCATTATAGTTTGCGGCGGGAAATGGATTCATTTTTCTAGAATCGGTAACAACTTCACACTTTTGAATATTAAGATTCAGCCTATTGTAGATCAATAAACTAATGGCCATATGTTTGTTGAAAGCCATAACCCAGATTTTCTGGTAGTAATGTTTAAGGTATCACTGGCCAGGACCGCTTTTCGTTTGTGAGCATCTGTGGGGTGGTGTGTTATGGACGCCATCTAATTTTTAAATTATAGATTAAACCAAAAAACCAAGGACAACTAACAAGAGAATGGACACACAAATTAAACAAGTCTATTAAAAATTATTAGAAATTTTTTTCTTTCTTGTCCTTACTTTCTTGTAGACATCTGCCTCTCTTGTAATAATAACAAATTAACAAGTTTAAATTAACGATGGGATTAGTATAAAATTAAATGTAAAAAATCATATTTAAAAGATAATACTTCAATCAGAAGTTACTAAATGATTGAGCTTAAGATTAAAGTTAACACATTTAAATTTAAAGAGATTACAATAAATTCATTGCCAGAGTTGCTCATGCGAGCCATAACTCTAGCTTTTTGTCAAGATCGGACTTTAATCGAAAGCGGTCGCAAGTTGCAAGGAAGGATCCAGTGTGTATATTCCGATCGCTGGCCAATAACTCCAATCAACAATTCAAGCAACTCTATTAAAAGAGCAACATAATATTACCCTAACGACAGAGCATTTAAGTAGTGGGAGAAAAACAGAAATGTTACATCGGTAAGATAAATAATCTAATTGAATTTCCAGCGCAGGAAAGACATGTGCTCGTACTAATATGTTAAGTAAAAAAAAATGTATGAGGATCTTATAAATCAATCCAGTAACATGTACCTTCCAAATTTTGCAAATATACCTACTTCTATTTTAGATGGAATGGTGATATTCTATTTATTGGCACACTTGATTAGCTTAATCTAAATACTTGTATAAATTATAAATATTCCAGGAGAGGAAACTGTAGATACACAGCTACTATATAAGAACGTGACTCATTAGTAGAAGACTTCTGAACCATCGATACGGCGTGAAAACCATAATTATTTGATCCGTACACTATCGAGCAAATCTGAAAATTGTCGATCGGTACATATTTAAATACATACTTAACGAAGTCCGTAAATAAGCAAGATAATTGCATCACAACGCTATAAAGTATGCTCGAAAAAGTAGGGAGAACCAGGCTGACAGATAGAAATGAACCTTACCTCGTACAATGAGGAAACTCAATACGTTTTCAAACCACAAAAATATCTGTTTATTTGGGCAGCTTGTTTCTATTCATAACAGATCCCCAAAGCAGAATGATCTAAAGTAGAAAAGATTACAAAGAAGGTAACTCATATGTGACAAAAATGGTCAACTGAATAACATATCGAACGACTTACGAGTCCGCGAGGCGTAGGCTGGAAGGCGTATTAAATGTACCATGTTACAGCAAACGCACAAGTGCTAAATTTTTTGCCAACTTAAGGACGTAACCACAAACACGAAACATGACAACTTGAAAATTGCTGTTCCACCAAATCATAGCATTAAAATAAAAAATGCTGCAAATTCATAGACATCATATGCGTCGGTAATGGAGATTAGACTTTTCGAAAGGAAGAAACTATAATGTACAATCGACCAAACTTCGAACTCTATGAAACTCCAACTATTGCTATATATTTCCGTAAATTGATCTCAGTGTATAAGACGTAATTTCCTGCGTTATATGAATCCAATTTTATAAGGGATCGCGAAGGTAGGATGAAACCAATAAAATCCAGCTTATTCAAAATAAGTCGTAAAAAATCGTACCTATACATCACGTAAACATATAGCCCCCTTTATTTAAAACTTCGCACGTGAATTCAATAAATGGCATTATATTTCTAATGGTCGACGTAAGGTGTAAGCTAAAGATGCTGCTGCCACAATATATAGGATTTCACTCATGGAAACATTATTAAATAAAGAAAAATATAACGTGAAATAAAAGTAATTTTGGAAGGAAAGAAGCAACCTGGTAGGTGATAACAGGAGCAACTAATTTGATGTCTTTATGAATATTTGTAGTGGTAGTCAAGGAATATACAGATATGTACAATTGATTGTTAAAAAGTAGGAAACTTGACCTGAATTATTTTTTATTTATTCACTGTTATTATTAGCATCTTAAAAATATGCCCCAAGGTTTCCAATAATCATTATTGTAGCCTTCCTATCAGCCAAGATTTGATTAAACTACTGTATCTCCCATACCCAAAAACACCACTGCAGGTGCATCTACAAATGAATTCAATTGGATTTTGCGCTAGTTCACTGAGTGCATCGGTAAAGAGATACTTAATGTTACTGAATTGTTACGGTATGAGTAGCTACGATTCTGACGTTCATGAAATGATTAAGCTTTATCTACCTGCACGCCGCGATTACAACGTTATCGAATATAAAACTCAATTTACGCATCGTCCCGCTCGTTTTACTGAGGTAGGAAGTTAATATCCCGACTTCCACGACTACTACTAGTGAACCTCAACATTAATAAAAAGCATGACGAAATTCGTTTGGAAAATTTTACGTCTGTCCTCAAATTACATTTATTGGTAAATTGGTAATTTAACTCTCGGAAAGCAATAAATGCTTTCTAATGTTTTGTTTTAACAAGATTTGTATCGGCATAAATAATAAGTGCTAATAAATGTTGTGCAACGCTATATACTTCATTAACTTTTTTGCCTTGATTTTTCTGTTATTATTGAGTGACTTATTCTATAAAAATTGAGCACCAGTTATTGACATTTGATAATATTTCCGGCACTGGGTTCCCGAATATCAATTCTAAAATCAAGGAATGTATCAAGAACTGTAAAGCTGTGAGCATGTGATACGGTAATAAAACCTGCTGTACTATATGCGAGCGAAACATAAGTAATGATCAAGCAAGAAGATAACAAACTGGAAGGTTGGGAAAAGAAAGATATTTCGGGGAGTCAAGACGGCTGAGGGCGAATGGAGGAGAAGAACAAATACTGAGGTAAAGAACATGTTCAAAAAACAAGATTCTCAAAGATTAAGATGGGGAGGACACATCATTCAAATGCCAAAACAGGAACACGTGAAGAAAAGGCACTGGAGGCTGGGGAAGGTGGGAAGAAGAGAAGAGGATGCCCAAGAAAGAGATGGTTGGAAGTGGTAAGAAGCGATTTGGAAGAGATCGGAATAAAGGACTAGAGGGACATGGCACAACAACAACATGGCATCGAAGAGAGTGGAAAAATATTTCTCAATCTAGAAGCCAGGGGCCTTCAAGGCCTGCAGCGCGGACATATATATAATATTTCCTATCTTTAATATAGCAGCCTAAAGTCGAAAGCTAAGTTTTTGTTTTAGATTTTGAAGTATGAAGTATTTTACTTTACAACCCTTCTTCCAATTCGTCTATTATATGATTTGAAATGATCAAACAAGTTGGCTTCCAAAAATAAATGTGTAGAAAATTACTACTTCTTACAAATATTTTAACCTCAGTTCCTCTTTATAAAAATATATTCTACGTATTTTAAAAATACGGAAGCCATTTTAAAATTCAATGTAAAAGAGGATATTAGTATTATAAAGTGGCTTACATACAACTCTAAGGTAGCTTTCCAGCTATATTTATATCACTATTCAATTGTTTGCTTCATTATCAACCCGTATTAAACACGATTACATTCTCAATACCAATTTTGTAGAATATAATAGTAATAATATGTACCAAATCTAAATACTTAAATGTATGGAGATCGTATGCTTTTATTTCACTTTAAATGTTATCTTCAAAGTGAAAAGATGTTCTTAGTAATATTTTGCTCTAACTTTGCTAGGTCTGCTAAAAAGTACCAGATCATTTCCAGAGAATACAAGTAACTCTCGTATAGCGTGGCACTTTTGTATCACAATTTCGATATAAAATGTATGAAAGTGAATGCCAATATACTCCTACATGTTCAACGGGAAACAGTATTTTCAGTTAGTTTCATTTAAACTTTCGTTTATTTGTATTAACATAAAGAATATAACTAGTGGAATACTATGGTGACTTTAAGTATTACCTGCGATGTGATAGTTTTCTGAAATTGATAATTGAATAGATCGTGGATATATACACCGTTACGTAGAAACGTAAATGCTAGTAAAATTCGGGTCATATCTGGAACAAAGCCATGTCGCTCATGTTTATTTTACCATGGTCTGTAAATCATATTCCTCGACCCAGTCTTAACCTCTTTGGGCTTGGAAAATAAAGGCAAATGTTTACAATTTAGTTAGAGGAATATAAACGCAAGTAAAATCCAACCCAGTTGTGAAGCTCGGTGAAGTATTTCTTTTGATATGACGCGCTTTGTTTACTTTCATGGTTGGATCGTATGCGTATATATAGGGCGAGTTAGACGTTTTTTAAATAACATTCGATTGTTACTGCCAATTGTTTTTCTTGTTTCCTGTATTGTTACAGCGGAGAAAACCTGGCATCTAGAACCACTTCTGCCTGCATACCGCAAACGCCGCCGTGTAAAGTCGACTACGGAAAACTGCATCACGCTAAGTTTTATTTGCATTATTTATATTCCGTATCGTTGAGTTCTTTGGAAACAAATCCCTAGAAAGTCGTAATTATTCCTAAATTAGGAATTTGGAGATTTGTTGTGTGAGTATACAGGGGTTTCGTTATATTTGTGAACATTCAATTATTTTAGTTTTTTAGGGGGTATATTCAGATTGTGTTTGAGTGAAGAGGGTTTCCCTTTTTTAATTACGGTTACTAGTTTGTATTATATTTAATTTTATTAGTATTTTAAGGGAGGAGGTGGATTTTCAGTACTGTCACACGGTGATATGTATTCGTATTTATAATTACGTTCAGCTAAGCTGTAAGGCGGCTGTAAGGCCGTTGGAATTCCATCGGCTACCGAAACGTGTGAACTAACTTGATTGATTTTCTTTTTGTCATAAACAGCAAGTGACAATAAAATGCTGTTAACCGTCTATTACTCGCCTCAGTTCTATTTCTATTAATTTTTAAAAAGTAATTACTTTACAGTTCGGATAACTGCGTACCATCTACTACGGAGGGTCTCCCCGACTCCAGTCTTGTAGAGGTGATCCAGTATCACAATTGGAGAGTGGCGCTTTGTTACTTCTTCACAACCTGAACCTACGCCGTTTTCCCTGAGCTAGCATGACCTGGATCGCCTTCGTCATAACCACCGTGGTGAGTTGTCCACACTTTATCTTTGCCTTTGTTATTCACAACTTTAAAAAAGCTTTAAAAACTAGTAACACGATGATATATAGTTCGGTGGTTCTAAAGCTACACTTTCCTTTGCCCATTATTTTTCTAATTAATTATAGTCATTGACTTAGTTTTACCTTATAGAATCTTGTAAATAAACGCATTAGTTATGACAAACCCTGTATTCTTCGTGAAAGAGCATTTTACCCCTTTTGCTTCCTTTTTTCCTCTGATCTTCGGTCGATCCCCTTATTTATACTTTTTATGTCACCTTTTCCTTACCGTAGTCTTTTAATTGTGTAAATGTTTAGCTACCTGGACAAACTCCTAAGTGTGAAGGTCATATCTCTGTTGTACTTTTGTCTCCCCAAATACTTTCCACGGTGTCAAAATGTTCTTAGTCACATGTTCCTGCTGATGTAAGTCGTCAATTGATGAACACAAAGCTATTGAATGCTGCGTACGCAAGAATTCTTTCGTCTATTCATGTATCAATCTTATTGCAGTTGAAATTCGTATTATAACAACAACGAAAGGCCTCATGCAGTCTTGCAGAAATTGCAACGTTCTCATTGACGTTTCTGATGTTATCTTATTTAAGACCCCAGGCACTTTACCTAGATAAATAAATTTGTTATTACTTGCAGATTAATTCATTTTCTACTGCAAATTATTACCTCACGGAGCCACATTTCTTGCAAATCTCTATGCTCTCACACAGACACTGAACAAATTTGCGTTCCTGAGTTAGTACCTTAACAAAATCCCAGAACAAGCAACATTCAGGTCATATGGATCATATGGATTTCTTTTTCTATTTTGCGTTCATAATGAAGGGATAGTGATACTCAAATGTGTTTCATAAAGTACATAGTACATTACGATCCAGAACATTTCATTTTGGAAGGTTGACAGGTGTGGTTGAGGACACTCTAGTTGTCAAACTTCTACAAATGCAAATGTCAATCCTAAAAATGCCAACCACATACATATATGTTTAATATATTCGCGTTCACTCAGAAAATTTGCGCTTTGCGATCATTTTGTAAATAAGGACGCGTGCGATAAAAACGCACCCTAGGATACTCGCTTAATCCTACTATTATAATATAACTCAGTACAGTATTTCACTTCACCTCACTTCAAATCATGTCAGGTACTGTTTATAAAAACATTCAGCCTATATCTCGTTTAAGTGGCAGACAAACCAAAATTTTGAATTTGTATTAATGTTCAAATGGTTTTAAATCACGAAAGAATTACTTTATAAGACGAAGCATAGATTATACAACATTCGGTTCGAAATGAATAAATGTATGGGTTAAACCTTCCTTTTCTTGTTTCTGTTCTGATGAGATGCTCGCTACGTCGTTGTGATTATATACGGTTTATCTGATACCAAGTCGACATAGAGCATGACCACGTAGTTCATACTATAATTAGTTAATTACGTAATAACCGATAAAATTTATAGCTTTCCAAGAATTTGGGTTTAGTTCTAGCGATTCAGGGCTTTAATTCTCATTTCCATAAATTAACGATGGAAGAAATAAGTACGTACATATCTAATAAATCAGTTCATTTTCCGCTGGACTGCTTGACAAGTTACTTTACAGTATTAATTACCCAACATAAATATAACACATGTAAAGTTACGAATAAATTTACATACGTTTTACGCGTCAAATAGGAAGTAGCGAGCTCGTCGAGAGAAATGTGTGGAAATTGCCTAAATTATAAGACATAAATTATTCGCACTTTGTCTACATGCACACGCATTTTACGCTCTTTCTGCGTTCGGCGGTGGCGGCGATAGAAATATAGCAAAGCAGCTTTCATTCCCGCCACTCTTCCAGTTATCGCCGCCACTGCTCGGTTGCGTATGTGCTAGTTTCCTGCCTACGATTTCCACCCACTTCGTTCCTCGTTTCCAACTTAAGTGTTTCCATTTGCTGTATAATTGTTTGCTGTAATTTATTGCTTTTGTTTGTTTCTTCCAAAAAGTCGGGCTCGTAACGTGCGCGTAGCAACTTTTAACTAAATGAATACAAAACGGTCGAAAATACAAACCCTACCACCGCAATGATTAGTTTCAGATACAGTTTATTGCAGGATTATATGTCGTGTGTTCCATCACCATACATACCAATAGGTTCATAGTTCATTGGAAATAACTGAAGTAATTTGGCTCGAGAAGCCTGTGATCATTACGTAGCATTAGCATTTAGATATTTTTGTCTTATAAATAAAGACATTCTTTTGTTACAAGTGATACCGGCCGAGATAGTTTTAGAAGTACGATGTCTTTAAAGAGAATGTTGGTCCTTCTCATTTTCCTACGATTTGATGATTTAGAAAAGAGCAAGGTAAAGCAGCTGCGATATGGTGGATGTTCAATAAATTAGTGAAAAATTTACAAATGCGCTTCTGTATCGGCAGTTATGTTTGTATAAACAAAATGTTGGTAGCATTTAGAGGAAGGTGTAATTTTAGAATAAGTAGGTATATATGCCAAATAACCGACATAAGTACGGTTTAAAAATTAGGATATAATTGATGCTCGTACGCCATACATGTGCAATGGGTATATTTATGCAGGACGAGCTTATGACGATACTGGATTACCTTCAGAGGTTGTATGTTCCAATGCAGGTATTATTAACACTAGCTTGACCAACGTACAACCTTAACGGAATAGTGCAGGAAATTTAGCACCAAAAACGTGGTCGCTCCGCAAAAATCCTGATAATTTATTTTTCAATTGGATTATGTCAGAGGGTGTCCCCTAAGTATAAAACCAAGTTTGTGTCGTCCGAAACCGCGAACGTTAGCCGCCATTTTGAAAAACGCCTCCTTGCAAGTATCTCGGAAACGATGAGTTTTACGTTAAAAATGGTAAAATTCCTGTAGAGCATAAAGTTTCCCATATTTTTTATCTGAAATTTTTTTCCATATTGTTAATATTTACCGAGATATATTCGATTAAGAAAACCAAATTTTTGTCTTTGGAAAATATCTCGATAATTTTTGGAAATATGAAAAAATATGATAACAGAAGTTGTAGAGCATAACATTCTCTACAATTTTTGTATAAAACTATTTTTTATTAAATTGACAGTTGCTGAGTTATAGCGCAATGAAAGTTGCCGTCAGGTAAAGAAACACAGCGATTATTGGTAATACGTTACTCTAGCATGCCAAAAAGTGTAATCGAATAATTTTATAATAGAGACGCTAACAATCATATTTATCAAGAATAGGAGGGATATGGGCGATAGGAGGAAAGTTTGCTCAATAAAAACATTTTGACAAATTGCTTGAAAAAGCATGAAAATGTATTCATTTATTCATATTCATTATCATTTGCGCGAATTAAGTCGCGATTTACAAATTAGGATCGCATCATCATCATCATAATAATAAAAAAATTGTTCTTGTCAAATTTCAAACGTCGATGATAGATTTAAAACAATTTTCTTTGTTTGGAACAGAAAGGGCGATTTTCAATGGTTTGCGAGTTTTCTTCTCCCATGTTCAAGTCATGAACAGCAAAAGAATCTATAAAAGATTCATTTTGAACATCCTCTTCGTCGGTATCGTCCACTGTAGGGATTGTGTTATAGCATGTTTGGCTATTGCAATTTGAACAAATTATGGAATATTTCAAGCCACTCTTTCGGTATCCGCAAGCAGCTCCGTAATTTGTCTTGCATTTGCAAGATATTATTTGCAGCAAACTTTGCGACGCGGGAGCTTCTTTCGTTCTAATTGGTGATAAGCGATCTGCAGCGCGCTTTCAGCCCCATTCTTCCGAGTCATGGTGAATTCTCAGCCAACTTTGGACTTGATGATATACTCTGAAGGAATGGTAATGGGCTGCATCCTGCGTCGGTGGTAGAATTCTTAAGTTGAGCTTGGTGTTCCGAGCTAACTTGCCAAAGTTTTTGTATCGGAGAGAGTCGATGGACAGTTCGGTTTGATTACCTCCATACAAAGCAATAAACAAACGCTTCCCAGCTTGAACAATTACGTTGGGATCGCTCCTTCTATCTTTGAACAAGACCACAGCCGTTAGCAATTCTTCGTAGTTCTTTAATGTCGTCAGAGCTTTGTATTTTCCAATTCTAAATGGAGCTGACGTTGTGTCGCAACCGCTGAATGCATGTAAAAATAGAATGTTTTCTCTTAAGTTGTCACCATACTCCGGCTTCAGACAAGGTGGGCTGTATAGGGATTCTGGAGTGCGTCCTTTTCCAGGCTTGCGGAAATAGATATTTTTTCTTGTGCGCAATGTGGTCAACAATATTAGTAGATCGACGTCGGGTCTCCTTACACTGCATGCGAGAGTAATGTATTACCAATAATCACTGTTTATCTTTACTTTACGGCAACATTCATTGCGCTAGAACTCAGCAAATATCGATTTAACAGAAAAAGTTTTATACAAGAATTATAGAGAATATTATTCTCTACAACTTTGATTCTAATATTCTTTTCTTATTTCCAAAAATTATCGAGATATTTTCCAAAAACAAAAATTTAGTTTCTTTAATCGACTATATCTCGGCAAATATTAACAATGGAGAAAAAATTTGGAGAAATTGTGTCCTCTACGAAAAAGGTTCTGGCAATTTTTTACATAAAACTCGCCGTTTCTGCGATATTTGCAAGAAGGCGTTTCTCAAGATGGTGGCTAACGCTCGCGATTTCAGACAACACAATCTTGGTTTTATACTTAGGGGACACCTTCTGACATAATCCAATCGAAAAATCAATTATCGGGATTTTCTGCGGAGTGAATGTCTAAAATTCCTGGACTAGAAACATAACCGCAGGTAATTGATTTTCTTTCTTGGAAGCAGTGCAGATTTTCCAGACAAAAATCAAACCTACGTAGGACCATTAAAGGAAAAGCAAAAAGTATGTTCTTAAAGATTTCATGTCACCTAGAGATAGACTTGAATAGCATTTCTTTCCTGCATACTAAAGGAAAGAACGCTATAGCCATTGATAACGAAAATAGAAAGCCAGAAATAATAGCACTATATAATAAAACAAAAGGAGGAGTCAACTTTGTAGATAAAGAATGTGCGACTTACAGTACCAGTAGCATTCATTCTATCTGGTTGTTGGCTTAAATTCATGAAAAAGCTATTATTTCAGTTAGTTGCAGATCACTTTAACAGCAGGCATGTAACCATGAAACTGCATGTTGGTAGTATTTTGAAAAACGGCTACCAGTAAATAAAAAGAATTCGGGGAAAAACAAACCTTGAAATCCTGCTCCACGTTAAACTAAGTGAAAGTTGGCCCATTGTGATTTTATCCAAAGAATAATACTTATGTTTTGGAATATATTATTTATTTTTTAATATATTGATTATTTCTTATGTCTCATTTAAAATGGTTTCCGGAATATGTCGTTTTAATTTATTGACGAATAAACCAATACATTGCATTGACTTTTTCCACGCGGTTATTTTATTTAGGAGCTCTGAACTACATGGTTAAATAAAGAGTAAGTTTTGACAGTTTTTTAAGAAAAATTAAAATTTCGTAACAAATACAAATCTCACTATGAAGTTCTGGGTCATAAAACACGTCAGGTCACCAGTTACACTATGATTCAACCACGTCACCAGTTATGGGATATACTACAAATTACATACAACCATATCGACGGGTCTCAAAACTTTTCCCTCCTCTCTAGTTGCCACGTGCCACTTTCGGTACCATTCTTTTATACCAGATTAAACACAAGTCTACATATTGCTAATGCCTGTACGATTCAGTAGTGCATGGTAATACATGAAAGTATGATTTTAACCTATTCATTCTTAAATTAAAGTATGTCCCTGGTTTAAAGTGGGTTTAAATTAGAGTATTATGTGTATATGCCCTAAATTTACTTCCTAGCAAATCTAATAGAACCGATAACCTTAATTTTAAATAATGCGATCCTATAAGGCCATGTTATACGATGTTTCTCCTCTCGTGCTTTCCATTTTAACGATTCTTCTATTCCGTTAAGCGTACACTAGTCGTGTATGTGTGTTTGCAAAGCTTTGCATGAAAATTCGTTTTGCTTACTCTTCGTCTTCTTCTTGTTCGCAGTCGTCGGCGTGTTTACCTTCTCTATGCGAGAACATCGTAAATATAATTTTCGGTTTAATTAACTGTTGCTGTCTGAGTCTAATTATTTAAAATTCTAGGCGGAGAGGTAGGCCGATGAAAAAGCAATTGCTTGGAGTGAGCTGTTAATGAATACTAGAATTTTAAAAATATTCCAAGTATTTTAACAAGTCCACTTTAAAACTTTCGTATAAAGTAGTAGTAGCAATAGGTTATAATTAATGGTTATTAGAATTGACAACGTCGTGGACTTCATTTTTGTTTCATATGATGTAGTTTTGATGAGTATACTGAAAAATCTCATAAGTAATCCAAGTATCTAGATATAACGCATTTCAGACATTTAAGCTATAACTCCTCTTGAAGGCACCGTAATACATTTTGCGGATCGCATGCAGCGTATTCGGATGTACGTATGTATACATCATACATATATGTAGAATAAGCAAGAATAAGTAAATAATAATGCTGGCTGCATTACAGTTTCATACTGTGAAACTGCATATAAGAGTGCAATTATTTTAATAAACTGTGACAGTTGTCACAATGAGCTTATACGAAAGAAGTGAATGAAATAGTTTACGTTCTCTCTACCGTTATTTCATGGAATACTTATTACTTTATGTTAATGCAGTTGGACGTTTTTAACATCGCCGCATTACATTGTTTATGTAAGACGAAGCTTTTCTTCCGTACGTAGCGAATCTGCATTGAAAATGGAAGGTCTTGTCGATTAGAATTAAATTACTGCACGGCTTGTTTAAGCACATCGAATACATGCGATGAATAAGTAAAGATTCGTCAATGAAAATTACATAACCGTACTTGTTTCGCAACCTTCTAATTTATGAGTAGATATGTACTTTACATACAAATTTACAGAACAAAGAGATATTGAGCATTTGATTCCGATCCGTCAGTTCGTTACGAACGTTTTGATGAAATGAGACAAAAATAGTCACTTCAGTCAAAATAGAAGTAAAACATAATGTATTCATTTATAGAAAATAAATTTTATGAAATTTTTCCAAATTCGGAGTTTGTCGAAACAGGACCAATTAATTTTAAAGGTTATCAAGGTTCATGCTCTTGGAGTACAGGTAACCCTTCACACCACAATCTACTCTAATAATAACGATGATCATTTCACCATACTCAACAACCGTCCCAATAGGTTTTCACATCCACTAAGATTAAAGGCGACTGAAAAACCTGAGTTATTTAGCTGCTCCCTTTTTCGGTACTGAACATCTTGGATGCGATCAACCGATATGGATTAGCTTTGATGAGTTAATGGAAATGTTATTACAACGCATTATATCCACATCTAGGTACAAAAATACGGAACCACTAGTTCAATTATTGCAAGCTTTTCTACTATAAATTAAACCCAAAAAATGGTAAACTAGATAATTAAATACACCGATCACAAATCTATACAGCTGGCAAACAATCAGCAAGTTGTCTATGAATACTTACAATATCAGATAAAGTTTCTCCAGCTATGGATTAACAGATAGAGAATCAAGGTGAATTAACTAGAATATCCTCAAAAGCCATTCACCCATTGAAAAATTAACTGCTTGCAGTCAACTTCATTACCTATAGTCAACGAGTGTAATTATCTAGACTTAGCACTAAACCGAGAATTTACATGTCAGTTTAGGATACACAAATCAGCTTAAAGCAGCAAGTAGGGACGTGACTGATATGTCGTAAATCCCCAGGAAACAATTCAGGAAACAAATACATGATCAGGCCATTATAGATGTACGGTGTCCAACTGTTGGCACAGGCCAAGCCATCAAACATAGAAATAATAAATATCTCATGCATCCTTTGCGTAGATATCAAAATTAGAAAGTTCAGTGCAAAGTACTGCCACCTCCTACAACTGATCAATTAATCAATTTATTGCCTTTTCTGATGGAATTATTTTCACAACTCATTGGTAAAAATGTATATGTATAATACAAGAAATATTTTGCTCATACTCATACTCATTAATGAAAAAGAGACAAAAACCCATTCTATCCAATTCATTTACTTCATATTTTATCGCCCATGAGTCCCTCGGTCGTACCGTTTGACCCGTTATGTTTTCCCGCCTTTTTATCCAATTCTTCATTCTTCGTCAGCGCCGTCAGACTCTGGAATCGGTCGCCGCAACCGTTAAAATTTGCTGAACAATTCCAAAGTCTCGTATGGCAGTTTGTACTTATTTGTCACCTTAGTACGTCTTGTTCTCGTAATCTGTGTTATAAGTACATTCCGGTGCTATAACGTGTTCTTATAAAATTTGTCATCAGCTTGCTACAGATAATCGTCTACGTATGGCACGTATTTTCGCGTAGCTACACCTTTTCAGGACAATTCGCACCTATTCTGCATCATCTGGAATGCTTAGAGGTTGATCGGAGTCACCCCAACCCACACACATAGTAGAAAAGATCTTTGTTTTGCCGCGTTAATTCGCTATTTTTTTGATATCACGGCGTAGATGCTTTTTAGCGCATCTGTCCGTACCAAAGAAAACTTGTTCCATTGAGAAATGGGTCAGGCGCTTATCACCAATGCACTTCTTTCAAGATACACGTAGTTTACCATTCCATAGCAACGAAATTGCTTATTATAACTGGAAAGCGGTTGCCAAGGAACATTGCTGCTAATTCCTTACACGACGAAATTAACTTCTATTTTTGTATACATTATGCTCATCTATTTTAATTATAAAGAGTATTTCTAAAACATTTTGCTCCTAGAAGTTCAACTAGATAAATTTCATAACGAGGTAAAGATTGTTGCAGGCTTTCCGAAACATTACAAGTCTACCCATACGCCTTTCTACAATTCTCTTGTGAGTACAGTAACAGAAGAGTTTGATTTTATTGTTTATTATAGACTGCGTGGTTACCGGTTGCAATCGTCGGAAGAAGTAGTACATGTGCTCAAAATGGCAATTTATACTTTTCCAAATAAACATCGGATTTGGTTTGAGTGTACACAAAACTGTACTTATCGATGTTTATGGAGGATATTTAGAAGAACAATCAAGGATCGTCAGTCATCCTGTTGTTTGTGTTTGTAGCTATATGTAGGAATAAAAACAGCTTCCATACAAAGGTTGCACAGTGATGATCAATCAACTTTTGAACCATAACATAAATTTTACAGTACAATGACTAGTACTTATACATCGGTGTATTATCTGCATACAAGTAAAAATACCTGTTTCTGTATGTAATCTGCCTAATTAGCACACAGGAAACATTAATAAGCAGTCAAAAATTTAATCTAATTGCCTTCACATTAAGCGGCTTTATGTTCCTCTGTCTGTAGTGCACCTACCGCAGATATAATAAAACATGTTAGTGTAAATATTTCCCAATAATTAAATTTAAACAAAAGTAGTGAGTGATTGAAGAAAAAAATGTACGATTCCGCTTAAGCATTAAGAGTTTATAACTTCCAAATTATAGCGACCATAAATTCGTTTGTCATCGAATATCTAGCGAATGGAGTTATAAAAGACTAAGAAGCGACTCAAGTTTCTAATGACGCATCAGATCTTATACCAATTTCTACTAGTGATGTTTCATAAATTTACAAATAAATTCCATATAATAACTAGTTAATAAGGTAACTAATATTGTGCTATTTTAAGATTCTTTGGTTTGGACAGTTTATCACCAATGAAGAAGCCATACAAAGTTGCAGGAGGATTACAGGAACGCTACTCCATCTAAAGTGAAAAAGTATGCGGAGTTCAAACCTGTTGGGTCTTCCTTTGGAGACGAGGCACGTGAAAGAAAGCCAACAGAAATGGTTCCGTGGAACGTAGTATTCTAATGTTGGCAATGTACTAATATACAGTGCGTTCCATTAAGAAACGTATGTAGTGGGATTTAAATTTAAAAAATCTGTATATGGTGAAATGAATGAACTATAACTATAAGGAACCTCAATGTTGGGTAAAACGAGTAGTTGTGAGGCACACATGCACTGACCAAAATAGGAAAAAAGGCATAACTTAAAACAACGGAAAAAAGTTGTAGTATGTAGAGAAATATATTAGCAATAAGTGTTGACCTATCTTAATGCAAGAAATAAGAAAAAAAAAAACATATATGATCCCTTTTTAAAATAACAAGATTAACATGCAAATGGAAGCGATATTTTCGGTGAAATATTTTCCCACTTGTGAACCACTTGCGTGGGTACCTCTATATAGAATCATTCTATAAGTTTTTACAAATTATTCGGCTTTTGTCTACTTGTCTTCTACGCCTTTAACTCTTCTGCCTTCATGTTTCTAGATAAATATTCCTCAATATTTTACAAATATACAGTAGAATCCGTACCTATTAACAATGAATGAATGGAGTAGCAGAAAAGCCTGTTTATTTCTTTCCAGCGCAATATTTTTGTTGAAGGTGGGGAATCTCTATTACAAACGAGTTCCTTAAAAATGGATTCAATTGATTATTATTTGTGTTTGTAATTGATCTCCATTTCTACATATAGTAAAATTGGGATAACGTCGGCATTGTTCCATACCTGAGAGCTTACACAAATGAAAATTCTAGATGTGCATGTAATTTTTACTGCAGTTAACGATCTGCTTTCGTTATCCATAGCAGTTGAAAAGTTAGCATGTAAGTAATTAGTAATACTCATGGAGCAACCAGCGTCAGCTATGATTAACGGAATACGAACGACTTATTTTTCCCACCCTGCAGCGTTGGCGATGTCTTAATTAGAAATTGCGTGCATCTTAAATACGAAAATACGAGAATGTATAAAGGAAAATGAAAATTAAACTATAAATTTTCTGTTCTTTATAGCCCGGTTAAGATTAATGTTATAACCACTGTTACTGGTGTTCCGGTTATAACAATCTAAAGAGTTTAATTTGCTAAGTATATAAGAATACGTATTCTGGTGCGGATCTATGTAATTAATTCTAAAACACCAATCTTTTGTAATTCTTTTTGTGCCAGTGCTTAATTAGATAAACTGATTACTCTACCGATTAGGAAAGATAATATCAGAATTTTATTTTTCGATAAGTTGTATATATTTTCAGTAATAATTTCTAGCAAGCAATAATAGTGTAGGAAGACACGTTAGTAAATATATAGTGTCAACATAACTGAAAATAAAGTCTGTCAAATCTATATTACGTACCTGAATCAAATGTGATTGAGAAAATTGAAGGTACTTTTATTTTTGCAATAGCACTGCAACAACTGCACTAATATATCGTTGCATTTAATGTCGCCCATTTCATGTTTGTATGTCAATTGGCTTAATGCATAAATGACAGTGCACTTCCCCCACACATCAATCATCGATTTTAAGTACTAAGGGTTACTATTACTATTATTATTATTACTATTATTATTATTTTTTTCCCGTCCTCTCGATTTTTGCAATATGGTGGATATAGAACTCATTTGAACCAAGTCGCACGGTCACTCCTGTCTTAGAAATTTTCTGTTGTGAATGTTTCCAGAATTACTGCTGTATGAATGTTTATAGGTATGTACAGCTCTTGCAATATAAGTTGGCGAGCGGTGGGGATGCGCCGTAAATGTATTTAGGACACGTACCTCCTACCTGTCTGATTCAGATAGTGCATAGGAATTACCATTGTCGTATCAATATTAGTTCCGTAGGGAAAGGACGAATGATAGGCAATCTATCCCTCCTCTATCTGCGCGAACTCACTCCCACCCTACGCCAACTTATATTGCGAGAGCTGTATGTAGGGACCAATGTACAATGTTTTAAGGTGACTTAAGAAATTGTTGGCCGTGATACCTGTTACAGAGATTACAATTGCACTATTTTTCTTGACTTTAGAGCTCTTTTAATTCAATGGTTAGCGATGTGTATTTTGTAATTTTTTCTTGTTCCTTCTGCACAACATTTACATAGATCACTCGCCATTGAAATATCTGTTACGCAGGTTTTCGTTTCCTTTTTGTTGACAGGTGTGGTACCTAATCTATTACTTATGTATGACCGTTTTGTCTGTGTGTAGTATCCCAATGATACTTGTATTGTTCGCTCTCCAGTATGGAAGCAGGGGCATGTTTATAGTACGGGCCTTATGCCTGTATTAATTATAGTTCTTGTGGCAACTGCTGGTGAAGAATTCTTGCTCGTGTATTGCGTCTGTCCAAATAGACTGTTCTATCCGTTTGTTTGGGCCCTTGCTTATATATTCTACTCGTTCTTTATCGTGTTTACATCTTCTAGATGTATCGGTGTGTAGAGCTTCGTTGATACCATTTTTTATTGCAATAAAATTATGTTCTATTGCCGAGATGAATCTTTCGGTTTTTGGGAAGAGATGTCCTGCTTGGTTATTTTAGTTATTTGCGTTACTTGTTTGTCGATCTGTTCATTATTCTCTGCGTTATATTTACCGTGAAAGCCGTCTTAAACTATTTCTACGTTTTCCCTTCCATTGTGGGCCGTATTGCTTTCATTTTGCGTGCTATCATGTGTTAAATTAAACGGTGTGTATTCTTTTTCTACTTTGAAAATTGCTTCATTAAAGGGTGTAACTTTATTTTCCAAATATTTTCTTCAATTTTCAAGCTGTGTGCTGCGTAGTATATGGATGTCTATTAGTCCTCTTCCTCCTTGTGCATGTACTAGGATGCTGTATTATTATTATTACTATTATTATTATTTGTGTGTTTCTTCTTAAGTACTTCTAGCCGTTGTTGACTACTGCATTTATCCTTCTATACATGCATATGTGGAGTATAATATATCTTCCGATGCCGAATTCCATACGACTCCCCTTAGTAAATTCTTCAGTTAATTTTAGAGGTGTCTGCATTTGTGTTTTATTTGATGCAAATATTTTAATATCGTCCATATGAAGCAGATCGTTTATCGTAAGTTATTCTGTATTTCGATATCTGATATTTCTTCAGAGCGTTGGGGAGAGATTTGACACATAAACAGAACCATAGAACCTTAAGGGAGTTGCCTTGAAGTATCTGTCTTTTTACCTGTACTTCATCTGTCTCTATATGCATATTGCTTGCTGCGAGCTGTACTATTCGCTAGCTTTCCACGACTTTAGCTTTGCATGTGTTCACTAATACTATAAATGTCTAATGCCTTAAGTATACATATACGACATGTGATTGAAATATATCGCCAAAAAAGCATAAAAATTATATATAGAAAGCCTTTCCCATAAACTGATGATTGGGGGATAAAATTGGCACATTAGCTAGTTGTGGTAGTATTAAAGATTTATATTTCCAAAAACTAATAGCATTTGAAAGTTTTCCATTCTACATAGTTTAAGAACTTATTAAAACAATACAAATGCTGCCTAACATTAACATTTTTCCAAGACTGTATGTATTTGAGGAGTGCTAAAGTAGCATCCATCATCGTCTATTTGTAGAAAACGACGTTGTAATAGAGTAACCCCTGTACTATAAACCCTTCCTACCCACACATCAAGTAGTCGTACCTCGTATCCTGTACCTAACTTTCGTACATTAAACTTTAGTTCACTTTATTATTGTAGAAATTCTATTCCAATGGATGGAGGGATTGAAAGAACCAAATTAAATATCGGAAATTCAATACCTACACTAACCAGTACACTAAAAGAATTTGAAACGTCCGATACGTTCCTCGCGTGTGATACCTGCAGCTGGACGGCCAACATAACAAACTTTAGTTTCTTCCTGTTGTTTATTCTTGTTTGTGTTGGGTGTAGTTTATAAACACAACTACCAAGCGCGCATGTCGTCCTCATTAACCTCATCGATAGCCTTTCGTCGAACGCAAATCTGAGTCCATAGTTCATATCGATAGTCTGTCGTCGGGCATATTTGTGAATGGTCAATGCCGAAGCTTACTACTCTTCAAAAATTTTATACTAAACTGTACCCGCTCATGATTGACTTTCCACTGTGAGTGGACACTGTGCTTTCAAAATAGCTCGTTTCAATGAAGAGATTTTTTAATCAATTGCCCTTTTAGCATACTTCCTCCAAACTTCAAAGTTTAAATTTATACAGTTCCTACACTTAAATCGATGGACAATCTACTGAGTATAAAGTTAACTGGATTCTGATACACATCTATGGTACTTGATCCTGATAAAAAGATGCGCCCACTAAGTCCCAAACAATTTCGGTAAGACCTGAAATCCAAGTCGTACAAAAATCACACGAATTTCTCGTGTTAATTGAGATTTGTCCAACATACTGTGGTTTTATCTGTTGAATAAGAAATTAGTAAAGTATTTATGTTGTTCAACAACTATTTTGAAGTGCATGGGACCCCTTTAAAAAGTAGTACATTAAATACGACAATTTTACTTGATTTTTATTTTTAAAACCCGTCTATGGGATACCTTATTAGCTCACTTTAAGAATATTGTTGTAACTTTGTCTTATTATTCTTTCAGGTGATGTACATATGTCGTATTCCTTTTAGTTCTTGCGTTGCGGTTATTCATTATATCCACATTACGAATACTTCAAGTGGCCCTTGTGACGGTAAAAGGATAATTTCAGAATTTTGTCAATATAATTTTAATTGTTTATTGTAGATTAGATATTCTCTAAAGGTAAGTAAAAATTTATTATTTTAGAAACAAATACTCTCAATTTCTTAGGTTGAATTTATTATTTAATTAGTAGATTATTGTCCCATTAATACTTAATTTTTACGCAGAAGTATTCTTTCGTGGACGATAGAAGAAATTAGTAACGTTAACATTATGCAATTAATTTTACTTTCCTTTTTCATATATGAAAAATCTCGTAACACCAAACAAAAAGTTTCAATTGAGTTACTTAATCATTCCGTATATACCTAAATAAAAATGCGGTAAATCTCAGATCAAACATAAGACATTATGGGTCGTTCATCCTGTAGGCTTCTCACAACTTCTCTTGATTTGTCGCTGTTAAGCTGTATTTTCCTGCGCGATCTGAATTGACGTTGGCGCTATCTCTCACCGTTTACGGGCAACTCTTCGAAAATGTTGCAAACTGAAAGAATGCAGAACGGACTGGGTACGGATGAACGCGGATCTAGCGTTCGCTATATATTTCATTGGTTGAAATGCTATTCCACCGCGGCGTAATATTAGCAGTAGTGAATTCTTATAGAAAAAGATAGCTGGTATGCCTGTGTAGCTAAATCACTAGTAAATTTTGGTTTAAATATAAAATATATCGTACATTCCATAGATATATATTTTCAACTACTATTGATTATATTTTTGCGTTCTAAAGTCTACAATTATTGTGATAAAAAGATTGAATTAAAGAAAATAAATTGTTTATACAGGATGTATTAATGGCGTGGAGAATGATGTTGCATGTAACTGCCAAATATTTCAGACGCAGTAGTGGCAAATGTGCTCACACTATGATATTAACTAATTTATCACTTCATGGTTCATGACACCTAAAAATCTATCAAGTTCGTTGTCGTTCACTCAAGAATGCAGTGAGTAACTTAATTAATACAATGTTAACGTTTAACACAATGAAACCTAAATCCCATACGATATCAAAGTATGACGATCTGTTGATTTATGTGGTAGCATAAGTTTACCCATTGAAAGTCTAACTTCTATCTTTGCTAAAACACAACCGTTCCAAACCATATCTACCCATATTAACGTTGTTCTACGAATTACAGATTAACTACATCTAACTTGTAGAAAGAGTGCCTTCAATTTTAAGCAGTTGAATTCCCTTCCCAAATCTTAGCTAAGCTATAAACATTATTATTTATTCCAAATTTTATACTATACTATAGAGTATTTGCTCTTTGTTAGAGGTGTTCTGAACCCACACCTTATACTCTGGTGGTCAACGCTGTTGTGGTACAGCGCTCTTATTTTAGATCAATCATCTTTTACATCTACATATGGTCACAACCAATTATTATTTTAAACAACCTTCAACAAAAATGAACGTGTAGGACACATAAATAAGGGAATTGGCTGTATATGCCCCGAACAAGCAGTACGAGTTGTCAACTGCATTGACGAAATTTAATGTTTCAACAAGTTTAATTTGATTTTGACAATATCCTGGTGTTTGATTGTAGTTGTGTTTTGCAGACTCTCAAAATGTGAGATTTGGAAAGTACGCAATCAATTTTTTTACTGAAATTTCGACCACATTGCGCAAACGAGTGAAAAGAAAACGGCCACAGTAGTACAAAAGCGGATGGATCCTGCACCAGGAAAGCGCGTCAGTCTCTATGGATTTCTCTCTAAAACAGTTTTTAACTAAGAAAACTATCACTATTTTTCACCACCCCCTTACTCACCAACCCTTGTTTCTTGTGACTTTTCCCTCCCAAAAATATGGGCCATATTGTGTCGGTAAAAGGGGTGAAAACGAAAACAACCCGGTTTCTAAAGAATAAGAAGTGATCTGCAGCATATTGAATAATGGCAACGCCCTATGTAGCTCAGAAAGAGCTTAGTTTGAGTGACATTACAAATAATTTGTTATCTTATGTCAATAGAATTTGTTGTAGGCCCAATCGCGTTAGGTCTGTGTCCGAGATGGTATGCGAAAATTAAACCATAGTAGCTCTAGATCATTGTTATAATAGGCAAGTTTCAAAACCCCCACAATTCACACCTTTAGAGACCAGTCGAATTTTGGTGGTATCAGCCTGGTCGCTATATATGGGATGATGTATCGCGTGAGCTGCCGCTTCCCAGTTCCGCATTAAACAGGAGTTTGCACGCTTATTAAGATGATTTCTTAAGAGAACATCTGACAAGGATGCAGACTCCTATAGTGTGAGTATTGCTCCTCATCGGAGACGTACAGCTTTTGCTAAAAACCTGTGGATTTAAGGCAAGATGGAAGTCGAATAGAACTTTCCACTGTCCGTCCAAGCCCTTGAGAGCCTCAAGAGTCTAGCACAAGGAAGGAATAGAACAGACTCCAGAAAACAGTAACAACGTGGGCAGTATCCCTTTTTGAAGATCGACTGGTCTTGCCAAAAGTATGGGAATTCGGGACTTGAAAAGAGATTTACCTTATTATTCCTAAGAATGAAGGTCAAACGGGGGTCTTGGACGTAAGTGTAGTCCACGAGGACAAAAACCGATGCACCTATCCAGAGAGAGAGACAATTGTAATTAAGCTGCGGAAGTGTTGGCAATCTTAAATATCTGTAACCTGTAGGTTTGAAAACTCGGCGTTGATCGTAGATTAGTATTAGGGTACAAAAGATAGCTCATTTGTAACCTGTCACTGGAATCGTAATTGAATGAAAAGGAGTAGCTCTTTGAAATACGTACATTCTAGTCAATGTACTCAAGTCTGTAAATACTTACAGACATTGAAAATATGTAGATTCAATCTATTATGAGGCCGCATATACTTAATTCTTTGGGAAACGTTGCATTGTAGATACCAATTAAAACCTATACTACTTACAACTTAGTTGTCGAAATCCGTAGTTGGACATCTCCAAAATGATATGGAAGAAGGTGATGACCACTTTGTGTGATTATGTGATAGAAGGATCCCCAGGATGTTCGAAGTCGAGTCAGCTTGGCAAATATTATAAAACGATTGGCCTCGTTACGCTTTGTGTTTTATCAAGAACAGCTAACATATATAAGTGTTTAAACAAACCCTACACTAGCGGCACATCGTATGTACGTGACAGAGACAGAGAGTGAGACTGAAGCTAAGCACTTAAAGTGTTTTCAGTTTGGCCCTCCAAAACGTCTCAAGTAGATAATTTAGAGGGTGTAATCTATTCTGGGACGTGAAAAATTTTAAAAAGTTCAGGACAACAGGAACGGCGCGGCGTGGGGTTACGGAATACCAACAATATTAAATGGAGCTTACGCCCTGCCGTCATTTGGCAAAATGAAACCATGAATCATCTTATGACATAGCTTCGACCTAGAATATAAGTATGTACCATTTATAGATTAGTAACAATGAAGGAAATATTATTACTATAACAGGAAGGCTTGGAAACAATTCTAGCATGATAAACCTAAAAAGAGAATTTTAATTCATTGCGGTTGTAGTTTTCACCTTGAGCTATGTAACCTTCTAATATGCTTCTAATATTAGTGAATGGAGTTCCGAAGAAAATACGAGATCAACTGATTTACCTCCAAAATTTTTGCAATGAGCTGTATCAAACAGGTTTCGAGTTCATTTTAATTTTTGGTGCGCAGAAAAGACATCCAGCTCCCTTTTATTACTGAAGTACAACGGTTAATTTTGAAGATATCGAGTGTTAAATGGTATGAGTGCGAAAATGCATGTTAATGTAACAAATAGTTGGGTAGTCCTTAAGAAAAAGTTAGGATACTTGTTCACATAAGAAGAAGATATAGTTACTACTACTGAAAGTATAACTGAACTCAAAATGCACTTCTGTATGTGTAGTATGATGGCGAAACACAAGACCGAGTACAAAAATATTGTTTTCTAATATATTAGGAAAGGATAATTCTTATATAGCTGATATATCGGAATTCCATCGAATAACACTTAGTCTAGTAATCAGAACTGTGAACGGTGGCGGTTAAAAATTCATCCCTCTTTCTGTTCTCTAGGCAGAGCGTATTCAACAACAGGTGGTTTTCTAACGCTGCCACAAACTTTGGTGGAAATAAAATACGATGGTAACATATTCCCGCCGTAAAATGCTTCGTAATTGTAGTATGTGTAACACACAATCGTTTATGGTCACTTTGTCCGAAAGGAAAGGACCCTCGGGATAGAATTTGTATTTATCTCGACCATCACATTATAAATATGATTATGTCGTATTTATGTATACAGTTGTAAATATGAAATTTTCACTGTTTCATCAGTTGCATCATTATTGAAATACTTTTTCCTTGTACAATTTAACTAATATATTATACGTTTCCGCTATTAATATTATTAAGAGGTACGAACAAGATAATTAACAGCTTTTACTACGGTTTCGTTCTTTACATACAATTGGCTGCGTAGATGTACAATTTTTTTACGAAACTTTTATTGTTACGCTACACTTGTCTGCTGCAAATGCATTCTTGGCAATTAACTTTACATACATTACGTCGTCATATAAGACGGAATGAGATATGGGTGGTTCGTGTTAATAAAATATCAACTTTTAAAGTATAAGTTCTATAACGAAAGTAATTTACGGCTTCAGATACCTGAGGATTTGTTCAATGAATAACTCAACATGAAAAACGTAATTATTTTCTTATACGTTTTCTACTTGGTGATGCAGAGCTTGGCATTTGCAAGAATTGCGTACACTTTGAAAGAGTAAGCGATTCATTGTACTTAGATATTACCAACGCACAATCTTAAAATACTGTAGTGAATTGTAAACGGGCTTTACAGTTTCGAACAAAGATTAAATCAATTTCATCATATTCTTTGAAATTTGTTCTACATACATATTAAGAAAGGAATCAAAAATCAAAAATAAGTTTTAGATAGTCATTGTTGAAATCATAGAAACAACTAATATTATATATACAAAGGCGATTAGTAAAGTAATTTCCTTTTCCGCCTAGTGAGCAGAGGAGTGGGAACATCAGCGCGACCGCAGCGCTGCGGTGTAGTCTGGTTTAATATGGATCTGGCAGTGCTAGTGCCAGTATCGTTCGGACATTCTTTCGTGGTATTTTGGTTGTTTGAAATAACTGCTGTTTTGGTAATATCCATGAAACACCATACGAAATTTCCTTGTAGTGCGATCTCCCTCAGTAACTGCAGGACTTGCAATCTATTTCGCCTGTTGATACATTCTCCATGTAGTTACATTTTTCGTAGTTTTTCATGAACTGAATAATGTTGATCGTTTAGATGTGACTATTGAAATTTATTTTCAAATTCAAGAAATCTCTTGAACATGTTCGTCCTTTCCACTACTTTACCTTCTAAAGATTTTGGTTTCCTTTGTTTCAACGTCATTGAGTCCGTATTGAAATATATCATTAGGGGGAATCTAGTTTTTAGAAAACATATAGTAATTCACTTTTGTAACACAGTGTTGTCAAGTACTTTAAATTTGCAGATATATTGGCATATGCACAACAAAATAAGTTTGGGATAACAGTAACTAAGAACAATAGAAAAAAGGGCCTTATTTACCGCTCTAGCGCCATATAGCAATTATTATTACTATTATATATATATATGTTAGTATCACTGTTATTATTACTATTAATAACACAGCCTCACAAAAGAAAATTTGCCCCATCAAAAAGAAAGAAAATTTTAAATATTTCAGGAAATCTGATTCCAAAAATACCATTACGTTTCTTCTATCAGCTGTAGTTGTTGAGTTAGACAAAAATTAAATACTTCATATATTTTCACTTATATTGTTGCAATAAACTTCTGAACAGACCTTCTTTTTACTTCCAGTTGTTTACTACAGTTCTTTTTACTTCCCTAATCTTTCTAGGCAAGAAACCATTTATTTATCATCTTGAATTCCCCTACTTACCCCCAATGGTTACCAAGAATACCGGCTTAGATGTGTTTATGCAATAAACACTTTCCAAGAATGTAGGTCATAAAGGGTTTATGAAAGAGGCGGTATAATTGCTATATAAGGTTTACCTTCCAATAATATCTGCATAAATAGCTATAAAGATATCTACGTGTCAACCTTTGATTCAGTTTAAACTTGAGCTTTCTGGGAAGTGTGTTTGTTCAATAAGTGTTATTAAAATCATGACTTCTACAAACAGACGTACAATAGTTGTGTTAATCATCCAGAAGTTTTTTGCTATATATGTGGCGAATACATTATTAGAGAAAATAGAAAACCCATTTCTGAGTTTGTGAAAAAGGCATGCATGGCCTATTTTGGTGTTCATCTAGGAGATGAAGATAAAACTTGGGCGTCACACGTTTTCATGTGTTGAGAACCTGCGCCAGTCGACAAAAGGACAAAGAAAGTGATTGAGATTGGGATTGCAATGGTATGGAGGGAACCAGAAAACCATTTTGATGATTGTTACTTTTGCCTATTAAATATAAAGAGTATTAATCGGAATAATCGACATAATTGGACATATCCCAATTTGGATTCAGCGAGAGGACCTATTCAACATTGAAAAGAAATAGCAGTTCCAATATTTAGTAACCTACACATGTTACCAGAGGATGATGATGAAATGTCTTTTTGTGAACATGAAAGTAGTGACTTTGAAAGGGACTCAACATGTCAAGAAAGGTTTACCCAGGAAGAATTAATTGACCTTATTAGAGATTTAAACCTTTCAAAGGAGTCTTCGAAGTTGCTTGCTTCTAGACTTAATGAAAAAATCTTCTTTTTCCGGAAACAAAAATTGCGTGTTACCGTATCAGAGAAAAATATCTTATTCTCAGGAAGCTAACTTGGTACTTTGCAACGACATAAAAGGCCTATTACAAAAATCTGTATATCAGAGTACACATCAATTAGCAACTTTTTATAGATAGGTCCAAAAGAAGTCTGAAGTGTGTTCTTCTACACAATGGAAAGAAATATGGAAGTATCCCAAATGGGCACTCCACAATGATAAAAGAGGATTATAAATCAATATTTGTACTATATAAAAAAATAACTATTACACAAATGGATGGGTGATATGTCTTTGTTTTTAATACCTTGCCAGTTTCCTGCAATCACTAATGAAAAAATAAGAGCAGGGATATTTGATGGACCTCAGATAAGGCAATTGATAAAAAACCCACACTTCACAGAATCAATGACTGAAATTGAGTCCAATGCATGGTCTTCTTTTGTTGAAGTTCTTTAAATTTTTTTGGTAATTGTAACTTGAAAAATTACGAACAAATAGTGAACTTTTAAATATTGGGTTGCCATATGAGCATTAAAGTCCATTACCTCCACAGTCATTTAGAGAGACTTTCTGCAAACCTTGGTGACATTAGTGAGGAGCAGGGCGAACGATTCCACCAGGTAATCAAAATAATGGAACAAAGGTACCAGGGCAAATGGGACAAACACATGATGGCTGATTGCTGCTGGAGTATTAAGAGAAACGAACCCATTGAGACGTATGCAAGAAATGCGCTGAAAGGAAAGTTTTTAAATTACTTTAAATATTTATTTTGGATAATAACACTTGTAAATATTCGTTTTATGGAATAAACTATTTTCCTTTTTATTTATGCGTTTTTAATAGGTTGTATTGGAACCTATATTTATATGCAAGGACAAGACTAGCTAACTAGAAATACGTGCTCACATCTTTTGAAGACAAGCTGATAGAGAAAATCTGATGGTATTTTTGTTTAAAAACAGTTAAAAAGTCCGGCAGTGAAATATATGTTGACCAGTGTAATAGAAAACAGGCCAACTCGGTACGCCCACATATCCCATAACAGGATGTAGAAGTCAATCTTGTACAGAAGTTTAAATACCTTTGCATAGTGACAGACACTAGAAAACAGGTTGTACGGTGGTTGATAAAGAAGGGGAGGTTAAATAACCATTGCTATATAAAATATACATTGCTGTATGGAGTCCAGAATTCCTAGAAAAGGTTTGGTTTTATCAAATATTAATTTACGTTATACGATTCTAAACCAAAGCGGTTTATTAACAGTATGGAGGTCGCTGTCGCCTGTAGTGGGTGAGTAACTACTTGAGTAGATTTATAGTGACGGAACCACGTTTATTATTTATGTATCCATGTAGCCCAATAATTGACGTAGCACATTTAAGAGTAAACGCGAGCAAAGTAATTTTAGCATACAAAAATCAACATGTGTCAACGTATTAGTCTGTATTGGATACATGATCTACTATATATCCGTAATCCGTTAGCACCACAAATATGTAGGTACATATTAACAAAGCATATTTTCTTCTAAACACCAACATATTTGGATTTCTCAATACGACATGGATCAATTACACTTTGGTGTTGACAGACTCGCTAAGAATAACTGTCTAAGAATGCTGAATAGAAAATAACTTGAAATAAGTGAAAGAAACTAACCGCCAAAGATCAGTTTTCTTCGTTTGCATTATAACATAAATGTATATATATATATATATTTCGTGACCTTTTTTATACTTATCTTATATGATAGATCTCTACCACTAATAGGTCAATAAAACAAGGCTGGTTTGAACGATACTTATATTTTCAGAACGTTTACAAACGTTTTCGGAATACCTTCTTCAGTGAAAATATAACTAGATAAATATATAAACAAACATTTGTTTTTTATTTGGGAACTATCAACAAAATGACTAATGACTAGGATTTCTTGATATAGAGGATGTGTAACAAACTTTTATATATATATATATAAATTATAAAAACTAAATTAATGTGTAAACATACATGCAAATTAAGTAAAACCCTATATCAAAAAATCTTTGTCGAAACCTTAACAATTCTGTTCAAGGACTAGGGAAAACCCAAATTTAAAAACCTAGCCAAAGGTTTCCTTCTTAAGAAATGCAAATGTCATTTTAACAAATTGCTATATACATTACTTAAATTTTGAATATCGGTTCTGAAATTAATAGTTTTAGTGTCTTTTTGTATATTTATCATTTCATATATTAGTCTTTTTTATAATTATTCTCTGTTTTTAATATAATTGTGTTTTCAAAATCAAAGTAATGCCCAAGATCTTTGTAATGCTTTGTTACAGCGGTCATTGCACCAAAATCATTATTTAAAGAATACTTATGGCTATACAACCTTTTCTTTAAATATTGTTTCGTCTGACCGATGTAACAACCATCACAGTCTTTACAGTTTATTTTATAAACTACATTACTTTGATTTTTGTTTAATTATTTTAGATTTAGTATTAGTAAAAAGAGATCTGTTACTATAATTTGGAATGAAAGTAATGTTTATGTTGTTTTTATTAAACTCTTTTTTTTATTTTTTCGCTTAAACCTTTTTATAAGGAATAGCGTTATAAGATTTATTGTTATTATTTTTAATTCCTCTATTATATAATTTGTTAATTCTATTTTTTATTATTTTTTGATAAAAACTATTTGGATAATTATTTTTATCTAAGATTTCTTTAACTTTGTTTAAATTCTTTTCCTAAATTCAGGATTAGCTAATCTAACCGCTTGATCAACTAAACCGGTAACTGCATTAATTTTATGTAATTTTGATGTTTCTGAAAAAAATAATTTAAATGTCTTCCTGTATTGGTAGACTTTATATGCCAATTTGTTTTTACAATGCCGTTATTATGTATGACTGTCACGTTCAGGAAATTCAATGAGTTATTAGATTCTCTCTCATATGTAAATTTTAATCTATTATGATAACTATTAAATGAATCTAATATCTCATCAATATTATCCTTTTCTTACGGAACAAAAACAGTCATCCACATAACGTCTGTAAAAACTTACACTAGAATTTAGTTTTGCCAAACAAGTTTGTTTCTAGGTCCTCCATTACCAGGTTTGCGATAACTGCTGATAATGGAGAACCCATTGCAGTACCGAAAATATGTTTATAAATTTTATTTTGATATGTAAAATAAGTAGAATTTAAACAAAGTTTCGAAGCTGCAATGAATTCCTCCTTTGGAAGATCTGTAAAATCTTTATGGAATTCCATTTTTTATCTAAAATTTTTAGTGCTAAATCCACAGGAATATTAGTAAATAAAGAAACAACATCTAAACTGATTAATTCGTAATTATTAGGAATTGTTTGATTTCTAACCGAATCTACAAATTCCCATGAATTTTTCACATTATATGTAGTTTTACCTACAATATTGCTTAAAATTTTAGATAAAAATTTGGAAAGATTGTAAGTGGGGGAATTAATGCAATTTACGATTGGACGTAAAGGCATATTATCTTTATGTATTTTAGGAATACCGTATATTCTTGGAGATATAGAATTTAGAATTTTTAAATGGTTACTTAAATCTTTAGAAATATATTTTCTTAAAAACCAACTATTTATTAGTTTATTTATTTCATTTTGGAATTTATTTGTTGGGTCTGATAATAATACCGAATAAGTTTGATTCGTTCCAAATTATAGTAACAGATCTCTTTTACTAATACTAAATCTAAAATAATTAAACAAAATCAAAGTAATGTAGTTTATAAAATAAACTGTAAAGACTGTGATGGTTGTTACATCGGTCAGACGAAACAATATTTAAAGAAAAGGTTGTATAGCCATAAGTATTCTTTAAATAATGATTTTGGTGCAATGACCGCTGTAACAAAGCATTACAAAGATCTTGGGCATTACTTTGATTTTGAAAACACAATTATATTAAAAACAGAGAATAATTATAAAAAAGACTAATATATGAAATGATAAATATACAAAAAGACACTAAAACTATTAATTTCAGAACCGATATTCAAAATTTAAGTAATGTATATAGCAATTTGTTAAAATGACATTTGCATTTCTTAAGAAGGAAACCTTTGGCTAGGTTTTTAAATTTGGGTTTTCCTAGTCCTTGAACAGAATTGTTAAGGTTTCGACAAAGATTTTTTGATATAGGGTTTTACTTAATTTGCATGTATGTTTACACATTAATTTAGTTTTTATAATTTATATATATATATATATAAAAGTTTGTTACACATCCTCTATATCAAGAAATCCTAGTCATTAGTCATTTTGTTGATAGTTCCCAAATAAAAACGAATGTTTGTTTATATATTTATCTAGTTATATTTTCACTGAAGAAGGTATTCCGAAAACGTTTGTAAACGTTCTGAAAATATAACTATCGTTCAAACCAGCCTTGTTTTATTGACCTATTAGTGGTAGAGATCTATCATATAAGATTTTGCATTATAACTGAAGAATTCTCGGGTTATTGCAAGTAAAACAAATAGTCACTTTTATGCTTGTCCCTCGGCATGGAAACTAGTTTTCCATTAAATTTATCTCAATTTTATAAAAAAATTTATTATTCATTTTATGTATGCAATTTTTCAACACATTCATCGATCACCAAACCATCAAAATGTATTATTAGATGAAATATAAGAAGAAGACAACCATGAAACCAATTTAAATGCAATCTAACATTACATATCAATATAATTTCCACGTTTAAACCAAATCAGTTATTTTCTTCGTTATCGAATATAGGTTTTAATTCATTTCGACTGATCTAATTATTTTCCAATTCCAAGGAAAATAAATTTATTTCGCCTAACATAATTACACTAATTATCTGTATCTGTATTTAAACAAATTAACAACAAAAAGTTCTTTAAAATCACTCGAGCTTGTTAAAATAACAAAAAAGGTACATACCGTCTGAATCCATGATGAATTATCGATTGTCGTCCGACTACCTATAAATAATAAGCAAGAAGATAATCATTTTACGTTATAAATCCACAACTAGTGCAATTGAGTCCATAAATAAAAAGATACAAATAATACTTTCAATATTTAATATGCTCAAATTAATGACTACAGGAAAAATGGATATAATAACATACGCTTATCCATTCAACCATTACGTGCATATGAGAATATGACTGATATCTGGTACTATAGAAGAATATTCTGTAATTTATGACTAAAAAAAAAAACATAATTTCTACGGAACTGACATGCTGCAGTAATTATTTACATTAATAAATAACAATTCGCGGGTCTGACGTAATATTGGAATACACGTAAACATGATGGAACAACATATAGCCTCATTGTTAACTATTTTGGTTTGTTTATATTACATTAACGTTAACATATTATCAGAACGGACAAAGCAGTTTAGTTGTATCTTCTGCTAAAATACCTTCAGGACCTCCAGTGTGACAGTTAAGAAATTATTATTATCTTCAACAAAAGTAGTCGAATTGCGTTACGACTTACTGCCTAATCCACCAGATTTACCAGATCTGACTCCTAGCGATTTCTTCTTGTTAAAAATTGCTCGGTAGAAAGAGATTTCAGAGAAATAAAGAGGTGATACCGAGATAAATGCATATTTTAAAGAGTTTCCCGAAAATATTTTTTGAAGGGTTTGAAAAATTGTAAACTAGCTGGGATAAGTAGAGTTAGGAGAGGATTATGTTCAAAATAATAATAAATATATTTTTACGGTAAAACAACTTATTTTATTGAAAAATCACTCTTCCATCAAACCGCCTTCGTAGTTAGGTACAAACAGTCAGGATACAAAAATCTAGCAAACCTGTAACTATAAAAGTCAGCCCGAAAACTATAAAGTAATTGAACTAAAGATCCACGACTGTAATCTAGAGCTGTTAAATGTATAATATAAATCTAAACTTTAAAGTGAAATGGGATTAATCTGTGTCAAGGTACAATAACTGTTAGATATTATCAAAAGAAAGGCGTTTACATAAATAAAATATATTTTTTGTAAAATATATAGTATAAAAATTAATTTGCGGGCGACGAATTAACCCACCTGTGTAGAACCATTAATTATCACAAAAGAAAGGTAATAATTGGAGCAGTAATCCGCCTATGCGATCAAGGTCGTTTTGATTTGGGGGCTTGACCTATGCAATCCGCATATAATTCTGCTAGTAAATTGAATATGCTGCATCACCTTGGATGGAGATGTCATTCTTTTAAGCCCGCTTTTGTTACTTTCAGCAGCGCACAGGCGTGAACTTCTTCCTGTTGTATTTACATAATTGAAAATACACTTTTCTTTCTAAAGTTGATGCAACGCTTACTGTTTCTTATATAAAGCAATTATATTGTTTATCATTTAGTTTTCCTATTTTAGGCAGTTAGCTTAATTTTCTGCTGTTAGATTTTGCATAGATCACCAATTAACCCTGTAGTAAACATAGAAGTATCTCGTATGTAGTTTCGAGTCAATATTTTCAGTTTTCCGCTTCGTTTATGTATTATTAAGTTAGTACAATTCATAGAATAAGTATAGTCAGTATGTGTTTTTCTTAATCACCTTTTCGCTATTACTTATTTGCTCTCATGCGTATATTTTCTTGTTTTTGCAACCTCTCATTTTAATTGAAGGTAAGTAGAATAAATATTATGGTATCAGCGATGTTGTGATCAGTGGTCAGGATGAGAAAACATTGCATATTAAAATGTACTACTTAAAGAATCAGCACCACCTCATATAAACGCCAATTGATCATAAAAGCAATGATGATATGAAGAAAGAATTGACTGCGTTTCCAAAGTTGTTAACCGTGTGCTGTAATATCACGGACAATACGGAATTGTATTAAAATGTATTGTCTCAAAACTCGGTTTGAAGTCTACTCTATCATGAAGTTAAGAAACAAATATTTTCCACTATTTGAGCTACATTAATTGGGCAACTTTCATTGAGCATCGCCAAGATATTCTATGTGCACACTACGGTCAGTACTTACCTATTTTCCCAGCAGTTTGTATATAATGAATTATTGAAACAAAACCAGCTGCATGTTACACATTCGAAGTTGTCAAGACCAGACCCCAGCAGCTGTTGTCCGTGGATCCACGGCAGGATAATATTATCTTTAATACCTCTTCGGTAATGCTATAGTGCAATATCTTTTGACAGAACATACTGTACGGAAGAAAACCTGGAATTCTCTATGCAACCCTGTTCCACGCCCAACTTAGTGCGCAAATCACAATACAGAAATGCAACCAGAACAAAAATAGCATTAACAGTCACGCAGTTCTCACAGCAATTTATAATGTACAAACATAACCAAGTACTGTACAAGCATGCAGGGATGAAGTGTTGCGACATAATGAACTGTATTTTTCGTTGGTTCTTTGTAACTTTTTTTAACTACAATTATACTCATATAAATTTTTGTTGATTCATCTCGTTGTCTGTTACTATGGAGTTTTGTATTGCCAATGTATAAAAATAAATAAACTAATTAAATAATTTGAACATAACTCCCCTTGAAGGATTGCTAAAGAGTTCAATATATAAAATTGCTTGATAATATATAATATAGGAAATGATCTTAAGGTAAGTATTGTATAACTATGTTCACAAATGTTCAATGGTTAACTTTACTTTCGTTTTCGGCTACTGGAAGAGGACATATCTTCGTGATTGGACGCTTTAGGACTCCTCTTCGCAGTTTTCACCCTAACAACTCTGACGACGTTATCAGGACCAGGATGAACATCCACGACTCGTCCTGTGAGCCAAGCACATGAAGGTAAGTTGTTGTTTTTGATTATAACTAAAGTATCCAATTTTAGATTTGAACATTCTTCTTTCCATTTTCTTCTTTGTTGTAGGCATGACAGGTATTCGTTTGACCAACGTCTCCAGAAATGTTGATTTAATTGCTGCAGTAGTTGGAACCGCGTCAATCTATTTATCTGGACATCCTTGAGACATGGATCTGGTATAGTGATTAAGGGCTTGCCGATTAAAAAATGGGATGGTGTCAATGGCTGAAGATCATTGGGACTCAGAAGATAATGGATGGAGCGGTCTTGAATTTAATATTGCTTCTATTTGCACAAGAACAGTTAGAAATTCCTCATAAGTTAATGTTACATTAAGTAGAACTCTATTTAAATGATATTTTACTCTTTTACACCTGATTCCCACAAACCTCCCAAAGTGTGGTGCATTTGGTGGTATAAAATGCCATGAAATGTTTTCATGGGCACATATATTTATATCATCGTTTGAATTTAAAATAAAATTATATAATTCTTTTAATTGTTTTTGTGCTCCGATGAAATTAGTACCATTATCAGAGTAAATGTGTGCTGGATTTCCTCTTCTTGAGGCAAACCGTCGCAAAGATGCAATAAACGAATCTGTGCTTAAATCGCTAACCAGTTCAAGATGCATGGCCTTACTTGAAAAGCAGATAAATAAGCATACATAGCATTTTGTTACCTTACAACCACGACCCATGCGATCCTTCAAATTGAAAGGACCTGCGTAATCAACGCCGGTAACATAGAACGGATTCAATGGCTGGAAGATAAACAGTAACTGAGGACCACAGTGTAATAATCGTTTATGTTCATGAGTGAGAATCAACTTAGTCAGTTTATGTTTACCACTTAATAGAAAAGCATGTTTTGAACTGTAATCAAATTCTGAATGTTTTAGTCTGCCTCCTACTCTTACTAGATTATCAGAATCAAAAAAGGGAGTTAGCGCCTTTAGTTTGTGTTTTGAGTTTAACCCTTTTGATTTTAGCAAACTGATTTCTTCGGCGAAACTTTCATGTTGAGCAATTTTAACAAGTTTTTTCATACTATTTTCTAATTCGTTAACCGTTAATGGTCCACATAATTTTCTATGGGATTTTCTTGAATTCGTTATAAACCTTAGGCAGTAAGCTACTATTCTAAGCAGTTTCTTCAAATCAGAAAATTTTTCAAATAAAGACATGTTATTAATAATTGTGAAAACTTGCTCTTGTCGTTTTAATTCTGGAATCTCTATATTCGATTTGAAAGAAAGTTGTGGCCAGTATTCTTTTGATAGTGATAACCAGGATGGACCATACCACCATAGTTTGGATTTTATTAGCACATCTGGAAATATCCACGTGATGCTAAATCAGCAGGATTTTCCTTTGTTTTGACATAGTTCCAATTGTTTATATTGGTGTTTGTTTGAATTTCAGATACACGGTTCCCAACAAAGGTCTGTAATAAATTTGGTTGTGTTTGAAGCCAATATAAAACAATTTGTGAGTCACACCATAAAAAGATGTTACACTTACAAATTAGTGCCTTTTGAATCTTAGTTAAGAGACGTGATAACATAACTGCACTGCATAGTTCTAGTCTCGGGATTGTTACAGATTTTAGCGGAGCTACCTTTGTTTTAGCACACAAAGATTTACCTTAATTTCTTTGTTTGTTATTAAGGCTTCGCAGATAAATGCAAACCCCGTAACCATTTTGTGATGCATCGCAGAATCCATGTATCTCTATTGAATGTGGATAGTGACATAATGCATGTCTTTCTATTTGTAATTAATTTAACAACAATAGCTTTTCACGGAATGTTTTCCAATTGTTTTCTAGGTTGATAGGAATATTGTCATCCCAATCTAATTTTAAAGTCCATAGTTTCTGTATAAAAATTTTCGCTAAAATAATACAAGGTCCTACAAGACCAAGTGGATCATAAATCTTTGCTATATCTGACAAGATTGTTCGTTTTGAAATTGCAGAGTTTTGAGAAATATTTTTATTTGATATGTTAATTTGTCTACGTGACTAGCCCATTGAATACCTAATAATTTTGTCTGATGTTTGTCACCTAATTGTAAAACACCCATTGATTCAGAATCAGCTTGTAGCTTAATTAATAATTTAATACTGTTTGAATTCCATTTATGCAAAGGAAAACAAGCACTCTCAAGTATTTTGAGATTTCTTGACATCTGGAAAATTGCTTCTGCTTCAGTCTCAAAGCCCGTTATCAGGTCATCCACATAAAAGTCGCGATTGATAATAATGGAGGAAACTGGATATTCATTTTTAACATCATCAGCCAACTTTTTAAGCAACGAATAGCCAAGAATGGCGCGGCTTTGGTACCATACGTTACCGTATTTAATTGATAAACAGATATTTCGCTGTCTGAACACTCTCTCCAAACGATATTTTGAAGATATCTATCTTCTGGGTGTACTTGTATCTGCCTATACATTTTGTAATGTCAGCTGTTACGACAAATGATTGTTGTCTGAATCTCAAAGAATATCGAAAATGTCATTTTGTATGGCTGGTCCAGAATGTTGTAGGTCATTAAAGGACCACCTGTTAAACTTTGATTTCTTAAAACTCCATGATGAGGAAGAAAAATATGAAAATATTTTTATTCATCAATTTTGGAGAGACAAGACATGTGTTTGAGATTAATGTATTCATTTATAATCTCTACATATTGATTCTTGTATGATTGATTTGCTTTAAACTTTTGCTCTAACTGTAAAAAACGTTTAATTGCAGTTGTCTTGGAATCTCCTAATTCATTTGAAGAATATTTTAATGGAATTCGTACAACAAAACTACCTTCATCGTTTCTAATCACAATGTTTAAAAATGTTTCTACCATTCAATATCATCAGCCGAAGAAACTGAAGTGTCATTTGACTCTTCCAGTTCCCAAAATTTCTTTAAATCAGTTTCTGGTTTTGATGTTTTAGAAAAATTACAATATGTTTTAAACATTGGTGTTTTAATTTGTCCTGCAATTACCCAACCTAATTTTGTATTATGCAGAATTGGCAAATTTTTACCTAAATGAATTTGCTGATTTTTTAATAGTGTCCAGAATATTCTTGCACCTAGTAGCAATTCAATTTTGTTGGTAATATTAAATGCTGGATCTGCCAGTTGTATATTGTTTGGTATGTTTATTGAATTTATGTTGAAACTAGTTATGGGTAAATCATCTGTTATTTTTGGAATGATGAAACAAGGAATAATAACTGAAAAGTTAGTACACTTAGATGTTAATTTTATATCACATTTATAATTTAATGTAGATGAAATTTTGTTAAATCCTACAACAGAAATATTTGTTGGTGGTTTTGTGATATTTAATTTATTGAACAAATCGGTAGAAATGAAATTTGATTGAGAGCCACCGTCTAGCAAAAACTCTACAATCATGCAAAGCTTGTTGCGAATCGCTTACAGAAACAAGTGCTGTTGATAATAATATTTGACTATTATCATAGTTGTGAGATAGCATAGAAACCTGATATTCTTGTTCTTGTGACTTATCTATGTGAAGTAATGAATTGTGTTTGCCGTTGCATGTTTTACACGATCCTGAATTACAGTCGTTTTCTTGTGATCTGAACGTAAACAATTTTCACACAGACGTAATTCTTTTATTTTTTTAATTCTAGATAGAATTGGTAATTTCAAAAATCGTTACAGAAATAGATTAAATGTGACTGCTTGCAAAATTTACATTTGCGATTTTGTGTTAATAATGAAACTTGCCTGAGGTTTTTCTTATCTTTATCTTTAATATTTCTAATATTGTGGTTAGTTTCTAAGGTTTCTAATAAATCTGCTCTGGACCTTAGAAATGTAAACATATCGTCTAATGTGGGGAATTCATTTGAAGTTTTAAATCTTTCCCATTCTTGGGCAGTGATTTTATCCAACTTGGTGATTATAATAAATATGATTATGGTATCCCAATGATTGGTGGGTTGATTTAAAGTTGCCAATGCTCTTAAATGCTTAGAAATTGTATCCAATAAATTTCTTAATACCATAGATGAATCTCTGGTTATGGTATCGATTTGAAATATGGATTTAATATGATTATGAATTAATAAGCGTGAATTATTGTAGCGATTACACAAAAGCTCCCAAGCTATCAAGTAATTACTTGCGGAAAATTCCAATGATTGGATAACTTGCATAGCTTGATCTTCAATTGACGCACGTAAATAATGAAATTTCTGTATATCATTTATAGAGCTGTTTAGATGAATTAGTGATTCAAAGGTATCTTTGAATTCTAACCAGTCATTGTATTGACCTTTGAATTTTGGCAAATTAATTACTGGAAGTTTTACATTTTGAGGGGTTTCTTTGACTGAATTATTTGAAAGATTGTTGTTGCTGTATTTTTGCAATATAAATTTTGCGGAAGCTAATGTTTGATAAAAGCCTCAGTGAAGGTTTCTCTTTCTGTATATTGCTCTTGAAGCTTGTCTTCATCGCAAATGTATTCGATGTTTAATTGAACATCTTCAAATTCTTGTTGTAATTGTTCGACCTTATCTGTCCTTATTTGAAGATCCATAAGGGCCTTTTGGTCATTCCACTGTACGTTTTCACATGCATCTTGAATGGTTTTCACAAATGTTATGTAATTTGTGAGCTTATGTTTGATTGCACCCCGTTTGCGAGTAAATTGTGACAGTTCTGTCATTGTAACAGATGTGTGTATTTTTGAAATTGATTAGTTGCGTTTGATATTTGTAAATTGAATGTTTGTGGAAATTGTAGTTAAAAAATTGTAGAATTGAGTTGAATGGTGAAATTGTGATTGTTACACTTGACTTGACAATGCAATAATTGTGCAAATAGAAATGAAAGAAACGTGCTTACTTGAAAGTATTGTATTGTATGTAGCTCCTCCGCAATTGAGACCACGTCCTTTTTAATCGTTATTTGTGGGAGCCGTATACCGGAGTTTCTCTCCTATTTCCTGAATCCTGTTCGAAGGACCATTTTTGCAATATAATGAACTGTATTTTTCGTTGGTTCTTTTAACTTTATTTTAACTACAATAATACTCATATAAATTTTGTTGATTCATCTCGTTGTCTGTTACTATGGAGTTTTGTATTGCCAATGTATAAAAAATAAATAAACTAATTAAATAATTTGAACATGAAGTGATGTCCATAGCAGAACGCAATGGATTGGCCTGTAATGGATACAAGCGAGGTATTCAAGAGAACGAAAAGACAATTCTCCTGGCGACAGTAGGTGTAAAAGGGAACTGGTTATCAAAGCATAAGGACTAAGGTGAATTTGCTAAAGGAGAAACATATTAAACACTGAAGGACCACGCCGGGACTAGAACAGACACGCAGGTTCACTGCGAAACCATTACATGACAAGACACGACAATTGCCGTAAATAACAACAAATCAAATTGGAAAGAGACTGAACCTGTTGACAGGATACTACCGTTTTAACATTTCCACATTACAAAAATAGTGCAAATTAGTATGTGTATATGCTGTTGTGAGAAAGAGCAAACTTAGTAACATACCCTCTGTGATTCTCAGGGGGCTGATCAGTGTAAAGCTAAAACAATTTGGGTGTTCAGCCTGCAACTAGAAAAGGCACAAAATATTCCCAAATTCATAACAAGGCGGTAAGTTTTATTGATGAAATCCATTTGATGGATTGTCTAAGGGTCACAATAAGTCATCGAGCTTTAGCGCGGTAAGCGATGAACCACAACCTTAAGATAGAAATAAGGGAATGGAAGATACAGAAACAAGGCAGCAAACTATACTGAATATTCAGAGATGATAAATCACAACAGATGTGACTTTCCAAGCAGCTACTTTGAAGGGAACAATGTTGAATTGTAATGTTCTTGGGATACAACAAGTGAAAAGACTCCGTCTAATTACTTTATTTACAAATTTTGTAATTTTTTTAAAATCTGCGTATCGGTCCTGAAATTAATAGTTTAACACCTTTTTATACATTTATCATTTCGTATATTGGTCTCCTTTTATAATTATTTTCTTTCCTAAGAATAATTGTTTCCAAATCAAAGCAAGACTTAAATTTCTGTTTGGTTTTGTTACAGCAATCATTGCACTAAACTTACTATTTAAAGAATATTTATGATTATACAATTTTCCTTTTCAATATTGCTTTGTCTAACCGATGTAACGTCCATAACAGTCTTCAAAATTTATTTTATAAACTACATTGCTTTGAATTTATTTATTTATTTTACATTTGGTGTTAGTAAAAAGATTTGTTACTATAAATTGGAACCAAAGGTATATTTACGTTGTTTTAATTAAATTCTTTTTTACTTGCATTATAAGTTTTATTATCATTATCTTTAATACCTCTATTATATTACTTATAAATTCTGTTTTTATTGCCTTCAGGAAAATTTTTTGGGTTCAAATTCTAGATTGGCTAATCTAACAGCTTGATCAACTAATTGGGCAACTACATTCTTTTGTGTAATTTAGAGGTTTCTGAAAAATAATTTAGATGTCTCTAAGTTGCTTTTTCTTTCTCGGAATTCTTGAGCAAAATACTTTCTAATAAGAAGAAGGGGATCGTAGTTAAAATAATATATAGAAGAAATAAAATTACCCTTATCACATCTTTCGGATATAAACCTACATGGAATTGTTTCCGAAAGACGTGGTAAAGGCAATTTTATTTCTTTTATATCAAATATTGTTTCTCTCATCTCTAGCGACGAATAGTCTCAGGTTGGACTTCTATTTGCGATGTATCATTATTTTTTCTGCTAATTAATTGGTGTTAATTGTGATTTTGTTTAACATTTCACTATCTCTGCTCCTTTCAGTTAATATATGTAGCTCCTGCACAGCTATCGGTGCAATTTATGTATATATATATATCGGTGACATAGAATAAACTGCAATGCATAGCACCACGCGATAAAGGACCAAAAAATAATAAGAAAATTCCTATACGCTAATGTCCGATCGCTTTTTGTTTTTACGTTACAGACTGTTGAGGTTTTTTAAGCTGAAGCTGTGTGTTTTGAACATGCATAATATGCATTATTCAACCGATGAAGATCCTCATCATACCGTAATACGGAATCACCAGTATGGGTTTTTCATTAATGTGTGGGCAGGTATAATAGATAATTATCTAATTGGTCCACTTCGATTGCCCAGACGATTGACAGGCGAACTCTACCAAAATTTTTTGGAGAATGAACTGAACACTTTATTAGAAGATGCCCCATTGGATATTATAAGAAGAATATACTACATGCATTACGGTGCGCCAGCTCACTATTCTCGAAGAGCAAAGAAGATTTGGAAATAGATGGATTGGTCGTGGGGACCTATACCATGGCCAGCTCGATTTTTCATTTTGAGGGTTTATGAAGAATGAAGTGTATGCCGTAGAAATAAATACTGAAAAGCAATTATGGAAAAGAATTGTGGAGTTTGCTGATATATTTCGTAGTAATCCGAATATATTTCAAAGATGCCGTCAATCATTAATACGAAGATTGGAAATGTGTATTCAAGAACAAGGTCACCAAATTGAACACCTTATGTAGAGCTAAATACCTTACATTTTGAATGTTGTTTTATTAAATAAAAGCCTTTTCAATTAATAAAGAAACTTAACAGCCTGTAGCTTGAAACCAAAAAGCGATCGGACATTAGTGTTTAGAGATTCTTTTTTAATATTTTTTGATCCTCTATCGCGTGGTGCTATGCATTGCAGTTTATTCTATGTCATCCTGTATATAATGAGTTTGGCTACTTCTAACAATGTTAGAAATTGGTTTTCTGTCGTATTGAAGCTTTCTTATCTTCATAGGAATTTCTTTCCTTTTTGTACTCGTTTTAAGAATATCGAGCATTCAACATAATTGCTGTTTGAAGAGAGAATAAAGTACTGCTAAAGTAAAGTTCATGGAAACTATTAGTTCGACAAGTACAAGACTAATAGATACAGTTATCCTCTTTTTATATACTTATTATAGTTTTTGGGTATTTTTATTATTGGAGAAGTTATGGAGTCTATACCTTGGACTCAATATTTTATTAATACATTTGTTTGCGTATGGACAACTTCCTGACTAGCTAATAAGTGTAGATTCTTTGCTTTACTTTTATCTAAGTAACAGTTTTTTCTTTATGTCTTCTTGTCGATTCTTCTTTTATTATCATATTAAATATATATAGGTCTGGCCAGACATTTTCTTCAACAGCGTAGACGTCAGAGTTAAGGATAAGTCCTTTTCCTATTTTCCAGTTTTTTACGTATCAAAACTAGTTTAACTAATCGGTAATATTAAAATATAAGCTGTATTTCAACCATGTAGTTAACTGCTTACGACAATAATTTATTTAATTTCAATCATAATTTAATTAGCTCATTCTTTTTCTAGCAATACACCTAATTATTTGAAAAATTATAATTATATATATATATATATACATATAATGTCTTGTAATTATATATATATATATATATATATATAGGGCTTTCATTTGAAAATTTTCCAGCTTTAATGACCCTTTAATTAGTAAAATTATCACAGGGCGCTAAAATACACCCATTTTATTTTGGAGGGGGCATTTAATAAGCTATCCTAGTCAGTTAGGAAATTTCCACCTTCGCTCCCAACCACCTCAACCCTAAAATTTTAAATTGCAGTATCCCGCGCGTGATACATTGTTTTAATGGGTATAATATTCTCAATCTTCTACATCAGTGAAATTAAAATTGGTCAAGCCGTTTATGAATTAGAAACAAATATGTATTTAATTCAGTTATTTAATTTGTTTATTAGATATATATCTAATACAGAAATAAAATTGCCCTTACTACCCCCTTCGGAAATAATTCCAGATACGTATTTCGGCAAGTAAGTTGCCATATTCAGTGTCCTCCAGTGTCAATAGGGGTGATAGTGGCAACTTAGTTGCTGAAATACGTATCTGGAATTATTTCCGAAAGGTGCGGGAAGGGTAATCTTATTTATTTTATATATCAAATCAATGAACTAAATAATTGAATTAAATACATTTTTATATTTTTGTTCTCAATTCACCAACAGCTCCTCCGATTTGAATTGCCTTTGATGCAAAATGTTGAGAATTTTATATCTTTTCAAATGATTTATCATGAGTGGGGTAGTGCCATTTAAAATTTTGGGATGGAGGTGGTTGGGGGCAAAAGTGAAACTTTCCCAACTAATTAGAAAAGATTGTTAAATGTCCCCCTCCAAAGTCGACGTGTTTCAGCGATTTGTGATAATTTACCAAACTAAAGAGCTATTCAAGGTGGGAAGTTTCCAAATGAAAGTCCTGTACATATAACTAAAATTTACTATAACTTTTTCTATAAGCGCCGCCATTTTTGCATTGCTTGGAAGCATACTCTTTATGTAATGCCTATTTAAAGAACAACGTTTCGTTTGTTTAACTTTGCGTCGCTATATATGACGAATACCCATTATTTTATTATTTTGAATTTTTTTAACGTAACAACCATTCTTTCTTTTGCTGTTTAACTTATTGTAATGGGACTGCAGGCGAAATATCGCTAATACGTTGAGTTCTAATAATTTAATTTTTTCATTATTAATTGCAGTGCCTGAATATTTCCACAATTTCTCTGACTGGTAAACGTTTGAAGTAAATGTAGGGTACAATTTTCTGTAAGACAAACGACTTTTCTAATCTTGCTTGTTAATTATTTTCTGAAGTTTGATGTACTTGCGTCGTATCCTCTAGGTATTCAAAGCTTCTATCATGTCCTTCTAAAGTTGAAGTTTGTGGCGGCTCAACTTGTTTCTTTCTTTTTATTAGTTATCTAGAATTAGACAACCAATTTTACCCACTTCCAGTTTCCGGAACTTCTAAGCTAGCAGTGCGGATCTATGAAGGTTAGTAAGAGGAAGTATCCAGTGGATCGGGTACGGTCGGGCATCTCTTGCAATTACTACCCGCAAAGTAAGGTACTTAACAGTATGATTGTAATTCAAAGTCATCTACATCTAGATATTACATTATTTACAATTATGTAATTACATATAGTGGAAGCAATATTTTTTATATAATTGTTACTTATTAGTTCTGCAATTATTAGTTAATTAATTGCTACTCGAATAAGAATACATTTTTTAGCGCGCTGTTATTTTCATTGCATACTAGAGACCGCATGCTTCAATTTATAGCAATGGGAAACTTTAAGTCAAGTTTTTCGAAGACTTTCTCATGTAAGACCAAATTAATTTATATGTCTGGGAAGAGAATAATAGATACAATCTGAATATTAAAAGAAAGTATAGAGTTTTATTTGAAACAAGAAATTGAATATAACTGTCATTGCACGAACCCATTTTGGTAAATTGCTTTTTCCTATCATATAGTGAATTTAAGAATATTAGTTCGCTTTAATTATTTTTAAAAATAACAAAATCACATTCACATGGGGTACAATCTGGGACGTCCTGTATACGTAAAATGCAACTTCATCCTGAGCACCATGATGTCTCCTTCAAACTAGGAGTTCTCGAAACTAATTATCTTATTTAGCGTTACGGAATAATCCGACGATATAATTAATAAAAGTCGTTTTCACACATAGAAACATACGTACATACATACATATAGTACATACTATAAGTGAGAACTGGAAATGTTGTAGTAATTTATATGTTGGTTGCGCTCTATATGTGTATCTAAGCACACAACGTAAAAATTATTCCTTTATTCGTGTTCTTTACAGACACTCATCAAACTACAGATAGATGTTATTTTCATGTAAATTCGAATTTATAAAGGAGAAAGATAGCTTGAATAATCGCTTCTTTCAAAATGAAAAATTTAGAACTATTTAGCACTATCTTAGCGTAATATCGGCGCTCCCACACATGCGATTCGTATAGAACAGGCATCCCTGTTTTACATCCTCGTTTTACGACAACGTATCAATCTGGAGATTTACCCATTATAATGAAATGTGTCTATGGGAAAGCTGGTTTTCCTATATGCCAATGTGCAAAGAATCAATACTTTGTAGCTTCCAGGGGAATCATTAAGTCGTTAAGTGATTTCTCTAAGCTTGTATTAGAGCAATTGTATCTATCTCTACATGTCGTGATTAGCATTAGAACAATTTTAGCTACGAATCAAATTTGAACGCGATTCTTAGTGTGCGGCTAAACCACTGTCACAGCAGTGGTGCAACAATGCATGCTAAAATTGCCTACAAGAATATGAGTCTCCATTCAGCTTAGGTGCATTAACGTTAGGCTTAATTATAAGATATAGACAAAATAGTTTCATTGAAAGTTCGAATAACCTGGATTGCTGTGGCAAACGTGTGGTGAGTTGAGACTTCAGTTGCAACATAGGACAACAAAATTTTAAAAACATGATGCATGTGCGCAATTCATTAATGTTCGTATAAAGCAAAGCCAACGACAATCAAAGCGAACAATTTTTTTCAATCTGTAAGTATGGAAATATTGTATGTTATTAAGTTCTTGTTACGGTATGTTATCCATATCGGTAGGTAACTATTTTGAAATTGCTGCACCAAGAAGGAATGCGAACTTTTTGACCAAACAGAAACGTTTATTTATTTATTTATTTATTTGTTTATTTATTTATTTGCCCAACAGAATATTACATTCCAATTATAGGACAACACGTTTGAATAACAACTAAATTTAATCATAGGTTATATACCAGAAAATATAAAATTAAATTAAATCAAATCATGTATAAAGAATAATAGAAATATAAGGCAGAAATATAAGTAAAGTATGGTAATCAACCAACATATATCTAAAAGATATTTATAAAGCATATCTATTGCAGTGTTCGTTTATGATAATTTTAAATGAAGGTAACGAGTTAAACTGCATAGGAAAATATTTGATTGTAGTTGCAGGACATCACATAGATAGGTGATTTTATCATTAAATTGGTTCTGGGAAAAGGAAGATAGAAAGTTGAAGAGGGAACGAGTAAAGAATTGTGGCACCAGGAAGCTAAATAAAGATAGTATCTCCGAACAGTCGACTTGATTGTGAAGAAGTTTGTAAAGGAAATTGAGGCTGAAAAAGAAGCGTCTGAAGGAGAGGGATGGTACTAGGAAACGGGAAAGCAGTACGGAATGATCACAGCCCCTCGAAGGGTACACACCATCTACTTTGTACCACAGGAATTTGACAAATCTCCGCTGCACAAGCTCCAAACTATATTTTTGAGTTCGATAATGGGGACACCAAATCAATGCAGCATATTCCAACATCATCCTCACCAACGTAAAGTATAGCGTATTCAATACTGTAATATTTGTAAAGGATCGACAGTTCCGAATCACGAATTCTAAAATCTGCCTAGCCTGCTTTACCACGTTGTTAACATGAATATTGAAATTGAGTTCAGCATCAAATGTTACTCCCAAATCTCTAACGGTCTGAACTCTAGAAACAGTCACATCACCAAGCATATATGTGTAGTTAGTGGGAGTGAGTCTTTTGGTATAAGTGAGTACTTTGCATTTGCTAGGGTTCAGAGGTAGGCTGTTAATTGTACACCATTGTTGTATATAGTCCAAGTCCATTTGCAACAAAACACAATCGCCAGAATTGGTGATTGTACGATACAACTTCATGTCATCTGCAAAAGGAAGCTTATCGGATACAATCTTGTCAACCAGATCATTAATGAGGATGATGAAAAGAAGTGGTCCCAGGTTTGAGCCCTGTGGAACTCCAGAAGTGGCTATATACGGCGAAGAAGTGTATCCATTACAAAATACACGTTGAGGTCTATTGCACAGATAAGAGGACAAAATAGCCCTTAAAAATTCGCTAAATCCAAAGTTCTTCACCTTAATTAGCAAGGTACCATCATCTACTCTATCAAACGCCTTGCCAAAGTCTGTATATATAGCGTCAACTTGAAGCCCAGCATCCAAAGCATTGGTAACACTCTGTGTAAAGACAGTTAGGTTAGAAATAGTAGACCTCTTTTCCATAAAACCATGTTGATATGGAGAAACTGAGGGTCTAATTAGTGGGTAGATTTTAATATATATAGCTGTTTCAAACATTTTTGCAAAGTTGGATAGGATAGCAATGGGTCTATAATTACTTATATCTGAAGAGTGGCCCGACTTCAAAACAGGAACAATTCTGGTAGCCTTCCAAGCAGTAGGAAATGTGGACGTTGTAAGAGCTAAATTAAATATTTTTGCTAGTGGTACAGCTAGAACATTCCCACAGTCTCTCACCAAAACAGCAGCAGGAATCTGATCATCTCCTTCTAGAACTAAATCTATCTTTAAGCCTACGAATGCCACGCCGAATGTCGTTCTCGGACAAATGCTGGAGATAAATGGGTAGGGAGCAAGCAGATGTATCTTCAACGTCACCAGATGCAGATGACGTAGTGTAGACGTTTTTGAAGTAGTTAGCAAAGGCGTCAATAATAGTCTGGGGATCACCAAAATCAGCACACGACAACTGCATCCTACCAGGAATGCGACCACACCTCCTCTTCTCCCCAATGTAAGCCCAAAATTGCCGAGGATCATCCAAAAGTTGCTTTTCCGTTCGCACTAAATACGCCTTGTAGGCAGAAGATGTTAACTTCTTAACTGACTCTCTGAATTGCTTGAAAAATTTCAAAGATTCAATGCATTTGGTGCGTTTATAGTGATTCCAGTACTTATGTTTGACTTTCAGATTCGAAATAATTTCTGGGGTAAACCATTTGGGAAAGTTTTGGGATCGGTTAGTATAGGTTGGGACGTGTTTATCAAATATGGAAAATAGCGCATTATAAAAAGCAGTACACATGGAGTCAACATCAGAAATATTGTCCAGAAAATTCCATTCCATACAATAAAGCGGATTATACAATTGAGGAAAATTAGCTCTACGAAAGTTGAATGACCTAACATAGTTAGAAGGAAAACTGGAAGGAGAGTTTGTTTTAATAAAGGTGCTGATAAATAGCGCAGGATGAAAACTGTCTTCAGGAACTAGTGGTGAGTCATCACGGTGGACATTGCAGTCCATTTCGGAAAATACAAGATCTAACAAGTTGTTATCAAAATTAGTTACACTATTATATTGCACATGTCCATATATGAAGCAATTGCCCGTGATTTAGCATCACCTCCACAATTACTTAGAAAAGCAGGAGCAGTTAAAATCACCTAGAATTATTAGATTAAAAAATTCGAAGTTACTTCTTCAAATAATTCGAAGAAGGATTCAAAGTCATTAACAGTAATATTAGGCGGTATATATAAAACAACAATATAAATTGACCCAAAATCAAGAGCGCATTTACCACCAACAATATCTACAAGAGGAAACTCACTAAATGTTATTGATAAATTTAAGTTTACAAAGTTAAAATCGTTTTTGTAAGCCAGAAGCACTCCGCCCTCGCGTTAGCTGCAGTTCTTCAAATCTCCCTCCCTCCCTCCCCTCTTGGAACGAATAACGCGTACGTCAGAGGCAGAAACATCAACACATTGGTATTTAAAATTCTTCTTGCACAAACCGCATGTCAGAATTCTGTGTTCCTCAACTGGCGCGTTGAACAGTGACAATTAAATAACGTTGGAGGAGCCATGCCACCTAATATAGAAAGAACAGCAGCAACAGAAACGGAAGGATGGAATAAAACGGGGACACAATGTTTCACAGGACACGGCTCGTCGTACTGACTAACAAACATATAAACAAGAGAGACACGGTATGGTATACTTGGATATAACAAAGGAGAAAGAGAATATTACTTTGCGAAGACTCTGTATATTATTAGATTGCAGCAGTAGTAGTCTGTGTATATCAAGAAAAAGAACTTGCACGAGCGCAAAACACACTCGAATAAAAAGTAAAATGAAAAAGGACGGGTAAGAAACACAGAGCTTAAGGTTACATATTAAGAAATTCGTAATAATTACGAAATAGAAGCTTAATTCCAAATACTAGTTTTATCAGCGGATAGACGAGAAAAATATCATTACAGAGATGTAAATATTACAGTACTTACTGTTAAATAACTATCACAAAACCGAAGAAAACAGCAGAGACACGTAAAACGTGTAAATACATGTGTAACTTATGAAATTGTTTACCTAGTCAAAGGTGATAACTCATTAAAATTTTGTTGCGATAGATAAGTGGTCATGGCATAGCTGGCACTACAGGCAGTTTCTTCTAGCATTATTGTCAGTTGTATCTTTTGCGACTTTTTATTCAATTTTCACCGTTTTCTCTTGTTTTAATTTTGTTTAACTTGTTTCAGAAATTTTATGATACCTAGAGTGCAACAACGGGAAAGTTACCGCCAGTTGAGCGAATTCGACAGATGTCAAATTGTTAAATTGTTGATTTACACGAAGGTTGCATCTCCGGAACCGGAACCAATCCACCGTCATGTGATGCTATCAGTAGCGGAGCGGGAGGGGAGGGGGGAGGGAGAGGGGCAGAAACCTTATCGAAGAGGAACCGCTTGCCGAAAAAGAACTAGTCCTAAGATCTGCATCTCACACTCCAGAGCTGATACGCGTAGTGCCTTTAGCTCTGTTGGCATCTATATTGGTGGATTCATCTGACTGCCTCGGCTGGTAATGGTTGTAGGAGAATGTAGAAAGAGCTCGACGCACGGGGCGTGGGATGTTAAGTCTTCTCAGTTTTCAGCGGTTGTCCTGGGGAAAACCCGGGGCGTCTTCGAGCACCTCCCCAATGGGTCGAATACTTGACAGGGGCGGCCTGCGATCAGGGTTCAGCCATGCCAATTCCTTCACTATCGGATGGTCCGACTATCCGGCGCGCCACCAGGTTGACGCTCCCAAGGTCCGCAGGTGATCAGGAAGAGATGGTATATCCAGGTCGCTCTGCAGTCTGTCGTTTCTTACGAACCAAAGGACGTCCACCATCATCCGGAGAGTCCGATTTTGAAGGATCACCAAGGAGGTGAGATGCGCCTTCGCGGCCGTGCACCACGCAAGTGCCGCGTACGTCAGTATCGGCCGTAAGACAGAGCAGTACAAGATCCGCTTTGCGCTAAGGGGAAGCTTGCTGATCCGGCATAGCAGAGGGTAGAGGGAGTTTCTCGCAGCCAAAAATTTAGCCGCCACCGCCCGAACGTGACGCCGCCACGTCAACTTGCTGTCTAAAGTAACACCGAGGTATTTAACTGACGGGCTTCAAGGGAGTCTGCCATCCCCCACCGAAATGTGGTCGTGGGGAAAGAACTAGTGAGATGCAGGATCACGCCAATTATGGATCAATGGTAAGGTAATCAAAGTCGTTCCGTAACCCTCCGAATCGTTTACAGCCGTATCAGGGCTTTCGGTTTGCAGTCTTATCGGCCACATCTTGTGCTACCAGTTAAGGCTCAACATCGACCCCAACGTTTTGTGTGATGCAGGTTACAAATGCACTGGAATGTGGAGTGGTACAGGGTGTTGTTCAGTGATGAATCCAGATTTTGTATAGGGATGGATGATGGTCGCATGAAGGGTCAGACGAAGACGTGGGGAACGTCGTGATATTAAATTTTCCGTTGAAAGGCATGTGCACCGAGCCGTGGGAGTTAGGGTATAGAATGCTATAGCATATGGGAGTAGGTTTCAGTTGGTGATTATCTGAGAAAATATGAATGCTTAGCGTTAGGTTGATGAGGTGTTGGAACGCCATATTCTTTCAGCAGCTCAAATACCTACTTTTTCAGCAGAATAATCCGTACGTAATAACCCGTCCTCACATTGCAAGAATGTCTCAAAACCGATTCGATGTCAATGCCCATGTCAATATCTTGTCACGGCCACCCAGATCTTCGGATCCCTTACCAATTGAACACGTGCAGGGGCATTCTTGGAACCAAACTGAGGAACTTGGCGAAGTCGCCGCAAGTACTGGAAGCTGTCCGGCATGAATGGCAAATTGGTTAGGACACCATACCGCAAGAGGATATCAACCACCTACTGGAATCAATGCCACGCAGAGTGAGAAAATGTGAAACTGATATGGGAGGCCCAGCATATTACTAATAAAGAAAAAAAATGAATTTCTTATCCTTCTTCTTTGAAATTTTAATTATTATATTTGAACAAAGTCTGTCAAGTTTGGTGAACGTGTCATGTAGTATAATTGTATTAGCATCCTCTAGTTTTGTTATCACTTAGGAGTTGCCCGCTAGTGATTACATTAACGGCGGTACTGTATTTACAAATTCTTGCGATCAATCTTCCTTTCTCTTCTAGTTGTTATAGTGATAAATTAGACAGCGTGGACTATACCTATGTAAGTATATGCAAGTATTAACTAAATGAAAACCGAATTGAAGAGATGCGAAAATACTTCACAATGCGCATCAAGCCTATTATCATTAGAACATAGGTCTGTCCATTTTTCATTTGTCCCAAACTGAAATCACACAGTTGCCTGTTTTTCACTTAACCATTGATTTGAGCCGTGATGAATGACTACCCTTTAATAGTAATATGAATTATCATGGTCAGAGAAGGACGAATTCTCTGGGAAGCAACATATATCAAGTGATCTGCAAGTATATTTTTGAAAATGTTTTTCTAATTCATGTGGGAATGCCTACATATGACCTCAAAATTCACACAAAAGTCCTCACAAACAATGGTCATTCAATTCCCATACCGTCTCTTAATTCGGGGCCTCTACGTGACTTACATATATTGAAAAGTGTGTTGATCATTTTATTCATTTTTTTCTCGTTCTCAGCGTATTAGGAAAGGAATTGTGAGTTTTGTGACTACTTGACAACACAGTAAATACGTAGTAATAGCACGGATACTGCATGGGATATATGACAGAAGGCCTGGATGTAGATGTGTACATGGCGAAAGATGAGACGACTACGACTACTGTCTCCTAATCATCCCAATGCAACTATTGAATTAATCAATCTACAGACAAACAAGTTTTTGGCAGAGACACGTGGAACTTAATTATTGAAGTATTGTACCAATTAATAATTACAAGAAATGGGACACCAGCGTTTACCATGCGTTGAAATTCCCAGCCTGTGTCATAAATAAACGCGGCCGGAGTAAATAGCGACGAACGCCAAATATAATAAAATTAAGTACGTAATCTTTAGCTATTTAGCAAAATAGACTTTAAAGTGTCTATTAGAATCTGAAAAGAAATAAATGCAGAGCATAGTTTCCATACATAATAATACTAACAATATTATAACCGTTTCTTAGGTAAATTGTTGTTTTTTATTATTAATGCAAAAGTCTTCTCATTGTGAAGTGCATGCTTTACCATTCAGCAGCTGGCCGCACAGATCAGAATTACCTAGTGAAAGATACCATACTATTGACCCCAATGTACATATTCGCAATCACAACAGTTTTCTTACTAATTGTCACTATCACCTTTAAAATAAGGAATGAATATTCATATTTTATTTCGGTTTACATTTAAAACGATCAAATGTTTGACTTGATAATTTTGGACCACGAATCCTTCGTTCAAATATTTGTAGACACCTGTACACCCACATAAAGAAATATAAGATATGTAATATGTGTACCGGTGTGAACGAAACCAGCTCGTGTGAGATTTGGACAGCCTGAAATGCGAACAATGAGGTGAAGTCCACTATTAACCTCTAATGACGTGCTACCTAGGCCATTGTCTTCTTTCGTCATGATGCTTGCGTGTACATTCTACGAAAAGCACGCTCAACATGAAAGCTTGCAAAAGATGCACTTGGAATGAAATAATGATTTCGTCATCTGCCTACCTACTTATTCATATATAATTACATGGTGATGACGATATATGTAATTCCTTATATGTGATCTTGTCGACTATATTCGCTATCAATTCTCCTTCCCACCGATAGCATATAATAACTCCGTATCATTTATTTAATATTCACTAGGAGCAATTATAAAATACTTTGTAAAAACATAGGGCTCCAGAAGGTAAGACATGTTCTGTTGGGAATCTCCGAAAATTATAATTATTGTCTAGGTAATTAAACCGCACTAAATCAATTACAAAGGGCTGTTATGCCTGTGGCGCGTACTTTCATAACCTTTCTGAAATGGTTTGCGAAATAGCAATATTAATGTTACAATAAACTTTTCGAATACGAACTTGCTCTTATTCTTTAGAGTTGTGCTAAAATCACTAATAACGACCGGACGGCGATTTCGTGTTTTACAGTTTAAAATTTCACATTAAGATACATACTTCCCAAGCAGGATTAGTAACTTTTGCATTATTTACTCTATAGAATCTCGATGCTTGTTCCAATTCCTAGCGCCATGCGTAGTTTCGCCCGCATTAACTATTTCTACTACTGACTTGAAGTATATACAACGCTGTCCTCTCGTAGTAATAAATATAACTCCGATAATACTGGAAAGACGATTTAAAGATTTAGCTGGTAACACTCGGGCGCCAACTGATATGGTTACCACCCAGATAATTACCCTTTTTCCATTGAAATTTCCTTCATATCCAAAAGGATGCTATCTACTACAAAGGATATTCAAATTCTCACTTCTTTACAACTTATCTGTTAATAGCACATTCGTAATGGAACTTATAATGTTATGTACTTACGAAAAATATCAGCGGTCCACGTATGTTGTATCGATCTATTAATATACATATGTAGGTAGATACGAAATAAGAGATGGGATTTAATGCTTTTAAACTAGCCTCTGTGGGATACTTAATTTCTTAATTATCATTTGCTTCCATTATTATATTCTTATCAACAAGATAGAGTTAAGAAACGGAAAGAGAGCAACCCTATATTGCATGTTTAATGCCCACATAACACAGGACAATTGGTCGATGTTTAAACACGCGTATGTTAATCAACAATTACTAAACAGCATTTCGTAATTATTTAAACATTAAATGCTACAATTATCTATAACAGTTTCAATCATTTCCTGCGTGCATTACGAATATTTGCATTACGTCGTACATTAAGCAGCAGAAAATCTTGATTCTTTACACCTGTTTATGCTGTTGTACACAGACGGCGTAATATATGTATATAACCTTCAAGTTTATTAGATTTTAATTGTTGAGTAGAGCTGTAACTTGTACGCATGTTAAACTATGAGAAAGAAGGGATTTGGTGCAATCAATGCTATAAACTATTGTATACCTTGTAATTCTTGTTCCAAATGTCTGATGACTACATATGATAATGCAAAATTGTCTTTTGTTGGATCTTAGGGGAATAATTGTGTTCACAACATCAGTAGATTTCTCTTCAAAGGTGTGCTTGAAAATTGTCTTTCTTTTCTGACCCTCTGGAGATATTAATTCTTCTTATTTGGTACTGAGCTTTTAAATAAATAGAAATATCGAAAATACATACAATATTACAGAACTTGAAAACAGAGTATAGTTTCTATATAACTCGCATTTCAAAGCGGTGCTCATCAGAGGACCAATCAAAAAATATTAACTGGAGACCCTTGCTTTTCAGTATTGCAGGGCAGAATAATTATCTATGCATTCATGGTGACTATATAGACATAATACGTAATTTTTGTTTTAAGATCGTCCGAAACTGGCATGTGAATCTTCAATTCATGCTGTGACCAAGTTATAACGGTAACTTTGCCAGTAATGTTTCCTCTTTGAGGCCGATAGTGCATCTTATCGTTGAAGATACCGGCTTGCTTACTAATAAAAGTTATTGCTTAGTTATGCTGTCCACACTGCAATCCTTACAATTATTTTGAAGTGATTTCACAGTGAACAATTAGCATATAGAGAAGGGAAACAAACGGATATCAACATTCAGAACAGACCAAAAATAAAAACCGAAGTAGGATTTTACTTTAACTTTATAGACCTAAGTGAAGACAGAAGTACAGATACTTGTTTGGAGAAACTACATGTGGTAAGAAAGATACGTAAAATAATTAAACAGTTTATACATGAAGCTCAAAGGAAAGGTATAACTGAAAATCATACGAACAATTGCAGAACGAAAAGAGATTAGAGAGAAAAAAGAATGCCAAGGAAAAGGTTGATTGATAGAATAAATAGGAAAGCAATGACTAAAGACCAAACAAAATGGAAAGTAGATGAAGTAGATAAAACTTTGAAATGTGACAACTGGATTATGAGACGCACTAGGATTCACGAGCAGAAGATAACTAAATTTTCTATAATTAGGATTCTCCCAACAATTAGACAAGAACATTGTGTTCCTCGTATACACTAGTACCTAGAAAACAAGTACTTATACAACAGCTAGCAAGAGAAAGAAATAAATGTGTCTATCTATGTTAATATTGTTAATTGTGTTATAACAGTCTGACATTTATGTAATTATGTGTCCTAAAGCACAATTAGTATATAGTGGATATCTACATATCTCAAATAGTTGACGCAACTATGAAGTGCGGACCACAAGAAACAACGGAAACGCGGTTCTCTTTTTCTACAGTTTATACGCATATGCGCACAGTTTTTATAGAATTGGCTGCGATTTGTAAGATTGGATATCTCACCTTAGCAATAACTACTGGCCACCGTTTAACCATAATAAAGAAATAAACTAAACTACAAGATAACATTTAAAAAATTAACTCATTATTAAGTCTTTGTACGGAATGGGCCTGTAACCGACCTGAAAGAGCAACCGACTATTTATAAAACAGCAGGGCAATAATTTTTCTCGCCATCGCATACAACATTTTAATAATAATATACAAATAAAGTAAATTATTTGGATACTCAGTGTTAGAAACTAGTATTTTGCAAAACCCCATTCTGGCATTAATTGCCTATAGCTTTCATTCTTCCGTGCACACTATATTAATAAAATAAAATGTATAGGACTCTCTATAAACGACTTAATAATAAAATTAGGTTCGTTAATGGGCATTTAACAAGTAGCCGTGTAAAAGCCTACAAAGTAAGCACAATTTCCATATGCCAATAATCCTGTAGGAAATTTTGACTATGTCAATCGCAAAACGCAACTGCTGACTAATTACTTTCGTCCTCATTAGGTCTCATCAGTACAGTACAGTATATCGTCTCCTGCTCGGGAGATGGGGTCATTATTTTGACCATATCCATCTCACCGAGATATCGACTTATCACTTGGAGATTTTTACTGTGTCACTCGCAGAACGATATATTGTACTGACGAGTCCAAATAAGGACGAAAGTAATTAGTCTAGTAATTGCGATTGACATAGTCAAAATTTCCTACAGGATTATTGACATATGCAAATTGTGTTTAATAAAGGTGAATGCAAGGACTGTGGTGTAATTTACTGACACAAATATCACATCGGTAAACTACTCACCACACAATTGTTTATAATAAAATCGGTGACACGTGTCACTTCGGTTTATACGGTTGTTGAAGATGCTTGCCTCAAGCTAGGGAAACACGTGTCACCGATTTTATTATAAACAATTGTGTGGTGAGGAGTTTACCGATGTGATGTTTGTCTCAGTAAATTGTGTTTACTTTGTAAGCTTTTGCACGGTTACTTGTTAACTGTCCATTAACGAACCTAATTGTATTATTAGGTCGTTTATAGAGGGTCCTCCACATTCAATTTTATTAAAATTTTGACTCTCGGAAATAGATTACTATTTTCTTTTGTCGCTGAACGCGATGTAACCGGGTATGCCAATATTTCTCCTGCTCGAGAGATGGGGTCATTATTTTTACCATATCCATCTCACCCAGATATCGACGTATGGGCAATGTATGCCTGTCTATTATTCCGTCCTCTCACTGATCTTTTGCAATGTAACCCTGATCAACGATCAACCGTGAATTCTTAAATATAAAGTTTATAAGTATTCAGGGAGGAACAACGTCAATGCGTCTTCAAAAGTTTGAAGTATATTTCTCCTTCTGTAAAGGGCCTTTAACCTTTCTTCCTGAAGGCTTCCACATGCACTTGAGTTCTATGTCGGATCTTCATGCTTAATAACATTGGGGCACATCTTTTCTTAAGCTCAAAATACCCAGATCTCTGGTAAATAAGTTTCTCGGGAGAGCTACTACCAATATTGCCACTGTTTATGGGAGCTTGCTTCTTCCTCCAGCTAGGGTAAATATCCTAGCTTACATCTGCGAGAATTTAAACATATGTCTCAGGCCTACATTCGACTTCTATGCTTAACAATATTAGGGCACATATTGCCACGAAGTCCCAGACCTCTGGACGAGACTATGGCTTCGGGAAGGGGCACTGCCCACATTGACACCGATTGGTTGGGACTGTTCCTCCTTCTATCTAGACCTTTTAGCATTTATGTTAGAGGACTTAGACGTACATTCTAGATCTACATTCAACCTCTATATTTAGCCAGGTTAAGGCACTCCTTCACCTAAAGGCCCGAGTTCCTAGATTTCTAGTAAAGGCTGTAGGTCAGTAATAGGTACTGCCCACGTTCACTGTCTTTTGGAGCCTGTTCCTTCCTCCAGCTAGGCTTCTCAGGGTTTATGCTCTATCACGTGTTAGGGCACATATTCCCTTAAAGCGCCGAATTACCAGATCTTTACCAAGGATTATAGGCAATCGACAACGAATATTTTTCATATTGTCGCAGTATTCATGCTCATGCTTAATATAGTTAAGGCACCTATTCTCTTAATACAGCATCCTGCAATGTGAGTACCCCTATTTCACGAGTAGCTGGGGAAAGTTACCCGCCTATACAACCGAAAGTCGCCAACTGGGATACCGTCTTCCCTCATCCACCGATAATTTTCTATTTTGCACTTAAGTTTAGAACTTCCTCTACAGTATTAACTGATTGATTTGAGAATAGTGGTGGCAATTCTAGCACTCGCACATTATGTGTGTTATTGAAAAGTGTGTTAGAAATAGTAATCAAGGGTATTCACTTGAAATAATTTTAGCAAAGGCACTAACACCACCTTTTTGGGTATCCGATACTAGCGGTGCGTCGCTTATTATAATAATAATAATAACTACGAGGATAATTTTTTAAATACTGTCCGTTTTGTAATCAAAATGGAACAAGTAAAAATGTTCCAAAACCAACATATATACAATTATCTATTTTTCTACAAAATTTCCTTATCGTTTTAAATATGTATCACAACGAACAACGAGTTTCCTTATACCCTTCTCATAAAATTATGTCTCTTATAATGATAGTCAATTATACACGGTCATTTTCAATCCATCATCCGTATCGAAGCTCTTGTCGCCTAAAAAGGTCTTCAGATGTTGGAAAAGGTAGTAGTCGCTAGGTGCAAGATGTGAACTCAACGAACTTTTTGTAGTTTCTAACAGTTTGGGGCTGTGTTAATTCTTGTTCCACGCGGCATAAAGCTATGTGGCCATGATTATGCGCTATAAATGTATTTCCTTTGCTTTCACTCTGCCTGATGATAATGTGTGTCGCCATTCCATTGATTATTGTCTTGACTCAGGAGTTACGTGGGACACCCATGTCACATCTCCTGCGACGATATGGCTCAATACGCCACAATCTTCCCCGTTTTAGCGGGTCAAGAACGCTAGAGCACGTGCCAACTTTTTTCTGTTTGTGGTCCCTAATCAACAGTTTAGAAACCCATCGAGAACAGAATTGCTTGTGCTGTAAGTTCTCAGTCATAATCGTATACAAAACTGACCTTGAAATTTGTGGAAATTCCAAGGACAATTAGAAAATGGTGAGTTCCCGGCACTCGCGAATTTGGACGTCAACTGCCAGCAATAGATCGTCGTAGATTACAGATGACAAGATCCCGATTGATTCATTCAACAATCTTATCCATTTTCGCACTTTACTGTCGTTCATTGCATTCTAACCATAAATTTTGCATATTTGGCCATGAATTTTCATGTTTCTCGCTGCTAAAAAAATAAGGAACACAGAATTGCTTTATATGTAAGTAAATAGAATTGCATAAATTTAAAAAGCTACACTACAATTGAATTTCCGAAGCAGAAAGTGCAATATTTGTATTTATTTCTGTAAACTTTAAATATACAGAAAATATATTTTACATTGTAAGAAATGTTACCCTCATTATTATTTTTTAAGATAATATTGTATTTGGAGGTTTATCATAAATCTTATTGGGATGTCACATTTTGGATTTGTCTGGCCCCCTTATAAAATGCATTTCCCTAAACAAATGCATGTTTAGGATTGTAAGGAGCCTAGTATTTCACATTGAAAAATTCTGTCAAAACCCGGTTGGCTGCGTAATGAAGTATGCAGCTCATGAGAAGAAAGGCCGGCGATAGAATCCCGGTTGCAAGAGAGTGCAGCAGTTTAAAATCTAAGAATGGGTCTGCTACCTCCAATATGTTGCTAAATAAGTAAATGACACTTGGTGGGCCAGGAACGCTACCGGTATGCATAATGTATGCGGCTAGGTTACTCCGAAACTTACACGAAAACGTAAAAAGGTCAATAATTAAGAAGAGAAGTCCTTCCAAATTGATGCTATAACTTCAAAAAGAAATTTGTGTCATATTTTCCTAGGCGCGTGTAGTATAATAAGGGAAATTTTTAATTTGGACCAATTGTGAGGCAGTAAAGAAGCAGCGGTTGTCGGCGTTTAAATATCCATGTCATATCATCATACCATAGCTTTATTGATGTTACGTACATTTGAAATGCACTCACACAAGTCATACATAGTAAAAGAATACAAATATATATATATATATATATATACATATATATACATAATACACGACAAACACAAAAATCCACAAACTCATACAATAAGCGTTAAAAATCGGTAGCATCTATTTTAGAGGACAAAAATGCCTTGTTTCATAGTTTGTAATTATAAAACTACTTTCACCATTCGCAGACGAGTTTCGCAGTTATACCACTCATCAGTGCGACTTTGTGAAAAGTAGTTTTTATTTCCATTTAAGCACTATATACATATGCTAGTACGTTTGATATTTGTACATATGAGAATTTAATTAAGGAATTCCGTGAATTTGTACTTAAATGCGCATTTAAGTACACAGTTATTTTAACTGCTTCATGGGTAGTGGACCTAATTGGAGTGGGCAATTTATTATAAAATTTCACAGATAAAAGTTCAGCGTTTCTTTGGCTTTTTGTTAGTCTGTAGAATTTAGGTGTAAGTCCTGTGTTTTCCTTGTCTTATAATTATGAATATCCGGTTGGATTTGGAAACTGAAGATATTAGTTTTAACATATAACAGCCATTCTAGTATATATAAAGTATAGTATAAAGCGTAGGAAAAGCTAGTATTTTTAATTTAACGAAAGAGTCTCTGCAATCATCTCTGTATTTAATGCCGCTCACAATTCGAATTGCCCTCCTCTGTAGAGCAAAGGTTCTCTCTCATGAAAACAAGCAATAGCTCATTATTGAGCGTCGAGCATCGAGAACATACTACACTAAAGTAAGTACATTGCCAGACACATTCATGCTTAAAATTCTTAATAAATATATACTACAGCTCAGCCTACTAGACGACATATTCACGTGTTAGGTCTAATAGCGCTCCTAAAAATTTTACCTATTCATCTCTTGCCGATAAAGGATTTTCGTTGAATGTAAATAGCAAGGATTGAATTTAACAAGAGTTGAACGTAAGCTTATTGAAGCCTTATCAAAGTGGTGTCATCTGCATACAAGGCTGGCACAGAATCGGTAATACTAAGTGACAAATCATTTATGTATCTTAAAAATAGCAATGGTTCCAGAATGGAACCCTGAGGGAGAGCTACAGTAATATTTTTTTGACGCAGTATTATTGCACATCACTTGTTGGCTACGATTTTTTAAATAAGATGTTTTTCATTTGATACCATTAGAATCAAGATCGTAACACCACAATTTATTAATTAGTAAGTTGTGCTACGTGCACTTAAACTCCTTAGTTAAATCGCAGAAGGTGTGTAATAGGTGCTCTCCCTTTTGAAAGCAATCGACGACCCGCCGCACAAAATTAAAAACTGCTATTTCGGTATTTCGCATAAACCCGTATTGATGCTTACAAAATAGATAATTTTCTTCAAAGTACTTATAGATTGTTATCTTAAACAGGTAACAGATTGGGCTGAAACTGGAAATATCTTTTGAATCACCCTTCTTAAAGATAAGGATAACAAGGGCCAGCTTTAAAACATCAGCAAAATCTCCTTCTTTTATGGATTGGATTAATTAATTGTGTTAGTGGTATCATTAAAAAACCTTTTATACTCTTAATAACTGATACCATGGATCCCTAAATATCTTTGCTGGTAGTCGGTTTGAGGGAGATTATTTTGTCTCGCGCTTCTGTTGGGCTGACCGAGTCTAGTGGAAAAGAGCATCCCTGGCAATTAATTTGACTAATATAATAAATAAGTGTCCATATCACTACTTCCATTAGTTATGCTTTCTACTATATTTCTTGGATTGTTTATAAAAAATAATTTACTTTATTCGAGTCAAAGTCTGCTGTAAGTGTTACTATTCTTTCTAGACACATTTACTACTTGCCACATAACTCTGCTAGAATAATTAGATCTAATTATGATGCGATTATTCATTTCACTTGTTTTATATTTTATTTGTAATTTCTACGATATTCATTACGGTGTTTTATCATGTCGTCAGAGCGGGTGGTAACACAAGCATCATTAAGAAATCCTAAATTTTCGTGCATTTCCCTTAATACTTCGTTAAACCAACTATCATTAATGTCAATTCTGTTCCTATAACCCTTTTTTTTTTTGAGAAAATGAATCACTTAGGCATTTATCAAAGTATCAATAAATATTTCAAACTTGTCATACTTGCTTCAGTAATAGGTATTTTTTTAGTTAGCAAATATATATATACATATATATATTGTAGCATAAGGACACACTGCGATGATCTGAGAAGCTTTCAGTCACATTTGCCTGAACTCCTTGTGTAATGAAATTAATAAATTTGTAAACATTCCACGCGTAGCCTCTGTGACCATCCACGTCAAATCATATAAAGCTAAGGAGTCCAAAAGTTTGTGACAATCGCGGTCGTCTGCATTAAATTTTACATTGAAATCTCCAGTTATAAAGACTCTGTTTGCAAACCCAGCAATTGCGAAAGCCCTCTCCAATAAATTAATAAAAACATTTTGGTAGCCAATCGGCGACCAATAAACATTCAATATCAAAACACTACCATCGCAGTTATTTGCGTTGTCAATCTTTGTAGCAGCATTCTCGAATGAAGCTCCACAGACAGCCGATTGATATCATCCAAGCTCCTAAACATTATGTTATCTTTAATCACTATTAACACACCACCGTGCGCACGCCGCTTTCTGCAAAAAAGAAGCTGGATTGTATCGGTCGATCTTTGAGCTATGAGCCGCATCCCGAGAGAGCCATGTCTCAGTGAAACACAAGGCCTCAAAGTTCTTGTCAATGAAGAATGCCTCCAATTCGCCCAACTTATTGTTTACGCACTATATGTTTATGTAAAATAATTTGAAAAGTTTATTAATTATAACCTGTTTATAACATCGTCATTGGTGTTAATTACAATCAGATTTCCAACAGAAATGTTTTTTGTTGCAGTAATGTTTCTTAGCAAATATGATATTGACCAAGAATCTTACAATTTGTAACTTCCCAACATATTTTAAGTAAAGACCACGTGTATTCACATCTTTTATATGTAATAACAGAATTCTGATCCATATATTAAACAGATTGGCGCTTCTCTACATTGCATATAATGTTGTACAATTTACAATTAAAGTGGTGTACCAGGTTGTCATATGATAAACTACCACCCCAATAAGGCAGTGATAGCATGATTAAATCTGTTTGGAATAAAGAATTTATAAGGTCCAATAAACTTGAACTCTCAACATATCTTCCACGCAGCAGATCAGCCGCACCCGCCATAACAACACAGTCCTTCATGGTGAAATCCGGCGCCAACTTAGACACATCCGCAATCACATTCACAAAGTTTGCATATAGCTTAGTAATAGATTCGGCATAAATTGAGTTTCCACAAATCTCGCCAAAAATACCCGCCATATTGTTGACATAAGCATCACCAATTATTAGTACTTTAGGTTTCTATGAATAAGCAACTGACCCATCGGACATTGTAGATGATTTTTCTGTAAGCGGATTCATCAATCCACAGTCTTGCTGTATTCGGTGTTCAGTGTTCTTACCGTGAAACTCATCCCTAGTAGGTGTTAGAAAACTGTGTCCAGGAGGTTTACTCGTGGATGTCTGGACACCTATGACTTTTAGTTCTGGATAATCTGTTTGGGTGTCCCTAGTTGTTGCATTACATTTCTTAATCTTTTTTTTCATATTGTAACTAGTTTCCCATACCCTGTGACCAATTCTGTTAAAAATACGATTGAAATCAGGTTTATTTTGTAAGCGGAAGAGCTTTCTTTGGTTTACTTATTCCTTATCCTGTAATAAAAGGCAGGTATTTATTGCGCCATCTTCTTCTTATTTGTCGCCATTAATTCCTCCGACTTTTGTTGTTGTTGCCCCATTGCAACTGCGGTCTCTTTCTTTCTCGCTTTGCCAGTCTTGAGTGCCTGTCATATATAGGAAACAACCTCGTAAACTAAAATTTCATCCATAGTTTCCTCAATTGATTTCTTTAGTACTCTTATTTTATTAGTAGAATAGTTCATTTTAAGTTCGATATTTGAAATTTTGTGCTTATTTTATTTACTCTGTAGACTTGCTCATGGAGGTTGTAAGTTATATACGGAATAGATACATTTGCGTACAAGAACTATATAATTTCTCAATTCATTTTTGATGTTATATTAGTCATACTAAGATCCAATTTCGAAACTGTTTAGCTATATGTATATCAAATGCGATGTGGGGCAAATTATTGTTAGTAAATTACTAGAGTGATAATTTTCACAAATCCTTACATGTATTCTTGTAAAACATTCATTCGCAATTTTATTATTTAGTGTTAATAAAATGTATACGCATATTTGGCAATTCAATAAATGGCGAATATGTCATACGTTTATTCAGTTACAAAGAAATTAATTTTTACACCACTGCTGGCGAGCTAGAGAACAGGAAACAATGATCCAGGGAAGCATAGGCTATTAACAGACGTGATTCATTCCGTATTTACTCCGGATTGGAAGCAGTTCTGCAACAAGCACAATATGTGTGAACTACAATAGAGGTTTACCAGTTAGTTTTGACATTTAATGCAGCCTTACGGTGCACTCAATAGTGTGTAACTGTATTGTAGCAGCAAACAACCGGATGTTGAGTGCATAAGAAATGTTATTCCTTAAACGATACATATTCAGACAATTTAATTTAAATATGCAGTTATTTTTATAGCCGATACCCTATCCATTTTAACACTAATACATAATACTATACTTGCTAACTGTAACATGGTCTTCATGTAATTGAATTAATACTTTTGTGGACAACTTTATAATGAAGCTTATATCCTATTGCATTACGAATACTAAATGTGTATTGTTAAATATTTATTACCTAACGTCTTTGTTATGTAATATCAATTTATATTTCCGAAAGGTTGTATATAAACCGTCATTCTTGTGCATTCCTTATTCAAGAAATTGATTTTGGGTTATCATACTCAATATCCCCAATTTAAATTAAATTAGATTGAAATAGGTGACTTAGTCCAATATCTAATGTCAAATCGAGGAAGCCGGTCACATTTTCCGTATTAGAGGTGTCCGAATAATGTAGAAACAGTTGAGGTACTCAGTTCGTACACGTAAAAAAATAAACTGACACTATGTGATGGGTTCGTATATCCGTACTTAAGTATATTCCCGAATTTTAAAAAAACGTCATGTATAACTATTTAGCTGCAATCATTTACGAACTTTCAGCGGCCGGTTGAATATGTGCGATGTTTTAAAATATATTTTGGCAACTTACGAAACATTGGCAATTTTATCATGATTTGTTTCCGAAAAACAAGTTAATGCAATGGAAAAGACTGAGCAAAGGAGCTCCGAGAAAAATTAAAGTATCACCACCCAAAGAAAGATAATGGCAACAATTTCCAGCATAGTTAAACCATACTCGTGGTAGATATTCGATAACGTAATAGGTACTATCTTTAATGTTCTAAAGTACGTCAATTTATTGCAGTACTGCGACTAAAACTACTATCTGACTGCGGGCCATCATTCATAAAGATCACTGGGCAACTTCACAAAGATCTTCGCCATCTTCACATAACGTGTGTCAGTACATAGAATTTATGCAGGTTCCTACTAGAGACTGTGGCTTCAACTAACCTAACCATCTACTTTATTCGCAGAGAAACTTTTGCACTGAAGATAAAGCTATTGTAATGAATGGTTTTGTTTCTAAAGACTACAGAGATGTAATGCCACTAGTTAAACGGTGTAAGAAGTCTATGCAGCTTAACTAAGACTATACATATTGAAAACCTACTTAGACTGCAAATATATGCGATTACGAAAGTTATAAAAAGTGATTTCGAGCAATATTAAATCTGTAGCCGATTTGGATTTTGAGGGAATAGATGATTACGAATCGTTTTTCCTCGCAAAACAATTCAGCATAATTTTTACTACTAGCAGGTAGGTGTACATATGTACTACAAAATAGATATCACTGGTATTACACAAGCCGCGTGCGTCTTAACTTACCTTTAGGAATTTAAGTATAGATGTTTCAAGACCTGGTAAACCAAGTAATAGAAAGTTTTCCTAATAAAAGTTAACGATAGCCGGCAGAAAAAAATATTTTACTATGTAGTTTATGTTTTCGGGATCCTATTCGGATCCTATTCGTATTTAACAGTATACACTATCAGCGCAGAACTAGTATTACTTTAACTCGAAACAATAAACCGGTCTGTTGCCAAAAAACGCGGCCTTCCAAAATTTAGAATCCAATGATTTTAGCAATGGGCAGCTGCTTACCTTGCAAAAAAGCTGTTCATATTTGAGACAAAGAAAAATCAAGCCAATTTTTGGTACATTCATTTGAAGTAAACCGTATTGAAAATCAGAAGGGGCTAGGTGAATGCGGCGGGCGCGATAAGACTGTCCATCAACAATTTTGTAAATAGTTTTTAACCGCTGCAACAACATGGGGCCGAGCATTGTCGTAATGGAAAATTACACACTCGTGTCTAGACGCATATTCTGATCGTTTCTCTATCAATGCTCTCTTCAAATGAATCAACTGCTGACGGTACAACTGCCCAGTCATAGTTTCACCAGGTTTTAACAGCTCGTAGTATATCAGTCCCTTCTGGTCCCACGAACAACACCTCATCTTTGTACCATTGATATTCGACTTCGGAGTCGATGTGTCGAGTTGACCGGACTTCACATATGATTTTCTGCATTTACGATGTCACAATGGATCCATTTTTCGTCCCCAGTTTCCAATCTATGCAGAAATGACTATTTTTTGTGGCGTTCAAAAAACATTTGGCATACAAAATCGTCTTTCGACGTCACGGGGCTTCAACTTATATGGCACCCAGTTCTTTTGCTTTGGTATGAAGGCCAATGCTTTCAGGCGCTTCGAAATTGCTGCTTGTGTCACTCCCTACAATTCTGCAAGCTCTTCTTGCGTTTGGCACGAGTCTTGACTGAGTAATGTCTGAGTAATGCCACCATATCTTCGTCTTAGAAATTTTTCGCTTGGCCAGGCCGTTTCCTGACTTCGGTGTGACCACTTTTATAGAGTCGAAACCAGAACTCGCATGTTTTCAATGACAGAGTATGTTCACCCTAAACTTCTGACAACATTCGATGACTTTTAGCAGCACTTTTTTTCGAATTTTGGTTGACATGTTTGAACACGGAAGAAATTAGAATTGATACATACTGACAACTAAAGCTATACGATAAAGCATAGCCATGAAAGTATTTACAGTATGGTACTGAGTTATCTAGTACAACGCACTTCATCTCTTGTACATCTCTCATTTTCACGTTATACACCCGATAAGAAAATTGTTTATTGGTTCTATCCCATTTAGGTGTGTATTAAGTAATTGAGTTCGCTCGTCATTACACTAATGCGGAATCAGTAGATAAACTCCAGATAAAACTACACGTGGCGGAAGATCATATGCGGAGTTATTTCTTAATAGAAATTTACCGGTAGCCCAAACGTTTGTTGATCTATTGATGTTGTTCAATGTCCACGTTCGCTGCAACCTCTATGAGGTGGGGATGGTGGTCGTAAAGGAAATAAACATGTAAAAATATTAAAATTTGTTTTCCATTTACTTTATTACCCAGCCTACATATTTTTAGAATTTCTACGGGAACTTGCGGCGCACACTGTACATATGCATATTGCCTTGATTTTCAGATACTACCTTTATTCTCCACTATGTGTTCAAAATGTCTCCCCGAAATTATGCCAATGGCTCAAAATATGTCTGTCACGGTTCCTACTGTTATAGTGATGATCATAACACCAACTTCATTTATTTAGCTATACCTCAAGACTTAAACTATTTAACTGCTTCTAAAAGAAATGATACAAAGTCCCTATCATTTAAAGGAATTCCACCTAAATTCTTCTATAAACCTCTACTGTGTCCTAGAATTATCGTTAATTCAACCACATGTAGCGTATCTGTACATAAATAAGCAAAAGCAATTGTTCACAAACTAGTTTACTATAATTTCAAAGAAATCAGAGTGGAAGCAGTCAAAAAAGTGAATAGCAATTTCCATCTATCAACTCGCACCATCCTAGCAACCTCCAAAACTACCTAAGCGAAGTAAATAATGTGATTCAACCAATGAAAAACTAATAACTAAATAATATATTTAATATCGACAATAGATTATCACCGCAAATCCGTTCCCATTCAATAGTAGTTGTCGAGATCCCAATCGAGAAAATTTTACCGTACATAGGTAAGGAGCTTCTTGAGTGAAATATGCATGTATTCTATTTAGTTACCTAAGTTAAGTGCTTATATACTTTAAAATATGACGGCCTACCTCAGATAATCAAAATATCAAAAATTATTTCATACTAACTATTATGAAATTTAGTTGACTGCAGCTTCCTAAACGTATGTGTATTTTTATTACGAAAACAAAAATTACGAGTGTAATCTAGGACAATAGGATAGGATTTCTATAGACATCATATCACCTAAAACAACTACCAGTGCAATAAAATAATAGCTACTACAGTGTATAATAAAAATGTTTATTACTGTTTACGCGAGAGAAACGCTTCAATAAAAATTCCATATCATCTAACCGATGCTAATGGATTTTCCAATTCACACGTATACAAATACAATTACCATCAAACATTATGTTATTAGAAAATGTCTCATAGGTTATCGAGCGTGTCGGGTGAATGAAAAGAGCTGCCCGATGTAGATTGTCGATGGACAGAGGCTCTAGTCCCTTGCAACAGCACCCCCACGTGAAAATGCCATCAGCTACACAAAGAGCAAGTGCTATGTGAAATTTTTAATGGCATTTCATACAATAGCAGGAGGAGCGTGGTTTTAGATCGGCCAGCGGTGTGTTCGACCTCATTAGAAATGTTAACACAGACGAAGAGCTGTCCACTGTTCGTTGCGTGCTACTATAATTCGTTCAGGGCATATGTAGCAATCATCTCACCGTACCGTACTGGAACTCGAATAAGGTAATCTAATCACCTTAAAACTTCTTAAGACAACTGTAATAGATACGATAGAACGAATATGGAGAAAAAAACGTTATTTGCCTAAAAGGAAGTGATAAAGGCACATCAGTTCAGTTAGGAATATATGATGTGTTAAACCAATAGTTTTTGTATACATATGCAGCGACATATTTTCGTTAACTTAGGAATAAAACAAATGAAATGTTCGATTGTCGTATTGAGAAATCATAAAATTAAATAAAGACGAAGTCACAAACCTTTGTTTCGTTCAGATTTAGTTTTTAACATAGCATTCCTCTTCCAAGAAGAATTAATGCTCCGACAATGAATATATTGAGATATAAAACTCACAGAAGGAAAGTGTGATAAACATTGTTCCAACATTTCGCTAGTACTCTAAGAGAAATGTGTGTATGTCGAAGAAAACTGATATTTTGGAAACCAGAAGGAACACACTTAAAGCTGCATCCATATTAAGTTTTTGAATTGCAGTTGTCATGCAATGAGTACTCAATCCCTTAAGAAATGAGTCCCGTGAAGTTGGCAACCGAATTTGTGAAAATATAATAATTCATCAGAGTTGATCGGATATGAAATATGATAGTTCTAGAGCACTTTGCGCAGAATTTCAAGAGTTCTGCAAAATTTCGCGAAAAAATGGGAAATACAGAAAAGGAAAGTAGCACCGAATATCTTTTCAATTTTCAACTTTACAAAAAATGTTATTAGGATTTTCAACAGAACGCTTAGATTTCTACCGGGAACTGTGATCAGAACAGTTCTGAGCGCAGCTCCCACTAGAACCCTAAGGGTTATATCGAAAATCTTGATTACATTTTTCTTTGTAAAGTTAAAAATTGAAAAGATATTGGAGGAAATAATGCTCGTCTATATGTATAGTGAAAAGAGAAAAAAATCGCGCAACAGTTCTGATCGCAGTTCCCACTAGAACTCTAAGAGTTTTATCGAAAATTCTAATAACATTTTTTGCAAAGTTGAAAATTGAAAAGGTATTCGTTGCTACGTTCTTTTTCGGCATTTTCCATTTTTCGCTCAATTTTACAGAACTCTTCAAATTTTCCGCAAAGTACTCTAGAACTATCTCATATCTACCAGGAACTCCGCTGAATTATTATATTTCCAGAAATTTGGTTGCCAACTTCACGGGACTTAAGAAATGGCTTGGCGTCTACCTTAAATCTTATTATCGACTTGGCCTTTAAGCTCAGGACGCTTGTGGGAATGACAAGATGCCAGAAAAACATTTACAAATCTATCAGGAAAATCACAGCTCTCGTTATGGAATGGAGGAATAACTGCTCTTGTTTCAGTTCAGGAATTTAACACATTCGTGTCAGATAATATGCATATATATATATACATCAGTCATCCGTGTTTTCAGCCAGATTCTGGATGATCTTATGTTGAGATTTTCATGCACCTATGTTAAAGGAAATTGAAGACACTGTAAATGGGTCAATAGCAGATTTCTATCTGAAAGAATTCTAAAAACTCCTAGCAAGAATAAAAATGTCACAAGAAGGTTCTGTGCTCGCATTATATGTGTAGATACGTATGTACGGTGAGGGACCAGTTATATGCATACATATGTATAAGTACTTTGAAATTCCTTTACATCTTGGCAATTGCTTTTACGAATATCATGCAAACAGAAATATTAACTATAACATATTACTACAAAATGAAAATAGAAAAATTTTTGTCAAAAATCGAAAACATCTGATAATTGTATTTTGAAAAACATATCTTATGATGTGCTGAAGCAACTTTGCTTCAAAAGTTAAGCAGTTTCTTCTAAGGTAAAGCAATAGAAACGAAATAGGAAAAGTTCTTTCGCACTCACGTAAAGTGCGGCTCTAAACATCCCAACGCGACTGTGTTACTTCAAAAAAATTATATCCATGTTCTTCATTGGTTACTACAACTTTAGAGACACTTCAATAAACTGAAGAATGTTTAACATATACTGTAAAAATAAATCATTTGTGTCGATATTTGCTTTTGAACTTTGATTGATGCTGTCATTTTTGGTATGAGTGAAAGATTGTGAAAGGCGCTGAAAATCGTCACATTTCCGTTTCCTTATCGCAGTTTATTTCATATAAATAAAACCCCTGCATTTAACTCTATTTATAGCTATAAATACAGTTGTATTCAGTATTTAATGACTGGCGGTGCGCTTGTACGGGTAGTAGTTGTTTTACAAACGACAATTGCCCATTACCTAACTATAAAATTAGGTGTCCCAAATTCATATACGTACACTTTTAGGCATTGTTAACTAAAGTATGTTTACTTTATTCGGAGAAAATATAAAGTGCAAGAATGTTTTCAGCTATCCACCTGATTATTATAAGAAATGGTACAACACTATTTTTGTTGATTATAATCTAATCGCTATACAGTAGTCGTTTACTAGATATTTTTTAACACTTTCTGGTAAGGTTGCTGCTCCTTAAATTATTTGCTCGTATATTTGACGATTTAAGTATGTTAAGCAGCAATGAGCGGAAGAATAGTGCTTAATATCGCATAAAATTCATGTTTATAATGGGGCGTTTGATATCCATGCAAAATAAATATTATCCTTTGAGATCAAACACGTCTTATGTCTGTTGTTGACACAAAAGTTGCCCCTGTATACTAAGTGAATAGTAGTTTTATCTAGCTTGCTAGAGGATATGCAGGTATACTGCTGAAGCTGATCTTATTCAGATAATATTTGACCGTCCAATGTCCGATAAGGATATTGGTTATGATCCTGAGTTGACTTTCCCTTAGTTTTATAAGGCTTATGATAACATTGTAACTCTGTCAACACTTTTTTGGTATTATCATTCACGACCTTACAGCAGACATGGCAAAGCGATCTATTGTATCTGCACCCTTTCACACGTCTTTTTTCTGAAATGATGTTAAATAGTGGAGAATCGAATGGGAACAGAGCTTACGTACCTTCAGATCCTTCTGTGAAATAGTATTAATTGCTGTTGTTTCAATCTTTAGAATTGCATGAAAATTCCTTACAGGAACATATCCGACCCTCTTCAGTTATGTTCCAAATAAGATCTATACTTTTTACGGTAATAGCCGTTGCTTGAAAACTGTCTTTTCACGTTCGCTGAATTCCTACAAGACTTTCTTGATGTAATTTATGATTTCAGGTGATTTATTAGTAACGTCGGCAAAGAGAGAGTATTACAACTAAGCGCGATTGTCGATTTATATAAATAATGTTTAGATTATAATTTTTGTTTGGATAATCATGTATTAGTATTGTATTACCTCCAGCTCATCTATCCTCGATTGCAATGACAAACATAAGAAATGACGTAGTAACAAACTCTATACTTCGTTTAATTCCCCGACGTAAACGTGCAACTCCATTGGAAAGTCGATGAATTAGAACACTTTCGTCATTACTGGAACATCATATGATATGAAGTACCAGTTTGTGGCAACAAACGTGTTAAGCAAAGTTGATCACGTTGAATTTCTTTGTACATGACATTTCATCAAATACTTGATTGATTTCCCTAAAACGTTGTTTTCGACTTCAGTCAAGTTTAAAATTGTAAAAAATCACAGTACGATTTGTTCAATTCCATGATTTATTATACAAGAGGGAAAGGAAATCATTATACAAAAAAGAAACCACTAACACGTGTTGACTTACAGGAATTTTATTTTAAATAATTAAAATTAACTTTAATTAATTGTTTAAAACAATTTTGTTTGAAAGAACTCATACACATTCGTAATAAAATGCGTATACACCAAAGAGGAACATCACAAACTACGTTGCAGCACCCTGTATACCTGCGTGAGAAAATTTCAGGAAATTGCGTAATATCTTTTGAATACATTTCCGTAGTATACACTGCTAAAGCTAACGTAACTGTAAATATTCGGATTACCTTTATTATATTAAAAAAGTTTATCACCTTTCCTAAACTAATATACAACTACGGATAATTACGCGAGCACCTGTTGCTCGTACGATTTTGCAAATGAATGTGTCAGCAACGTAAGACCTATCTTTGTCTCTTTGAAATCTACCTATGCATACGTAGTACATTGGATGCGAAGCACTCAAAAGAAAGAGAGAAACGTACAGAGCTCGATTAATGTTTTGTGTTATTGGCTACGTGTGCTCTATACTTACATGCATGTGGTTTCCGGCATTTGGATTTGACATTTTGTTATTAGAGGGCCCACATGTGGTCAGATTGCAGATCGAGATTGTGGTCGATACAATACATAAATTCAAATTACATTACCGTGCACATCAGTCGTTGAGTTGAGAATGCGAGAGCAAGAGATTTCTTGATGGATGTATTACGATAAAATTGTTTGGTTTATATTTCGTTCTTGTCTTTATGAAATATCAATTTATTTTGCTATTTGATAAGTTATGATTTTAATGCAAAATTGCAGTAGTTGATACTGCTATAATTTGAAACGATTTGGGTTGACTTGGTTTCAGTAATTGGCCGACTTAAATGGAACAGATTGGTATATCTACATTTTTCTGTACATTTCCATTCAATTCTTTATGTACTTGGATATGGTTAAATATATACGTCTGAAAATGGTTTACGGTTTATATTCCCATTAAATCCAAAAAGGAAAAAAAAATTAAGAATTGGACTCCGAATGATAAGAACTAAGTACTTATATCAAGTTTATGTACCCTGTGTAGATAATTCTACCCTAGTGACTGCAGTATGGTGTAAACCCTTTCAAATTCTTCGAAACTATATCCTAAACTTTAAAATACCAAGTAATAAATAATAATATAATCCAAGCTATTGGGTTAGTGAGCGACACTCTCTTTCCTCTTTTAATCCTTCACTGACAAATACAACAATTTGTCGAAATTTGCTTGCAATATTTTATAGTCCTATTTTAAGAACAACTTTTGAAACAAAATCAGATTATCTAACTGTAGATAAATTAGTAATTAGTGATACTTAGAAGTTGTTTGTTTATCTTGTGGGAAAGGTTTTCCTAGAAGTGACCATATACTAGCAATCAACTTATACTAAATAGAATATAAAGAAGAGTAACGAAAACTGTCAAAGGTAACTCAAAGCGTTCTTGTAATCTGTTGAAATCTATTTCAAAAAACTTGAAACTTACTCAGAAATTTGTTTTATAATTCAAGGCCTTTCTATGAAGACATCTATTATATCCACTTATGTCGTAACTCATTGGTCATTGGAGAGCCGCAATTTCATTTCCTCTGGTACATGCACTATTTACTGCTATTAATTTCTTGGCGTCTGTGTACGTTCTTTTGATTTTTTAAATCTTTATTTCTCACCATCTTTCACCGTCTTGCACCGTTTTTCATCGTCGAAATGAGGAACAAATGTGTTTTGTGTGGGAAGAGCTGTATGGAGGTTGCAAAGATGTGCTACTTTCCGAGAAATTTTGAGAGGTACGTATTGATTTGATAACCCTAAATAAAAGCAAAAGCTCTAAAATTATGTATTATTAATAAAATGTATAGATAATCAAAATTCTAGATTGTAAAGTTTACAAAACAACAATAGAATATAATATATAGTTAATGGCAATAAATATATTGATGAATATATATAACAATTTGAGAGTTATACGTAATAATAATGAAATATGTTTTTAGGGCAAAAATGTGGTTCGATGCATTTTGGAATCCAAAATGACGCAGAATTTTAGATGGTGCGTAGACTATTTTGACTCCTCCATATACGATTCGAAGAAGAAGCTCTATTGTACTGCAGTACCTAAACATGTTCAAGAAGAAAGGAAGATTTTGAATCCAGAGAGGTAAGTATTCACTTATTATTATTAGCTGTACTATCAGTGCTACATATATTTTCTCCTATACTTCTATTTTTTACACTTCGATCAATAAAATTGTCAAAATTACTACCTATGAATAATACTACAATCTATAATTCTTAAAATTTTCAATTTTCAGGACTGTTCCTACAACAGGCACTGGGCACTGCTGCTTTCATCCCCGACATCAACGAGCTATTCACCCGAAATTACAAACATAGGGATTTTTGGAACACAGCCATTTCCAAAGTCGAGATGTGGAATTATTTGTGCGGCAAAAGGCAGACCAGTTGGAAACTACCAGCGCAAATTTGTTAAATGCAGTCTATTAAAGCTATAACTTTAATATGGGAAAACATGAAGAGTCGCCGAATAACCAGTATCCTACCTCCAAGTTTTAACCAGGATACGCCTTAAAATTTATTTGGTGCAAATCCTCTCGGTTGTGGCTGAAATGGTAACAGTTCCACAGTTTGTTACTTCTGTAAAGACTCAGGTCATTAATTGTCTCAAAACTCCAACGATGCAAGAAACCAATTGTAACCAAGATGACGAGAGTCTTTTAATTAATTTACACCCTTTTCTCAACGAGGCTGAAGTGATTGGGAGAAGTCATCTTGACTTAGGTCATAATGACCTAAATTATCATATTGCCGAGGAGATACATGAAGCAGTTTCTTCTGACAATATAAACATTTCATTAGTGGCTTATGTTAGCGATTTTATTGCCAAACGGATTCTCGCTGATATTAGTTGTGATAAATGTTTAAGTGCTTCAACTTCTGATTGTTCACTATTATGCAATCAATTTGTTTGTTTTTTCACTACCAAATTCGGAGAAGTTAGTTATGTCTGTCAGTAATGGAATTGCTTTGTTTCTACAGGAATTGCAAAACTTGCAAGTAGCAAACATTCAGAAGAGAGCTGTAGTTTTTATCAGAGAAAATAGATTTTTCTTGGATTACTTCTTCAACACACTTTAATTTTGTTGTAGATGGTATTTTTAAGGAAATCTGTCCTATCGGTATTGCTTGGTGTTGTACCAGACTCAACCGTTGCTAACATGACCAAAAAATTCCAGTAGCAAGAAGAACAAACTGAAAATTCTACATCAGTAAAATGTTTACTTCATATCGTAATATTTTCATTTTTCTCTCGCCCTAGTTCTGGATCCAATTTCTTCCATTTGAGTTATTTGAATTCATTATTATACCTTTGATTTAATTAATATTTACTCAATTTTTTTAACGAGAAACACTACTGTAATTAGATTTCTTTTTCTTTTATATTGTTTTTAGCTTTTAATTATTTGATTCTTTTACTTCTTAGATATATATTTTAATATTCATTCATTATTTAATATAAAATTCAACTGTAATCTTTCTTTTCCTTTATAATATACATTTTCTTTTCAAATTATTTTTTTCATCTCGTACCTATTATACGTATATATATCTTCGGTTTGAAGGTAAGACTCACTAAGTTACGTTTTAATCCATATAACTTATTTAATGTAGATACTTGGGAAATACGGCTAGTAAATATTTACGAGGTACCTTCAAACAAATATGCACATTTAATATTAATTTAGACTCCCCTCAATAATTTTAAATTTCGCGGCTAATTGATATCTAGCGCTCTCTTTGATACCTTCAAATCTTGCTGTGTGACATAGATACATCTACCTACCACTTCGGATAACTTTTTAGTATTGAGTCACGTATCAATCTGACGGTATCATTTTAAGCTGCGTCTGTTAAATTTCAATGTTTGTAGGAAGTAACTGTTAACTTTTCGAAAAAGAATGCCCTTTTCGATATCGAATGCTTCGTTGTTTTTTTCTTTTACTAACGTTGGTGTACAAAGCTTATAAAATACTATATTTAATTGAATACATTGTTAGTAGTAAGTTACAATAATCATTATAACTTCACCAGTTTTCGCACAAATTTCCGTTTTTATTTACTTAGTACAGTAGAAACCATATGACGAGGCATTTAATAGACGAAAGGCAATTTCAACTAACTTTTGGCTTGCTATTTTCTGTGTATGGTTTGTTTTCCCATTTGTTTATGCCTTTTTGTGTGAATAGCGTTGGGTTATATTTTACTCTTCTCTGTCTGCTTGCATCTTATTTCCACTCTTACCAGAGAGTGGTCTGACGTTTTAATAACTATTACTACTTTCTGTCGTTTTTCCTCTATGATTAGGTGGTCTATCATATCTTCATTTTGCTTTACCTCTTACCATGAATGTTACTTATCTGAGGTATGTGCCCCCTGCCTATTATAGCTTCATAACTACGATAATTGCTGATTCCCGTATTTTTAATTTATCATTCTTCACTTAATAATGTTGTAAAAAATAATGTCAAACCTTATGATAGTGAAATTTGCAACACTTTAATACTACGAGCACTTGATTTCTGAAATTCGTACAGCAGCCTACGTAGTAATATTTGACAAGAACAGCATCCTATCGGAAACTGGGGCACATTGATATGATGATGGACACTGTACCTCTTCACACATAAAATGCCAAGTACATTTACACCCTTTTTTACAGCATCTGTTTTCATGTGTGTTGTATATATCTATCAAAAATTATATTGTTTTTGGTTCACTACAGCAATTAATTTCAAAATTCTTTTATAAAACGGCCATTACAATATATCTATAATATTTTCACTTTTCTTCATAGGTATATGAATTAATATGTGACATCCCCTTTACAAACCCTGCGTTAAATCTCTGTACTTCCATCGTTCCCTTTGGACACACCCACTTGTCGCTCCTAACACTGGATACTGGGTATACACACACATCCCTTGTGTGAAAATAATATTTTATATGGTGGGATACTACTTTTTGTCGTATTCTATTTTCTAGCAAATACTGATAATAAAGCTGTAGAGTATATCGCACACAACAGTCAAGAAGAAAGCACGATAAATATATCTTCACTATGTGCTGAAATACATTCGAAGGCAAGCGTCCAGACTCAAGAAATGTTCGAATTGATTTTTATAGCAAAACTTAGTCTTATAAACCAACGATTTCTTTCTGATTTTTGATGATGCTCAACTTTATCTGGTTGCCCATTTCTGAGTTACAGCTAGCTTACGAATGAATACATGATGAACGAAGGGTAAAAATAAAATGTAAGACAACAGGGAGTGATTACTCTACAAGACACAAATTGCTATTATTCTGTCTCATATGGTAAGTCACCCCACCGGATTGGAAACTGGGAAGACCAAGAAGTTAAAGAGAAGGCGCAGATAGAGACATTAGAGAGAGGGAGATGGACGTAGACATGTCAAACTCCGAGTAAATCAGAAAATCATAGAATATTCTGTTTAGTTCGCCAAGAGCGTTATATTTATTTATACCCCTATTTATTTAGCTTACTTTTTGCATATTGTATGATATCCAAAGTACCTTTGAAGGGAATCATTAGCTCATCTATGCAAAAGACAGTTTCTAGAGGTAAATAAATACATCTTTCTCGAATGTCGTCGTATAATGATCTAACTTTCCAAATCGTTGCCAGATTAATAAAATGAATATGTTGTAATTTATAAGAACGGTTCATAATCATATTGTTTACATACAATATTATGGATACCTATAAAATTCATGATTTCATTTATCGTTGTGAACAAAAATGTATTTTGCTTTGTAAGTTGAAACAGATCTCTCCAAAAATATTTCTGGAAAATGCATTGCACTGTCTTATTCTATCTCCGCGCCAGGATGCTTTCTAGGTGCCAAGTAATTTCAGGGGATATATAAGCTATCTTTTCCATTCAAACGATCCGTCTTTTTGTATCAAAGTATTCTCACTCATAAACTTTTCCATTCGTCCCTCGCTGTTTGATTTTAGTTTCCTTTGGCGTCCTCTACGTGTTGCTTTCTTATGACAAAACAACATAACAAATAATAGCGACAGAAGAATATCAGAAAAACGGTCCAGTAATGACAGCGACAACTAAATCAGAATAGGAACATTCAGAAGACGAATTAGTAAATGAAGAACATAAAGCAACAGTAAAAATTGTAATAACTATATACATGGAGAGGGTGGAGATTCCATTGATGTTTAAAGAAAAAAACAAAAGGGGAAAAGTAAATGATACTTTATACATCTATCAAAGCAAAGACAAAACAGAACAGAGAAATAGAGAAAGCTTTAGAAGCAATAGGAGTACGGAGAACAAAGAAATAACAGCCAAAAATTTGAAACACCAGGAAGAAGGGATAAAGAACCACATACAGGAAGAAGACCCAATACCAAGAAACCTTTGAATAAGTGATTAAAAGCATCAGTTAAGCTATTATCCAATATCAAAAGGACTTCAGAGAAAGGAGGACATCTCACTAAATACTGATATTGACGTAGTGTCCAACAGCCCTTTACGAGTCTGTTTCACAATTAGTATTTTTATCGACTTTGGAAATAGGTATTACAAGCAATAGGAAGTAATAGAGAACATTATTTGGTGAATATAGTTTTACAAAGTAAACTAAAGTAGCAAATATAATAATAGCGTGTAAGAACCACAAGATAGTGCGTTATGCAGATAATGTAGTCACAGTATCCTGATATATAAACGGATTAGAATATCTCAGGAAAATTATGTAAGCATTCTGTGAAATAAGCCTCAATTAAACCAATGGAAGTGTAAACTGGGGAGGAAAACCAGAATAGAAGCTCATCAGCATAAATGAAAAATGAAAATAAAGTGAATGGCGAACACCTTATAATTTTTTCTTAAATGTAAAGAATATTTTCAGAACTGTTACAACAGATATTTGAAATTGCTGCCACCAATCTCAAGATGTAAACATGTACGCCGTAGTAATGACTCACTCACAAAGTACACGGCGAAAATCATCGTTGGTAATGAGTATACACATGGTACGGGGATTCTCTATCGCCCAATGAGGTCTAGTGTGCGTATTAATAATTCCTTCGCGAGAAAAATGAGCTTCACCTGTGACTAACTTTCTCGTTAAGAAATTATTTATTGCACTCCTTTCCAATAGTCATTCACGAGACTACAATCGCTGGGAATAATCATCTGGTGATAAAGCGTGTACCCGTTGTAAATGATCAGAATTCAATTGATTTCTCTTCAAAGTTTGTTACACCATTGAGCGTGAAAAATTCGGTTATGCTTCAATTTGGCGAGTATTTATCTTAGGACCTCCCTCTACGAAATTTAACATCTCGATCGTCCAGGTTGCAGGAAACCTGTACCGCGTGCATGAAGATAATTTACGAACTAACCTACCTTACGGTTAAAGCGTTTAGATATAAATAATCTGAAGTTCTTATCGATTATTTCAGCAGTCTACTGCTAAGACCATAACATTCCAAGGTTCGGAAGGGCGTTCTTTGATAACAGACTGGTTCAGTGTTTCGAATTCAACAGCCTTATCTGAACGATGAGTCACCATTAGCAAGTGTCAAGACTTTGATAAAGAAATACGTCTCCGCTCATTGTGTGTCAAGGGCATTGCTGTCTAATACCAATAGTATCATACAAAAGACATTGATTACATAACAAAACTACCTTTTTCGTGGGAGTTCTAATTAACTTTTATTAGGAAAATTTTTAGTAAATGATTTACTATTGTCTTGAAGCATCTACAATAAAATTCCTAAGGCTAAGGTTAGGCGCATGCTGTAAAGCCGTATACTAATCTGGCCAAGGTGAAACTGGAAGAAGTGGAAGAGTGCTTATTTAGGTACCAGATTAAGAAATAAAAGCAAAAATTTTGTGCTCCACGCAAAAAGAATGCCTTCCATTTTTTGCTATAACTTGAATTTTAATTTCACAAGTGTTCAAAAATGCCTAATACACAAGAATTTACAATTACACAGACAGCCAAACAGTGCTAAACGCTATAAAATCAGCCAACAACAACAAGATAATCATGATGTGGATGTAATGGCATTACGAAAGGCCATATTATGGAGAGGATGCGAACGTGGTAAAAGAGAACAAAGAGCTCTTACTGCGGTAATATTCCTGGATTTGGGAAGGCAAAAGGTTGAAAGGCAGGAAATTCCTCAAGATACAAAAAATATGACGCAAAACTAGGCATTGGTCTGCTGAGATACCATCTTAATATCACTGGAGAGACCACAGGTGATAACTAGGTTCTGAAACAATGCAACGGAAACTTCAGAGCACATACTTTACAAACGTATAGAAATGTTTCTCTCAAGGATAAATACAACAATGCCCGTCTCCAAAAACTTATAGCCTTTGTAACAGGTCTAGGAATTTAGGGCTGAATATAGATTACGGTATATCACGAAAACTCTTGTGAAAGTCGAAGTAATGGAAAAGCACACGCTACCAAGCGACCCGTCTTACAATGCACTATATTGTAAGCCGCATGCAAAAAACAATCATATTCTCAGATACCTAGTGTTTAATACGAAGATTTTTAGTATTAGCCCATATACTAAGTTTAATTAAACCAATTTGTTATTTATCTATAGGAAAGGATAGTGGCAATAAACTAACTTGAATTAAATTACTCGTCTGAAGCCTAAAAGTATTTTGCAAAACAACAAAAACAGTATAATTAGATGGTACATATATATATATATATATACGTGTGTGTGTATATATAAAGCGGAAACTCAAGAATTATGGAAGCAGAAACGCTGTATTTAAATGAGTAAAACGTCTGCGGGTTTATTAATACATATATGTGGAATCTTAGCTTGATTGTATTTAACTGGATATTGTAAGGCTGAGTAAAGTAACATTCTTCAAAAAATCGCAACTTATTCCAGAAAACAAAGATGTAGAAGTTTGCAACTTTCTCTAAATAAGCGGATGTTGGAAATTTGGAAATTTATCATCGTTTCGCGAATATGTAAGTACATGTACGTTCACACATGTGCATATGTTTCCAATGAAAATTCTCGCATTACAAACAATAGGCTTTCGAACGGCTTTGCGTACGTATTGTTATACGTTTCCGTTCTATCAATCTCTCCTGCCTCATCTTCATAGTCCAACACAAAACGTTTAATTCGCTGCCGTAATTTTGGCATGCGTGAGAATTTTTCTCTCGCTGGCAGTATACACAATTAATACTAAACGGACCTAAACTACTACCGCGGACACCTGATTCATTTGAAATTTTACGCATCTCGATGAAAGATCTCTGACAAGCTGTAATGTTGGGTGCAAGACAATCGTTTTGTCAGTGATTTTTTGAGGCAACTGTGGACGCGGATAACGGGTCTTTCTCACGGACGGCACAGCAGTAACGTGTGTTACCATTTTTATTATTATTTAATAACACGGTCGTGGAGCAATTGTTTTTACGGGGTCAACGCTAGAGATTTTATCTACGTCTTAAGTGCGGGTCTATGCAGCCCGCAAAATATCTATCATTTGAGGACAATTACTGCGACTCTAATTGGAAGCAACATTATTTTTAATCTAAGTTAAGCATACGTTAATTGCTATGCTGACTTAGAACATATCGGGAGTTTGATCATTTTCAGTCGTTACCAAGTCGCAAATTTTTTATTCTGTTCACAGAGATCGTATTTATGTACATCCACATATAAAATTCCTTTAATTGCGTAGTTATAATTATGTGAATGTGTGGCGTTCATTATGTATACTGTATTATAGAATGTCTGTCAATATTTGTAGTAGAGAATACCGAAAGAATGAGTATTAATGTTTAAATATGTCTGATAAGGTCGTTGAACATCCTAGTAATTTGTGTTAAGGTTAATACGGTAGTGTGCATATATGTACATAAAGTACATGTCTGATTTCATTTTAGATGGTTTTGCTAAATAGATTTTTGTCAGAAATATATTTATTTTCGTAGTCAAGAGCTAAAGACAAAAGGATGTATTTCTTGATGTTAGTGTCGAGCAAATTCTAAATGAATACGAAACACATATTCAAACTCCCACCTCAGTTAAGGTAAGGGCTGGTGTTTCAATAGCTGTTTCAGTTTTTATTCAAGTAAGCTCTTTGGCATATACATAACTCAATTGCTTCAAACATTGGCTTATCTTTTACACTTGAACAAGTTTTGATTTTAGCAGCGCTTTAGCAGCACCGGTCGCTTTTGATGGTTTTACACAGAGGCGAACGAGAAAGTGCAACTTCACCGAAGAAAAGAGGTAAATTTGCAATTCTATAATTGGCGAACTTGGACAATCTGCTACACAAACTTATAATTAGTTCAAATAAATTCATGACCCAGAATGTATAACAACTAAAGAAAAAAGTAATGTTGCTGAAGATTCAAGTCCTACATATTCATCAACATAAGAAACAGACGCCAACATTCAAATGTCGACAAAATTATTTTTAAAAATAGTCGGCTGTAAGCAGCAGAGCTAAGTGACCTGCAACGTTGTTTCCAGGACTGAAAATCTCCGAAATCCTGTTTAAAGAAGAACTGACAGTTCATTCATTCATTCAATGTATAGGGTTGGTCACTAGTAGACCAGCCACTAGATCATTATGTCCCTTGTGCCGTTCCTCAATAACACTCTCATTTCCGTTCTAGAAACACCGTCCTCCACAAAGGTCATTATCTTGCTCAAGGGAAGTATTGAGCGAGTATTGTCGGGCGCTTCAGTAGATCCTTAACAAAATGCTTCCATCTGAATTCGTTTAGTTCATACAGGCGTAGATAATATGCATGCTAGCTTCCTCTTGCAGTTCGCATCTTCAGCTCACCTTGCTCACTAGCTTGGTAAATATTCGTATCCCTTTTTTGTTTCTTCTGATTAAGTTTACTAATAATTTTGCACCTGGCCCGCCTAATAGTGTCTTAGGGTGGTCTTCAGCCAATTTCAGTTTCTTTGAATGTACACCTTGTGTCCTTAACCAAATATTAAGTCTGAAGATTCCTTTAATATCTCGCAAAGAAGTTTAGGCCTTTCCTTGGCTAGTTCGTCGGTAATTAAGTTACCTTTAACCTCCTCACGTCATGGGACCCAGACCCACGACACAATGTTGTGCCACGCCAGTTCAGTAAGGACTTCTTAACAATCTTTTGCTACTTTTGAGCTTTAAAACGGCCTTAGTAGTTACCTGACTATCAGCAATTATATGTCTCCTTCTTTGTGTGGCCTACTCTTTGATTTCTTCAACGCGTGCTGAAAAAACATGGCACGTTTTCCCAAGCTCAGTGATATCTTCTGCTTAGGGCATAGTCCATAAAAACCAGCTCCTATGCACCGATTGGATTGCGATCCGTTAGTAAACCAGACACTGAGACTCAGGTTTTTCAAGTGATTGCTCCTCCAATCCCTGATTGGTATTAGAGTATTAATTTTATGTGTGAAACTAATTTCTGACGCCGCTCTGTCCGTAGGCATATGTAATAACGGCTCGTCCAGTACAGTTCCAGTTATATCTGTGTGTCCACCAATTACATTATTACCATAAACACTTAGCTTTCAGTCTTAAGATCGCTACCATGGCCTTCACTTTCACAACCAGTTCCAGTTTATATTTGCCATTCACTGCCATTCACAAAAGCGCAGTGCTCTCAACGTTAGCTTCTGTCCTTTTATTATTAATTTCATCGGATCGCTGATTCATCAGTTCTTACATTTTCTGTTTAGAATTTACCATCCTTTAGTGATCTGCATATTGGAGATTACTTCATCTAATTTTCTGATTTCAGATTTTTATGTAAGTGTCTATTTCCTTTGGCTCTTATATCCCTAAGAATTTTATCCATAATAATTTCCAACGTTCATTCTGGTCTTTATTGCTCGTTTACTTGTACTTATTTCAACCATTAAGAAGTGACCCAGAATTAATCATTTAGACAACTTGGGTATAATGTGTTCTATAAATCTTAACCAACTACCAACACCTTCCGAAATTAAAACCAGCCACACATTTAAATAAGTTGAACTCACCGGCATACCAAAAACGTGTAATGCCATCAATGTATAAACTCAATCTGTCATTGTGCGATTATTTGTAATAGATTTGCTGCAATCTTCTACTATGTTAAATAAATTAGTCTATAATATATTTGCATAGCCCATTATCAGCGTGAGTTGCCAAACATTTTGGTAACTGTAGTACAGAGAAATAGGCTATTTTGGCCTTAATTGGAATTTCAGTAAAACATGGGGAAAAGAACCATTGGTGAGAATATCTCTGCGCGAGGGAAGACAAAACCGAAGCATAGCGCAAATAAATAAACTGTTAATGCAATAGTAATAGTGCCTTTCCTGAAACATGTAAAGACAAAACACATGCAATTTGCATAACAATTATTACATTGTCAGCATTGCAACCACCACCGTGTATTACTTTGTATTCTTACGTGTATACCAAAATGCACCTTCCAGTTTTCTACATTTTACCTGCCTCCTAATTCTAATGCAAAAGGCGTGCAATTTCATAAGACGCGCCCTGTATGCATACCACATTAATCTCCTAGTTTTTCGTGCTATTCACATAAATTTTATCATGCAGAACTAAAACATTTGAATTTATAATTCGCAACGAATTAGCAGAAATAGGACGTTCACGCCCTCAAAGTTTATTCTTTTGCCTTCGTGATGCAACACACCTAATATTTCCAAATTATGAAAGATGCAGCTTAAACATGGAGTAATCTCGTGATGCATGCTTCTAATCGGCAACATGGGAATAACGCTTCGCAGTATATTTAAAATCGCTTGAACTAGTTTACGATCGCATGAAAAAGTTAATAACATCTGTTTCTTCGTTTAAGATCGGATTAATGATCGGACATTTTTATTTCAGATTGCCAGTAAATACCAGATTGCGATATAAATAATTGTTCTCTTGTGTCAGGAGTTGTGACATGCGGGTCTAAAGAGAAGCTCTTCTTCGGATGCATAATACAATTCTGCTTGCTTTGGTTATTATTTCTGTTATAATAGAATACATTTGTCTCGATTTATTAGTGTTGTTTAATCCTGTATTTATGTAATCTACTGTTGCTTCACTTTATAGAACATATATATATATATGTATAAAGGAAATGGATGTGCGAGAGACGCTATGAAAGGTCTAGGAATTTGGCTTCAGTTCAATTGCGTAAATCGCGTAAAGCATGCTATTGGCCAGACAAATTTTTGCACATCCTGTGCAATATTGCCTAGTATAGCTATTTCACTGATACACACGCATTTATGTGCCGCTGATTTTGCAATAATCAAAGACGCGACTAAATCACAGAGGGCTATCGTGGAGAACCTACTGATAATAATAATAATAATAATAATAATAATATTTTATTTCGTGCCCAACAGTGCAAAACCACAACGGACACATACAATCAAGCTAAATACGCTAACCAAAGAACAATATGCAACAATTTAACGAAGAGATACACACGTCTCCATATTAAAGTATTTCTATAACTATACATAGGTACATACATATATGTGCTACCTTATATATACGTAATATTAAACTAACTCCCCACAAAAAATGTCTTTATATAAGATATCACCACAACGGCACAGACGTGTTATTGGCGCTAGGTACATGACGTTTGTCCTTATTGGATCCAAGTAAAATGAACATATATTTCGCGATTTTTGGCAGGCACATAAAAGGTACACAAGAAAGCAACTCAGGACTGTCAATCGTGTTGTAAATAAGTCTGTAAAGAACCACGCACTAGTGCGTTGATAGCGCATATGGAGTGATGCCAATTCGTGTGACAGAAGCAGTTGTGCATGATCGTAGTTGATCGTGATCGTGATGATCGTAGTCCCATAAGTTATAGATAGCGCATAGCGGAATAGCTAGAACCATAGGTCAGTCTCTTAGGAAGAATGAAGGAATTTGATCCTCACCGGCAATAGAACCACTTTTAAGTTTAACGATGCTGCTAACAACTTCTGTCTCAGTAATAGTTTGTATACGAAAAGAATCGTTAGAGGAGCAAGTATCAGAATGACGGATCTCGTTGCTAGATATAAAATTTTTAGCAAATGCATCGGCAAATGCATCAACTATAGTTTGTGGTTCGTTGAACTTTGTATCACCATGAAACAACTGCCCTGGAATGTGTGACTGACTCTTTTTTGTATTGATGTATTGCCAAAATGCTTTAGGGTCAGACCTCAGATTAGTTTGAATTTTATTGAGGTAGGCTGCGTGAGAGATACTTATTTCTTGTTTAGTAAGCTTACGTAATGGCGCAAAATCATCATAACACCTAGGACTGCCAGTAGTTACCCACTTTCGGTGATAGTAGCTCTTCAATTTAAGTTTATTAATTAGAGGCTTACTGAACCAAGGAGGATAAGAAGTAGGCCTATACTGACAGGTCGGAACAGATTTACTCACTACTCCGTACAATGTTTGATAAAACCGGTCGACAGCTGTATTCACATCCTCCGCGCTCAAAACAGAGTTCCAGTCGGCATCGAACATGTCACTGTAGAGAGTATCAAAATTAGCACGCGAAAAGTTGAAGCGTATTCGTCGGAAAACATTTCATTGAAGATGCACATGGTACGCTTAAGAAAATATGCAACGCTGGATGGTATGAGTCCTCAGGAACAATAGGACAAGTAGAGTGATTTACTAACATGTGAGAATCAATGTTGCAAAACACGAGGTCAAAAAGGCGTGAGTTAATATTGAGAACGCTATTAAATTGGTTAAGATCCATGGATAAAGTAAAATTGTTTATAGATATATATTTGGGATCGGTAACGTTTGGAGGAAAGTAACTTCTTATATTGAAATCGCCGACCAACATCAGTGGAACATCTGAAATTACCAGCTCAAGAGCCTCAAGGAAGAGAATAATGTCGTCTACCGACAAATATGGTGGTACATACACTGCCACAACCATAAAGCGGAAATTCCTGTAAGTGCACTTAGTGATAATAACATCAATCAGAGGGCTAAACTGATGAGATGATAGGCCAATAACTATTCCTAAAATTAGTGTACATCTAGAATAATACGTACTAATGAAACATGGATACCCTACTACAACCCTGGGACTAAAAGTCAGTTGAAGGAATGGCGTAAGCCTAAGAATTATATACCGGAGGGTTCTACAATTAGCACAGAATACTATTCTAACCTTTTATCTGGTCCATTGCGGCAGCCACTTTGCAGGAAAGGCTTGGAAAGTTGCATAGGCGTCCGCTATTGTAACAGAACAATACGAGATCCCATACCGCACGAAGAACGAAGGATGTTTTAAAGGAGCCACTACGGGATGTTCAAATTTGAGACCTTGAACGAAGTAAAACTTGCTATAATTAGGTGGACTGCAGATACTCGGAAGAAGCTTTTTGAGAATGGTTTTAAAAAATGTTTTACTTTGAGATAAGTATATTCAATGAAATGAAAGTTATATTGAAGAACTGCATTGTAATTTTGCTGAAAACGGACGAAATGTAAAAAATATAGCGAAATTTCTAAACCGTTGGAAACACCACTCGTCCTTGACATCGTATTCCTAATTTAGATATTGGCTAGTTTATACACTGTACTGATTTGTGATGATTCAATTATGCCCAAAATAAAAGTAAACTGTTTAACTGGTTGTGAGTCTGTTCGAATTACTCTGTCACTGATACAATTGCATTACGTTAATTAATTATAATAACGGGAGAAGAACAGTAGAATTATTCGTTAGTAACGTTGAAATTTAAGTTAGACAGAATTACAAGTCCAGAGGTAACTAATTCTAATAACTTATAACTAATATATGAAGGTATGTACCTTTGAATTTGTCATATCTCTATCACCATCGATGCCTAAATATTTGCTTAGAACGGCAATTTTAAGCTTCTGTGCTGGTCTAAGTTAAGAAAGTTCTAATTCTTCTTTTATTTAGCAAAAAATATACTTTTGTAACCAATCCAAATTCAATGTACCGTTTGTTAAAACGGTGCAGGACGCGTTATCATTAACTAATGTAAATCGGTCTTTGTCTCCACTTACAGGCAAGGCGCGACATTCAAATTTGGAAAAGTAAGGGCGTAAGTCCGGTTTACACTACTTAATGATCACGTCATCCACCTTTTTAACAAACTTTAGTTATTACACATATTTAAATCCATTTAGTTTTAGACTTCTTCCTTGGATTTACGCAATAGCTTTCTCTAAAACGAGTTCATAACCTGTATCACATATTTCTATTAACCTGCCTTTATAAATAATGTTCCCCCTCTTGCGTTTTAAAAATTGCCGTAAGCCTCACGCAATTGCAAATAAAAGAACAAAACGCACGAATGCCATAGGAACAAAAGGAAACGGAATAGAAAAAAACAAGAACGATTAAATATTAAGTAAAGGCAAACAATAACAAACAATAGATATCTTTTCTATTGTAGGCTGAAATAATATCGTCTCTACAAGGAAAGGAGTGGTCTCTTAACATATGTACTTGTTTCAATAATAATATAGATAAAGGTACATAATAATAATGTGCGGATACTTTGGATTTCTCAGTGTGGGTGTAATTTACATGTATAGATTATGTATTTATTACTTACATAATGCGAAAGCATTTACTATTAATGTGTGTAATGCACACGGTGCTTGCATTCTGATTGCTTTTGATAGTTGATGTTCGCTTTATGGATGCAGTCACTAAAATGATAATAATTTCGTCAGAATTGCTTAACGGCGCGTGATTACAATAAATATCGCTAAAACAAAGATTGCGTTAGCCGATTACACATTTCAATAAACGGTTAGCTTTGCATGACCTTAGCTCTATATGTTGTAGTTATTTCTGGGAAGTTCAAAAAAGAGTAATATGTTGCGCGTATAATATAATCATAGATTGCCGTTGCGTAGGTAACGGCATAGCTATAAAAAATAGTAAACAACGTGGCATGTAATGATGATAGTATTGTATGTCAGGCATCTAAAATAAAGGCCTTATTACTAAAGAGCATTTAAATAGCTTCATTTATAAGTTAGCATAAGTAATACATGATGTCAGGTCGCTAGTGAACCTACGTTGCTTAGAGGGAAGTGCCAGAAATAGTATTTCTCCAGCTTGATTTGTTTTCTCGCCGAGTATTTCTTTGTTCTCGGGTGAAAAGTGCCGCTTGTAGTGCAGAAAAAATGGAAAATTATTTTAAGACCCCAGAATAGCTCGTACTAGATGGAAATATTGCAGAAAGCTGGATGAAATTTTCCCAAAAATTTGACTTGTTTTCGAAAGCCACAGACTTGGACAGTAAAGAAGAAGGAAAGAAGGTAGCATGTTTTTGTCTTTAATTGAAGATGATGGGCTTGACCTGTATAATAGCTTCACATTTGATACAGGCAAAGACAAGATTTTAAAAGAAATACTGCAAAAGTTCAAAGACCATTGTGCCCCACAAAAGAACGTTATATTTGAAAGAGCAAAGTTCAATACGATAGTACAAAAGAAGAACAATCGTTTGACAGCTTCTTGACAGAACTTAGAAAAGCAGTAAAAACGACAGAATATCCTAACCAGGATGAGATGGTACGTGACAGGATTGTCATAGGTTTAAGAGAGACAGCTAGTAAAGAGAAATTAATGCGAGAAGCCAGTTTAACATTGACTAAAGCAATAAATTTCTGTAGAGCTACAGAAACAAGTAGAGACCAAGTGAAAACACTAGATAATGAGTCTAGAGTAGATGCTTTAAGAGCGAGTACTTCAGGTAGACAAACAAATATGTACAGGGACTCTAAGAAGACATGTAAACACTGTGGTTATAGGCACAAATATACAAATTTGTGTCCTGCAATAGGGAAAACATGTGCAAAGTGTCAGGGTCGCGACCATTTCGCCAAAGTTTGTTCATATAAAAGTAGGAGAAGTGAGATGCATAAAGGCAGAGATTACAAGAAAAATGTGCATGTTGTATCAAAAGGAAACGAAGAAGATGACTCAGAAGCCGGTAGTGGAAGCAGTAGTGAGTATGAATTTTATGTGAGTTCCGTGGATGCAATCAACCAGCCAGAAAATAACAGAGAAACTGAAACAGTGTGGACTAAACAGGTTTTAGTTAATGGTTAGCCTATTGTTTTCAAATTAGACACTGGAGCTGAGGTAAGCACTTTACCCCTAAATATTCTAAAGAAAATTGCACCAGACTCCACAATCCGAAAGACGAACATAACATTAATGTCATATGGAAACACCAATTTTAAGGTGCGAAGTCCAGGTGAAGTCAAGCTTGAATGTTCCGTGAAGAATCGTCAGAAAATTGTGACATTTGTAGTAGTAAACGCAGAAAATCAAATTCCCTTATTAGGATTACAAGAATGTTTAAGTTTAAATTTGATAAAAAGAGTGGACTCATTAGGTAAACAAAAGTTGTTTAGCTCTTTAGGCGATGTAGTTAGTAAATACTCACATATTTTTGAAGGGTTAGGAAAGTTTCCGACGCAACATCATATAACTTTAAAGGAAAATGCAAAGCCAAAAGTAAATGCCATTAGACGTGTACCACATATATTGTTGGATCGATAGAAAAAGAAATTATATGATCTTGTGTCCGGAGATATTATAGAAAAAGTGAATAAACCTTCAGAGTGGGTACACCCATTGGTTATTGTTGAAAAACCAAATGGTGACCTACGTCTGTGCTTGGACCCGAGAGACTTAAATCAGGCTATACAACGTGAGCATTTTTGATTCCCACATATGAGGACATTGCTATCAAATTAACTAACAAAAAATTCTTCACTGTTCTTGATATGAAGGATGGATACTGGCAAATTCAGTTAGATAATGAGGGCTCTGCTTTAACAACTTTTGGTACCCCTTTTGGACGTTATAAATTTAAGAGACTAGCTTTTGGTATATGCTCAACCCCGAAGTATTTCAAAAGAAAAGTTGTGAAGTTTTTGGTGACCTACCAGGAGTAGGACTATATTTTGATGATTTAATCGTCACAGGAACTACAGAGGTCGAGCATGATCAAAATCTTAAAAATGTTTTGGAAAGGGCATCCCAATACAACATAAAATTTAATAAAAACAAAATACAATTCAAAATGGATAGTGTTAAATTCGTGGGACAAATTTTTTCAAATGAGGGAGTAAAAACAAACAAAAAATACATTGAGGCGATTTTGAAAATGTCTATTCCTGAATGTAAGGCGGATGTTTTGAGATTTTTGGGTATGGTGAAGTATGTGGGCAAATTCATACCAAATCTATCAAAAATAACTGCACCATTGAGAGATCTAACAAGAAATGACGTAGAGTTTGAGTGGACAGATGTGCATACAAATTCGTTCAATGCCTTGTTACACCTTCTCACTAATTCTCCTGTGTTGACATATTTCGATTCAAAAAACCAATTGACATTGAAACAGATGCATCGAAAGATGGACTAGGAGCCTGTTTATTACAAGAAGGCAAGCCTGTAGCTTTTGCCTCTCGTAGCTTGACTAAGACTGAGCAAGCTTATGCTCAAATTGAAAAGGAGACCCTAGCCATACTGTTCGCTGTAAAAAAATTCATTATTTTATTTATGGCATGTCCACAAAAATATACAGCGATCATAAACCCTTAGAATCAATCTTCAAAAAAGACTTACAGTCATCTTCCCCAAGGATCTTAGGAATGCGTTTAAAATTACTAAAATATAATCTTAATATCTCTTACAAACCAGGAAAATATATGTACGTGTCTGACGCCTTACCTCGCGCATTTATTAAACAAAAGACGGGAAATTCAGAAAATGATATAAATTTTGCTGTAGAGTCAATAGTCAGAACATTGCTAATGTCTGAAAATAGGATCAAACAGTTTACAAATGAGACAATCAGAGATCCACTTCTCAGTATTGTTATAAATTTTATTAGTAATGGATGGCCCATTCAAAAATATAAAATTCCAGAAACTGTTAAGAATTATTATAAACTGCGAGACAAATTGTTTGTATGTAATAATTTGTTATTTTTAGATCATAAGTTAGTTGTGCCTAGTAAATTAAGATTAGAAATGATTAAACTACTACACGAGGGACACCTAGGGATTGAAAAGACAAAATCGCAAGCCAGAAAAGTGTTTTATTGGCCAGGTATCTCAACAGATATTGAAACCTATATCAAATGCTGTAAAATTTGTGAGAAATTTGCCAGAAAAAATCCCAAACAAACGATGTTGTCCTACCCAATACCTAAAAGACCTTGGGAACGCGTTGGTTCTGATATTTTTACTTATGCTAATCAAAGTTATTGTGTTTTGTTTGATGCTTACTCAAACTGGCTTGAGATTTTGCCCATTACAAACAAAAGTAGTGAGGCTATCATTTCTCAAATCAAACCAGTTTTTGCACAGTTTGGATCTCCTGACTTATTTATTAGTGATAATGTTCCTTACAAAAGTGAAAAATTTTTGGAGTTTGCTAAGAATTGGAATTTTACTCTTGTTACGTGTAGCCCATAATATCCACAATCAAACGGGTTAGCCGAAAAAGTTGTATCAATTGCTAAAAATTTACTTAAAAATCGTTAGAAGAAGGAAAAGGGAGTGATCTAGCCTCTGCTTTGTTAAATTATAGAAATTCAACATTAAAAGGTATGGGCTATACACCTTCACAGCTTTTAAATAGCAGAAATTGCAAGACAAAAGTTCCAATTGTATGTGATTTATTGCAGCCTAATTTATGTCCAAATGTCAAAGAAAAAATGCTTGCCAAGCAAGAAATGAATGAACGCAATTTTAACAAAACTGCGAAAAATCTTAAACCCCTTAATGAAGGCAGTAGCGTTACTGTTTTAAATCACAAGAATAAGACTTGGGAACCTGCAAAAATTGACAGCCTCCATGATACACCTTGATCATATGTTTTAAAAGATTGTAGAGGCAACACTATCAGGCGAAATCGAATTGATATTAGACCATCTGAAAATATAAAAAAATAAAAATAAAAAAAATTTTAAAGTTACTGAAAATCTGTATGAACCTAGAGCTGAAAATAATCAGTCTAGTGCTGATAGTGATGTTACTCCAACTGTATCGAAATCTTAACCTATTCCGTTGAATAATGAGTTTAGTAATATCAATACTGAAATACATAACCCCTCACAGTCTTTACCACGATTGACAAATTCCAAGTTAAAGATACAAACTCGTTCCGGTAGAGTTGTTAACAAACCAGAGAGGCTAAACTTGTAAGGGGAGATGTATAATATAATCGTAGATTGCCGTTGCGTAGGTAACGGCATAGCTAAAAAAATAGTAAACAACGTGGCATGTAATTATGATAGTATTGTATGTCAGGCATCTAAAATAAAGGCCTTATTACTAAACAGCATTTAAATAGCTTCATTTATAAGTTAGCATAAGTCATACATTGCGAGGAGCAGTAGGATCACTATTCACGTAAACATGGAATGCTCGACGTGTTTCTGGTAAACTACCTAATATTGTAATTAGATGGTGGGTAATTTTCGCCTAAAAACAACTACTTCCAGAGCAAAATCCCATTTATATTTACCCCGTTTGGGGCAAATATAAATTTAGGTCCAGAATTGAGTGTTATTAGGAACGGGAATTTCATTGAAATAAGGAGGAGCGAAAGCCTGCGGCAGATTTGTGCATTCGAACCTACCCGAATCGATGTATCTGCTCCCCAGATCTAAATTATGGGCGCAGGAACATTAGAATTAATTAACCCTTGCGTCTATACTTGTTACACTACAAGTTAGCACACAAATCTTGACCCAAATATAATGCAATGTCGTAGTTTCTATCCGGGTAGTAGTTGTTAGTTAGTTGAAAATTGTCCATCAACTAATTACATTAGATAATATACTGGAGACACGTCGAAAATGCCATGTTACGTAAAAAATTATACAGTTAGAAAAGTTTTTTTATTACAAAAATCAAATTTCTTAAATTTCTTTTCTTTTCTGGGCTTCAAGTTAATGGTAATACAAAATAGCTAGTATTTGTGAATTATAGATTTTTTCATACAAACATACTATTCTTTTGCATTAAAGGTGGAGGACTTTAAACCAATGTACAGAAGCAAGATATCACTACTAAAAAATGTCGAGAACATATTTCACGCATCCCAAATATCACAGATATAAAGTAATAACTAGAGTTTATTAAAAACGTGGTACCGGCAGTGGCTCACCGCATAAAAATAGGTACGTTATATCCAATATTATATATAAATTACTTTGCATTAATCACTTTTTTACTTGTTGCAAAGATATCATAACCAATTGTTAAGGGATTGTTATTATATTACTATTATAACAGGAAAATAATAGTAAACTCCGGACCAAATATCCACAACTGGAAATTACAAAATTACGGAAAGTAGATCCTAGTTATACTATCGCAGCCAAACTCGCATACCTCAAATAGGTTTATCTAACTATTACTTGAGAATTTCTTAATTTTTTCTATCGGACTCTTGTCAAGATTATCTAAGTATCTATCATTTATATCAGTTTTCTAAACACACATTGCGGAAAAGCAGCAAAATTTTTAATTATTGCTCTAAAACACAGTTCCACGTTTATTATGTGAAATTGAGACACCAAAACTATCACTTACTATTATTTTCCGAAACGAATTAGTTGTAGGAGTACAATACTCGTATTCCAACGAATGCATTTCTTTATAATGCTTAGTCAAATTATGCAAAAAGAAAACTAGAATTTCAACAGAAATTTTAGATACGGACTGAGAAGCTGCCAAATGCGGTAGCTTGAATGTTTCATATGACAGTACTGATAGTTGACAGGAATTTTTCGCAATTCTACTTCTAAGGTCTTTTCCATATCTTCAGTGACTTGTAAATCTGAACCTCCAATCACCATTAGCACTATATTCTTTCTTTTAGCAAATACAACAAATTGTTTTAAGTATATTTTCTTAAGAGGATTTTGGTATTCCAACAGAAAAAAGATTGCAGTTTGCTTTATGAATTTAATGATCATTGCAGGAATAAGGAAAGCTAATTTCAGTTAAGTTAGGAGAACTTCTTTTCAATCCCCAAACGCCCATCTAATTTATTTCAATCTCCCGCCATATCCCAGGAAACAAGCGTTATCATGGCTCTTCCAAATCCCGCAAGACTTTTGCATTGTAAGAAAGAACTTTCGAATTCAATTACAGGCAATTTGAGTAATGTGAACAGTATGTGTTCTCTTAGAAAATAGAATCAAAATATTTACATTAAAACTATCGTTAAAGAAACATACAAAGCTACTCTTGACCCTCTACCATATCGAAAGGAAACGAAAGAAAACGTAATTTGTTAATTTTGGTTAGAATAGCTGTTAAAAGAGCACACTACGTCATCTTATAATCAACATATTTAACCAAAGTTCATAACTGACGTTTTCTTTCATTCATATCTTTTCCCAACTGAGGATAGCAATCTAGTTGCTGATATACGTATTTGAAGTTTTCAGAAATTGATGCGCTAAGAATAAGAGCTCTTTATTTAGCACGGCTCGTAGCTACTTTAAGGAAGAATGATGTAGGTGGGCTGGTGAAGAAATGAGAAGAAACTAAAAACTAGTATAATAAAGAACAGTATCTTCGGAATGGTATATGTGCAATAAAGAACAATGTCTGCATATCTGTACGAATCCGCAAGCTAACTTGCACAAAGCTGAATCAACTGAAATCATCTACACGTGCATAACAAACAGAAGTAGAAAAATTAAGGTATTAACTGATGATTGACAGTAATGTTACAGATCTGTGAAGTTATCAGGATATGTAAATCCTAGGTTACCTAGGTTACAGGAACGACACCGAATAACATCTTTCCGTAAAATCTTAGACTGGCTTACAGATGTAGACAGCATGAAATTCAATATCAAAATACATTACTGTGAATAGAAATTGCAACATCAAAGGGCAAAGGAGAAAATTAAATTAAGAGTTTGATACGATGCACAATCTAATCAGGAATGAGTGACAAATGACTCTGAGTCTTTTAAGTGGTAATACGAGTAATAGTGGAGTTGAAGGTTAGAGAGGCATTGTAGGTTTAGTACTATGCTGGTATTGTTTGAAAATGCCTCGCCCTATAGTACAAGTTTCCTAGTTCGAACGGGATCGTATTATCGGAATATGTGAAGGTAGTTTGGTAGCAATATTGCTCGACGTTTAACCCAGCAACCCAATACTGTGTTGCAGATATGGTCTCAGTAGAGAACAGAGAAAAATGCAACAATTCGGCTTCGTAAAACGCAAGCATCACTTGTTGGTACGAATAGCGTTAGATGACGATAGCTCTGCTACGTATATTCTTGGCCAAAAGTGGTTAACCATGATGTGTGGCTAATCATCGCCGTTCCTATTGCTTGTTCTCAGAGGTCCTCGCAGCAAAAGGTTCGTTGTTGTAGTTAAGGCGTCCATTCCTGCGACAGCTATCGTTACTGGTGAAAGAAATGGCGAAATTGGGACGGAATATGGAACCAGATCATCTTCTGTGACGTGTACAGCTTCAATATACTTAGCTATAACGGCAGAATTTTTGTCTGTGAATAAGATTGCAGTGACTGCGTCGTGTTGTTATGTACGGCGTCACACAATGCTGTGATGATTTGAGGCGCCGTCAGTTACGAAACCGTCAACTTCATCTACGCCGGACCCTAGACAGCCGCAGGCTTTCTGGTGCCACATTCCTGCATCATAACTTCAGGTCACATACTGCACGGATAGCACGTCTTGACACCAACGCTAATCCTATACTACCACGGTCTGCTTAGTCGTAAGCTCCAAATTTCAGCAACTAAGGACAATCGGTAGCGATGTATAGAAGGGACATGATAGATTCTAGTCACCATGTAAACGCTCTTCTAGTAAGTACCACGCCGAGTCGTAGGTAGTATTCGTTTATATTGGGGGTATACAGCATATGTGCACCACATCTTTCTCGAAACTGGTGAAGTTTTAATATTTATTTCTCAGTCAATTTACAAATAAAATTCCATTCCTTTAATTCCTTTATTTCTTTTTGCTACAATTTTTGTTCGTAGTGGTATACCTATTGGCAGTAAACCATTTCCTTGAATAATGGTGCGTTTGATAACTTTGTAATTAATGTAATACTGAGAAACTGAAGTACATCAAACACATTTGTACTTAAAAATACGAGAAAAACTGAATTTATTGAGAAAAAGAAAATTTAGTAGACGTAAAAACAATCACGTGGTTTTCGTTTAGAGAAACTTTTATCTGTCATTCTGACGTTTAGTTGTTGAACTTACGTTCGTACTCATTTTTTCTTCTTCTTCTCGTCAATCCTTATGCCTTTCAGCGTCGGATTATTTCTGGATCCTACGACGGTTTAATCCATTCTTTCCATCGTGTCCGGTCTATACTCATTTTCCTCATTTCTTCTATGGTCTTCCCTCGCTTTCGTCGTAATTCGTTTACTCTATCAATCCATTTTTTCCTTGGTTTTCCTTTTTCTTCTCCTGTTGTTTTTGGCTTCCAGTATTTTCTTTGTTAAACTCTTTTGTTCCATTCTAATTATGTGGCCGTACCAATTCAGTTGACAGTTTTCAATTCTTTTCAGTATATCTTCTTGATTCATCATATTCCTTATCTGTTCGTTTTCTATTCTGTCCATTTTTGTTTTACTCACGATCTTTCTCAAAAATTTCATTTCCATAGCTGTTATTTTGCTTTCGTGTTTTTGCTGTATTGTCCAGGACTCACTTGCGTACATTATTGTGGGGGGCTACTACTGCATTGTATACTATCTGTTTGATCTTGGGTTCTATTTCTTTTTTTCCAAAGATGGTTTGATTCAGAGCGTAGTATATGTTTGTGGCTTTCCGTCCTCTTTTTGCTATATCTAGATCAATTTTTCCATCCTTCGATATAATGGTACCTAAATATTCGTATGCGTCGACAATTTCTTCTTGTTTATCGTTTATTTTAATTATCAGATTACTGGTTGGCTCTTTATTACTTATCACCATTATTTTGCTTTTTCTACGTTTATTTCCATCTTCATATTTTCTATTTCTTTTGTCCATATTTTTGTTAATTTTTCTTTTTGACATAACTGTCAGCTATTAGTGCCAGATCATCGGCGTACTATAATGCATCCACAGCTATAGGTTCCAGTCTGTTATATCCTATCAGTGTCTTCACAGTTTCGGTGCGTTTCCTCGTATTTTGCAGGGTTCTGTCCATCACTATAATAAATATTAATGGACTTAAGCTGTTTCCTTGTTTTATTCCCACTTGCATTTCAAAATCTGCTGATCTTTTTCCATTCACTTGTACTATCCCCCTAACCTGACAATATAGACTATTGATTATTTGGCGCATTTTTCTTGGAACCTCTAGTTTCTCTAGACAGATATCTATACTCCCTCTATCCACTGTATCGAAGGCTGCTCGCAAGTCTATGAAATTGAAGTAGATTTCCTGCCCTGTCTCAATTTTACGTTCTATGATGTTTTTAATTATGTGGGATATTATCGTTCGTTAGTTTCCCTTTTCTATATGCTGTTTGTTCTTCTCCCAGTTTGTCTCCTATTAAATGTGTAAGTCGTTCCGCTATTATTTTGGTATAGACCTTAAAACATACTGTCAATAGGCATATTGCCCTATAGTTTTCGCAGTGACTTGGATCGCCTTTCTTATATATGGGAGTGATGAGGTTGTTTACCCAATCCGCAGGAGTTGTGTTCGTTCGCCATGCCTTACAAAAGATATCAAGGATCCACTCCTTTCCCACCTGTCCGAGCCATTTTACCATTTCCGGTTCTATATTATCCGCACCGCAGGGTTTTCCTGTTTTCATTCTATTCAGGGCTTTTTCTACTTCTTCCATATCTATCTCTTCAAGTTCTTCGTTATGTTCATTCCGTGTTCCTACTTCTGGCAATATATCTGTATGATCTCCCACGTCTGTGAATTTTTTCGTGAAGAATTTTTTCCATATTTCAAGTATATTTTCTGTTTTTGTTTTTAATTCAGTCCTGGTATTCCTAATTGGTTTTATTTCTTTCTTTTTCTTTCCATTCATTGATCTTATTAGGTTCCAGAATTTCCTATTATTTGTTTTATATTCCTTATTTATATCATTTGCAAAATCTTACCAGGTTTTCTTCTTCGCTTCTTTTATTCTCTTCTTAACTTCGTTTCTTATTTTAACACATTGTTTTTGTATTGCTGTTCCCTTGTTAAAACGTATTTTCGCCAGGCATCTTTTTCTTTTTGACTTAGTCCACCATCTTGTTCCTTTCTGTTTTTCCCTGTATCTGAATTGCCCATAGTAGTACATAATAGTTTCCTTGAAAATTCTCCACGTCTCTTCCAGTGTCATTCCTTCCTCGTCATGTCTCTCTAGTAAATCGTTCGTTTTCTGTTGGTATTCTGCTCTTTTCTTCTCGTTTCTTAATTTTCTGATTGCCATTTTATGATACTCGGCTATTTGTTGTTCTGTGTTAATTTGTTCTTGGAGTTCTGCCGTTAGCAATCTGTGTTGAGTTCCCATTTCAGCTTCTTTTTGTGTCTTTATGTTTCGTATATTGGTTTTCATACTCTGGGTGTAGACCTTGTAATCTACTATACTCCTCGCGTTTCTCTCCTCCGCGACAAAGGTGTATCTCTCTTCCAGTGGTTGGCCCCAGAAACCGTTTCCTATTAGGAGATCGTTACGTATGCAAAAATCAATCATTTTCCAACCACTTCTGTTTAACTTTTCTTCCCCAAATGCTCCAAAGCAACCCGGTCCCTTATGTGTATCATTACCCACTCTACTATTCCAGTCACCCATAATAATTACCTTCATACTATCTTTCCACAACTCATCCAGTATTCTTTGTAGGGTTTCATAAAATTCCGAGGCTTTCTGCTCTTCCGTACCTTCAATTGGGCCATACACCTGCAGGATGCTTACCACCTCTTGAAATTTTAAGCTTATTGCAATTAGTCTAGGATTTATCGGCTGGATCTTTATGGCCTTATGACTCATCCTTTCACTAACTATAATCCTCACCCCTCCTTTGCTCTTTCCCTACCTTCACTCCAGAAAAGTACATCTTATAGTTGCTAGTGTCTTATTTCCTTCTCCCACCTTCTTGGTTTCACTAATCCCCAATATATCAATTTTGTATCTTTTCATTTCCTCTACTATTTCCACCTCTTTTCCATATATACTCGTAATATTCCGTGTACCCAGTTTTATTATTTCTTTATCTTTTTGCGTTTGCTTATTTCCATTTTGCCAAGTCGCGTTCGTGTTTAGTTCCGTATCCGTTTTCATTGCCAGGTACGTCTTCCATTTTCCTTGCTCGTTCACGTCTTCTATTTTTGATCTCTGTGTCTGTATCAAGTTATCCTTCTCCCTGTCCCATCTCCATTCTTCATTTCCGATGTACAATTTCCGGAACCCAATTTCTGTTTGTTTTCCGTTTTCCCTCTCGGTTCTAGCTCTGAATCTAATTTGTTCCTGTATCTTCATATCCCGTTTAGATAGATCATCGTTAATAAAAATCCTTTCTCCTATTTTTGTTGTGTGTATCGTTGCTGCATTATAAATATGCTATGAGCATATTTAAAATGGTCTGTACACAATACTGTATACAGAAGAAGAAACTACGTTAGAGTAAGGAATGAAAAATCGTAGACCTTTATATGTAGAAATGGAATATAATGTTGGACGAAGCGATTAGGAATTGTAAACACCAACTGAAGCCATATAATGTAGGATACTGGAAAATGGAGAAAATACAAATAACTGTGTTAAGCTATGCGGACGATATGGTGATATTAGGAAACACGGAGAGACATCTGCAAGAAAATGTCAATATAATAAATGAACAATTAAAAGAAATAGACATGGAAGTTAATATAAACAAAACAAAAACAATGGCAATAAGCAGAGAAATTCTAACACATAACATAGAAATAGAAGGACATAGAATAGAACAAACTAACGCGTTTAAATACCTGGGAGGGATTATTAACAGCGAGGGTTCCTTAGAAGATGATATAAATGAAAGAATATCAAAAACTGCAAAACTTTACAACATGATAAAGACACCATTCTTAAACAACAAAGAAATACCAGAGATAGTAAGGGCAGAAGTGATTCGCAAGGTAGTGAAACCAGTACTGACACACTCATGCGACTCGTGGACTACAAACGAGAGACAAAGAAGTAGGATGAACAGTGTAGAAATGAGGTTCCTAAGACGAATAAAAAATAAAACTAAGTTGGATAGGATAAAGAACGCAGAATACAGAGAGGAGCTCAAGATAGAGCCAATCGAAATAACAATACAGCATGGCCATGTTATAAGAATGGGCGAAGAAAGGTTGGCAAGACAAATATACGAATCAAAAGAAATGGAAAAAAGGAGAAGAGGAAGACCAAGGAAAACATGGTAGCAAGAAGTACGAAGTGCATACGAGGCAAGGAGAGAGAAATGGGAGGATATGAGAGCAAGATGCAGGGAGAGAAGAACTCCACACAACCCGACACTTCACAGTTAAATGGATTTCAGGATTAAGTAAGTAAGTATATTTAAAATGAAACCCTAGAAAATATTAACCGTGTTTTTATTCTCAATAATTTTAGCTTATCCCCCGTATTTCAATAGAATGAACCTACAAGATAGGTTGCGAACTATTTTCCTCAATATAGTTAAATTAAACCACCACGCACTTTTTCTTTTTATTAAAAAAGTACCGACTATAGTTTCAACCATGTATTCTGTTTGTCTATTTTTCTAGATACGTATAATTGTAACTAAATTGAATTAATGTTAGGAACACCACGAATTATGTCTTTTATTGCTTCCAGCAGAGTCATCTGCTATAATCTGAATGAACCTATATCACAATAAAATTCAAATAAAAATAACGAACAAGCCGCATGACGCAACAAAATTTTTAATCCAACCCTAATAAAAGCGTGGAGATTCGTTATTCACGCGGCACTAAAGTTCATTACTTTGCGTGTACACAAATCTCACATTTATTTTTACAATCCTCATGTAGCCAGTTGCACATCACTATATAACGTATTAATACCGAATAAATTGATGCAAGTTATTGTACCATACATAATTTTATTTGGATTTTTATTCTTGACTACACATCTTCGTTAATACTGCGGTGAATGTTTTATGTTGTTATGTTTGTTGTTGCTAGAAGTGATTGTATATGATAAATTCATTTCCTGATTAAGATACAGACACAGAAAATGTATAGGTTGTGCTCTATGGAGTAGCAAATGGTATTGTTCGAACTCTGTTCCATATGAATTAAAAACGATGTATTGTATACCTATAATAGATTATGGGAAATCGACACATGTGGCAGCTCTTTTCATTGAAAATGATTACCACGTGTACAATGGAGGCCTAACCCTTTGTTAGGATGCGCTTGTACTCTCCTAATTATTTATTAATTGGAAATTATTCCTTCATATATGAATTACGACCCGCTTCGCATTAAGTTGAAATGAGACAAAAAATGATTACAGGTTACATCCCATTCATAAAGCAGTTGTTCTCGTATATGTTTTTCTCCCATTGCTACCGCTGCGGTTAACTTTAAAAATATATCTTCATATGTTATAGTTCCTACCATTGAAACTTTAATGAGGAAAAATATGGAGAAATTGTGTGGATAATCGCATGATTAATTCGATGACTAACGCTATAGCGTTCCCATATTATATATCGATCTAGAATAACGTATCGATTAAAGTAGGAATAAAATTAAGTATTTATAATGTGATACCATGGAACATGAGGTGAATATGTGGCTCTAAATAATTTATGTTAGAGTGATTTATGACGACTTGTAAAATAATTCAATATTAACCAGAATAGTTTAGACATAAATTAATTAAATGGTTTATTACCACTATAATTAGATCAATAACATAATTCTCCCAAATACCATAACTTTCCATAAGTATTCATAAAATAGTATATAGATTTCTGTATGTACTTACGTCTGTGTACATTTTCTATATTGTAATGACGTACATCCTTAGCAAAGTTACTATGATATTTAATCAGTGTTCATCACTATTCTGAATATTTTCAGTAAAAACCACTGGAGAACAACTTTTTTGGAGTTCCTAAAGTAGGAGCTGAAATTTAATAACTACCGAATCTACATCAAAAGATTCCTAACCACACATGCATTTTTGTATATAGGAAACAAGAAGGAATTCATTCAACGCTAGATCTACACTGCATGTAAGTCGACTGAAGGTGCGTTATTGTTTTTCAAAGTATCTTTGTAGAGGCTAATTCACATTCGCAAATCAAATGTTACAGCAATTATTCCAATCTTCAGTTAGCTTAGTTAAATTTGTCATTTTATAGGCATCAACTGCTTCTATTGGTGGCTGCAATCCATAGGCAGTCCATTCATGGTCCTTAAGAACGTAAAAGATTGCTGGAACTTAGGTTACGACTGTACGGAAGATCTAACAATTCGATCGGTTGCTGTTCCAAAATTTCAATCGCCTATTGAGTTGTAAGTCATCTTGCATTGTGTTGGTGGAAACGTCATTCAGACAAAACTTTCCTGAACAATAAAATCAAAGAAAGGTTGCATTCGCTGGTAGGGCAGTGCCTATTCAGTTACTGAGCTAATGTACTTACAAATATATATTTAATAACAACAAGCTACAGGTAGACTGTACTAACATATTTACTGGCTTAATTTAAACACGGGTCTGATTGCTCGGAGCATGGTCATCCTCTCTATTAAACAAACGGCGGTATTTATCTTGAAACGCCCAAACAAAGTATGGACGTTAATCTTTTCTTTCTCTTCATACGAATTAATCCATGATACGTCAAGGTACTGTTAATATTTCTTTAGCTTTCGTTACTGAACCGACTCAGAACTTTCCGCTATCAATGGTCTGGAGCCTCTTTTGCTATTCAGATAAGAAATGTGGGACCTGTAAGTTTGAGAGCATCATTGGTATCATATTCCTTACATACTGCAATCACCTTTGATATCTACAGTTCGTCTAGGGAGCTTACTCTTACAGTACAAAAATTTGCAAATTTTGTAGAGGGACCTATAGTATGTATTGGTTGCAATAAGAAGAGGCGTATTCACCTTACGTGATGAAGTTCTTGCATTTTGTAAAATCCTCTTCAAAACCACCTTTCCCTACTTATCATTGCTTAGGTGATCTACTAATACTGGTGTCTAAATTACTGCCACAACCTACTTCTGCTTGGGACAGTGATTGCTTCCTTCCATATATGTGCGTATGGATATGACCGAACACATTATTCAGTAATCTGAAGTACTTTATAATACGGGTAAAACACTAGACTTCTGCTAAATAAAGCTTTGAGTTTCCATAAAAGTGGAACTTGAATATTATCAATTCGTTGGAGTTGTAATCTGAAGAATGCATCCCTTAACACAAAGGAATATACCTTTGACTCAGTCTACAAGCAAAAAGACCTTATTGCTATATACGCATTACGGCCTTTATTTTACACTACATACATAATGTAAGACATGCGAAATTATACAACTCCATTTGTAGTTTTAGCGAAAACCGAATTCTAATTAGTAGTATAATACGAGTACCTACATATAAATTATTTTGTATGCATTCGGAGTTTTAAGCGTAGCATTTTAAGTTTTGAATAAATAAATAAAATTCTCAATCTTACAACGTTTTCGCGCATCCTTCGCATTCGCGACATGTTTGAAGTGGATACGAAAAAGTAAAACGAAGAAAAAAACACCGTGGACGTCATTATATTCGATGCGGCAATCTCCATTCGGAAGAGACTTGGAGTGCGGAGCAAGCAAGCGACGTTGATGAGTAGATAAATACAGTTTTATAAGAACTAATTAATTAGAATGGGAGTCTGGAGTGTAGGTACGTTTTCATGTGTTACCAGTGGATGGTTGAATGGATGAATGAACGACGGATAGAAGCGTGGAGAATCCAAGATGATTGTTGTTAATTCCGACGGCGCTGTTTAATATAATTAGCAGCACCGCTAATATCTGCCTATAATCTTGATGGACGACGTGTGAACCGCCACTGTCTTATTTACATAAAATAACACTGAATTATTTATCAGATAACTACTTATCTTACACTCTTGTTCGGAACTATTAGTAAGAAGGTTATTCCCAATTAACATACCAAGCCAATTACCATTTTCGTTTATACTAAAGTGTAATAATATATTACCAGGGTTACAGTGTTTGATTATTAAGTTTGAATAGTTTATTTCCACTTATTGCCAAATAATTTTAATGTCTACTTTTCATTCGATTTGATTCTCGTCAAAATCCCCACAAGAGGAAAACACAAATTGCTTTATTCAACGCGTTATTTAAAACAGGCAGCTTTGCATGAATGTTGTGAAATTACTTGTAAAACTGTTGCATTAGTTTACTTGAGCGCAACAGAAGTAGGAATACATGCTTTGAGCAGAAGTAAAGTGATAATATAATATAATGATAGAAATATCTCCGAAACTTCAATTCTTACCCGAGGTCGGATGCCCTTTCCCTCCTCCGGGAAACTGCTGTCATCTAGCACCTTTGAGAGTGATAAATATGGATTTAGTTTGCTAAGTAAAACTTAATTAGAAATTATTTATGATCATCGAAAACCTAAGTCGATATTAAAGAAATTTGCTAGGTGACAAATCTTCACTCAAGGTGGGGATTGATCTTTGGGATCGACGATCATTTGACGTAGACTGCGAGCTCAGTGGCGAATTCTCGAGGGAAGTGTAACATATAAACTACTAAAAAGTGCGGTCCCAAAATAGATCTGTGTGAGATGTCTGACGGACAAGGCTAGAAATTATGATTCTGTAGATCTGTAAGTTTAAGGAGGCAATTTTTATGGGACTCACATCAGAAACCTCCTCAATGACGGCAAATTTGTTGCCATTGTGTCAGATAACGAGAGAGCTGCTTGAAATTCGTTTCAACAGCTGTCCACACATTTCTGCTCATAAGAGAGTCGAAAACTACTGTTCTTGTTACAAATTTTCTTCCTACCCACCAGAAGTTAGGAGGCCATATGTCATTAATGACGTTCCTTCTAGATTCGCGCCTAGACTATTTTCTGGTCACTGTAATCAAGAAGGCGATGAACACGGTCTAGGCACCATCAAAACGTTTTCAATTTGGAGAGAAGATATGTGGAAAAATTGAGTTTTAAAGCGTTAGCAGTTTACTGTTCAACCGCTATAGGGAATGCTCTAGAAGTATCACATAAAAGACACACCAAGAAGCACAAAAAGAGCGATTAATTGCTTACATAGAAAATACATTCTGGTATTCTTATTTTCATAACATAAATAAATTATACTTTTAGGTACAGAAAAATTGGTTAATGGTACAAACTTAAAGTTAAAATTTGTCGGAGTGCGTCATATAAACTGATTCTAACTACATTGGAAATTTAGGTGCTTTTCTGAAGAGGTTTTAAAATTTGAATTAAAAACAAACAAAACACGATGCTTCATTCTTTTGTAGCGCATCCTGTTTAACATAAATTGCTACAATAAACCAATCTAGGTATGATACTGAAGAAACTGTGGGTCATATCAGCTGGATATTTTTCCTCTATTTGCTTTAACACGTTGTCTTATAAGGATCCTCTGCAGTTTCGAGATTACAAAGGGGTCACAAGGATGCCATGCCTTTACAATGGGTACGGCATCACAGTAATTGAGAAGTTTGCCAAAAACTTGTAAGTCAGATGATGCGTTTTGGTTCATATAAGTACATAATGCTTTTTGTTGACTATGCGACCTATTGGTAAAAATTCAAGATGCTGAACCACATTGTAGTCAGAAAAGAAGTATGAGGAGGATGTTGATCTTTCACCTCACTTTACATACTTGACTTATCAAAGAACTTCCATTGCGATGATTAGACCATTATTTCGATATCGTCGCCCACGTCTTTTCACCAGTTGTATTACGCTGGACTAATGTTGGGTCACTGGTTGTGTCAGCAAACATATATTCAGCGATTTCTACGCGATGCTATATTTGTTGAAAATTGAGAATTCTTAGGCTACCACAGTTATTTTGCAATCTCTCTGATGCTGATCCTTGGATCAACGAACACGATCTCTCTAATTTACTCAATTGTTTTATGATTATTGCGTTCACGGTTTTATTTAGAGTGTTTATGAAATTCCTAACTAGGTTGTAACGTGGTTGCATCAACGGCATATGCTTTTGTGACAGTTTGAATACTCCACTGTATTTAATTCTATCTTCACACATTTTTAAATTCTCTGTCAAGAGTGCCTTATCTATCGCCTCGCCGAAAGTAAACTAGCGATGGTAGCGATCTGAGACTTGATGCTTATCTGCCTGGCAGGACTAAATAATTTGTAAAAATATTAAACGAATTTGCCCTACAATACCTGTAATTGGAAAATCGTCGATTCAAATACATAACAAATATCTGTGGAAGCATGCAAACTTGTTTAATTATATTAGAAATATTTAATGTTTAGTTATGCTCTTTTAAGACAAAGGTTTTAGTAGGTGAGTTTTTAATTTATATGTGGTTATAATTTTTTGGGACGAATTGTTTGGTTTTCTATCTTAAATTTGTTTTTATATTAAAACAACTCTTTAATTTTAGCAAGCAGGAATTATTGACGTATTTTAATATTTTATGTGAAATTATCTACTACAATAAAGTTAAAATTAATACTGTTACACGTGCATATTCCTTGGCGATTATGCCGTTTCGATTGTGGACTGTATTCTTGATTTTTCTAGTATACTGGATAACTAGATGACTAGATTCCTCGAATTACAGAATACACGTCTGTCCTCAACTTTATTTTCTTTTCTAGCTCCCTCTGGCGGCACTATCTTTGGGGGAGATTTAAAATCGACTGAAATACTAGTTAAAGTTATATAATATGTATATCTTATGGTGCTTAAGTTATTTATCCAGAACACTATCTGTGCTTGATGGAACATTTTAAATATGTGCATACATTTTTGTTCACGTGGGATTGTGAACGCACATATTACAGGTAAGTACATGCAGGTAGGTGCCTATCCTCGTCTAAATATGTGTGTGTTCGGTAATGTTGATGTTCTTGTGTATTCACAGTTAGATAATTACATATTATTTGATTTTAATTGGCTGACAGTTTTGTTCCTACATTCTTTATCACGTAGAAAATGTGAAATAGCTTGCTTATACCATTCGTTTCGCTATAAAATGTGTAATTATTTATGAAGTTTTAATTTAGTCGTTGAGTAGTTAACGTGTTAAATTTCCTGGTTCAAATAATTTATGACCATAGTACATCGCATAATTCCTCGAAGGATATGGTTTTATAATTATCATCGGAAATGTAAAGTTCGTAATTTGATTTTTCGATCAATGACAAATTACCATTACCACTAAAACCGGAACATACTGCACAGAGCGGGGGATCTGCGCAACTAGAGTTTATTTATAGATGTCTGGACAAATCTGCCAACATTTAAGGGTTCGGAATATTTCACACTTAATATTTACCTTTGCGATCGCCAAATTGCTCTGATGGGAGTACCTAAGTGACTTAAAGCAAATATATGGATATTAAAAAATTTGTTGAAATTGATTTGTTGTGTTTAATATTGCTTATAATACATAAAAGCATAAACTTTTAATTCTTATCATTTTTCAAAGTGTGATATTTGGTAAAAGAATCACCGATATGAATTTCTGGCTTCCGAATACAGGTATCACAGTACATGAGTGTTTTCCGTCCTTGTCCAGGAGTTTTTCTGTCGAAACATACTGCACAGTCTCTCTTGGTTTCTGAACGAATTATATGAAGCTGATTATTTAATCCAATGTCTACGAATTATGAAGGTTGCGCTGTAGATGGTGTTTGGTGTCGGAAATTTCCTGTTAACTCATCGACTAAACATTTAAAAAATTTAAGTGTATTTGTGGCATTTCGTTGCTCTGATGTCTTGTTATTTTATACGTTATGTATGCATTGACGACGCTCATCTCCATGCCCAAAAAAATTTCTTTCTGCACCGTTTGAGGGATCTTTAAAGGAAGCAATACGTTGCTGCATATTGGCCCGCGCGATCAACTGCCCTAATTTTTTTAGTATAATATATGGCCACAATTGGTTTCAGCATCAGCGTGTGTGCTCCTTGTAACCGATTGGAGGGATGCGGAGGGTTACGGTTCGTTTGCTTTTCCATGCAAGGGCTAATGTATTTTCCTTTTTATAAGCCACAGGTAACTTTGTTGAAAATTTCGGTATCTTAATTGCAGTTGGCAAGTATTTACGATTTGGCATTACTATACCAGTTAAAGCGACTATTACTTTTAGAAGTACAGCAGCAAGCAGGATACTTGTAAAGTATCTATCACTATGCAAATGATAGCCCTCAGCATTTCGAATGTTGTCCAGAAGTTTTTAACTAACGTCAATGGAATTCGAGATCTAACCTGCAGTTTTGGTTTCCTTGAACCCTCAGTTGTCAAACTTCCATAGTAGGGCAAAATCGAGTATATATATCCCGTTTCCCCATCCGCCAATACGTAAATGCTTCCCTACTGCATTACAAATAGACAGGTTTCAAACATACATAAGACATCCCTACCCGTTTCAAAGATCTCAATACTAAAGGTTTAATCCCAACTGTAACTTGTACGTACGGGCTTAGAATGGCAACGAAAAACGTATATGCTGTCAGTACATTGGTTTCTATTCCAATTGTAACAGGTTATTCGTGCTGTGCATTTTGCATTTCGCAAACTGTCCGACGTTACGTAACAAACATATAACTAACGAAAATCTGCGGTGTCGATTCCAGATTGGAATGTAGAGAAAATCGGACACATACATTTTTCTAATATAAAAAGGTACGGTAACCACGTAAGTAAATGGCGTGCCCAACATAAACAAACAAAAGGGGCCAGTTTACGATTATTTTTTGGTTAAGTGTGTACAACATCCCGCAATTTGAAGTATGCAACAAATATTTTAAAGCTTTTTGGAATACATACTTGACTGCTTACAAATTACCAACCCAAAGTGTCCTATATCATTTACCGCGTTTAGAAAATTATAGAAGCCAATTTACAATCTGAACCAGAAAATGAAACAGTCGACAATAGATGAAACAAGGGGTGCCAAAAAGCATGCCTCATATGTTAGTACGAATATTGAAAATAAATAGACCTCTCGTGCCGTACCTTTTATGCAGCACTAGAATTTACCGAAGTTACTGCACACACAATAACACCTTATAGCAACCCCGCAAACATTTGCAGTAGAACCAACCAAGTACGTAGCTTGGTCACGGATGGAGTTTTATATATACAAAGGGCTGGTAGAGTACTGAAACATGCTTTCCTAATCTGCTCCATATGATATTTATTCCATGATGTACATCTTATAGCCAGAACTGATAGAGTTACCCCGCAGTTGATGTCTCAATCAATAAAACAAATAAAAGTTTTTCTGAAATCTCTTAAGTGAATTCAGAAAATTACCAAGTTGTGTCCATGAATTCTGATACTAAAACAACTTGTTATAACAACATGGGGAACGTGACTTGATGCAGCTTATTATAGTAATCGTTTCAACAAAGTGAGCAATGTTTGTTTCAAAAACAGATTGTGTAGTTACAAACGTTTTACCGAATCGAAGTACGGTTAATGTCGACTGGTTGTCACTGTTTGCTTGCCAGATATAATTATCGTGGTTCGGAAACTAAACCGGAATGACAAAACATCACCCTTTACTACAATGCCACAAAATACAGTGCTAGTAGAGTTGTTGAGCTTTTGGAGCAGCAAAAAATCGCATATACCCTACAATCCCAAACTAAGTGCTAACAGTTTTATTATTCTTAAAGATAGAAAATAGATTGCGTACTCAACAGTTCCAGTGGTCAAAAGCAACAACCAATACCTACAAAGCTACGTTTGTTTTAATTGAATCCAAAAGTATTATAATCCATAAACCATATTTAATCATTATATACAACATTAGGTACACAATCCTCGTAAACAGCTGAGCAGCACTTAGTATTTAAAATTTCAATCACATAAAACATTGGTATTAATACACCTATGAAGTAATGCAGTTTACTGTAATATAATTGTTCTTGGTGTGGGAACATGGTATTGCTAGGAATTGCGCCGGACACTAAAATGTATCCTTCTAAGCAAATAATGATTACTAATATAGTTGAGTACTATATTAGTAACACATAATGCAATTATCGGTTGTTCGACCCCAGCAAAAACTGAAGTCATCTGGAAGGTATCCCCAATTTTTCACTTAAAATGGAAGCACCTTTAAATACTTTCTCTCTAGCCGTTCTTACTTCACAGACTAGCATAGTACGTTGTTGTAAAGTGGTAAAGTGCATTTTTGTCAGTCAGATATAAAATTTTGCATTTTGATAGCAGAAAATTACAGATATACATACATATATCGCATAGCATCAAACCGTTTACTGTGACAAACAAATAACTTGATTTAAACTAAAATTAAATTTGTAGGCGCACACTTTATTACTAACGGAAACTATTAGCATAAGCAACTATTCTGTCGAGTATAGGTAGTAAGCTGCTAACTAGTAAGCCAAGTACTGCAGGACCAATAATAGAATCCTATAACACGTCGAATACAGTTGTGCACGATCCAAATCGACAGCTGTTGGACTGTAGATAGTTGATTCCATCTCTTCGAAAACTATGAAGAATGGAAACATTGAATCGATAAAGTAGTCGTATGCACTAATAGCTGGTTCCTAATTACCTGTATCGAGAATATGTATTCGTCGTGTTTGTCTCACTTCCTAAGAGGTAATAATCGCAGAAAAATGAATTTATAATACTTTTTCACAATATTGTATAAGCTGTACCGATGCTTAAAGATGTCAGTGCAGGCGTTTAGCCAGTAGCGCGTGTTTCGAAGAAGTGCAAGGGGTGTAGCAGATATCATAGTCGGGGTACTGTCACTCAGATATTGTTCTTCGGACCGAGCATATACCTCGTTTGTACGATTGTATTTATTATGTTAGGAATTTTATACGGTTCAGTTCAATAATATCGCAATTACAAACATCGAAAAGGCTACGATGCAATTAAATAATTTTGTAAAGTTTGTATCAAAGCTTTCATGTTCCGGAATAAGTTTGAACGTAACAAGAACCATGTGGATAGTGCACAACATAAAAAAATGGCGTTGAGTTAGATAGCCAGGTTATATTTGATTTAGCATTAACATTGTTGCGTGTAATGCACCGTTTAATTTATTAGATAATTAGAGATAATGTTCTTTCTGGAATAATTACTCGAAGTGGAAGTTACCTACTTAACCTTACGCAATAGTGTAACATCAGTACGCGATAAAATTGAAAACAACATTAAATTAGAGCTATAAAATAAAACATAGGTAGTTATGTGGAAAACTCGACTGATCGTCAAAAAAGAAATCAACATACCTTTTGTAGGACAGTTACATGGTTACATGAAGAAATTTTTGAAGCATACTTGATGTTACAAATATTTGACCAATCTTCTACATTTTGTGCATTTGCGTACTAAAAACGTTGCCAAGAAGAGTAATTGTTTATTTACATTTATTACCTTCTAAACCCCCTCAAATTCTCGCAAACAGGCCCTAGTGACTGTGAATGTTTACAGTGCCAACCTAACAGATGACTGAAGTAAGATCAAGCGCGTACCTAACCAGTTTGAACATCATCTTCATGTATATTTAAATAATTTCTTTTACCTTATCTTGGCAAAACAAATGGTTTCTTAAAACAATGAAATTATTTGGCTTTAAGTCATCTTTCAACTAGCACCATAACTCCATACTTTTGAAGCTTCTGGTTGACATGTTGAGTTTACATTATTGATATTATTGAGTGTTTTATCGTGTAAGATATTTCTAATACAACTAAATAGATAATTATCCAATCATCTAATAGCACAAAATCAGGACAATATGTATGGTAGATGCAACAACACATCGGAAACACAAAATCATGAATTATACTTAAATTTCATCACAGTTACAACTTTAATTTTATGCGATACTTGGGCCGATAAATTAACCTCTTCTGCAGAGAGATTTCTCTTTTGAACTATCTTTAACATTCAATGAAATTGTAAATGCCCAGAGACATATTTACTGTTCGCATACACTTTTAGATTTAATCCAGGAAGATTAAAATACTAATCAAAGAAATTGTAAGTTGGTATTTAATAAGTATTGCAATAAAAATCAATAAACTTGTATCTATAAGCTCACTAACTAAATCATCAGGTAAATGAAAAAAATATCACAAGTTTTTAACACTTTTGATCAAAGTGACCAATGGATATAACGCTCAGACTTTTTCTCTTGTCTAGATAATGTTTCACTAGATTACTGGCCACAGGTTTGATGTAACTGCTGTCGAAGGCTAAGAACTACAAATTTATCTTTGTCTACCTGTCCGAAATAATTGGATCATTCACTCCACGTTGAACATATAATAAAGATCGTGGTTACTAAATTCTTACACGGTAAATAATGAAATTGTTATTGAAAAAACAGCTGTTGAACTGTAAGTTGATGAAAGGTGGAACATTTAAATACGAGAACAATTTGAGACAGCCAATAATTATGGTTTATTATACATTAGCCATTGTCGATGAAAGATAACAGTAATTGTGACCATTTAGTCGTTGAAGGCGCGTGTACATTGAATTGATCGGGTAGTAGAAATTGTTAGTAGATAAAATAAAGCGGTAAATATATTCAACGTATGTATTTTCTGATTTTTTTGCCAACGTGTTTCTGTTATTTATTTATTTATTTATCTATTTATCTTTGGGGTTCTCTCAAGAAACTTTTGAATTAAACACGTACTTTCAATGAGAAACTCCAATCTACCAAGACGAAAAGAAAGTTCAGGGAGATAGAATCACCAGCGATATCCGGTTAGCACTCTGCAGTGTCAACAGTGTCTTGGTTTGTTTCGCGCGGACGTTGACTGTGTGATGTTATTATGTAGTGCTTTAGAATTGTACAGTGCTCGTTGTGTGGTGTTCGTCATGGGCATTTGCCGATATCGCTGGTGATACTGAATTCCCTAGTTTTCCACTGTGGATAGCAAGTTAGTTGCCGAAATACGTATTTGGAATTATTTCCGAAAGGTGTGGTAATGGTAACTTTATTTATTTTATATCTAGTAATCGATTTATGGCTGGTGATGTTGTTGTTGCTTTATCTGATGATATTTAACACGTAATTCATAAGTTGTAATTGGAAATTTAAATGGATTTCTTTTTATCCCGTATTCTTTATAACATTCCTCACCACGACTTTTTTACAATGTCCTTGAAGCTATTTTGCTAGATCTATCGACCGTTTTACTCGAAGATTTCGACCTAACTCAGTGTACGACAAATCCCTTGTCGCGCACCAAATGTGTGTCTTTTCAACTATTTGTACAGCCTTCTTAATCCTAAACAATTCAATACTGTAACTAACTGTACTAATCGTCTTTTTGACCTAGGTACTGCAAAGTCCACTTCAGAATTGATTGTAATGCTTGATAATGATCCATTTGTTTTAACTGACTTGTGTCAGCCTCCATTATCTATTTTCTTGCCATTTCATACATCTTTATACATCATATAAGCAATCTGCGTTCTCTTCTGGCAAAAATTGCAATTTTCGTAAAGTTAATTTCTCTCAACTTTATGATGATCTCGACGCGAATTGGTCTTTTGCTGAATATTTTACTGGTGTGAATTCTCCTCCTAGGATCTTCTACAACATTGGTTTCCGAATTATATAATATCGAACTTAAAGTTAAAGGAATATCGATGCAAATGAAAGTGTAGGCATAACACTTTTTATGAGTTTGAACGAATCCGATCCATTTGTAAAACTGATATTACTGCTGCTTCTTCTGTCTACCTCAGAGAAGTTGAGAATTCTGTTAAAACTGATCCTACTAAAATATTTCAGTATATTCATACCAAGAAAAGCACAATTTGAACACCGAGAATTTCGTTCCACAATGATTTTTATCCCGATCGATCTGAGGGTATTGTTAATATATTTGCCGATAAATTTTCGTCTGTATACATTGATAGGACTGATTTTGCTTTTGATAATGCGTGCTGTAATCATAATGCCTTTAGACCTACATATGTCTGTTACGGAAGAGGAAGTAATCAGTACCATGACTAAGTTCCCTCAAAATCATATTGCTCGTGATGACTTGCTTCTAAGTTTCATTCTGCAAGAATTATTTTGGAAAATCCATTGGCTTCAATTATCTGCATTACTACCAGGACAACTACTTTTCCGACTGCTTGGAAGAGAGAGCGAATAAGCCGTACAAGTAAAAATGGGGACAATGCCTCTATAGACAACTGTAGACCCATATCAATTTTGTCAAATTTTGCCAAAGTGAATATAAATCTATTCAGTTCATGCCCTTATCTGGCGCTCTGCAGGGCTAACATTTGGGACTTCTACTTGTTTCTTTTCTAAATTACTTACTAATTTCTTTATCTTGTCCTGTACTTGCCTAGGGAGATGATTTAGAAATTTATTCGTCCATTGAAACATTGGATAATGTGTTTCAATTGCAATATAATCTGAATACGGTTGCACATTGGTATTCAACTTACAAATTACAAATGAAATATTAAGAAATAATATTGCGTATCTTACACCAAGAAACTTAATTTCATTGAATCCAGTTACACAATTACACAAAGTCGATAATTTAAGAGAGTTTGGTATTTTATTTGATCCTCATTTAAATTTGCTGCCCATGTTATCATCATTTGCATTTCTGCATCTAGAATACGGAGTGTTGTCTTGCGCAGTTGCAAATCATTCAATTCTTCATCGATACTCAGAACCATTCCTGCAGCTTTGTTATCCGTAAACTAGAGCACGCTTCACCTGTCATCCATCAAGGAAATACAACGTAGCTTTCTGAAATATTGATTTTTAGAATGGATGTTATTTATCCAGAGCATTTGCCACTAAGAAAACATGGTATACAATCTTTGAACCGTCGCAGAGAAACTCTTGGAACAACATTTTTTATGTGGAAGCTATAGCCGGTACAATAAGTTAAGTGTGGTTTACTCCAAGAAATGACGTAGATGCCTTTTAGGAATTCTGGATTAACAAATATCGTATCGGCTCTACTTCATGGTTTTATTAACTCTCCTAACTTGCTTTCATGTATCATTTTTTATCCGTCGTTTATCCTCCCGATTTTCCCCTACGTTTTCCTTACCTGTTCCTAGAACCAACTTATTACATAGCTCCCACTTATGTATATCGATGTGTATAGCAGATTTATATTTATGAAAATATTTTTGTTTATTCAATTGGTAAATTTTGTTAATTTCTTTCGTCCTTATTTTCTTCATATTTCACAACCATTTCTTGTATTCACTTCAGAATTAGTGTATTTGCTTTATTAAACATATGTACGTATTTTGTTTAAGTTGTCCTGTAATTGGTGTACCACCGTTGAATAACAAAGTTATTATTTTTAAGTGAAGTCGAGACTGGGTTATGGTATGTGCTTCCGACGTAGGTCTGCTTCTATCAGCGAATTGTTAGTATACATATATAGGAACTATATTATGAAAATTATAGCTTATTATATATATATATTATATGTTTTACCTTAAAGCCATTATATGTTGAGATGTGTGTGTATCGTTTTAGTACTAGGGAAAGATGTGTGTGAAGTATTGGATTTTCATTTGGAAACGAAACCCGTGTGACCTCTTTTGTGGGTCCAACCAATTGCCAATTGCAAATTGGTAATGTTGAGCATTAAAATCACTAGCATTTATTATTTATTTGTAAAGAACTACCTTCTATACGCAATATTTTCAGTATGTTTCCCTAAAATAATTCTGCCGTATTTTATTTTTATAACTTTATTTGTTTACATTTACTCGTTGCTTCAAACTTTGGATACTACGTTACATTTCTTTTATAAATTTCTGGTATAAATTTCATGTTAAATTGCCACTTCTGCAGTGTGCCATTAAAATAAACCCATCTTGCCCCATTCTGCTTCTTGCACTGTTAAAGATCTTACAACCTAAAAGTGCATTTTTTGTTTTTGATATTAACACCTGATAATGACTTACAATACAGGCAATTAATACTGCCTTGTTAGTTCTTAAACTAATTTATACTGAAATGCGATGAGTACGAAAATAATACAAATTGAAAAAAAGAAGACAATTAATCTGTCAATTTCATTCAACCTATTATTTATGGTTGTCAACAAATTTAGTGAGAAATACCAATTGTCAAAGTAGGGCACTAATATAGTGGTCGCGTGGGTTTTGTTCTTTACTAAATTCTCTGCACATATGTATATGTATATTCGACAAGGCATAGACATGCATTTCGAATACCGTTTGCTCTTATAAATTCTATTGTAAGTAGTTCCATAAGGTAAAATTTTATCGTCTACTTCCCTATTGTGCCACTACTGTAGGTCGGCCTATGTTATAATTGCTAAATCATTGTACTCACTAGATGAATTTTTATGATCCTATGAATTTATGACGAGACCCATGCATTACTAGAATGTCAACTGGGAAAATAAATTATTATTATTATTGTTTAGGACAGAAATGTATCAATTGCCACAGGCGTATATACTGGAAAGCAAAACAGATTATGCGTCGAAATTTCACAACATCGCTTCAATGTTGGCTAGAATAATTAGTTCTGCTTTTTAAAATAATAAAGTTTAAATCCAATATAAGCGGAAGTGACATTTTAGAAAAAACTTTTTCCGTTAGGAGACGAAGTATAAGTACCGATAGCAAAGCTTTATATAAAAGTAAATGATAGAACTTCTAATGAACCAGTTGTTTACATATTTATTATTCGTAAAGTAATTGAAAAAATCAGCGATTGTTGAATTAAAGAAAATATGTTCTACAGCTGATAATAAGAAATGAAAATTTGAGAAAACCGCAATATTCTGTAATTCTTGCTCTCGTACTAAATACTATAGTGTTTTTGTTTCATGTTTCGATTATAAAGTCTCCTAAATGACCAAACTACTAGATTAGATTATTTTAATGATACTCATATTCCTTAAATTTCAGAAACTACTAGATTCCCTTAACTTGATGAACTACTCAAACATCTTGAGCCTACGTGAAGGTTGATTGGGTTCATATGGTCATTGTTTTATTATCGGTTTCGAATTGATACCCACGTTTAGATCCAATTCCAGTTTCTAATGCACCTCCCACCTGTCATCAGATTATAGCAATTACTCAAATACTTTCTCCGTTGATAAATACCAATGACCTGGAGCTTCCAATGCATGTTCATTAAGAATTTCTTAATATTTATTTTAATCAACATATCCAGAACAGCATCACACCCGCACTAAAGCTTATTGGCTTATTATGCTCCTAACATATTCACTCCATGAAGTCTGTGTTCTCGATAAAACCTACAAATCTTACAGAACTACCTTAGTTCCGGTGCGGTCCTTGTCTTGCTCTTGCTTTAGGTAATTCCTAAAATCCATTCTTATGGTTTGATAAGGAATTCCACAGGTAGATTCAGGTCCTAAAAGTTTTCTCTTGGACCGCTTCTTACAAATCCCTTCGTTTCCTTGCATACTTCGGGATCTCGGAATCCAAAATAGATTTTCGGTACTGTGGGTGCACAGATCTTCATAGCATTGGTATGTTTGGAAATGCTCTGGCAGTTGATTGACATCCCGTCATGATGTAAACCTTCCTGTTGTGGTTGAATCTCTGTATCATGTTTTGCGCACATTTAATTATGGCAGTAATCTCTCATAAGCATTATAAACTTTAACTTTTTGTTTGGGGTACTAGCGTATTCTTTAATCTGTGATATTTTAACTTAGTGTTTCAATCTCAACCATACAACTGCGCAAACCAGAGGCTGCAAATCTTATGTTGAACTAAGTTATGGATACGATTACATGGAAGAAAATTTAGTCTTAAAAAAATAAGAAGAAAGAAGAAAATAAGAAGACCTAATACTTGGTGTTGAGTCTTCGTATTACCTTTAAAGATACATTATCTTCTGTGACGAATCTCGAATACAATTACCGCTTATTCAGATCTAAATCCATATCTGGTACATGAATATGTCATAAACTAGAAGGCCGTCGTTTTTCTACTGTAATCAACCTTTATTACATTTTCCTTGTCCACTTTCAGTTTAACTGTGTACTTCAATTAAATTAAAAGGTATACAATATTGAAGAGGAATAGCTTGATACATTACAATACCAAGAACCAAAGATAAACTGTGGATCTACTCTCTGTTTGTTATTAAATTATTGAAATTATGTCAAAGGTAAATCTATTATTCTAGGTATAGATGACACGCTGTCTTTATTTTTCCAATGAATAGCCCGAAATCATTTACTGGTAGCAAAATCTTGTTCAAGTTTCCTAACAAGTTATCATAAAGCTTTCATATTAGCTCCTCACTTATTACGCAACTTTTATTCGCTTTCATCTTCCCTGATGCGTTGAAGATTAGCCCTACTTATGCCATTTTAAGAATAAGACCATTTGGTAGTTATAGATCAATCACAAATTTATTTGGCCATACTGGAGCTTATAGGTTATGTCTCCCCCTCACTTTACGTTCGAATATTGTTTCAGAACGACCTACCACCACAAACATTTACTGCCTTGTTGCCTTTAATATAATGGATGTGGAAGTGAAGTTGATGTAACTTCTCGTATTTGAGCTAAGCATTTTATCCCAACAAATCACCTACCTTAAGTGGTTTGGTGGCGCATTAGTAGCTTTCTTAATTTGTTTTCGGCAATAGGCATGCCTTCATAATATTAATATCCTCTTCTGGTATCCTTCAGGGATCAAATATGAGCTCTTGGTTTTATATCCTTTCATAGATAATGTTATGTGTTCGAATATTAAATCCAATGTTTGTCATTGATCTTACTGATTGCGTCAAATTACAAACCAAAATGGGCAGTACAAGTAATAGATGTAATAATTGGTTTTTGTTTTACAGAATTAAATACAATAAAATACTTTTACCAAACCATCGAAACCAACGCCATTACGTTTCCTTACGTTGTTTGTCAAGTCTTTAATGATACATTGGACAATACATTATTTATGGAGCACATTTGTACAATCACAGCATTAGTGCCAAAGACGTTTGGCTTTATGACAACACCTTTTTGCAGTTATTAAAACTTCTTTGGGTAAACAAAGACTAGGCAATGGTGTAGTGCGCTTGTTTCAAGATTTTTTTGCAAACTATATTATTACTGCCATAATTATTAGTAGTAACAGTTAACCAATACACCAAGATTAGGTCCACTTTATGCAAAACAATTAATAGTCTATTAATCCGTCATCGAAATGGTGGTTGCTACTTATAAATGTATTCTTTTATTCTTATATTTCCCTTTCTCTGTCATTCTGCTTTGTTTCGTTAATTAAATCAAAATGCATATAAAGTTTAATTATACCTGGTATGATTTATAATAATATTGCTATTCAATTATATCATTTTTTTAAATATATTTTGTCGTTAACTATATAAGTGTGGTTTCCATTCGCGTAGATTTTGTTACCGTAATTTATTTATCTCCAATACGTAATGAAGCAACGCTTCCTCGCACAACCGCACTACAGTTGTATACCTATGTAACATTTTGCACCTGCACACACCTGTTCAGTTTGCATCATTACTTGTTATTCCGCACATCGCCTGGTTTGTACGAGTGAAGATTAAATGCGAGCGAATTAAAATGTTTGTAATTCTATTACGTACTTAGTGTTTGACACTAATGGTATGCATAAGTATAGATATTGAGGAAGATACGCGTTCTCCTCTACAGTTATAGTACCTCTCTCGCGTGGAAGATTGCTGTTGCAGCAGTAGCAGTAACAGCAGCAGTAGCATCGCAAGTATTATAGAAGCTACCGAGTTACACTCTCAATGGATTAATTTGATGATTGAATGACATAAAGCAGCGTTTTGTGACGGAGGTCTCCGCCCAGCCGCGCATCCCTAACAACCTGTTGATGACTTCACACTTGGATGAGAGAGGATAAGTCCCTTTGTGTGTCCGCTATACGAGCGAAGGTTCATTTCGTATGGTATGCGCGTCCGTGTGGGGATATTTATTGTGATTGTATGAGAAAATTTCTTAATACGTCTATTAACAAGTATTACGATTTATATTTTAAGCTCATACGGGATTGTAAATTTTTATATATCACAAGGAACATTGCTACTCGTTCACATCAATAAGTATTTTATAAAGGAGCAAGTTTCGTAAAACGTTTATTACGTTTACGTTATGTGTATCACAAACAAGTTACAATGTTGACTAGAACACCACCTATTAGTGTTTAAGTTACTCAATACGAATAAAACAGTCAATCAAAACCAAAAATATGCCATGGTGAGGTTTTATGTGCGTCGTGTATGTAACTACATTATGCGCAGAATTCCGCTTAATTTTTTGCAATCACGCGTTATTTTACAATTCACGCAAATATTCCATTTTAACTAGAAAGTAATGTTCAGCCACCGAATCGATACTACTTTTTGCCAAAAACCACTGGATATGACTAACAAGGCAGTACAAAAATCGTACTGAAGAAAAAGAAGGAAGAGAAATTTGTTGCGGGCATGACGTATAGCCGTGCAGTTTTACAAGTAGGATAAAAGTTGCGTGCCGCCCAGTATTCTCAGTTCGGGAGAAGAATCCGCATTTAATTATAACGTGAAACAATCACAGACTAATTTATTGTAAAAGGATTAAAATATGTTTGCATTGTTTATCCTAGTAGTTCGAGGAAGCAGGAAAGTAGTTTGGGAATGTTTCATTTTCTTTTTGCTTCAGAACAAAACGTTTCCGTAATTGTAATTTTCTTGTACTTATGTATTTATTTTCCAATAGATAAGAGGATAATATCCCAACCATCGTCTTCTGTAGTTTACTTCCCTATTCTCCTCTTAATAACATAATTTGATGCAATAGTGTATTATTATATGATAGAAGAGGGCAGAGAACGGGGAACGCTTAACTCTTTTAATCACCATTTCAAAAAAAAATAGCGTTAACCCAGAAACAACCGCCAACTCAACCCATTTGAATGTATTAAGTTTGATGGTTTCAATTGAAATTGTCAATATCCTCTAGATATTACAAATAATTTTGTAAGTTGCAAAAGGTACAAGAAGTGAAAAAAATAGAGTATCACATCTTAAAAGGACATTATACCAAGAGCTGGTAAACAAAGTACGTTTCATTTTGAAAGAGAAGTAACTTTGGGATTTGAATTTGTTTGATTTTGAAACCGAAGTAACTTTGGGATTTGAATTTGTTTGATTTTGACACTGAAGTTACTTTTGGATTTTAATTGTGTCTAAAACCATATGAACCGCAATTTGTTATATCACAATTATAAGATGAAGCTAAGCCAAATCGAGAAGACCAAGATTGTATTCCTGAAGGAGATAGTATCGTAAATTGTTCCTATGAAGTTTGGGCTGAAAATTTTCAGGAATGTGGCAAAGAAAACAATTTCGCACGCTTGGAAGTGCTAAACATAATTTTATATAGATATATGAAATTACTCAATTAGTTATCTAGATGTAATTAGTATGTACGTACTATGTAAGTATACGTGTATACTAACACAAAAATTATTTATTATTATGTGAATATCTTGACGATTCCAGAGGGGACAATAGCCGTGATTCAGCTATTGGATGTTTATGGTATTCCATTATGGAAAGAATTTGTAACGACATTTCCGGACAAGTTATCTTGATTGACTTCGGCATAAACTGGCGTTATCCAAATGGTATTATTAATTGGACCAGTTTCCTTCCGAGATATTTTGCTGCAAGTGTTGGAACGAAAGTGAATACGTTGGGGAATGACCGGGTGCTTTGGAAATCCAGTAGGCTTATACTTTTCCAGAGATACCTAATAGGCACCATTACGCACTATTCATGGAAGGGTTTCCAACGTTTCTGGTGAACCTAATGTATAATCTTTAAGGTTTAAGTTGTGTAAACCGAACTGACGTTGACACTCCTCAAAATTTTAATATTGCGCCTTGCACGTAAGTGGGGGTAAGCTGTGGAGAGAAAGCATCAGTTCCATTTACACTATTTAATGATAAATTATCATGCACTCGTTTGTCAAACCTTAATATTCTTACATAGATTATTGTCCAATTTAATCTAAGTTTAATCTATTTTTAACTCCCAACATTCGAATCAACAAATTTCTTGCATCAAAAGAGGTTTAGAATATTAAAGAACTAAGGTAATTATTTTATATTCATACAATTGTGTAGTATACATAGATATATGCATTCCATATGACAATATACGTTTCTTTGGAGTAAGAGGTAAAACTCAGCAACCGGAATATACATCTTTCTTTTTCGCCAGCTAGTAATTTAAAAGTTATCGAATTGCTTTAATTTCCTTGTTGTTAAACTTATAATTAGTCTTTGAAATGGCTTAAATGGTCTTAAAATTTTCTAGGCACAAATACACAATGTGTCTTTTAAATAGCGAGATTTTCTTCCTATCTTTAATAAAACATATTAGATTTTCGTTATAGTTATTTCTATTAAAAATAATCTCCATTTAACTCAATCAAACATATGGAGCTGTCAATTAATTTTTCCATTGATATTTATAATCATCGGAAGAAATGTTTTTTTAGCACCTGTGTCACAGCCGCCTGAATCGCTGGAACATCATTATAATGGTCCCTTCATGGCTAATTTCAGCTTAGGGAGTAGATAATAGTCACAAGGTGACAAATCAGGCGAATATGGAAGATGGTCAATGACACAAATGGCTTTTTTAGTCAAAAGCTCCTAAACTGCGACGGTGTTCAATGAAGTGGTGAATTATCGTGCAACAAAACATCTGCTTGTCTTTCGGGTATTCAGGTTGTGCTCGTACAATCCTTTCCTATAATCGCTTCCAAACTTTAATTCATGCGGAACAAAACGAGCACAAACTTTTTATTTCTTCAAATCATCACGTAAAATTTTGCAAGCCATATCTTTATTTGTATTACTCTCTTTAGTCAACATTCTAACAGTAAAATTTACATCCACAGAATTGTTTTCACGCACTTTTTGACTAATTTTGAATGGTTTCGGTCTTGCGGATGCCCAGGATTTTCATCGTCTTCCAGGTCCTCACGATTATCTTTAACTCCTCTATACCACACAAAATCCTTGCTCTACTTATGCACTCACCACCATTAACTTTTTCTAAGAAATAATAAATTTCAGTACATGTTTTTCCAAATTTAGAACAAAATTTTATATTCTTTGTTCCATGATTACTTTTATGACAAACGTTATGAACATCCTGCCACATAAACGTGCGTAATTTTTAACTTGAGTGCGTTTGAAAGAGCAAAGGTATACCTTTCAAATTATATCATTCACTTCTAGATGGCGTTGCATTTAATTTTTTGTTTTTAATAAAATCTCGTTATTTACAAAACATACTGTATATAAAGGGATTATCTTCTGCAGCTTTTTATCACTAACTGCTGGCGATTGGGCGCCTAAGAATTTCTGAAATTCGAGATGTAGGTATCTTCTTGTAAAATTGTAAATATGATTTAGCATTAAAATATTAGATCGACATAGAAGCAAGATATTTGTTTTGTCTTCTGCAGGAGAGAAATTTGGAAAGGTTAGAAAATGGTTTAGCCTGAACCCAAATGCGATAATTCTTTCGCTTACCACATTAATTTCAATATTTCGCAGATGACAATAGTGCCTACTGCAAAATAGTGAATTGCGCTGTCTGCGAATAATTACAAATTGTAGGGATAATGATAAATAAAATGATAAACTATAATAAGAAACTATATCCAATAAGAAATACCCACATTACTTCTGATACGATATGGAATTTAACGTTCAATTTTGACTACAGCGATGGTCGTTATATTATATTTTGTTTACTAGAAAACGTCAACATGATAAAGATCCAAAACAAGTGCTGATCTAATAATTGTTTTAAAGAATTATAGTGTTTCATATACATGTACAGTCATTAATATTTCGCTAAGTACATTTTATCAAAGGATTTATTTTACCAAACTTAATAAATATCGCTTGACATTATTTTCTTTAGGAATACTAAATTAGAAACAGAAATTATAATCTACTTGAACAGATGTATACCTGGATAGTGGCCAATCTTTCACATTCAAAGAGCGTGTTTTTGGTAATATTGTACATTTGTATAGCAATAAATAAATAGTTCCCAGCATTTTAATTAAATACACATTGAGTTCAAAAATCTAATTAAAGTGCACTATAAATTATAAAAGTGGTTCGCTTTCTTATTTGACCATAAAATAAGCTCAATACTTCATGGTATGCTGGTCTCTTGCGGTGTTTAATTTGTCTGACGTACGAAACATATGTATGCTGCAGAGATTTACGTATGAATGAATTTTATTACCAATTAAGGTATATACATACATATACATCTGATTTGACTTTTAATCGGTCCTCTGCCTGCCTGATCTTTATTAATTCGCAAAGAAAAGAGAAATATAAACAGTTTTATCAGAAAGTCTGGTGTAAATAAGTAAAAGCAAAAAAGGGAATAAAGAGAGACATACTGAAAAAGGCAAGATTAAGTTTTGAGGTACGAGTCAGATGCATTAATGGATTCGAGCCGTGTTCTTAATAAGTCCAATGGGCCTATAATGGAATACGCCTACTCATACTGACAAATTAGTAACTTATGTTGTCCGAAGAATGAATATATATGTATATGAAGTAAACATCGAGCGAGGTGAAATTTATTCTTAATAGAGGTATTTACGATTACAACTTTATTCATTCGTAGATCGAATCGAAACCGTGTAGGAGTGAACGATAAAATATTTAATACAAGTTTAGTTCGATTACGTCAAGTAAAATGTAACGACGATGATGGATAAGAATGCTTTGTTTACACAAACTATCCGTCGAGTAGTGAACAGCTCCTCATTAACGTATACAGCATGGTAAAAAAATTTACATAGCGCTTCTCTGGGATGGAACTCGCTATCTTCCGATATATGTATAGTGTAGTATATCCATATTCACATAGTTAATTGCCATTAAATAATCTATCTTTAATTGCAATTCTTTATATCAAAATTCACAGTAAATGTTGGGGTTCTGGATGTTCATGTTCAAATGATATTCGGTTTAGTTTTGGGTTCCATTTATACTTTTCTGATACCACGCACGCCACCTTTTAAGCATTTAATTAACCTGCTATTCTTTTTTAATTCTAGCTAGAGACATTTAATGGGAGAAAAAAATGTAACTAATGTAATATGTGCTTCCGATTCTTCTCAACAGACAAACTTACTTAGATTTTCTACAAATGAATTACCATCATTGCTCATTGCTTCGAATGTGAATAAATATATCATTTCCCTAGAGTAGAATATTGAAGTTAACATTGTGAAAGTAAAGATTATGTATTGAATTTAAGTAACAGTATCCCATACTGGCAATTTATATATGATTTTATTTTTATGTTAAGTGTGTGCAACATCTCACAACATCCAGTATCTAATGAAGACTTTCGTCTATTTTGGGCCAAGTATGTTCCCTCATAGAAGTTGCCAACATCTATGCAGTTATGATACCACTTGCCACGTGTTCAAGGTACAGTAAAGGAATGTATAAAAGGCGAGGTGAGAAATAAGAAAATCTGCCTAGGTGGGGACGAAGCAACTTACCAGAAACACAGCATCGTTCATGTTGTAGCGGTTCCTTTAAAACGTCCACCAGCTTCATTGTTTTTATCCAGTGAAAGGATTCAGCAAACTGATGCATAAACCGTTGTCAAGATAATAGAAGATTCGTTAAGAGAATTTTCTATCACAGGAACACAAGTCATAATGTTCGCTACTGACGGTGCCACAACAATGCTGAAAGTTTTAAGGATGTTTTCCGACTCTTCTTCACATAATATGCCTCATACAAGAAGAACTGTCCGATGGTGGATAAACCAATAGCATATACCAAAAGATTGTTCATCAAATCTTCTAAACACATCCGTGTATTCAAACAATTGTGCCAGCACCACGTAAACCTGTAATAGCGCGATGGAGAACATGGCTCCAGGCAGTATATTCAGAAATATCTTTCACCAGTGACAAATATCATTTTAAAATTGATTCAAATAATTCTGGAGGAGTTAGAGATAGTCAGCAACTTTTTCCAATTCGGATATTTAAGAACAAATAGATGAAATATCCATGAACTATTCTGAAGTTGCACAAGTTATTGAGCAATTCGAAAACATTCGCTTGTACACGAAATGCATTAAATTGCTTTAAAAATTTACAAGCCACTCTAGAAAACTTGACCAAAACTATAGGAGTCCATATTGCTCAAGAATTTTGTGCAAATTTAACGAAAAATCTCGGTTTACAAAAGGTTCGGTCTATAACTGAAATTCAAAAGTGCACAGCTGAGGAAAAGGAATATCCGACATTTGCAAATCCTACTTCACTAGATGTCGAACGATCATTTTCAAAGTATACGACAACGTATTCACATCACCGTCGACGACTGAATGAATCGAGAATGTAAGCGCTGCTGATGTTGCAATTCTACGCAGCTTACCAGGGCGGTTGCCTATTGCCACAGTGGACATCAAGACTACAGTAAAATGTAACAATATTATTTTTCACTAATATTGTATATTACGTACCCACCTTTATGCGGTGCGCCACTGTCAGTACCAGCTTTTTAACCATCTCTATTCATTACTACAGCAAGCATGATTATGTATTTAGGTTAGTGCCAGCAATTTCGAATATCTCTTACAACTGTGCTTAAGACATCCGACTGGGTTATTTCCTTTAGACTTAAAAAATTAAAACTTAATTTCCATTCGCTTTATTGTCTTAAATGGTGCATATTGTTAAAATTTCTACGCAAAGTTGAAGCGCACACTGTATATTGCTATAATCGAGAGTAAGAGATTTATAACATTCACAAAAAGGTAGGGTAAGTAAGAGAGACTAGTGGGAATAGCTCTAAGTTAATCCTCTACGTAAGCACTATTCTTGAGCAAATAGGAAACCAACTATTATGATATCGACTCTGAACTATATATATAGGCGCCTCTATTTCGATCACAGTGTGCATACATACTCCTCGCCTACGGTACACTTACGTAGTGGCCCCATGCCATAGTATGTATACTCGCTGTATAGATTTGAAACTCTTTCTTGTTGTTCCTAATCCACGCCGAAGCTCAATTGCTGATCGTGTCCTTGTAGTCAGTTTAGACCATCAGGTAGGTGTTCTTGATAAAACTTGTTAATGAAAAGCTTCTTTGTTTCTTCTGGCTACAGTACAAACTATGTAAGTCTAATACTTAAGATTGTTATAAAAAATAGAAGGCCAGGACAATTAGAAGCCAGCATACCCAGAGACACAAAAGCGAGTACTGGTTTATGATAATAATATAGTAATACCCACAGCACGTTATGGCCGAACAGGGTTAAGAAGAAGTAGGTAGTAAGTTAAATAAACATATACTAGTCAGAATTATCGACTAGGTGAACGTTAATAAGAGTAGTGCAGCAACGCTGCAAACTATTATTTGATTCATTTTGTATTTTTTAAAGCGGAAGCAAATAGATTCTCCAATATGAGTGGCATTTTTCACGTCGTTGACTAGCTTAGCCTCCGATTATGTTGTCTGGGTGTAGGCGAGCCTCATTGTAGATGGTGTATGATGATGGTACCTTTCGTAATTCTGGGTTAATCATAACCTAACCCGACAGAATATCGCAAAATCAATTAGAGAAATCCAACAATTGCCGCATAAAGTACTACGCCACCATAATAAAATGTTGGCCTACATCCTGGGACTTGTTTTGACGAAAAAATAGATATGTACTTCGTGTTCTTTCTCAGCAACCTAGGTGAATACGTATATTTATAACACTTTTCTTTATACGGTTAAATTTATCGCTATCATCTGACTTCTTACAAAAGCAATCTTCTTTGCAGTCTTCTCAGAATTATAAGCAATCCCAAAAAATTCGCAGATATGTATTAACGATGAAAATATGTAAATCATGCCAATGTCTGCAGTATAGTTATGGTTTCAATAAAACTGCTCCAGAAAGACAGTTTACATAGCACTTTTCACAAATTTATGTAGCAGACCGTACATAGTTCAATCAAAATAAAACAACGTTTGTAAAAGAAAATACTTTTCTACTATTACAGCAAAGCCGAAATTGATTTTTGAAGCTTTGCAAGAAACATTTCGAGAACGTCAGACATTATGCGGTCAACTAGAATGTTTATTACTAAGACGTAAAAATGTAAACGCTAGTAAAATTCGGGCCATATGTTTAGCAAGAAAGAGTTAATCGTTTGGTTTTATTTAGCTCTCCTGTTATGAGTCGAATGTTTACAATTTAGACAAGGAAATATATACGCTCGCTAAATTCGGGTCATACGTTAAGCAAGGTCGAGTGGATATAAGGTTTTAAAGAGCTAACTTCAATTAATGTGTTCGTGGTGTGACAATATATTGTCTATTACATTAACAGATATATTATGAACTTACGGAGACGTTCAGCAAAATGCACAAGCCGCTGTGAGACTTTAAGCAGACTGTTTCACGGGGTGACCATCCCTTGTCGACTTCGACAGTTGGCAAATGCTCCGAGAAATTTTATTTTGCCCATATTACTTTTAGCGTATGCAAGCTTTATTGCTGATGGAGTTTCTTAGACGACGACAATTTTCTGAATATGTTTTACAACAGCAGCCGGTAAATGACAATGTCAGTGTGTATATATTATTTATCGATGAAACTAGTGTTACGCTAAATGAAGCTTTTAATGCACATAATGAGCATAATTGAGCAACAGAGAATACCCATGTTGTATGCCGGGAAATTTCTTACAGAAATTTTTCTTCAATGAATGGATCGAAATAATCAACGGTGACTTAATCGAACCTTTTACTTTACCACCCAGACTATACGGCGACATTTATTATAACATTTTACGAAGAAGTGTCCCTGTACTTCTTGAACACATTCGGTTGAGTATGTGGTTTATGTACGACGGTGCGCCATCCTAATTTTACACTACACTATACAAGTCCGACGGTACTTAAATCACAATCTTCTTGGAAGTATGCTACTTATGAGGACCTCTAAAATCGTTAATTAGTTTGAATGAAATAAACATCATCGATAAAATACCATATCGCTGCGTCTGTAACTGTAAGGCACGCACATGGAACGCTCAGTCGAATCATTGTTACGTTGAGCGATAGTAAATATAAATAATAATTCTTTTTACCTACATTGACTTACTTTTACCTCATACAATCCTATAAATAAATGTGATACATTATTTGTAAAAAAAAACACTGTATAGAGATGTTTAGTGATGATGACTAATGAACGGCGTTATATATTTTTCAAATGAATAGCCTCAAAAATTAATGGGAATAAAACTGCATATGTCGCCAGAGTAATTGTCTGGTGAACTCGGGAAAAATAAACATACGCAAATCCCATTCCCATATACCGATAAAAACCCTATCATAAATGTTTATAATTATTCAAGCAGGACCTGCCTCGGAATGAAAAAGATACTTACGTAAACTGCTGACTATACGAACACGTATTGAACACCAACAACCACTGGAAAATCGCTGGAAAATATTTTTTGCCATTCAGTAATAATGAGACTAACCCATAATAGTTCCTTTCTCATGAGAATTTTACAAAGTACGTAGTAGTTATAGAACGACTGTATGTTCATGCGTATCTCAAACAGAAAATGGACAAATACCATGTATATAGTGCATCATGACTAGGTAGGTGGCGAAGTGAATGAAAAAATTTGATATATACAATTTAACAAGACAGTAAAGAGAGTATACCGTCTAGGTCGATTATATGCAAGTTATGTTGTTGGAAGTTATAGATAGCTTAGTAATTCGATGCTCACCTAGAGCTAAATACATGGTACAAACAAAACTTTGTATAAACCTAGTGAAATTACATATACCATATTAAGTCGAACTTACATATCTGATTTATTGTGCCTGTGTGTTTGGAGCTCGTCTTGTATTAACATAACTTCTCAACGAATATGTTCTTTGATGAAGGGGGGACGGGTGACCGGTGTCAAAAGTAACAAGTGTCAAATTTAACAGTGAGAAATGTAGTAGCATCTATCATGTGACATTTGCACAAATAGGACGACTTAGTATATTGTATAGTCTAAAAGTCTAAATGTCAAGCTATTGGTTTTGTTGTGGAAAATCATTTTGATGCTCATTTTAGTGAAGAAATTTCAATAACTAATAATAATAAAATTTTAACTAAAATTTAATTTCTTCGGGTATTAACCAATTCACACAATGTACTTGTAAATCTTTAACGTTCAAACTTCGGGTTTAGCAGGTACTTTTCCCTTGGCCGTCCACTTGACTTAATATGGGAATTTGCGAGGGTGAAAGGCATCCGAACCGTCACCGAGAGGGAAAATATTTGCGCATGCACACACATCGTCACATTCTAACAACGTGAGAAAATTGGCACAACAGTATTCCATTGCTAATAAAACATTATTCTTGAAAAGCAGACTGAGGCTAAAATGGGAAGCATCGATTGATTTACGGCATTTATGAAAAGAAATTGCGATTCCGGTCTGTCAATTAGAACTCTGCAAGGAACATGTTTGAAATGCAATGAAATTCGACAAGTTTTCTGATAACTTGTCATCGATTTTGACTCGATTAAAAATTAAATTGCATACAATTTATATAATTGATTAGACCGGAGCTCCTATCGTCGAAAGGTGCAACAAGGTCGTAACAGCAAAGGGGTAAAAGGGTCCCAATAGGAGCCATCTCTTCTCAAGAAAGAACTACTTCAATTATAATTACATCGGGAAGTTGAATTCCATCAATGATGCTATTCCCAAGAGTCAAATATCATGATCATATCTTACGTGGCAGATCACGGGATCTAATTAATCCATAAAACTGGTTGCATGCTAAAAATAAATTTCTTGGAGTCTGAGACACAAACCCAGCACTATTTTGCTCTCATTTCCTCCTCCTACTTCCAACAAATTACAACCGCTGGATAGGGCCGTATACGTATACTATTGGGGATTTCTTAAATGTTTGAGTTACTAAATTGTGTAATATCGTGCTTGCATGTATAAATTATATTTGTAATTAATGCCCCATTTGCTTGCACTGGAATATTTTCATACAATTGAGAAATATCTAGTGAAACATAGGTGTTCCTTCTGAGGTGATTGAGAACACTGGAATATCGGAGCTAGTTGAGTCTTCAACAAGTGCAAATTGATTACACAAAAAATTAACTATGACTAAAATAGAAAAATATGGGGTATGATAAGTCATCTGTTTTTGTGCTCTGTAATATAATATTACACTGTGAAAAGGAAAGATTACTCATCATAGCGCACGTTTACAAATTTTTTCAATATCTCCTGCATGTTTTGTTCTCATCTTCTCCTCAGTTTTCCTCTATGCGTTTTCCTTCCAGATCATTTTTATTAGTCTTTGATTTTCAATTTTTGCTATGGTGGTCCCACCATACCAGTTGTTTCTTTTCGATGTAATCATGTATTGCGTTTATTTTCAAGTCCTTTCTTATTTCATCATTTCTGAATGCGTTTCTCAATTCACCCCTCTTGTCCTTGTCCTCCTTAGAAATCCCATTTCGACTGCGTGTATTTTTCCCTTGTCTCTCTTCCCTATTTTCTACAATTCACAAGCATATGTTAGTACTGATCTATATATTGGTTCAGAAACGTTCGTCTTTGTTTCCCTCAGTATTTCTTTTCTGTTCTGTCAATTTCCGGTGATTGAGGAAAATAGTTTGTTTGTGTTGTGATACGCTCTGTAATGTTTATTTCATCGCTGCCAAAATCACTATATCGTGGGCGTACGCACATTCTGATATTTTGATAGATATCATTTCTCTGTATCCCAGGTGCAATGGCTTCACTCGATCTCTACATTTTTGCATTATTTCGTCCATGAAGACTAGGAATAGTACCGGGGTTATTATTCCTCCTTGTCTAAGTCCTTCATTTGTTGCCAACATTTCAGATTGTTGGTTTCTAGTTACATCATAGTTTACATTATCCTCGTACAAACTCTTTGTTACTGTTATTAATAGTCCCCCAACTATTCTATTTTTCAAACTTTCCCATATCTTTTCCCTTCTGACTTGGTCAAAAGCTTTCTCCATGTCTGTAAATGACATGAATGCTTCGTATCGTTGGCCTTCTGAATGATTGTTTCAGTGTGAATATGTGGTCTTGTGCACTTGTTCCTATCTGAATCCACTTTGTGCTTCCTGTAGTGTTTTTCTGTAAGCTTGCGCATTTTTGTTTCTAATATGTGTTCATAAACTTTCATTGCATTGCTTAATACTGTTATTCCTCGGTAATTTTTACACTCTTTTGGGTCTCCCTTTTTAAAGATCGGTATTATTGCTTCCACTTTCCAATCTTGGGTTATGGTCTTTTCTTTCCATGCTTTGTTGAGTACTTTCAGGTATAGTTTCCTGCCCCCTTCGTCCATCATTTTTAACATTACCGTTGTTATTTTGTCATGTTCTGGAGCTTTACCATTCTTCGTCAGTCCAATTGCTTCTACCATCTCTCCTTCCTGAATTCAATCCTCCTCTCCTATTTCATTTTCTCTCGTTTGGATTTCCGAATTGTGATACCGTTTTCATTCAGCAGCTCCTCGAAATATTCTCTCCATTTATTCATTATTTCTGTTCCTTCGGTTAAAATCTCTCCTTCCTTGTTTTTGATTATTCCAGTTTATATCCTTCTCCATTTTCTCACGGATTTTATAGCTCTATAGAATAATTTCTGGTTTGTTTGTTTAAAAAATAAAATGAAAGAAATAAATAATAAATTGCATTTGTTACTATTTTCATCGTTTATGGATTTGTATTTGTTACAATCGGCACCACCGGTGTTCCAAATGACACCGATGAGGTGTTAATTGTATGCAGATTGCTGCAAATTATTTTATTGACAGACGTAAGTCAGTGGATTGCAGTTATATGGGCAAAAAGGAGATTTTAACTAAGAAAGCGATTGATCATAACTAGATATATGTGTTTGTATATATTACAAATAATGCAATAAATGCAAATCATGTAGTGTCAACAGTGTGTTAGTGTATTTCACGCGGTTGTTCAATGTGAGATGTTCATTATGCACTTCCTTACCACTGCAGCTGGTAGTACTTAATTGCCCTAGCTTTCCGCTGAGGATGGCAACTTAGTTACCGAAATATATATCTGGAATTATATCCAAAAGGTGTAGTAAGGGTAACTTTATTTATTGTATAATATATACCATATTATATATTATATATTGTTTAATGTTGTTCTATTTAGTTGGGCTCACATAAATGAAGCACTTATTTTGTTACTTCTGACTCCGGTATCCCTTTTAAGAACAAAATAGAAAACCTTAGGGACATCAGCATCATTTATTATTATGTATTTCATATTGATATAGTAGTGCTAATATCTTGTCTGCGTGTAATAAAAAATTGGAAGTAACATAATGGACATACCTTTTGCTCTTATCAAGAAATAAGCATTTAGAAACCAATACCTAGAATTATAAAACCACCTTAAGTGTTAGATTCTTTTCATTTTTTATGTCATATTACAAAAGGAATCCAGATAATTCTGAACTACACGTTCTGAGATCAAAGCAACGTAAAATCTACGAGTAATCTGTTAATTATTAATAAAATATTACAATCACGCTTAAAAAGGACGACTTTTGTTAACTCATTGCGACAACCATAGATAGAGGAAAGTTTGTATTTTCAGTAGAAGCATTGTGTTGGCCGAAAGGCATTAAAGCGAAATGGGTATTAAATACGATCACAAAGGTGCGCGGAGAATAGTATAAAGCGAGAATAGAGAGAGCTGAAAAAAACAAGCCGTACGTGTTAGGTCTCTACCTTCATATCTATATGATTGGCTCTCAAAGGCTACCGAAGAAGCTTCTAATAATGTAGGATGATTTAAATTGTAGATTATGTTCGATGACGTAGAACATCGTGGATTACAAACGTGTGTCTTTAGAATGTTGAAATAATTATAGAATTAGCTGTCAACATTTTATTAAAGAAATGCTACTATTAATTTTAGATAAATAAAGACGTGTTGTCGTTAATCCTTCAATCTGGTTATTCAAGGCCGATGTCAGTCATTCGTAAGATACTAACGCATTTACAATTTGAATTGTGAATGCTTATCTTCGACAGATGGTAGTTTGGTGAGGGTATTTACAAATTTAATAATTTCTTCTAATTAATCGATCAATGCAAATTATACATTTGCTAAGAATCCGCATAACTTCGATTTAGCAACAGCACTAAAGTCTTACATAACGGTGCCAATAAATCTTATACAATTATTATGTCATAAAGTTGTACTAGTTTATTGATTGTTATATTGATTGGTGAGAATAATGCTGACAAGTTTTTAAGTATAAAGGTATCTAAAAAATGTTTCGGTTTAACATTTTTACTATTGTGTACTTTCATTTCCATCCAATTTAGGACTAATTTGCGTTCAATGTTGTGTCCACACGTTAATTACTTTCTTATTAGAAGTGAATTAGTCACTCGCTAATGTTCGTTTTTTCTTAATTATGCAATTATGGTTTGATCTATGCGTTTTTAATTGGTTTGCTTCAGTAGTAATAACGATTGTAATGGTGTGTAGGTTTCGTTATGCTGCGTTAGCCAAAGTTAATCTATAATATAAATAAAATACTAAGTACATATCTTAAGAAAACTTGAAAAATCTAACTTATTTGCATCCATTGTAATACTAATATTCTGAATTCTAGTACATATGTTTTTGTATTTTGGTTCGCAACACATTAAATAATATTCTAGCAGTTTTCTTTGACAAAATCACGTAGATTTTAGAATTTAGCTTCGCTCAGTCCAAATTCTAGATAATTTGGACGACTTTCCATTGTACTCAAACATTTCAGGACGACTTCGAAATCATTTAAAATACTTTTAAACACGAGTATGTTTCTTGAATCGTTAAGTATACGAGCTAGGTAAAAGTTTTACCAGATTTACTCCTACTCATATGGTACACTGTCATTACTGATACTGTTATTGTTCCGCTTCTAATTAAACAAATGTAACAGATGATCCAACGGTTAGAATAAAACACACATTTCATGAGTGACTATCGAAAATCATTCATTCTATCTGAAAGGATGATTTTTGGCAATTGACTAACATTTTTTATAAGCTTTCACAATAGAAGTGGACCAATATTGCAGAACGAACGTTGCCTTTCAGATGCTGAAGTGTTTGCAGATTATTGGTATACACTTTACTTTTCAAATAACCCCAACGACAGTAATTCAAAGAAGTTAGATCGCATAATCTTGGAGGTCAGTTGACTTGGGCGTTTCTAAAAATGATGCAACCGCCGAAATTAATAAAGCGATTGTTTCACGACGTATATGAGACGTGATGGCGTCTTGTTGAAACGGAGCGGATTGATATGAATTTCATTCAATTTAAGTCTTCCAAATTCCCTAATTACAGTAACACTAGTAATTGACAGTAACTGTGGCTTTGTCGGCATTTTCCAATACTGCCATTGGCCCATAAACGGCACCAAACAGTTACTTTGCTTAGGGAATTGGTTGATCAAGAATCGCGTAAGGAATTTCTTAGCCCCAAATTCGAAAATTTTTCTTGGTCACTTTGTCACCGAAGTAACAATGTCGATGAGAAACCATTATCTTTTTGCAGCAGCCAACAAATGTGCGACGCTGTAAATGTAAATAGGTTTTGTAAGCAGGCAAATGAAGATCTTTAGTTAAAATATTTTGGACAGTGCTATACGAGATGTTCAGTTACTGCGAACAATGATGAATTGGGGGCTTGTTTTTCACGTACATATTCGCTCACGGCGGCAATATTTTCGTTTGAACAACATAGGCGAGGATGTTGACAGTCCCTATTACTTGCTACTGATCTTATTTTTTCAAATCGCTGCACTATTCAGCGGATTCTCTACTCACAGGCTCGATTATTTTGTTCGATATATCACGAATTTCACGAAGTTTTTTTAAAGAGCCGTTTTCGTGGTAAGTTGGAATAACTTTTACGCGCTGCTGGGTTGTAAACTCCATGACTAAAACAATCCGAAGAAGGAGAATCTATTCGGTTGTATGCCTGTACCTATACATACATATACTTGACATATGTGAGCAAATATTTCCATAGTGGATGCATAACAAGTTATGTAATAACAATCAACATCCCCACCATTTGTTGGATAAACCTATGTAAATTCTCGGTATAATACTAACAAAAAGTGGTTTCACAATAAACCTAAATTAAATATCACCAATGTGTCCTGTCTTCGAAAATGTTTCTTTTCGGCAGAATATGTGTATATAAGTCACGCTAATGAGATACAATGTGTATTGTCGGTTATCACAATAAGGTCAAGCTCAGGAAGAATTCATAGCAGAAAGATTTCGAATTTAAATTCTCTAAAAAGCATCATAGGTAAAGTATGTATATTGGCCTGATTTATAAATTCAAGACGTATACACATTTAAATTCAAATTAGTGATGTGGTGGTCTGGTGTATTTTTAAGCAAATTTTATGAATTTATACACAATAATCTATGAAGGTTCGTTATTTTCCGCGCTTCTAAAAATTAGTATTTTAGGGACGATAATTGTTTGCGGTTACTCTCAACTATAATCAAAGAATCTAAACTAAACTATCTAGTTATTTTACCTGCAATGCGAAGTTGGTGCAACCAATATCCAACTATATTTTTCTTAATTACACGTACAGCTTCAATGTATCCTTACTTCTTTCTTGCATTCTAACTAGCCCCTCTGATTAATGTTATCAATTATTTTGTACCACTGACTTTCAATCAATGCATATGTGCAGCCAATGTAGATATTAATCGAAAAGAAAGGAGAAATCTGCTTAATACAGAAGTATCGTCGGAGTATGTGTTCTGCTTTATAGTCAATATCTCGTTTAAAATAGTCTTATATGATAGATCTCTACCACTAATAGGTCAATAAAACAAGGCTGGTTTGAACGATAGTTATATTTTCAGAACGTTTACAAACGTTTTCGGAACACCGTCAGTGAAAATATAACTAGATAAATATATAAACAAGCATTTGTCTTTTATTTGGGAACTATCAACAAAATAACTAATGACTAGGATTTCTTGATATAGAGGATGTGTAACCAACTTTTATATATATATATAAATTATAAAATCTAAATTAATGTGTAAACATACATGCAAATTAAGTAAAATCTTATATCAAAAAATCTTTGTCGAAACCTTAACAATTCTGTTCAAGGATTAGGGAAAACCCAAATTTAAAAACCTAGCCAAAGGTTTCCTTCTTAAGAAATGCAAATGTCATTTTAACAAATTGCTATATACATTACTTAAATTTTGAATATCGGTCCTGAAATTAGTAGTTTTAGTGTCTTTCTGTATATTTATCATTTATATTAGTCTTTTTTATAATTATTCTCTGTTTTTTTTTCAGAACGTTTACAGACGTTTTCGGAACACCTTCGTCAGTGAAAATACACAATTATATTAAAAACAGAGAATAATTATAAAAAAGACTAATATATGAAATGATAAATATACAGAAAGACACTAAAACTATTAATTTCAGGACCGATATTCAAAATTTAAGTAATGTATATAGCAATTTGTTAAAATGACATTTGCATTTCTTAAGAAGGAAACCTTTGGCTAGGTTTTTAAATTTAGGTTTTCCCTAGTCCTTGAACAGAATTGTTAAGGTTTCGACAAAGATTTTTTGATATAAGATTTTACTTAATTTGCATGTATGTTAACACATTAATTTAGTTTTTATAATTTATATATATATAAAAGTTGGTTACACATCCTCTATATCAAGAAATCCTAGTCATTAGTTATTTTGTTGATAGTTCCCAAATAAAAACAAATGTTTGTTTATATATTTATGTAGCTATATTTTCACTGACGAAGGTGTTCCGAAAACGTTTGTAAACGTTCTGAAAATATAACTATCGTTCAAACCAGCCTTGTTTTATTGACCTATTAGTGGTAGAGATCTATCATATAAGATAAGTATAAAAGGTCACGAAATATATATATATATATATATATATATATATACATTTAGTTTAAAATAGTGAATAAAGTATTTAAATAAGGGTAAAAATTCAATCCTAATGCATAGCGTTAGACATGCTTATTTTTCGTTATAATCTACCATGCAATAATTATGTGAAATTAATCAGTACACTACAGGAAAATAAACATTAACGGCCCGGCGTCCAACGCAGCAGGTTCCAGTTAGACCATATTTCCCAAAAATCAAACAGCCAAGAAAAACGCGATGTAGCTGCTACGGGGGTCTCTCTAGCTATTAGGAAGAAAATATTCAGTGAAGGTGTCGATTCGCTAGCTAAAAGGAATTGTTACGGTGAAGTAAAATTCAGTTCTTATAACAAAAGTAAGAGAAGATGGACAAAAACCAACATATCGCTACCGGAACAAATGAATATTAGAAACGTGATTCATAACTTCCACAAAACCGAGCATTAGCGAGTTACTCTGGTATACTTACCAGAAAAATTAAGTGTGGAATACAACTTTGCGGGAACACGTGGCTCGCTGTATACAATTATTTTAAAAATTAGCATTCAAGTGGACAAAAGCTAAGGACAATCTGGGGTTCTTAATAAAGGAGACTGATTTTCGGGCTTTGAGGTTGAATTATGTGGACAAAATAAAATATTATAGGAGTGAAGGCAGATCAATTGCCTTTTTAGATAAAACTTCAACCAAGCTACACTACTTCCAACAGTTGGACAGATAATGTTCTCACTTGTCTGGGCAAACAGTGGTAATAACGAAATAAGTTAGGACAGCCTACATATACACAGAACTATTCGCATATAGCGTACTGACTAGAGTGCGGAGTCGGCGATACTGTCGTAACTTATTTCGTAACTATAAGCTGTTACAGCTGTTTGCCCAGACTAGTTATCACCCATATGTAATTGATCAGTTATTGTTCATGCCGGTGGTGAAACGCGTTACATACATAACTGTTTCTTCATTTTTAAATTTGAACCCAAATTCGGAGATAAGTGATAATGCACCCTATCATTATACAGAAATATAGAAAGCAGATATGATAGACTGGTTGACAAGTAAAAATATAACTTTCTCGCCGAATTTTCGTGAGCCACTGTATGACATTATTAAGTATCATAAAAGAACACGTTGTTTAGAAATTCGATAGTCTGCTCCACAAAAGTGGGCACTTGGCTTTAAAGCTCCTATCTTACCATCCGGATTTGAATCTGATCGATATCATATGGGCTCAAGTTAAACGTAATGCCGCAACGAGAAACGTTTAATTTAAATTAGACGCTCTGAAAACTTTGACAAATATTTTCATTAGTTACTGTTGCAAGATTTCAAACCCCTCTTTTTGCTAACGTTTTTGAAGGCTGAAATTCTTTTAACGTCGCTAGCTTACGAGAAGTTTCGTTACTACTAATTTAGTTTGGTTGCAAAAGGGTTGCACAAATTAAAAAATATATTTTTATATAAATACCGGGAGCGGTACGGTATACGTATGTATACGGCTCGGTGGCTCCGAACCCTTACACCGAAAGCTAGAAAATGGTAAAAGATATGCGACCGCAGCTTCTGCGCGAGTATGTACAAATAATAGTTGTACACCCGTGTAGAATAGAAACTGCAAAAATTCGCACATTTGTCACATATTGGGCAATTCCTTAATTGGATTGCTCATATGTACAAACATCATATATGTTACTATATATAGACGTAAAGTCGAGAATGAAAACTACATCTCACAAGAGTCGTACTGATGAGCGGTAAACTGCGAAACGCGTCTGCGAATGGTGGAATGTAGTTTTCTAATCATATCTACTTATATATATATATATTTGCATAAATATTTCTTCCAAAGTACCACGTTTCTGTTCATATATTATCTTTTGCTATATGCTCTACTCTTGTCTACACCGTTCTAAATCTAGTATGAAATTTGTTGCAAATTATAATTTTCTACACAAAAAGTACAGAATCCATTGGATATTATGACGCTTTTAGCAAACTAATTAAAATTGGAGGAAATCAATTATCCGTGACTGCCATAGTTAATACAATTATTCAAGGATAGAAAAGAATCAACTTTGCGCCAATATGTACTTGACTAAGAACGAAGCCTTTTGCTAATAATATTGGTATCTACAATGGAATAAAACTTTTTATATAATTATGAAAAACTTCGCCAATCAAAATATGCCACCGGTACCTCACATAAATAGTAACTACACCTAAGATAGCTATAACTCAATCTGAATAGCGGGTGCATCACTTTGTTTATTTTATTCGAAAATTTGAATTGCTGCTTCAATCTCAAAATACAAGAACCCCACTCGTTCTCATTCATAGCAGACATATTTCTATTTCTGATTTATACATACTAGATTTAAAAATATTATGGTTAAAATAATATACGTAGGTAGTGCGCGAAGCGCCTTTAAGTTGATACAAAAACTAGTAAATAATTCTCGAAAAATTTTTTCCATTCAGAAGTTGGTATATCAAAAACAACTTTTAAGGTTTCGCTTGAGGTATTGAAAATCGCTGTCCACACACTTTTTGTTTGACACTAGTTCAGATGAATACGGGCAATGAGATTTCATTTTCTCCAAATAATCAGTTATTTCGTGTACTGTGTGAGAACAGGGATTCTCAAGGTGCAGATTAATGCAATCGTTTCCAAAAACCTTAACTGTCCTTCTATGCTCTAAAGCAGGGGTCTCAAAACTACGGCCCGCCAGTGTCATCAATCCGGCCCGCGACAGCTAATAGCTTATTGTTGCTGTGATAAGTTGAATAAAAAAAAACAGAATGATAATAACATGAGCATTTCCTTACACCAATTGACACGAGCCTCTTTTGAGCTCCGATCAAATTATGCGGAATCCATTTTGAACAGACCCTATTCACAGCTAAATGCTAAGGAAAAATAGATTGTACTGCAGTCTTGGATACGCCCCTACCTCACTGTAAGTTAAACGTTCTTCTTCAATCATATTGCGCATAGCATCGGAGTTTCTCCCAGTAACAACCGATTTTGGTCGACCGACGACGAAATTCTGCAAACCAATTGTAGACAATGTTTTCTGATGATACTTCATTAACGAAATTTGAACAAAGCAATTTTAGGCATTGTTGTTAAACTACACCTTTATTAAACTAAACCAGAATACTAAAAAAACATTCAATTGAAAGCGTCACGTTAATTTTCATTATTTCACGAAACTACTTTTTTAGTCGTTCATTATAAACAAACTACTCGGTCAATCTCTAAGCTGGCAGTGTTTTCACAATAACAAATGTTATATCGCAGAGCAGTTTGACTGTTTTATCTGAAAAACTGTAGTACACCTTTAAACACAACAGTTTCCACTGATTCGCACGATTCTTTTGTGATCAATGTAAATAGTTTTTATTGCGTTGTAGCCAAAAACTACCAAAGCTTAATGGCTCCACAGCAACATGGCTTTTAGAGAAAGTGAAAATAAATATAACCTAATTGATTTCAATTAGAATAATGGAACTAGGAAAAAGAAAGAAGTGAAACGACAGTGTACACAGAATAATTTTACCTAGTAACCTGCGATGATTGTCAAATTATGAAAAAGGCAATGACTGTAAGCACAAGCAAACTGTTCATGGGCAAAGTCAGCAACTTTACGGCGAAATAAATTCTCACTTATCCTTACTTCTTGCACCAACTGAATCTATAAGGATAGAGACCAAGACATTTTCGCACAGTACGCCATATCGACGTCACAAAGAAGTTGAATTGTTGAGAGCGGCGTCAAGTTGCAAACACCTCATGCTTCCTTTCTTACGGGGGTTTTGGTATCGTTTAATCCGACTTAAACTCTGCAATAGCACGAGAAATAAGCTACTCAGAAGAACGATTATGTCGATCACAAAAAGGCCGATGAGCCTTATAATAATAAATATTATTCACTCACAGACTCATTTTTATAATAAATTTTCAGTATTTGTACACATTACTCCAGCAAATCAAGCTCCATCATAATAATTAGCCAACATTACTGAACAGAAATATCGGTTTGGTTTGACAGAAAATAGAATCGGTATTGCCGTGACAAACGTTCAAAGTTCTATCATCCTTATTGAAGGTATATATCAATATTTTATACATTATTCACCAACGCAAATTATTGCTTGTAGTCGATGAACCATGCTACATACTTGATGCTGCATCACCGTTAATTAATTATTAAAATTTTCAACGAATATTATGTATACTATACTCTTTTCTATAATTCTGCTTATAGCGTTCGATGAAATTGATGTCAGGAGATTGCAAGTTTGTAAATTATGAAGAATTCAATGAAGCAAACCTTTCCATGATTTCTCTTATGGTTTATATTCTTCCTGTCCTTACTTCTACATACCCTATATTAACACATCTTTGCCATGTTTGATGGTATACGGTTTGTAGTTTGGAAGATACCTTCCTATTTGAATGTTTCTTTCTCCATACGAACTATCCACCGTCACTGCCGCATATGTCCGTATTTGCTCTCATTAAAGAATAGTACGGTTTCCCAGATATCTGTTTGTTAATTTATTTTCTTGTGGATCCCAACTATTTCCTTTTGTTGATGACGGTAGTGCAGTGCTAGCAAAAAGATTGGATGTGAGAGGAATTTTCTGCCTCTAAGGTATTGAGCAGGCGACAGAACTGAAGACTGGCACAGTCGGTTGGGAGCACTGACCTATCCCCAAGCTAACGGTCTTCCATCTTCTAACGGTATTTAGGAAGCCTCCTGGACGAAAATGCTTTGACGTCGATGAAGGACTGAAGACAACCGTAAAGCAGTTCTTCTGTAGGCAAAGCAAGGCAATTATTTTTGTCGATAGGTATTTTTAAATCTTTAGCGTTATGACAAATGTATCAGTATCATTGGTGATTGTGTAGAAAAATAAAGTATGCAAGCATATTTCTTTACATTTGCAGTGTATGTGTCTTGCATAAAAACACTGCTCACAGCAGCCCAGGGTACACTATCTTTAGACCCCTCTTCGTATTTGTACTTTGCAGATTTTAAATCTCGCCCTAAAATCCAGGTTGGTTAAAGCGCATTCACTCACTTCCTATTGTTTACTGAGAACTGGGAGATTCCAAATCATAACACTTCAACGAGTTATCACTTTTGGAGCTGAACTTATCCTCTATTTTTCTGCAATTCTTTTCGTCTTGGGAATATTTTCCCGTACGTACACAATCAAAAGATTCTTAGAGCCTCTGTTCGTTAGAAAATTGACAAATGTTCGGTGTTTTCTATCAATAAAGTTGCAAGTTCCTTGATTAAGAATAACAACATTTGCTAATGATCGTAAAGCAGATGAGGGAAAGAGCAATTGTTAGTAGTCGAAGACGATGTCGATGTCGAAGAGAAATTTCTCGTATTTGCTTTTTAGGACGGACTAAATATCTCTCTCTCAAGCAACTTTTAGATACGGACTTCATTTTTTGGTGCATGGAGCCAAATGCCTTGGATATTAACTCACCCTTATTTTCCTTGAAAAATATTGCGCACAAATTTGACATCAAATTTTACCAATTACCAAGAGTATACCAGCGATTTCGACACTGCCCATGCTGGCCTAAATTGTTATGTGCTAATATGTTTGTACGTTTAAATTTTTTTCAACGGTTTTCCTCAAATGTTCAATTTCTGACTTACATACGTTTATTTTATTACACTACTCTTCAGTACATACTTCCTTAATCCAAAGTATGGTGAACGTATGATCCCTTCTGACTGACTTAGAATGAATAGAACGAGTAATTTACTTCACAAAATAGTCACTACCTACTCACAGAAAGTTTATGTTTGATTTGTGGCTATCGACTAGATTCATATTTAGACATGATTACATGTTCTTGTAACGTAGCAAATATTTACTAGAAATAGTGAAAACCTCCTCTAATGCATTAAATTGCGTATTTGAAAATAATGATAGTATACAGAAAATAAGCAGACTTATTAATTAAACACAATGTTGTGCGGTCAAAGTTTGTCTGACATTGTCACGGAGGGAGTAAGTTATGCTAACGCGTTTGCGAACCGGATGTAGCGATTTAGCATCCTCCTATCTACTGTAGCGTTAACGTTAGTTAAGCGATTCCAGGTGTAGCTGTTGCAAACCGTTTGATGGTAAAACAGCTCGCTCAAACTTACTCGAAATATGGACACTCACGCCAAAGAAAACGTACTTGGATTCTTTTTCTGATGTAACAATGGTACTACCAATTCTTTTGTTTTCATCAGGTAATCATTAAGTTAAATTTTCCGTAGTTAATTAGCTCCAAGGCCCTGTTTCGCATCCGAAATCCCGATTCCGAAACTTCTTCACAATATTGTACAACACGAATTTGGTATGTACACACAATTAGCTGCTTTAACACAATGACCAGAATTTAGATCCTCTGCCAATGCTCATTACTTGATTGCTTTAAAATGTAACAGCGTTAATTGTTAATATTTCCTTGCTCTCGTCGCCGTTCATAAAATTCTTTCCAAAGACATCTGGTTTGTTGCATTCGTTTTCATGCTGTATTAAGGCTGTCAAGTGTCTATCAATTTTTACATCTCTCGCATCTATGCTCGTTCCCTACACGAATGTGAGTGCATACATTGCTACTAGTCTTTGATCTTGTCGACCTATGCAGCGAAAGAAGTCATCGTGTTCGTTATTATTAATTTGACATATTATCTGAGATCTCTCCGGTGAAGTGTGCAAGAGTCGACGCATGCCCTCATATAATTACATACCTTATATTATATTAGAGATAGGTGGAGGCTTTCGCGTTTTTATTGGTCCCCTTTTAAATCTTAACACACGAACTTAACGCGTATAATTCATCGTATTATAACATCCCGGCTGTTCTCTTTTCACGGTCAGGTAATGCTTTCAACGTTTAATCACTGCCTAATAATAATAATTACGGTAATAAGTTTTATTTAATCGGCAAACAGTCGGCGTATAAATTAGTATTTAAATTACTAGTTGCACAACAAATGAGTAGTCGTGTGTTTGGTATTTCTTTTGTTGTAATCGTAAAAATATGCGTCTTATTTAAGATGGCTTTGTAAGGTCATGAAGGCACTTGAACATGGAGTTATGGATTCCCGAAAACAGTTTTTACGCGCTAATAACTTGGGTACATATAGTGTGGGAGAAGATATGAAGATCTCGTAGGAAAAGTTGTGGATTTACGCTATAGGGAGCCTGAGATTGATATCTTAAAATAATGTTACGTAAGTTGAATTTTATAGTAAATGTAGCCTATATTCCACAACATTATACTTCTAAGGGTTCTCTAAACAAGCTTCGTGACTTTTGTACTCTGTGTATTGTAACACTATTAAGTTACAGTTACTGCAGCAACATTAATAGTGTTAAATGTTTTTGTTTCCGTTGCGATACACGATACGCGATATTATTTCGCATGAGTATTTTTCTTTTGGATTGCTAAGTTTCTTGCAATTTTTAGTTTGCTGTTTTTAATTAGTGTGACGTCAAATGTTAAATGGGTTGCGTTTCTGAATTAAAAAGACGCCACATTGAATTTATTCTCCATATGTCCAAATATAAATTCAATATGGCATTTCTTTGGATCCAAAACCGGAACCCATCAAACATTTGATGTTATCGCTAGGGCAACGAATTGTTTTTACGAATAATAGATTTTATTGGCTGGTGTGTTCTCTATTACTGTTTTAGATCATTATTGTATTTCTGGCTAAAGTAGTAGGTTTAAGTTGAATATAACAAAACTCGACTCCACGCGGACCAAGCTCCTGTCCGGGACAAATGGCGGGCCCGATCCAAAAGAGCCGATCCCGCAACAAAGCGAGACTGAGGCTGAAGAAAAAGAAGATAACAAAACCTTTTCATGGGTTTTCTTTTAACCTTCCTATACTCACGTGAAAATGAAAGACGTATACTATACTATATAAATTGATCTCACAGACCGTATGCGTGAGTATAGGAAGGTTAAGAACCAAACGGAACTTACTTTACGAATACATATACGCACATACATATGTATTTAAGGGGTTATATACCTTTTGTTTCAAAAAATCGAAATTTTTTTATTGCTTTGTCTGAAAGTAAAACTCTTCGAAAACATTTTCCCAAATTTTCATAGAGATCCGAGCTATAGATTTGCAGCGTTTTGAAGCGCTTCTCGTCACGGCCGCAAGACTAAGCGTACAGCGCCAAGTAGCGCTTCAGCCTTTACCGTAAATCGTTTGTTTAACTATAAACTTGAGCATCTGCTCCATTTTTGACTATACAAATCCGTTATAAATTAGTTGTATACAAGCTTCCGAAGTGTTAGCATCGAAGAATACTTCTCTGTTGCTCATTTTGCCGTATTTTTTTAAAAAATCAGTATCAATTCTCGAAACAAAATTACATGCTTGAAGTGTTCGAACGTTCCGAAGAATTGCATGGGGTGAAGTACGCTAACTACGTTGGAGACGGCGACTCCAAGACTTTTTCTTCTATCAAGAATGCAGCGCCGTACGAGGACCTTGTCGTGCAGAAGAAGAAGTGCATTGGAGATGTGCAGAAACGAATGGGCACACGACTGAGAAATGCAAAGAAAAATAATAAAGGGCTGGGTGGTAGAGGAAAATTAACTGGTGAAATGATCGATAAGTTGGCCGTTTACTACGGGTTAGCGATTCGTCGGAATCCTAATTCAGTACGAAAAACGAAAAACGATATTTGGGCAACGTCTTACCTCAAAGCTTTAGCTCAACCGACACTAATCCCCAACACGAGAAATGTCCCGCCGGTGAGTCATGGAGCTCTTGCTGCGCTACAGAACAAGCAACTAAAGAAGAAAAACCAGATCCCCGGATTCGTCCACTCCTATCAACCCTTGCCCGATAATGTTTTAAATACTATAAAACCGATATGTGAAAACTTATCTAAGAATGAATTGCTCGAAAGATGCCTCGGTGGATTCACACAGAATAACAACGAAAGCTACAACCAACTGATCTGGAAACTGAGCCCGAAACACCTTCCAGGAGGTGTAGTGCCAGTGAAAATTGCAGCTTATACATCAGCCTGCATTTTCAACGAGGGGCAAATATCGGTATTGAGGATGTTCAAGGCAATGAGAGTGCCACGTGGCAGCAACTCTCATGAATACGTCGCGCAGCAGGACGAGAGGCGCGTTTCGAAGGGCGAGTTGCGAGCGCAAGATGCGACGATGGAGAGACGAATGACCAGTAGACAACACCAAATGGACATAATGGAGGCTGCATCGAGTGCAGATAACACGCTATATAGTCCCGGAATCGACGATGATTTCTAAGTTTACCTTATCGACTTCAATGTTTACATAAACTAAAATTGCAACTTTGAACTCAATTATCTCGAAATAGTGTTTTTCCGAAAGTGTCTTTGTCGTGATCACGGTTGTCGAACAACTATTTGACCGATCTTCTTCAATTTTTTTTTGAATTGTTCGCAATGGGTGTTGTTAGTACTTGAACGATTCCTTTCTTATGCAGACATTTTTATTTTGCAGATTAGAATTCCTTAATAACATTTTTAGAGCTCAAAATATTGAAATTTTGAGAAAACATGTTCTCGTATTTATTTTAAAAAACGTCCAAGTACTAGGAATGTCCCTATACTAGTGATTTTTCACGATTTTTTATTTCAGTTGACGGGCTGGACTTCCATCGTGATCACCGCAACCTTCATATAAAAAGGTGTTTCGGGGAAAGGGCCATAACTCCGCTAATTATTACTATTTTTTTATAAATCAAAATTCATCAAAAAATGCATTATTAAAAAATCATAACTTTTATGTGATAAAATTATTGCTACATACTTTTTGAAACATCAAAATTTTCCTCAATTTTTCCGCACAAAAGGTATATAACCCCTTAACGAACTGACTGGATTTGTCGTATACATATTTGGGTGTATAATGTAGTCATAAATTTGGTAAACCACAGTAAATCGAGGGAACTGTTTTTGTAGACCATTGTTGTTGTTACCATTTTCTCTCGTTTCGTACAAAATAGTTAAGCAAACATTCATACAACAAGAGTTATACTCATTAGAACAGTTCAACTGAATTCATTTATTAAAATAATCATAGTTTCTATAGTTGACTCAGTCTCAAATATTTTAGAAACCCTTTCTTTCCATACCATAGAGAGAAGTAGTCACAAAGTCCATTTTAATTCCGTCGATAGATTGGATACATTGTAGCGTTATTTACTAGTCCTTGAAAGCAATATATTCAAAATATTCCTGGTGTTTTTCAATTGCATAGAACAAAATCGTATAGATTTTTTCAAGCACTCCTCATGGATTAATAACTTCTCCACCTACATAGGTGCGAACAACAGCAATAGGTTATTATTGGTTTTGTTATAGAACTTATAAGAAACATCACCGCATAAATGTCAAATCACACCACATTTACTTGTTAGCTACAAGTTGATCATGACTTTTATTTTTCGAATTAAAAGTACTATCACCCGTGGTTTGCTATTGAATGAAAAACCTTACTTTCAAGATTACTAAAATGCGGATGCGATTTGAGAGAGTAAATTTAAAAGAGAAATATGATCTTGATTGTCAGAGTGCACCCGTTCATTATTCTCTGTAATAACCAATAAGGTCATATGTAATTTCAAATTAATTTTCTCTACCACAAAGGTAAGGTAATGACTAAGGTGCTAAACAGAACGTGGTCAATGCAGGACATTACACAATATTACCTGTATCGTTACAGTTACATTCATACACGAAGCACATATAACTATCATTTATTTATTATTCATAATTCTTCATCCAGTACATAGATTTATCGCTATAAATTGACATTCCTCGCAATTGTGTATTATTGTTTGGAAATTGAACTGTATTAGGTCTTGTATTATTAAGGAACGATTTGTTTAATATTAATTGATTTCTATCGAATACAATATAATTGTAACTAGTAATATGTTAGCATCATACATATTTAGATAAATCCATTCTAAATATCTAATATCTATATATACTGCAAATAAATTTATCGCTTATACTGTAGAAAATAATGAAATGTTAATTAACTTTCAGTTTTCATTGAGTAAAAGCGGAAGCTCTTACATTAACTTGGTGTATGTACCTAGCACATGCCTGTAAATACTTATTAAATTAAATTAAAAACGTAAATAGTCTTAATATTAGCCCAGAGTAATTATCATGAAATTTATTATGGTTATAATTCATTCAGCTGGCCGTGACAAACGAAATGCAACATTTAAAGGTATTTAATGCCCCTTCCTATACACTTGTACCAATTAAAGCTAGCTAACAAACTGGTATACTACCGATGTTATTTCTTACTAGTTATTAGATTTATGATGAAACGCATACATGTTATAGTATAGCGTATTTAGATTCTTAATTCGTTCAGTTCAGTATACATATCTTGCGTGTTTACTGTACATACAATTACAAATTCTAAAGTATAATAAGCTTCATTCATTTAATTAAATTTACAAAAATTCTTTAAATCTAAATTCATGACTTTCATGAGTAGTAATGTGTAAAGTTTAGACTCTAAACTTTATTTGAATAAAAATAAATAATATAGCGAATTTAGTGTCGCTCGAGTTAGTGGCAAAAGAAAAAATAAACTTGTAGAACAAGTCAGTAGTTCATTGTCATTAAAATGCGGAAGCTTTAATCCAGGTTTGTTTAGTAGCACTGCACCCTGTATACTGCAATAATTTGTATGTTACTTACAAATCGAAGTTTTAGATAGATTACTTGATATTAAATAGTTTCACCAGTATTACCTAGGCTAGTTACACTTTTATCAAAAGCCCTAAGCCGTCTACAATCTTCAATTTATTTTACTTTTACAAGCTTAACGGTCCTTTGCGAGATATTTAGCTCGTGTGGTGTGCATCAAGATTATACATGCTACATGTTGATGAAATTGCGAATATAGAGAGGTGTGATAGTGCTAAAATGGTCGCAAATTTGGCCGAACGATTGCCTATATATCGTCTAGAAATGAAAGCACGGTATATTCACGTACTATTTCCTATGCGTTCTTAGCTGCAGTATACAAAAATTTGCAACTATCAACAGTAGTTTATTTCGTTAGCTTACACATATGCCAGTGACAACCAGAATACACATATACCCCTACAATTAGACTTTAAGTTCAACAACTTGTTCATGCGCATCAGAAATATTCTAATAATTAATAATTGCCTTTTTCAGCAGGTGCTCATAAAAATTATTAAACTCAACTTTCATTTATTGTTAGTTTAATCAAATTAATAAACGGTACTAATTTATAGTGTTTTTTTGTTTTAGCAACCCTTCTGCTGGCATTTGGGGAATATAATTTTGAAGTTTTTTGACAAATGCTTTTTTTTTAATAAAACCAGTTTTAATCACTACTATCAATATTTGAAGCTTCGTACTTACTCAAAGCTGTTTGCATACATAGTCATTGGTCTTTTTTGCTTTTTTCATCTTCCAGAATTTGGGTTGATAATGTACGTTCTTCTCAATTAAAGTACGTTACATATACACACATCCTGATATACAATATGTGTAAACATATTCCTATAAGATTATAAATGGGAGCATATACAAGATAATTACTAAATGACTTCCAACTGACATGCTAACAAACAATTATCATATAGTCTCAGATTAATTTCAGAACTGAACTGATTAGTGTTAGAACTTGGTTGATTCAATTAACAAATTATTCCATAGATCTTTATTAAAGCGTGCTCAGTAACAGCTCTCTACAATTTAGATTAAACGAAGTGTGGATCACCATCAGGATATTAGGTAATAGGGGGATGCTCCGAATATCTAAGGAATTTGGCTCTAGTTCAATTGCATGTATCTCATAGGTCATGCTATTAGTCAGAGACCAGTCTTGACACGCTTACGCAGTCATTCCGTACAACATTTTTAGTACACCTCAGCTACTTGCCTGATGCAGACGTACTTCTTTCCTTATCGCTGGTTTTGCAATCATGGAAGACGCGACTAAATCACAAGCAGCATCATTTTCCTTTTATTTATAAAGACTGTGGAACCCTCAGAAATCATTCAACGCTTGCAAATTGTATTTGGAGAGTCTACAGAATATCAAAGTACACTCTACTAATGCGTTGATTATCTTAAAGCTGGCAAAACGTCAGTACAAACGATTCTAGCATAAATGGTCGAGAACCTAAGTAAATGAAAGAAACGTTGCCGGGATAGCACCTACTACAAGATGATTGGTAAATAACTATCGGTGAAATTAGGGTTAGTGTAAAAAGAGGTACTGGACAGGTTCATTAGATTTTACACGAACGTTTGGGCGTGAGGGTTTCAATCCGCTAGGTACCAAGGTTGTTGGGTCCTGAACAGAAACTCAAGGGATCCGACACATACCGCCAACTTCAAGAGCTTTTAGCACGTTACGACCACCAATCTTGACAATGGATAACTACTGATGCAATATGGATACCTTACTTCAATGCTAAGATCGAAGATCAGTAGAAAGAACGGCACAAACCAGAAAAAGAACATCCGCTTAAAGCGCGTGCAGTTCCGTTGCTCGGAAAAGTAATGCTTACTGTAGTCTGGGGTTCCGAAGAGATAGCTTCATGAATTATCTGGCGAAAGGTATTAAAATTAAAGCAAAATATTATATTCTAATATTTTATCTAACTTATTGCGGCAGGTGTTTCGCAAGGAACGCCTGGGGGTTACATAAGCGTCCGTTATTGTAACAGGACAATGCAAGGCCAATACCGTACGAAGAACGAAAGACGTTTTAACCCTGGAATGTATAAACTGGATCTATCAGGCTCGGAGTAATGTTTGATTGCTATAATTTGTATTAAATATTTTTAAATTACTCCAGCGTTCTGGCATAATATAAACAGGTATTCATTCAACAATTTCCCAGGTCAAATAAATTTATATTATTTTTTTAAATTAAAAAAGATAATATCCACAGTACCCTGCATTTACACAAATCGGGTCTGCGAGGCCCACAAGCTTGTTATTGCTGGCGTGTGTTGTTAGACAATTTGAAGCAAAACTGCATGTTTATACAAGTTGGCACCTGCATTATAACGGGATGTATGAATACCCGTGCAGCGTACTTGACCATTCAGTTCAGTCGCACACTGCATTGAGTGAAGTTGCTGTACGAAAGCAATAATGGCACCTTCTGTAAGAAGTGATATTTCAGAAGTAGAAAATGAGGACATAGACAGTGAATATGAAGCTAATTGTGATGAGTTTTATGAATCCAATAGCGATGACAGCGATGATGACACTAGTGCAGAAGATATTAGTGATAGTAATAACTCAAAACCAGAATATTACATCTGCAAGTTTTCATACTTCTCCAAACAGCTGTGTAGAATAGAACCACCAGCCAAAAACCATATAATATCATTGGACGTGTGCCTGGCTTGATACGGAAATATATGAGTATATATGCATCAGGAGAAGCTTTTCAGCAATTTGTGACTGAAATTATTATATAGGAAGTTGTGCAGTGTGCCACCTAGAAGCACGACGCGTTTACAATGATAAATCAAAAACGTGGACTGGTGGACTGTTAATTTATTTTAATAATTTTATGGTTTATTCAACAAAGCAAAGTGCATTATACCAAATACTAATATAACAATTGATGAACAAGTTGTTGGCTTCGGAAGCAGATGCTGATTCGTACAGTATATGCCAAGTAAGCCGGCAAAATATAACTTAAGTTTTATTTGGATACATTGATCTAAATCTGGCTTTGCTCTTGATCGTTGGTCGGCAACCTGAAGAACCTACACATAAGAATCTTGTATTTGAAATACTGCCAAATTTAGTGCGTAGTATTCATAATTCTGGTCTGAATCTGATAATTGACATTTTTTTTGACGAGAGTTCCATTAGCAGAGTACCTTTTGGAATATTATATATATTTGGAATATTACTACTGGGTGTACGGTACGTCCAAATAAGCGTCAGTCAGTATTAGTGCTGCGAATTTGAGAGATAATTGTAGTCGACTAGTCAGTATATGAAGTAGTAATTAATCGAGTTAATCCAAGTGTGCTAGGGCTAATTTGCTGGCTACTTCACTCAATGACTAATTAACTAGGTTCGATTCAACAAAAAATTTATTATTTATTTTGTATTGAGATTATATATATATATATATATATATATATATATATATATATAACCACCACCACCCTGCTTGGTCTGAAAAGAATTTCAAGCATATTTTTACTTTTTAAAAATCAAGGCCGTCATGATAATTGAGAAAGAACATCTTCTGTTGTAAAATGCCATTTCGGTCAATAATACAGCAAGACGTTGTCGAGAAAATAACTTTGTAAGTTTCAAAGTATTTAATCATAGTACCATTACAAATTTGTTTCGCCACAGTGTGGAGTGGTACTATTATTAAATATATTGAAACTCACAAAGTTTTTTTATGTTATTCGTTATTATTATTTTATGTTATTATTTTATGTTATTCGATTATGGAGGTTCAACAAGTGATTACCGCATCAATTAATTATTGAGAAAAGTTGTCCAGAACATGAAAGAAAGAAAAAGTAATGTGAGTTTCTAGAAAAGTATTTTATTAAAAAAAAGAAAATAACTTACTTGAATTTGTTTTTTGACAGCTGATGCAGAATAGTTGTTTTTCTGTAGTTACAATGCAAGAATACGAAAGAAATACTGATTTAGACAAAGTGATCCAATAGTTGTGAAATTCTGGATAGGATCATAATCTTATATTTTGAACAACTTTCCTTCAATTACATTTTGCCGTATTATTGACCGAAATGGCACTTTAGGTCAACAGGAAATGTGTTCTTTCCTAAAAATGCGTAATACGTGCATTGTCGGAGAATTCATATCGAATCCCTCTCACATGATGATGTGAGAGGGATTCGATGAGAGATGATGTTCAGACGATATATACATAAAATTTGTATACGAAATTACAGCTCTTGCAAAGCCGTACTGACGAGCGGTATAACCGCAAAACGTACGTCTACGGATGGCAAGAGAAGATCAAAATTTTGTAATTAATTATACCTATAGTGAAGTTAATCCGGGAACACACTATACAGATTGCATATAAAATAAATCGACAACACATCCGTTTTTCATTTATAGGACTAATGGTAACCGTTATGGCGACTGATTGTGCATATTTCTTGTCCACAAATCGATTCATAAATATAGCCTCAGCAATGAGTCGAAGGATTTTTTAGAATACCCTTTCGCTGGTGTAGAGAATGGTTCTTGATTTAATTGCATATTGTAAAAAAAAATCTAAAATCCTCCACTTTTCACAAATCATAGTAATGTATAAGGGCTGTTCAAAATGTGTCCCACCTTTGGCAGAGGAAAATCGAACTGTTCACTTGCAGATATGGAAGCTAAAGCTTCAAAATACTCTCCTTGAGTGTTGCTGCTACTATTAGAGGCATCCCTGGAAAGCCTCCTTCCGAGTGTCAAATATTTTCCCTCTCAACAGTATTTTCAACTTAGGAAACAGCCAGAAGTCACAGGGAGCCTTGTCGAGAGAATAAGAAGGCTGACGAACAACATCACCTTTACATTGCTGCAAACTTACCGTGCTCTTTGGCTTCGGAGATGTTAAATGTTCCCATTAGGAAGACTGCGCCTTTGCTTCAGGGTCATATCCATAAACCTACGACTTATCATCAGTGATGACAGTCTCCATTAGATTTGAGTCATCATTTGCCGCGTTCAACATGTCCTGCGCAATTTCGACACGCAGTTCTTTGCGCTCCGCCGTTAGCAATTTTGCCAGAACATGAGTTTGACATACAATCTTAGTAGTAAATGGTTGACTTTACGCTAGTCCAAATCGATCAACTATATAGTATATTGATCGATTAGTCGTCTTAGTATTAATAAATTACGAACACAATATCTACTCGCTAGCTGATAATCGATTACTAGGTTGATAAACATTTGGAAAATTGCGACAATTGATTATTTGATTAAACGGTTATTGAAATAAATGAACCATGTTGTACTAATAAGTACATACAAAATTTTTATACTTCAAAATTTGTGTGCAAAATTTTTGCATTAAAACTTTATATCTTGTGGTTGGCAACAGTATTACAAAGGTGGGTTAGCAAATACTGTTAAGGTTTATCCATGGAACCAAACTGGAGTTTCAATGAATGCGCGAACGTGTAACTTGTTTTTCAACAAGCGAATATATGTGTACTTCAATACCTTTTGAAATGCTTGCATTTCCAATTCTTTCTTCCGATCTTGATTACCTTTGTACTACTGTCCTTTTTATGCCCCTTGACTAGTTCCGGCGCGATTTAAACTATCGCAGATTTAAGATTTTCGTTTTATATTCAAAGAATGATTTCTTTTGTAAGATATTTTTAATTTGTTTTCTAGTTACTTTACAGTTTTGTTTACTTTAATAGTTGTCTGTTGGACATAACCACCTTTTTTGGTATTAAAGGCATTTTGTTCCTTTAATTAGTTTGGAGACAGCCTTTCTATCATTTAAAGCTGTCTTGTATGTTGTTCGGATGTTTTATATGTTTTCTATATAGTCTATTTCTATATGTTGACAGTGGTATAAAATGTTTGTCTATCCATAGACATTCTTCTCTTATTTGCATGCTGGTGATTGTTTGGCTTTATCTATAATTCTTTGTAATATTATGGATAGTTCTGGTAATGATTTGGTTTTCTTTCTTCTCAGATCACTTAATGTTCCATTACTATTCTTCTGGTTTTGTTTGTGATGTTTCACTGGATTCCTTCATTATGCTTACATTTCCTACATGGCAGCAGGCAGTAGGACAGTATCGATTTTACAAGATTTTGGAAGTTGGTGAAAAATATTACCTTTTTGTATTTACTAATGTTAGGAACTACCATTTACTACATGGGATATATTCAAACAGGATAATTGTTGTATCTACACGCTTTAACTAGTCTTTAGTTGCTCTTTAATGACAACCCTGCGGAAGTGTGATTTGGAACGCACCTTACCAAGCGGCGATAAATGTTCTTTGTGTTGACAGCTAGACAAACCTTGTGTGCTTCCGCGCTTAGCGCTGGGATTTAACTGAAGCCCCATTTGGCTTTTGAGTTCTTTATGAACATTGCAGTCGGTAAAGATGTTGATCAAGTTGTCAATATATTTTTGAAATTTGTAGTTTCCTCATAGTATGTACACGTGGTAACTAACAATAAATATATCTTGTGCAAATCGTCCAAAAATTAATTTTTGTAATACTAATCACGTAAGTACACGTTAAAATTAAAGAAGAACGTGTTATGACGTCCGGTAGCTGTTCGATACACATATTATGCATGTACATATGTAAGTACGTGTTGAATACAGCCTGGCAGTCGCCAATGCTCTTCTTTACTACTCTCGTCGTTACATCGCTATGCTTTCATTCGGTACGCGTATAGAGAATAATGTATTTATGATATGGTAACAAAGTCAATTCACCCGCTCCCACATGAGCAAAGAAATGAGTGTGATAATAACATTATTACATCAATTAAGTATTTATGCCGCTCACTGACATAGAATCTTATTAACGAGTTAATAAATCACGTTAGGAGAATGGGGAATAACAAACGAGAACGCGAATGTTCGCAAAGTCATAGTGAATTGGTGCTGATTATTTTAGTTACCGCTGGTATATACGTACACATTCATACGCATATGCACACCCGATAAATGCCCATTTTTTAGCCATATTTAATCCACTTACACAAAGAAATAGAACAATTGATATTAACCCTTAAGTACTGCCGTGGAGTGTTTTGGATCAGACACCAGTTTTTGCTTTGTATCTTTTAAACTATTTCTATTTACAATTTATTGGGTGTAGCTATTCGCCTACAAGATAAATATGTTCAATATAACCTAGTTCGATATTACTTGTTTTTAACGGTTTTCGAAGAAAATCGCCGTTGGGGTGTCTCAGTACCCCGCGATAATAGTTACGCTGGACTTTTGTTTAAAAGAGCGTAATAGCCTCGAGCGAATCACCACTTCTTATATGTGATAATATTTGAGTGTTATACTTTTACTCATGTACACTACATTTCGGTCGTAGTTTTAGAGAGGGAATTCATCATTTTGTGTTTTCAATAACTTTTATACAGCGTATAAAGCGATCCCTTGGTTTTGCTCAATCATGTATTCTCAATTCTTCCTCTTCACCGTCTCATTTGCTTCCACAGTTTCGTTCGTGATTAGTGATTATTACGTTATATATTCCCTACAAAAGGCCAAGGTTTCTAACTGAACAGCAGCTTGCACAGTTAGCCGAAATTTTTTGTGACGACCCTTCTGATACTGAGTTGGCTGGTGAATATAATGACGACTTGGGCGATGGAGCGAGTGAACATATTAATCGCGACACATCTTCAGAATTTTGAAGTTGAACCAGAAGAAGAAAGTCAAAGTCAAGTTAATGATAGTGAGACTACTGCACATTACTGTCACGGTCGCAATCGTTACAGGTGGTCTGGCAATCCCACTGCTTCGTCCAGGACTAGAGTGTCAAATCTAATTCATCGTTAATCAGGAATAACAGATCCAGCAGCAAGTTCTTCGCCACAACACCCTATGCTGCTTGGTCCCTTCTTTCTTGAATGACATTTTAGAACATAGGAATGGAAAAATTACGGACGCTATGGTTGGGTACAAACCAACTCGAAGTAATGTAGGACATTTGGACATAATTGAACTGATCACTTTTATGGGACTTTTGATTTTGGATGGTGTTTGCAAATCAAATCATGAAGATAAAAGAAGTCTTTATGCAGGAGGTGGTACTGGAAGAAATATCTTTAGAGGGACAATGTCCGAGGACGTTTTTCATTTCTTTTGTGAACAGTCAAATTTGATGATCAAACAACAACGAGTGATAGAATTGACAATGGCGATAGACTTGCTACAATATCAAATATATATATAATATTTTTAACAACGACTCCAAAAATAATTTTAGTTGCAGTAAAGATGCTTTGGATCAGAGTGTTTAAGATATTCATGGCAAAGAAGAACCAGATGATGGCCCATGGTCGTATTTGGAACATTATTAGATATTTACCGTGTGAACGCATACATCCTTCTACTAGCCTCGTCTGAAGGGCCATTCAAAATGACTCGACAAGAATTTTCTTTACTCTAGGAAGATAACTTATTACCGATAATATTAAAAGATGATATCATGCAAAAAAACTGTCAAGAAATCTAAAATCAATTATAGAAAACTAAAAACTAGAAAAAGATCGTAAGGTTGCCAAAACATTTGCAAAGATCACTCAGAAGCAATCATTAAATGCTTTGAATATTTGCAAAGGTTAAGTACAGTTTGTAGAGTCTAAAATATATAATTTGAAAAATTGCATTTTCAAAGTATAATGAGAAAACATGCTTCTCAAAAATTTTATGCGTAATTCTAACTCAAATTTTCTGTTACAGGTCTTAAGAACAGAAGTTTGGAAACTTCGAAGCAGACGACAATAATAAAGATATTTTCCGTTTATATGCACTTTTCATACACTTTTATATCAAGTTTTTCTTTGTTTAATTTTTAATAAAGTTCAACTATTACTCAATCAATGTTTAACATATATGATTGCTTTAAAACCTACAATAAATTTTTCTCGCAGAATCTCCTGCTGCCCTGCTACAGCGTCGGAGTTGAATTATTTAATGTTCTTTATTTTATTTCCTCCATGCTTTAAAACCTACAATTGAAATAAAAAAATGTTAATAACCAAAAAAGTAAAATCAACTTGTGGGGTGTCAAACACTCCACCACAATATAAGAGAAACCTGAAAATACGATAGTACTTAAGGGGCTAAATATTTATTTTAACTAACTTATTACGATTTTTGTATTTGTCAATAGCAAGTTACGTCTTTTTCGTTCCTATTTTGTTTTCATATGACAGGTAAAATCTGGTTGGTTTGTGCACTCTAGCTGTCTAGTAGCTATAAAGCTCGCGTCGAATTGCTAGGGATCGCTTCAGAGTAAGGTGACCGAACCTGGGGATAATGCAACATGGTAAGTACTAGTTTGGCCGCGCAGCGGTAACAACGCACCATTACGAAATAAGTTACGACAGCATCCCTGACTCCCAACGCCTTATCTAGCTGTATGCGAGTAGTTTTGTGTATATGTAGGCTCTTGTAACTTATTTCGTAATTACCGCTCTTTACCCAGGCTAATGAATGCAATGTACCAATCACACAGAACGTTTTGTATCCGATCCGGTTCCGGACAACAAAACCGAATACGAACCGATATTGCCCAGTTCACCTTTTTCCGCTTCGGAGACGGATCGCTTATGCGTTGCAATTCTACAAACAAATTTCTTAGTTTCTATATTAGTGTTCCCGGCAGTAACATGACTGCATTTCTTATTGTAGCAATTCAACGATATTGTGCCCATTTTATATAATTCCTTTCTTCATAACAATTGGAAGTATGCTCTTTTGTGTCTAATTGCCCTAATCTGAATGTAATATCCTAGATTTCTATCTACTAGCACTTTCCAAACAGATATATAAATAACATTATTTTGGTTTAGATAGCACATTCTTGTAAGGAACAGGAAGTTTATCGGCGATCTACAAAGAGGAAAAACGGATGTCAGAACTGCACATCAAACCGCGTCCGGTCCTGACCCGACCCCAATCTAATATGTTAGTTTCAAATACGTTCTTGTATAGTGGTAGTGACCTTTTATGTAAATTGCAATCAACAATAGCGCCACATCGTAATTTATTTGGTAAAGGTGGACGTACTCAAAAAGAGAATGTGCAATTTGTTGGTACCAGCCAAAGTACGATCTTACGATTACAGCTTCGCTTTATGGAAACTGAAAATATTGAACGAAATAAATTGACTCTATAAATCCCTATTTAAAAGTTATCTATCGCCGAAGTGAGTTTACTGCTAGTACCAACGCAAACCATAATAAACTAGCTGTATAATATAGGGTTAGTCTTCCACTCTGTGGAAATTACAAAACGGTACTCAAATTTGGACAGAAAAACATAGGAATTGATTAATAATATAAAATCGGGAGGACTCTCTATATAACAACCTAATAAATTAGGAGCGTTAATGGGCAGTTAACAAGTAACTGTGCAGAAGCTTATAAAGTAAGCACAATTTGCATATGCCACAACTGCGACCAAATCCATATCAACGAGTTATCGACATATCATCTGGAAAACTATATTTTGTCAATAGCAGACCGATATACTGTACTGACCAGTCCCAAAAAGAACGAATTAGTCTGCAATTGCGGTCCCCACGGATTATAGACATACGCAAATTGTGCTTACTTTGTATGCTTTTGCACAGTTACTTATTAACTGCCCATTAACGCACCTAATTTATTAGGTCGTTATATAGAGAATATTTTATTTTATTAAGATTTTGGCTGTCGAAAATAGTTTACTTTAGGAATTGATGCCTAAAAGTACTTCAATCAAACCTTGTAGTCAGTGGTTCTTTTCTATGCTGGAGCAGTAGGGGAACGGTTTATTTTTTTATTATATTTAAGTCGATAGACTGGCCAGCAAATGTTCGTGGTTCCCATTCAATCAATCCAAGCTGGAATGTATTAAGATTGCCCGCGACAGCTCTGAATATCCTGCCACACATGACTCGAGAACTTGCTTTGCAAGAATAAGAAAATCGAATACCAGTAAGGCTATTTCATCCTTAGATTGGCTTTATGCATGCTATATCACACATAGTCATGCCAGTAAAGATTAAAATTTCTCTCTCTATCTTCTTCATCATCGCGGTTTTTGTGTTATCTTATCGATTAGGTTCTCCTTTGTTTTATCTTGCACTGTTAAGAATATATGGTCTCCAAGGAAAAAGTTACACAAACCCATGCGTTAATTTGCCATAATATACATACACTTCTGTACGTGCAATCAATGTTGCAAAACGCGACAGAACTGGAGCAGTGGGTGAAGGAGCCTCCAATAAAAACGAAAATTCGAAGACAGTTACTTAAATGTGAAATTCCAAGAAATCGTCCGGGGTTGAAAGATAAACCGTTTGATATTTTCAAGGAGAAGTGCAGCAAAATTTTGATTTCGGAGAAAATCATAAAACTTGCTCAAACTAATAATGGAAAAAGTACTGGACGATTTTAATACAATAACCGTGTAGCCCAAGCTGATGAAACTGATACTATTGCAGACAGTGTTTTTAAACCTTATGTAATCGATATTATGAAGTGTTTGCTCGATGGAGTTAAGTTAGACTCCAACATTCTTCTGTCAATAATTGCTAGGGAAAACGGCGATATTGCCTATAACATGAAAGAAGTCCTTAAGCATACCAGATTCGCAGTAAAAGTAGATGAATAAACTGTCGGCAGGAAGACTTTCTTCATTGCAGACCACTAACAACCAACACATTAAGGGATGAAATATTTAATCTTTTGAATGAATTATTCTCATCAAAGGAAATATCGTGAGAAAACTGTGCAGATAAATGCACTAATGGGGCAAAAGCAGTGCTAAGTCACAGTGCTAGAGTCATTACCAAAATTAAAGATAAGGGAGAAAAGCAGCAGCGGCAATTGCGGCCTCGAGAGGAATCCCGGCTGAGCTTATAACAGTGTTGAATTATGGTACAAGAAGGCCCTCCAAGCTATTATTTGAAGATATAGGAAGTTACCAGCAGTCAGTTCTACTGTACATTGAAATAAAGTGGTTTTCTCGAAAGGAACGCGTTGACACATTTGATGGAACTGCAATTCTGTGCTGAAGTAGCAGCATCTTTGGTGGACGATAACCATTATTAAATTAGCATTCTTTTGAAATGAATAATATAAATTTTGGGCAACAAGTAATGAACGAATACGTTTTTGGATTGAGTTGAATATAATGAGAAAATTAGACGAACTGAATTTATTGTGTGGACCTTGTTGTTGCTCTCACCAATAATGTAGTCTGTTGTAACATTAAAGGCTTCATTTACTGGAGAATTTTTATGTTTGGGCTAGTTTTGACAATATCAATTGTTTCTGAAGCCTTTTAAAATACATCAATGCATGGAGACTGCGCAATCGTGAAGATATCTCTTTACTTGATATTTCCCGAATATCTAGCCCCCACCCCAGGAGCTCGACAATAGAAATTGATTCAAGAAAGAGCTCCGCGATTCAAGAGGGTTTGAAACTACTGCTGTAGGACATTACTAAGTTGAAGCTAGATCCGTATATTTCATAATAGTATAATTTAGGATTACTTACGATCTAGATTAATTAAGATAGACAATAACCTACCTCAGATATTTTCTTATTCGACTACAATTTTTCAGTTCATTGCCTTCTTGCCTTGTTGAAATTCTAAGTGTAATATCTATAATTTCCCTTTTAGGTACGGGTTGTGAAGTAAGCCCAGAAGTATCCACATCCTTCACTCTTATTGAAACAGTAGGGCATTATCGCTGGAGCTAAAGCTGCACTAATTTGGATTTTGCTTACATTTAGTGGAATATTTCGTTGGTCCAGAGATCTTCTTATATGTTACAACACTAGCCACCATTGGTTAGTTTGCGCAAAAATTAAAAGTATTAACTACGTACACGTCTCGATCAATGTACAAAAGAACTGTAAGATAATTTTTACTTTAATTTTAATGTCTGTAGAAAAATGTATATTTACTTCGTCGTTAATGAAACTGATTCTGTTCGCAATATCATGCATTATTACAAGCAGAATGTAGAAGTACTTACTCATGGATTGCGAAAGAGCTTGTAAGTATATGTATGCATATATATAGAAATACATACATGTTGGTGGTATATAAGATGTTGATATAGGCTACATACGTATCCGTTATTATTGTTATTACTAGCTATTGCGGATGACTGTAATAACGTGTATTTTCTGTCGTCTAGAATGTCCTAGCGTTAAATACATTTCTAAATATCTTAGCGTTTGAATTACATGCATTAGGCCTTATTATAACCTGTGTGCAGAATATTATGTGTACGTGTGCGTATATTAGAAAAAGTGAACGTGCATCGACGATGGGTTAGATATAGTCGTCATTCAACTCGACATCGCGTAAATGACGTTTCTGCCGTTCATCGTGGGTGATTAATTGCACAATTTGAAGAAGAAAAGAAAAGCCAGTTTAAATTTCCAATGTGATGCCATCCGCGGTTAGTTAATCTACAATAGAAACGCGATATGTAACACTTACATAAGAAGGATCTTTATGCGACCTTGAAAGGTGTTGAATGGGCTAGTTAATTAAATGTATTATGTGATCTGCACCTTAATCATCTAATGTGTTTACACTATTTGCACTTTATTTTTTTACGCTTTTACTAATTATGCAATTGCCAACTAGATTTACAAATACGTAGGCAGCTTTATATCAGGTAAAGCAGCATGATGGAAGGTTTTGTACAATGTATGCGGTTTAGTTGTAGGAATTCAGCTATAATTTTTTTTTTTGTCAATTGTCGTTAAAATTTGAATGTAGTTTTTCAATGTAATCTCCATTTAATTGAATACACTTATCCTAAGGTAAAACACTTTTATTAATCGTGCTCAAAAACCCCATCGGAATCTCTGCATCCACCTGTTTATGACAAGTTCTACTTAATATATCAAATCGAACGCCCCGTAGTGACACTTTCCAATTTGAGAACAGATCTGGCGAATAACGTGGATGTGGATGCAAATCTTATCGGAATTCGTTTAAAAGATCAGTCGTTTTTTGTACGTCCTGTTGCAATAACGGACGTTTATGCAACTTTCCAGATCGTTTGCTTCAGGTACCTGCAGGAAAGTGCCGTACAAAAAATTAGAATAATTATGCGTTAATTGTGGTACGCATCGGTACATAATCCACCAAAGTAATTCCCTTGCACTCCCATAATTCAGCACGCACTGCTTTTCCAACCGATGGAACCGCACTTGCTTTATGCGTAAGCCCTTCTTCTGGCTTGCGTTCTTCATTCGACTGATTTCTGACCTCAGCAATGCAGTAAAGTATTCACGTTTTACAAGTAATTATTACCCGTTGCCAAAATTAGTCCCCGTACCGTACTAGAAGCTCTTGAAGCTGGCCTCGAGTGTCGCATCTATTAAGTTCTTTTTTCGATCTCAATAACATTGATATCTAACGGGCTGAAATCTTGTCCACGCACAAATGGTCGTGTAAAGTCTCATGAATCTATCGTGCACCTACTCTTACATTAACACTAATTTCACCAATAGTTATTTGCCTGTCATCTCTTAGTAGGTTCATCACGACACCAATATTCCTTTCATTTGCAGAGAGGCTTGACCGTCCAATGCGCGGATCGTCATCTAATGACGTTCTGACAGTTTAAAAAGATTGACCCATCGATAGAGTGTATTTTTAGACTCTGCAAATTCTCTAAATACACCTTGCAGAAGTTGAACAATTTCTGAAGGTTTGGTACCCTCCTTAAACAAAAAAGGAGTATAGATGTTTGTAATTTAGTCACGTCTTCCATGATTTCGAATCAGCGGTACCTGAAGTACCTGAAGTATACTCGACAATGTTGCACGGGTTAGTTGCGTAAACGTGGTAAGACTTTTCGCTGACCAATAGCGTGACTTATGAGATTTTTGCAATTGAAACAGAACCAAATTTCTACGACATTTGAAACGTCCCTCGTATAATTGCATAAAACTCAAAAGATAGTTGTGGATGATTTAGTGTTGTATGCATACGATGTGACTTACACGGTACGTTAAACTAGTTCTTAGCGTATATTAAAAGTTTATTCCAACCTCCACCCCATGAAGGGTGTTTAATTTTCGCTTCATCAAAGAAACTGAAAAACGGGTTTCGATAAATGTTCAATTATCAAGGAACTTCAGTTAACTTTTCACATGAGACAAGGTCTACTTCAAGTGAGAATAATTTTCAATTTTCTAATCGTTTTCTTAACAGTGAATGTACGGTGCAGATGGTCGTCCTTACAAAATGCCCGTGCGATTTGTCAAAAATATTGAAAATATATTTCCAAATGAAGAAAAAGGAAATTTTAACAGATCGAATTTCACCAAGCACACACGCAGGCATGTGGTGCGAACGCATCACCCCGTGCATGGGTACCTAACACCACGTATCAGTTTCCGAGTTTCTGCTTTCTCTTTCAAAAAGGATGTTATAAACATTATATGGATACCTAGTGAATTTTCAAATATGGCAAAGGCGTAAGCAGCATATACACAACTGAATAAAATTCAAATTAAGATGCTACTCGTATTTGGTGGGTTCCTACTTGGGTATACACATAAAATACTTTGATGATTAATAGTTGTCTAGAATATATATATATAGTTCTCCTAGAAATTAAGGAACTGAAACTGAAATTTTTATGTTTCAAATTGAATTTAACACGGGAGAAATCATAAACAGTGAAAGAACGTAAGGAGATGAAACAAATGAAAGTATTTCTAAAGTAAAAGGATTATTTAACAGCATCAACACTAACTTCCTCAGAAAATCGAGACAGATCACAGAAGTGAAGTTAGAAGTGGTAAGGAAAATAATGGAACCAACTCCCTCCTTCCATCTGCAAAAGTTGGATTTTAGTGAAAAGGCGAAAGACAAATTAAGTGGCAGTTAAATTAGATTAATTAGAAAAGTCCAAGGAAGCCGAGAAGATACTAAAAGTGTGGTTTTTAGATATCAACTAAAATATACAAGTAAGAAGAAAATAAGGTCAAAGTTGATGGCACATAATACCGGTAATGAATGGAAATAGGTTAGTGGAACAAATATACCAACCAAGGGAAACTAAAAAGCGGACATGAGGCAGACCTCGATACACTTAGGAGGCAATAACTGAGAAGAGCAGCAGAAGAAATGAGTGAAATCTCAAGAACCTTATTTGGAGAAAAACAATCAGCACTCGACCCCACAAACTTTACATTGAAGGGTAAAAAGGTTTCAGGGTTAAGTAACTAAGTAAGCAGTTCAATACTTTAAGACGAAGTAGACCATTACTTATTAACTCACAGAACTACTAATTCTTCTCATTGTCAGTGATTGAAACATAAAAAATACTTAGTAAATACAATATTTACTAAGATACTGCTCAGCCACAGATCCAAGCTACCTGGTAATGTATTTTTTACTATATATGTGTAGACTTTTCTGTTTGTAGTTTATGACGTTTTGACAGAGCCTATATATTATCTGATCCTTGGATAGGATTTCAATAAAGAATTGGAGCTTCAAGACAACAATTGATTCTTTTAATTATATGCACATGTGAATTTGACCATTGCTAAAATTGGCTTAGTGGGAGAAGTCGCAAAAGGAAGGTTCTGAAACTGCTTTTGTTAAAATTAATTGGTATTTTATTGACCCAAAATCGATTCACTTTTGTATGTAAGATTCATCTATAAAGTGAATCTTCGTTTTATATCCGGGTATTTACAAGTACCCATTCAATTAAATCTAAGATATGAGAATAAAAGTAGTTAAAAATTACTGTTGAATGGGAAAGTAACTTATCAGCAAGTTCTGAATTCCAAACAATAACTATGTTTTGTCTGTACATTGATATCCATACAATTACGCGTAATTACATTAATGAATTAAAATAACGCCAAATTGTGTGCTGAAAGTTAATTAGATGTATGTAGAATTTGTGATCTAGTATATATGGGTACATATATACAAATTATGAATATGATACTTGTATACTGCTAAACTACAATTCACTCTCTGAACGAAAATGAAACAAAGCCATCGTAACCAGTGCATTGACATTCCATGAGTACCGTGAGTTATGCCCGAGGTTTATAATCTGTGTACGTATTTATATGCTATGGTAATTTCTTCTAGTAGATTTATGCGTGGTAGCATACATAATGGTGTAGTTCCTAGTTTTCATCGAAAATAAAAGAAGCTTTGTAATTGTCCTCTCTATGTAATTATATAATCTAACTTTCAGAAAGTAAGTCGCATTTTCTTTTCCTTAAATTGAAGCTCCAAAGTAGTATATACTTTAATTACGATAGGTACTGAAAGAAAAACTTGAAGTTTATTTAATATATGATCCAATTCGAGTTCAAATTTGCAGAAGCTGTCCTACGACGATCCTGCAATGAAGTGCCTTGCTGGTTATGCAATAATGAATTATATGTACACCTCTGATAGTACTTACCAAACACTTAGTAAGTAATCATTTATTAAAAGCAAAATATAACGTAGATTATGGACAATATGCAGGAAGCGCATTCGAATTTTTGTACTTTCGACAGTACTAGAAAACAAATCTGGACAAGGAAAACGGTCAGATAAAGAATTCTAGTTTTACTCTGAGACCCACAGATATTGATAATGTGCTACTCGCTGTCTAGTTGACTTTCAACTAGCACGTTATCAATATCTGTGGATCTGAGAGTAAAAATAGGATGCTTTAGCAAATACTTTTAAGACATTCTTCTTAGATTTAACCACAAATATATATGTGAAAGTAAAGGAACATTTTCCTTTGGTGTGGAATGTACACACTAAATATCGCTTATTAATGTTAAGTAAGAATCTATAGTCTTTCAAAATAAATTCAAGCGATTCAAACTTATTAATAAATAAGGTAAGGTAAGGTGCAAGGCGCGACATTAAAGTTCAAAGAAGTAAGAACGTCAGTCGGGTTTCGACTACTTAATGATAACAGGAGTTTGTTAAGAACGTGAATGACGTGTTATCATTAAATAGTGTAAATCGCACTGACGCTATCGCTCCTCCTAATTTTATTAATCACTGCTAACTTATCAATGACAACTTATCATTGAATAATAAAATTCGGAGGAGTGACACATCAGTGTGATTTACACTACATAATTATTACACGTCATCCACCTTTTTATAAAACTCTAATGACAACACGCCATCCACTCTTTTATCAAACCTTACTAATAAATAGGAAGACTAGAGATCTCAAATCCGACTTGTGCGATACTTCAAAACTACTTTCAATAACATCACAGAGGATCTGAGCTAAATCTATAGAGCGTACATTTCTGAGTAATACTTACTGGGAAACACTAATAAAATCAACGCACAATATATGCATTATATATATATTATTATTGTATATGAGCTATCGTCCAGGTGAGAATCTATATATATATGAGGTACAAAAGCCGCTATCTCCATTTTTTTCATGTTTGGAGTTGCCTATGTTTGTGGATTGTATAAGTGGCATTCTACTATCATTCAACTCTGTAATGTTCATATTTTCTGGTATCTATATCAAGCCTCACTCACAACCTTTTCGGTTCAATTCAACATCAGCCATATTCTACGCGTGTGGTGGTTCAGTTAAATTCTGATAAGTTTTCCATTAAAAATCTTACATTCTTCTAATTATTATAATAAATTTTAACTACGTCCTTATATTTTTTGTAATTAGTAAACATCAATCACAAATCAAATATTTTTTATTTTACTACAAAATAAGTAATTTTATTTTCTAGAATTATGGCAGATAGCACTTATATTTGTTTTTAAATTTTGATAGTTGTTAACAGGTTTCTTGTACGATATTTTCCTTGAAAGATTTAGGATAAATATGTTTTTGTATCTAGAACCCTCATATCCTAAGCAATGCAAAACAAACTGACTCTATACCTACAAATTATTTGTTTAAAACTTTTGAAATTAGAACAACAATATCTCACATACATAGATTATTTTTGTTTGAAACAAATAAAACAAGTGATTATCACCGAGACATGAATTACGAGGTATTTGAAAAATCATTTTCTGAAACACCGCCAAATATTCGTGAGGAATCATTTTAGATAATGCTTGTCACCATAACCATTGAGCAGAGAAAGTCCCCTGCAGTTCTTCAAAAAGAAAAGATATGCAGCAATGATTGACTTCAGGATCCATAGTATTTGATATGGAATCGACGAAATGGCAAAATCACAAAATGAAATTGATTTGAGATTGCCTCCTTACCTAATTTACTAATTACTTGGGTTCAAATTGAGGGCAATGTGGCAAGAAATAATATAGTTGAATTACGAGCCATTAAGACTTTATTTTACAATGCTATAGGCAGGTTACTAACAATAATTGGAAGAATCTTATCCAGCATACAAGAAAAACACAGAAGAAACTATGGGAAACTATTTCCATGAATGCTGAAATTAACAATGTACAGTTTATAGTGAATACTGGGGATTCAAGTAAAGAATTTGCTCTCATTGATACCTCAGATGATGAATATTTATTATTATTGTAATATATATATATATCCCTACTTAACTTGCACTTCTTTTAAAAAGTTTTAAACTTATTTGCTTTCTGTAACAATCTTATTGATTGGTTACATCAATTGGAATATTAGTGACATGTTATCTTTAACCTTCTGGCTTTATTTATTTGATTATTATTACTATTATGCCTGAACTTTGTGCCTGTATTTTGTATATATGTATTTTATAACAGTGCTCGAATAAAGTAGGTTTTTGTAATGTACGCATTTGATTGTAATAAATGCATAAAAAAATAAATAACTACAAGCAATTGGACACGAAAAAAATAAATAAAAAGCTTGAATGTTTCCTTATACATATATCTGCGCCTTAATACTAAAGGGCTAAATGTTAAAATGCCTGCTTTTGAATAAATGATAGTTAAAGGTGTTTTCGTATTCTTGGAGGATTTTATCATTCTGCCATTGAAACCTATAACCAACATATTCATAAAGTTGAAAAGTTAAATTTTAGCATTATTAACAGAATAATTATCGATCAAGCATGGTGTGCTTATGTATATAACTCCTTTTTAATTCTTGACATTGGCTCTTTTAGCATCAAATGACAGATATATTGAAATATGCAAAAAAATGTAAAGTAACTAATTCTAAACGTGTCCTTTGAAAACCAATAAACTTAAACATTAAATATTTATAATTCTACAGCTCCCTATTTTTGATTTGACCTGCAATACATATGTACGTCATATTGCTAAAGTTAAGCTATATCACGCCGTAGCCTAAGAAAACAGAGTTTAGTAGTGACAATTTCGTAGTCAAACTACGTGCTTTGATGTTTCCCCAATGTGATGTATACCGATCAATTTATTGTACCAAAAACATACAAAAGATAGCTTCCAAAGTAAGTAATAAATCTATTGAGATATTATCTGCAGCAAACAAATGAAAATCGACAAAGGAAAAACATTAACTGCAAAACTAATAGATAAATAAATAATATAGTTTAGATTGAAACCTATTATTCAAGAATTCAAGAATAGTTATTTTTCATTGGTCTACCCACGATTCACAAGCGCAGTCCTTTATATTAATCTTAGTATTATTGTTATTATCAATATTGTACTTAATGGATTAACAAGATATTACAATCTAGTCGTAGAATGATATAATTATTTTTACGATAAGTTTCAAAGAATGATATGAATCTGTAGGCGTTTTTAAAAATTTGTATTAACAGCGTTTCAGCATGTTCACACGTTCCGTTGCATAATTCCCCTTAACTTGTCATGTGCACGTGGTTATAGGCATCGAGTAGCATAAGTGTGTGTAAGTTATATAAGTTATAGTGGCTAATTTCCTTGTTTGCTTATCTTCTTTTACAATGTTTGTCCAAAAGGTGATTTCAACATTACGAATTTAGATTCCTGTCTATAACTATGAAGTATGTCATATGATACACTGATACACACATTTAACACATTGTACCTAAAAAATGCATTGTAATAAAATTATTATTATTTCTGAAAATTAATGATTTGCAAATGTGGCACCCTCAGAAATAGCATATGCTCGATTATAGCTGGAAATCTTCACATAAGTTTCTTGAAGAAATTAAATTAGCTGAAATATATTGTTTGGAACTGTATTTGGTATTTGTGAAAGAGTCGGTATTACTGCACCGTAAATTGGTGTTTTCTTCTAAAAAACTTTTCTTACTGCATTTTGTAATAAAAATAATGCTACAGGTGGGTTGGTGATTTTCTTTTTAATACAATGTTTTGTCAATGCGTGTGCACTAGCATATTTTAGCATAATAGTAATTTTTTTAAGTTAACTGATGTCTACATAAAGTAGGTATTTTATATTTAAATCCAGACTATAACGTAAAGAACTACCCCTTCAAATGTGAAATATGCAAATTGTGTTATTGATTTAAATCGATAACAATGTGTTAAATTACACATATACATACCAAATATATAGAGACATATATCAATCTATTATTTTTGGTATAATATTTTTATTATCTACTCGGGTACGTGCAATATGTTTTTCTAGTAACAGATAAATCAAATTGAAGCGTGAAGTGCCTAGAACAATATCAACGAAGAAAAAGTAATTGAAGTATAACTTGCACCAAGGTAATATGTATGTGTATTCATACTAGATAGCTAGTAATGGATATATGGATTTATTGTGTGAAACTAAAAACTTGCCCAAAATTAAATGGACATATTTTGAAAGGAAACTGTATTTGGTAAAAAATAATTATCGTTACGTTCATTAGTGTGTCAGCGGAGAGATATACGTGAATACACACATAATTCCTGTATGAAAGTAAGCTAATCTAATTTCATTACTTTTAACAAAAACATATTTCCAAATTTTAAATGTCACCATATCAAATTTTATGGGAAACCCTCACATCATTTGAGTTAGAAGTAGAAAGTGTATATGCATTATTAATGATACATTCTAGGATAATTTAGGACACGCGAAATATTTTGTAGATATGTATTATGAAAAGATGATGATTATGTAACAATATAATGTATTGTAGTGTTACTTATAAAATAGAGTCACATAGAAATACATGTAAAAATCTTAAAACTGTTACATCCATTTTTAACAATTTTAATTTGAAGAAACAGTTTATTCTATCCACTTTTAAAAATTCCAGTGGTAGAAATTTTAAGAAAAGAGGGTTTAAATCCATTTCCTATTGTTCATAAATTGGATTACAAATAAATACGATTTCACCAGATACTAGAGAAAAAACACTTAGTTATTGTGAAAAACTTTGCTTGAGGAGTAAATATACATACAAAATATAAAGGTAATACTACATCACATTCAGAAATGCTAGAAAATAGTAATAAAATTAATAATAATAATAATAATAATTTAATTCGCCAAACAGATTAATATAAATTAAAAAATAGTAATATATATATATATATATATATATATATATATATATAATGGTTGATGTGTTATTTTAACTACACATAAATGTTCTTATATATATTTGTGTATATAATATTAATGATGATATTTAATTGGGGTATCGTGCCTCCTGAGTCATTAGTAAGAAAGTTAGCCTGATGTGTTTGTGGTACGTTGTAGTTTGTAATCGCTGGATAGTTTTGTTATCAGAATATTCGGAAGTAGTAGCTAAATATTTTGGGCAGATTTGATTTGGTAAGCAAGCTAAATGTTAAGGCAAGGTTATTTAAGAATACTAGTTCTTTTGAGCTTTTCCTATCAGGTTTTGTTTGTTTTAATAATGTAGGATGTCGGAACTTAAATAGCATATCGTTTTGGTCTATCGTTAACAAGCTTCCTTTCGTATGAAGAAAAATGGATTTCTCACTGAGAGGTCTTTATTTCCTTTTAACTAGTACTGTGTTGTAGCTTCTTTATTCTAACTTGTAAGTTACAATATCTGGATGGTCGGCTAACAAAACCGTGGGTGACATCATCTTTGTTTTGTGCTCAGAAGTGTAGTATGCAGCACAACGACCAACCACAAATTTCTCGTGGAAAAGGGACTGTTGTGTTGCACTTGATAGTTAAAGCGAAATTCTGAGTTGTAGCATTGTAATCCATTAAGTATAGTTTTCTCTAAAAATATACTGCAATCACAAGGTAGTACGAAGAGTACTATCTTTAGAACTACAAAATTCAACAATATTGTAGGTACATGCCTGTACAGTAGAAGAAATGTCGATGTCATCGTAAATATTCAAATAAATTCAGAATTTGTACAAAATAAGATTACATGTAAGCATGAGAGGTATCGATAACAAGCTGAAGGCGAATTCTAACAGCGCAACTTTCCTGTAAAGTGACAGTAGTAATAATACGAAAAAGGTCCTTTGGCCAACTAAGGACGTTTAGAAACAAATTTAAAGAGAATGCTTTCGGCTATCATATTACACAAAATTGCAATAAATTTTAAGGAAAATGTAGTGCTATATGATATAATAATGTGGTGAAATGTTTAAGGGGAAATATGTGCAACGGATACATATGTTGAAACGGGCAAATATATTACACAACCTATAAGTGATTATTCTTTACTTACTATTTCTGAAATTCTTATGTTTGTCTGTTCTTTATTCTCAACATTGTGTGCCCAAAGTGATATGTTCATGCACTCTATTCGTATACTATTCTTTATAATAATACGATGTGATGCAGTAAATTCTTGATTGTATTAGGATTCTGTAATCGTAATCCTGTTTCGAGGAATGTGATCTAAACTGATGTCCTTTGAGATTTCTAACTTTCCTAGTGTAAACTTTTGTTAACACAAGTGGGTTACCTCATTTCCTAATCAAGTATGCCTTCTTGGTTCTATGAGACTTAGTAGAAACATCTTATCGAACCTAATTTCTAAAATCAACGAATTTTCTCAGTATCTTTCCTTAGCTTCCAACTTAACATTTATGCCAGTATTTGGTGTTATAATAAATACTCTGGAAGTATATTTCCAATGTGTGCATACCATTAAATTAAATATTGGTAACGTACAATATACTAACAATAAGTCAAATTTAGTTATCTTCAAATTTCCATTATTAATCCTTTCTAACTGCTTCCAATTCAAAACGAACAAATTTTGACAAAGATTCTTGAATCTTCGTCTGGATGATGGTGATGGATGGGGCAACTTTTCGTGTGGCCAAAGACGATGTGTTAATTTAGGTATTGTAAACGGAATTTCTTTCTAGCTTAAAGCAGAAGATAATGTTATTAGAATTTGGGAGTACCTATCCCTAATAAAGAAGTCACGATGAATAGAATACAGACACATCAGCAATAAGTGAAACCTTCTAGTGACCACAGTACCCGGGTGCTTACAAAATCTTAATAGGATATTTGATAGGAATTCTATATTACACTGAAAATATATTTGCCAAATTATCTAAAGATAATTAGTATAGCTGAAAATAATGTCGGAGACGGCTTCACAAGGAATATGAATAAAGTTCTTTCGCGGCATAATTGTAGTCTAAACGACGACCCCAAATTGTAAATGTAATTACTTCCAGAAGTGCAGAAACAATAAAACTATATACCCACGATTAACCTGGCATTCCACACTGTATTTATAAGGGAAGAAAGCTCTTCTACTTCTCAAACGGATAGTTGCCATGTGCTTCCACACCAAAAGGAAAGAAACATTATTGTGATTATATTTACTAAATGCTTTGGCTTTAAATAATTTGTATAATTATCGGCCAAATTGTAAAATGTCTAAATCATAAAATCGTAAGCTGGATATTAGATTAGAAGTGATATGTGCCACAATAATCAATTGCTCTTGCTCATCCTTCGCATGTAATATTTAACATGTGTATCTTGAGGACTTCCCGCCAATATTTTTGTAGAAGGTAGAGGGGATAATTGGCATAAACTCTTAAAAAATATTCAAACGTTCATGCAAACACACATATGTAAGTAGATACCAGAAATTAATACTTTATTACGCATTATTAACTTTCTTGGACAAATCATTATATGAAGTGCAACATAGAGATTTGGTGCTCATTCTTAAAAGCTAATAAGTTGCTGCAGTAAGAAAAACTTTTCAAAATAAGTCCAGTACTAAAATGTTCTATCGCTTACAACAATTATGGTAGTTATCCAGAATATATTCGAAGAAAAAGGACATTAATTCGATTCAAATGTCTTCTAATCTCTATATTTCTCTCGATTGTGTAAGTACATAAATCCATATAAGGTACTTCTGCTAACTAATTGTTTGTTTTAAAAAAATTCTCTTTGGAATTCGATGCAGAGATAAGACACGGGATGTTGTACCTCAACAGATACAGCACTTGCACATTGCTTGCACCTAATTGGATGTAAACAAAAATCTGTATTTACTCAATATTCATATTTCTCAAAGAAACACCAAAATGCTTACTAGTAGGTACAAGTATTTTACAAGATATATTAATTGCTGTTATTTTTTCAATATTAGGTTCCATGTATGTATTAGTATGCAAATATGTATTTACCATAAATTATCTACAAATATTTGTTCTGTAAATAAGGTACAATTATACCACCTAGTAATTCATGTACTTGTGTAGTTAGTTTCGAACTGAATTAATTTATGTACATATAATTGATTACTAATTAGAAATTTTACCGAATAAAGTAAAAGATTGTTGTTAAGAAACGCTAACTCACATTTCTACGGTTGGTTTCAATCCACTGCTGTTGAAATACGTTAAATGACTAGTACCTTTCAGTTTAAAAATGTTGTATAATGTTATAGTCACTAAACAGTCACAATTTATTACAAGCCACTATTCACAGTACAAAACAAAATTGTCACTTGAACATCTTAAAGATGTTACTCGTTCGATGCCTATTAATGCAAAATATGTATCCTTTTCTTTAGCAAAATATCTTTTCACCAGTTTTACTATAGTCACAGTCAAAATTCGATGTACCCTTCAATCCGTATACGCCGATTATGACGAAACACGCAAGCGTCTCGAAAGCTATCAGACCCGTTTCCCGATTAGTAAAAGATGCGCAAAGTGTAGAAACTACGAGTGAAGTGATCCACTGTAAGTAATGTACCTGTGTACAAGACATGGGCAGGTAATAGAGACCGCCTTCTTTGGGTTTGCCCGCCAGCTCGACCACTAAGATTCTTACATTAATGTGATTGTCTGTTGTGATTGTTATGCTTACGCGATCAAGTGTGTTGCATCGAGGCTTGAGTCTATGCTCCACGATGACAGGTATTATTGACCACGACTCTTAGTCGCCTCGAATTTTTAAATGTGGATCTACTTTGCTGTTCCCATTAATTTACATAATATGTTACATCATTACGTTTGCAGTAATTTATTATTTATTTTAACAATGCCATTTTTACCTTGTAAGGTGTTCACATTATAAAGAATTTGACAAATATCTTTACATGGAAATCTTACAGGACAAAAAGCTCTCAGCGGAAGCTGGCGGAAAAAAGTATGAAAGTTTGTATAGAAAAGACGAGTTTTACTTCCGATAAGTTTAATTTAAAGTTCTTGAGCGATACACAACTCTCAATTATCTGGTGCTCATATTAATATAGTGTTAAGAAAACAATACACAGCATTACTTCTGAAGAGACTTGTCTGTGAAAATGATATTTATATAAAGAAAGCAAATTAACATCAAAAAATGTTAAATTTTCTAATACAGGTGTTCACAAGTGGAAGTACATATTTAGAATCTACAGCTCCAGCTTCTTCATATCCGTTAAAACCTTTGCAAAATAATAGAAGTGCACTGATTGTGGGTCTCCCTGCAAATATATTAATTTGCAAGAATATATGTAGGTAAGAAACATGATGCTTTTCTTCTATATATAGCAATTTGCATCATTAAACAATGCAAGTTACTAGCGTGTTTTATATTGCAAAAAAATGCAGTAAATATATCTATATTATGCATTTAGCCATACTCGGACAATACGTTTAAAGAATTCTTTCTGGAGTGTTAGTTTTAGACAACCGTTATTTTCCTCAATATGTGAAATTTTGAATTTGCCCTTTTCGTCGAAACTTCTTATTTTTTTATGATAAATACGATTGTTTTAGTTGATAGTTGTCACTACATTTACCGACATGACGGTTTAATTAAAGATGGATAAGACACGATTACATAAAAGATTGCGAGGTTTTAATAGAAAGCAACAATATGTATCAGCACCTGAGGAATATATCACTGAATATATCTCTACATCTTTTACTAACAAACTACTGATTCGGTAAGTTAATAATTGCACAATTCACTAACAGACGACTTTAGTTGACTTTTTGGTAGATTTACATATTCGAAATATCCAACTCATATTATTACAGTTGGTATGATTATGTATGTAGTTGAGGAGAATTAAATTGTATCGATCGCTTGTCAATCTTCACTGGTAAAGACAAAATTGAAAGTAACATTTCCATCACATTTCAGTAAATTATTTTCGTAGGGGCAAAAGCGCGTTGTAAACGTATAGAAACTTAAATGCTGTATGTGATGCGAACGCTTTATAAGACCCGTCACTGATAAAATGGGTTCACCAAATTTAGTTCTGGTGATTTTTGATTCGCATGCAATTAATATTGAAGTTATCAAGTTGAAATTGATGATGGCCAAACTGAAGCAATAGATAATCAATTCAGATAGTCATAGCGCACGTTAGATACAGGTTATAAAACAACATGGTGACAAACTATACTTAGATGATTATCATGAGCTCAAAAAATTGACTGAACACATCACATACATACCTGCAATTTGTTTATGAAACGTAACGACAGTTTTGCCTTAAGAAGAGAAAACTAGCTATAATGGGTTGCTTGAAATAACGCCGGTTTAAAAACTTCGTAGAACGAAAAGGATGTTCATGAAATGTCTTTATTATGTTGTGTATTTAAAGAGGTTACAAAGGAATTGCCCATTTTTACACTTTACCTTAGCAAAAAATTGTCTTCTATTTTTTTAGAAATCCAGCATTACCTAGTTGCCAACCCAGATAGTTACAATTCATTGAAGTATGTTTTAAACGACAAGCGCCTAACAAGTAAGGCAAAACAAAAACGTATTAAAATATTTATTAAACGTATTAAAGTATTATAACTATTGTGGTCCACATAACATAATGTAATTATCATATTCTCTTATTAGCTCCAAAACGACCAAAAAATCTAGAAATTGACTTGTGTTCACCAAAATTAAATTTTAATACTGTACTGGTAGCACTTCTTCAACAGTTCGATTAACTCTGAACAGGCACCAGTATATTTCACGGGAACGCTTGCTGCTAAATAGTAGAGAATTTTAATTACAATCATGAAAATAATGACAACAGCAGTTTCACGTAAAAAATAAAGCCATATTTCCCCGAAAATAAGACCTAATCGGAGAATAAGCCGCAGCATAATTTGTTAGGATGCTCGCAATATACATAAGTCTTTCCCCAAAAATTAGTTTGGATTTGAGAAAAGTGAGTTTCAACAAAATCGTAGCAAAGCAACTTCGCAAATATAAAGAAGCTGCAAGATTTAAGATGAATAAGTATAAAATATTTTTACATTAATATTTAAATAAATGTAGATTGTGTAAACCTCCTCTGAAAATTCGATTGATATGTAAGAATCGATCTTATTTTGGAGGAAACATGGTAGTACTGGTAGTAGTAGTGACTTGCTATTGAGGTTGGCAAGAAAGTAATTTCGGTTGCCACACATCTGAGAGCGTTTCAATTGTTTTGAAAGACATGTCAGTGTTATGGCTTTCTTCTTTTGACATTTGATATCAGTCATTGTTGGGTTACATTATACGCCAGCTGTGCGTAATTTTGTTTATAGCTCTTAGTTTAGGGCAATCATGGAATCATGGAATGCAGAAACAAGCATTTTCGGCACATTTTACTCTTTTATTTCCGTAAAGGAAAGAAGGCTACTGAAGCTCATAAAGAGATATGCCAGGTTTATGATGTTGATTGTATAACATAACGCACCTGTCAAAATTGGTTTAAAAAATTCCGTATTGGAGATTTTTACTCAAAGATTACCAATGTTCTGGCCGGCCTACTGAAGTGGGTGATGGCCAAATCAAACCCTTAATTGAAGAGAATCGTCACATAACTGTACAAGAGATTGCAGAACGGTTAAATGTATCCCACCTCGATGTTTGGGTTCCGCATTAATTGAAAGATTCAGTTAACACAACGAATCAACGTTCGTGACATGCATCTCAAGCGCAACGAAATCTACCCTTTTCTTAAAAGAATTATCACTGGTGACGAAAAGTGGGTCATGTACAGTCACATCATTCGAAAACGAACCTGGTGTAAGCGTATAGTAATTAACCGTGACGAAAGCGAAATTGCATAAAAAAGAATCATGTTGTCAATTTGGTGGGACTACAAAGTTGTGTATTTTGAGCTACTTCCAAGAGACCGGACGATCAATTCGGATATTTATTGTCAACAACTAATGAAACCGGATGAAGCAATCATTAAGTAGTGTAAATCGGACTGACGCTGTCACTCCTCTGAATTGTATTATTCAGTGATACATGACAACTTATAAATGACCACCTATCATTGATAATAAGATTCGGAGAAGTGACAGCGTCAGCCCCATTTAGACTAGTTAAGAATAAGGTGCCATCTACCTTCAATTGTATAGGTAACTTGTACTTGTTCAATAAAAAAATATACGGCATATGTGTTGTTCATTAGAATATCCTGAGGACCCCCAAGACATGATATTTAACAATTTTACAATAAAGAAGTCTTAGTAAAAACTATCGCTTACCTGTACGTTTTTGGAGCCAGTAAATTGGCACAGAACTTTTTGTGTTTACACAACATATGTTTCCAAGAAAGTATGAAATGAAATAATTTCAAATTTTAAACTAGATCACCACTCTTGTCGTAAATGAAGTAATACTTCCCTTCCCTTCCCTGAATGTAAATGAAATTAATAAAAATATGTTACCCAACTATAATTACAAATTTCTTACCCTACAAAATCAGCTGAAAGTGATTTCTACAGAGTTATTATAAAAAATTACTTGGTGCGTCTAAATATGCCAAAATAAATGTTGCTAGTATTTCATGGAGTGGAAACATTTCCCTTGGTTAAATTTTACATTGAAAGATTATCCATGATGTAATTCTAAATATTCGTTTTAATTTTGTGACTATAGCTATTGGTTTTCGTTGTAAACTGATGTCTGTAATGATGGATGGTATACTATTTATCCTTTATCGAAACATCACGTTTATTAGATAATAGGCGACGGTTTTGTCTTCCATTGTACCTACCTAATAGTACAACTGCGAAATTGATGCAAAAAACGTTTTATTTCTTGTTATCTATAAATATGTATATATATGTATGTATATGTTGTATGTACGAGAAACCGTTTTAGCTTTGTCGATGTGCCACCCGTTAATATAAATTGTTTTAGCTTTTATGTTCTTAAATTATTACATATGTCTTTGTTCGACGCTAACATCTCATTATTGAAATTAGTAAGCTTTATTATAATAAATTGTCTAAACGTTCTATACCTACTCAATTTTCTTTATATCGAGTAATAGTTTACTAATTACTGAGGTTTGACAAACAAATGCGTGGTAAGTTCTATAAACTTGACTCACGTTATCACTCCTCTGAATTTTAATATCACGACTTGTACGTAAGGGGAGACAAGCGATGGAGTAACACCGTCAGTCCGGTTTACACTACTTAATGATAACATCCTGCACCCATTTGTCGAACAGTAATAATTTCTTTTAATTAGAAGAGCAGACAGATTAAATCTTTAAACTAGTCAAATCTAAGTTTGAGTGTGTACGATTTTATGAGGACAGCAAAATGAAAATTAACATACATTTCAATTTTACTCTTCTTATAACTTATAACAACAAATTATATTCGCATCGTAATGCGTAAGATCGTTCATAACAAGGTATAATTTGTGATGAACGAACACGTGACTACAAAACGAAAGGCACCATTCATCGGTACAGGAAATACATTATCCGAAGGCAACCTAACACCTGCATTTCTCTAGATATTAAATCCACTCTAATCAGGTAGATTTGTTTTTTAAATGGGTGCTGAATTTTCGATTTAAATTCAAGTCAGGCTTGCATATAATGATAGGTTCCGTAGGAAAGCATTAAGAAATGGGACATTAGGTTAAGTTACCTTTAGGTTTTTTGAAACAAATATGTTACGACACAACGGGTGATTATTCCATCTGTATTTTAATGCAAAATAATCAACGCTGAACACTATTGTTGAAACAACAATGTTTGAAATATTTGTTCATGCTTTATAAAAAGGGATGTTGTACGATAAGTAGAAGTAAATACCAGATCCTTTTTTCGTCTATTTTAAGTTTTCTTGCGTCTGCCCGTCATCCAAACGACCGGAGGTGTATTTTATTAATTTGCTTTTAAATATAAGAAATACAAGGGATATTTCGAATGCGTATAGCTTAAACGAGGGCGATCTTTAAGTTGTTATAAAACTAGAAAAGAAAAAACAATTTTGGAGCAAACTGTTTCATTAGTTTCCAAAATATTCGCCTTAAACGCATGCGTTCAAACCAATTCTCGAAGCATCTTCTCTACTCTGAAGTTGGTATTTCAAAAGTATGGTTTTTGAAAGTTTCAACAGCTTCTCGAGATGCTGAAAATCGCTGTCCTTGCATTGTATATTTGAGATTCGGGAACGCAAAGAAATCGTAAGGTGAACACGGGCGATCAGACATTAGATGTTTTTGTCCTCCAAATAATCAATTGCTTGACGTGCTGCGTGAGAGCTAGATTGTCATAAATCAGAATGACGCTTTCGGTTGTTTTTCCTGATTTTGTCGATGACTTTTTGGCAAACAAATTGTTGTGTGCCATTCAACATGAACTCTTCTTCGCTCCTCTAAAGGAATGGTTTCGACGTGTCCAGTACAACCGAAGAAACAAGCGATCATTTTCTTGGAAATTGTTCGGGAAGAAACAATTTTGTAGGACTTAGTTCACCTTGCAACGCCCAAACAGTGGATTGCTGTTTATTGTTAGTCGGTCGTATATTTTGAGCATTCGCTTAAACTAATTTGCACGAGCATTTTTGGACTTCGGTCAAATTATGCTGAATCCATCAAAGTAGATCCTTTTCACAGCTAAATGGTCAGGCAAAATCCCACGTATTGCAGTTTTTGATGTCTGTATCCCCCTATAAATCACATGGAAATGTTCTTCAATAATATTGCGCACAGGATTGATATTTTTAGAACAACAACCAGTGTTGGCAATTTATCGCTGACGGACGCACATTCACTATTGTAGTATGAATTTTAGTTAATTTTATAGAAAGCAAAATTATTACAATTAATATTTACAAAATTTTAGTATTATATTAACAAAATATTGAACAATACAATCAAAATATATTACCTAGTGTGTATAAGTGTAATTTGTTTTCTAATCCTTAACTTCTCCCTTCCTCTTGAATTCTTTCTTCACTTCTTTTCTTTGGTCTTTTCCTTTTATTGTACTTCTTTGTATCTTTGTATTGGTAATTTTACTATTGGAGTATTACCATACTACACTATTCTGTGCACTAAGTGTAGACAGTCTTTGCTAACGGTATTTCATTAGCAAAAGTTTAAGGAAGGGATTCTATGCATTGTTGTTCACTTAGCGCCCAGGTAGAAAAGTAGAACATTATTTGCGCGAAATTTCCATTTCCTCAGTGGATGGTCGAGCACCTCCGTAAATGAAATTGTTGGTGCCGTGGGGAATTTAGTAAAGGATGACGCGAATAATTATTCGTGTGTTAGTGTAGGAATATATAAACGATAAATTCGTCAGATTTTACACGAACCTTTGACGGTGAAGAAGGTTTCCACCAATAGGCACCAAGGCTGTTCGTACCGCAATAAAAGCTCAACAAGTTCGACACATGCCGCCAACTTTATGGCACACAATTTTGGGAACGGACAATAACTACTGATGCAACATGAATACCTTACTTCAATCTTGAGACCAAGAATCAGTCGAATAAATGGCATAAACTAGAGAAGGACCTTCATTTAAAGCACGTACAGTTCAGTTGGATGGAAAAGTAATGAGATTGCGAGGGAATTACGTTTATGGATTATATACGGAAACGTACTAAAATTAATGCAGAACACTATTCTAACCTTTTGAAAGAGGCCTGGCAAGTTGCGTAAGCGTACGTTATTCCACCAGGACACCGCAAGACCTCATTTTGATAGAACCACTAGGCGGTGTTCCATTTGAGATCTTAAATGAGGTAAAACTTCCCATAGATTAGTGGTCGGCAGGGACTTCGAAAAGGCTTTCTGAAGACGGTTTAAAAAAATTAGTTTCACGTTGGGATAAGGGTATTCAATTAAATGAAGATTACATTGAAAAAAGAAAGGCTGCAATTTTGATGAGAATTAACGAAATATTTCTTTTTTGCCAAATTCGTAGAACTTTGGAGAAATCCCTTGTAGTTGTAGACTGGGAGATAAATATTCTGACGGATTTAATAAATAGAAAACTAACAACTATGATAGATTGTTTCTTTGAGCGTTGTTTATACTATTCATTTCCAAAATTAGTTGCGAACTAGGAAAATTTATATGAAAATTTGCTTTTATTAGCAGCTTCCTAAGAAAAGAAGATTCTAAACTTCTTTGGAGATGGCAATAGGTTACCTCTTAAATTATATATTTGCAAATTACAAAATTTTGATCTTCTCTTGCCATCCGTAGACGTACGTTTCGCGGTTATACCGCTCGTCAGTACGGCTTTGCAAGAGCTGTAATTTCGTATACAAAGTTTATGTATATATCGTCTGAACATTGATGTTTGTACATGTGACAGGGATTCGATATGAATTCTCTCACAATGCACGTATTACGCATTTTTTACAGTTATTTTTTCTACAGAAGTGGACAACTTGCGTTGCCACAGCCTCCTGCAGTAACTGCAGTCGCGCTCTTCGGCTACCCGCCGTGGGAGAATTGCAAATTACAAAATTTTGATCATCTCTTGCCATCCGTAGACGTACGTTTCGCGGTTATACCGCTCGTCAGTACGGCTTTGCAAGAGCTGTAATTTCGTATACAAATTTTATGTATATATCGTCTGAACATTGATGTTTATACATGTGAGAGGGATTCGATATGAATTCTCTCACAATGCACGTATTACGCATTTTTACAGTTATTTTTTCTACAGACGATATATACATAAAATTTGTATACGAAATTACAGCTCTTGCAAAGCCGTACTGACGAGCGGTATAACCGCGAAACGTACGTCTACGGATGGCAAGAGAAGATCAAAATTTTGTAATTTGCAATTCTCCCACGGCGGGTAGCCGAAGAGCGCGACTGCAGTTACTGCAGGAGGCTGTGGCAACGCAAGTTGTCTACTTCTGTAGAAAAATAACTGTAAAAATGCGTAATACGTGCATTGTGAGAGAATTCATATCGAATCCCTCTCACATGTACAAACATCAATTATATATTTGCAGAAATGGTTGTTCTGTTTATCTATTAGGTTACTACTGGTTCCTCAAACCATACGTATTTTGTTGTAACATTATTTTCAACTTCATAGCTTGCTTTCCTTTAAAAAGTAATAAAATTCATAAAATAAATTAACATACATAATAACTGTAGGCATGAAGAAAGTTACGTCATTTTGTAGTACTCTATCCATTATCATGTCAACTACACATATTTGTTTATGCTAATAGAGCACAAAGATGTAAACTAGGTTTCAGTAAGAACATTTACTATAACCATAGAAATAATAATATTATTAATAATAATAATTACATTATACTTTCCCCAAGTATTAAAAAATATGAAGATAAGAATTCAAGAATATATGAATTCTTTAAGATAATATTTCTCATTTAATAATGTAAAAGCATATTACAACTTGAAAAACATCCAACAAACATGATACTTGGAACGTAAACTAAAGTAAAAGGTTGTAACTTTCTATTCATATTCAGGTAGGCGTACACCCTGAGAAACATATACACGTATATCTAAGAGGGCACATCCTCTGCAGTTCCAGGAAAAACAATGCCGAGCGGTCCCTGCTACCCTTGTACGAATTCACGAAGCGGATACCTGTGTTTTTACCTTTTTTCGACCATAATCCGCGACCAGTTCATCGACCCATCGTTGTACCTGTCCTACCGCAAGGGTTGATGACTTAAAGATGGTCAGTAGAGCGCTTGTTGCCTACAGAGAAAAAAATGCTGAAGGGTTACCTAGTCGTTGAAAAACGAAAGTGCTCGGCCAATAAATACGTCAGGGGTAAAGAACGGAGATGGAATATTTGTTCAACATGGCAGGGGTATTCCGTTTTTTCTTTATGGCGTTACGTGCTTCTGGCATTCATGAATTGTGAAGTGTTACTACGTCGATTACAACACATTCGTTGACTATTCTTGACTTATATGTGTTTTATTCCTTTAGTGATTATAGAATGCAATTTCCCCAGCAATTTTAAGATTAGAAGTGGATACTTATAACGTGACCCCGGTGTTTCTTGCAGGATGAGTCATATCGCCTATTATACAAGGCGCTAACATCAATAAAATCGAAATAACAGGGCGCGCTGTCCGAAGCTCCCTTTTAAATTTAAATTACATGAAATACTAGTCAAATGGTGCATAATGCGTTATATATTCACGGAGGTATATATAATATAATAATAATTAAAACTTGAAGTTGTGAAAAGCAGTGAAAAATTTATTGCTACAATAAACAATTTTGCTAAGTATTTTTGTGTAAAGTTTATTCGTTTTCGAAGTAATCTTTAAATATTAAGAAGTTTGCTTCAACATCACAACTAGTGAGCGGAGTGGAATTTGAATCTTGAACAGACGAGACGTTCTATATTTTGCATATACAGCATGTCTCCGAGTGGACACCTGAATAGGTTAACGATTCCTTGATTCTTTGAGTTAAAATCTCATCTTGTGAGGTTCAGCTTGAATAAAAACTAATTTCTATCATATTTTATATTACAAAGAACCTGTCTTAGAAATTAGAAATAAAACAAATAATATATATAATGTATATATATATACATATATATATATATATGTATATATATAATTACATGCTTAAGTAAAGTGCAATTTATGTATTAAGAAAAATATTTATAACGGAAAACTGAATAAGAATGCAAACTTTCAAAGCACTACGTCTACTTTTATATTTTAACTTAATCTTTTAATAAAACATTTAGAAACCGACCTTGTTGGCATGTTGCACACTTTCATAATTTACTATTCTGGAAACTTTTATCAACGAAATTTTTACTATCTTCAACATGGAATATACGTCATTAGGAATTAAAAATTCATTATAAAGGTGGGCGGAGATAAAGTTTTGTGTTATTACTAAGGTTTTATAAAAGAGTTGATGCCGTGTTATCATTAAGTAGTGTAAACGGGTCTTTGCCTTCACTTACATGGAAGGCGCGACATTAAAATTCGGAGAAGTAAGGGCGTTAGTCTGGCTTACACTACTTAATGATAACACGTCATCCACTCTTTTATCAAACCTTACTTATTACTTCGTTTTCAATTACGAACAATTTTCTGAATAATATTTTGTTGTATCTATACAGAAAACTTTATTAGCACTTACATATAATTTTCTTTTAATTTCCACGACGTACGTGGTTATAGCACATGGCACAAATCAGTTTCTATAGAGGCAGGGCTAAAGCCAATAAGCAGAAATTTCAAGTCAGAAATTTTAAAAATATTTTACTTATTCATGCGTTGATCCGGGGACACACTGTCTTGGTATCAACAGAATTAACAGTATGTCACAAGTTACCGCCATAGCTCAAACGAAGCATGGGTCGGTATTTTTCTAATGATCATACAGGACAAAGAGTTTTGTCTTTTTCTTATATGTTCAATTAGATGACGGTACTAACTCATACTGTGTCCATGTAGTAACTTGTGACAGCACTAAACTCGCTGATTTCAAGTATCCATCAGCGTTTGCAATTTCAGCAGTATAGAATTGAAATATGTTCTATTCACTATTGTTTAAGGGAGCTAATTTTCTGTAATTTTTCTATTCTGCCATTCTAAGTAATGTATTGCTTTTGTAACGCATTTAAAGTTAGTGCTAAACTGTAATTTGTGAAATAAATTAATATCTTTCAGATCATTGAGGTGACTGCAAAAACCAGGAAGAGCTTCCATTCATGATTTCCACTTGATTATAGGAAATAGAAAAAGGGACAGGGAAACGTGGCAACTCGTAAATACGATGCAATCCATGCGCGATGTACATTACGTCCATTAAGTTATGTTCTTTTAGTATCTTTGAGTCTTTCAACATATGTATAAGCTGCCATATGAGAAAGAAGTACTAATACCTTTTGCGTTGGGTGTTTTTAGAAACAGATGGCTGCAAAATTGTCTCGGGGAGACCTGTTGAAGCGCAGACGCAATAGTGCTAGCTCCCGCATGGGACCAGGCGTATAAAAGGCTTTACTTTCACGATAAAAGGTATTAAAGTATTGGCTCATGAAAATTTGATACGGGCGCCACTGGATCTCAAGGATGATTCTTGCAGTTCTACTCCGTTGCAAAACAAGAGCCAGTTTCAAACGTGACAGTACGTCAAACAGACTGGGCAATTCACGGCAGTTCCGTTCGAATTCGGTACTTACGTTCCTCCCCTCGAACGTGACTGCCCTGAGATGGTTAGCCTGCAATGAAGAGGTTAAGAACACAAAATAAAGTAGAAATGAAACTAAATCGTGAGTTTACATAAGTTACACGTTTATTAAAGAAAAAAATGAGGCTTAAGTATTAGAAGTTTGAAGGAAACAAAGAATTTTAATATTGAATATAAGAATTCTAAATATTGAATACAGGAATTAAAGAATATATGACAAAACCTTCCAGAGAATATTTACAGTAGAAAAAAATATTGAAGGAAATGGAGGTGGGAAGTTATAATTCTGGAAGCTTTGAAAACAAACCAATACGTTCCTACGTCGAGGTTATCTCGAATTCAAAGCTGACTTTTAAGTTTAGCTCAAATTTTACATAATTTTTTGCATGAAATTAAACTATAAAAAATAATAGGAAAATAAAACTAAAAGTGATTGATTCTAAATTTCAGGAAAATTGACAAGAGGTAAACAAAGATTCGCTAGCGAATATGTCTGGTACTTGCATATCACGACAAAAATGAACTAACCGTGTAGAAGAAAATACACATTATTGATGGCATACAAAGTCTGCTTGAACCAGTAACCTTATTAGATACTTCATTTCTTCTTCGTGGCTTTTTTATTAATATGCAGTCAGGAATTCAGCAACATCTAGTATGTAATTTGTTATTGTATTTTAATGATAAAATTGTGTTTATTCTATTACAATCTGGAGGAATATCTGAAATAGTTGTTATCCCCCAATGTAATTTAGCTTCTGTATTTTCTCGGATAGTTTGTGATTCATATTTATAGTTGTTTTTTTGATCTGTTGATGTTTCTTAACGATTTCACACTTTTCACAAAACCTCATGCATTTTTTATGTTGCGTGCACAATAGTTTAATATATGATCGACAGTTCAATTTAATTCTTGCATTTCCTGCATTTATCGCTTACGACAGTATTATCATTGACTTAATTCATTTAAATTTCCTTCTTGGTCTTTCTCTTCTTATGTCTAATCTTAATTTTTCCCAAATATGTATGTTGTGAGCGGAATAGTATTCGTGATGATGGTTTTACTAACAATAAGACTTTGTAGTTGGTCTGGTGTTAAAATGTTTTGCCATTATTCTTGGAGCTTAAAGCTACTGGATTAACTAACCGTGCGAATAATTCCCCCATAGAACACTATCATTCAATACCACGCTGTCATTAGTTTGTTTTTGGGATATAAAGCATTTTGTAATTGTGTCCTCTCCAACTACTAGGTGAAATAAAGGACACAAGAATACTTTTACACAATGTATTCCACATCGTTCCAATAATACCTTGTAAAAGAAAACGTTATTGGTACGTTATGAAATATATTCTGCAATTTGTAATTTTGTCTTTCTAATTTTGGCTTAGTCGTAGTAGAGGATATAACTAGACAGAATCAAGATAAGAATAGAAGAAATCGCCTCTCTAATTCTATTTTTAAGATCCAGTTGGAGCTAGAACAGTCGTATGAGCATATCTTTCCCATTTAGAGCTCTGATGCAATAAGGAAGACTAAATCCATTTTCCTTGGAAAACCATTTCTTTGTAGCAGGGATCTGCAGAATAGCATTATGCTCTTAAGTCTCTTCTGAAATAGATCAGCTCTTAGTCTTACACCGATTTTGAGAAATTCCAAAGACCTATTTCGTCCACCAAATTTCCATGCCTAGAAGAGCATACAACACCGCTTATCTATTTTAATTTTGAGGCACAGAAATGCCTACCTCTATTTTTCTTCGTACGCCTGAACCAGTGCCGTTTCTTAATTTTCAATTTTTCTGTTTGCAGGTAACAGAAAATTAGCGGGGCAAACAAGTAATGGCCTGGTAAGATGTCCTCCTGGGGATAACATTTTCGGCACACTAGAATCAGAAGAAGCGGGCGTTACGAACTATAGTACATTTGCTGCATTAAATGATTCATTTAGTACCTATTGGATTAAAACAACGTAAATAAAAATGTGATTTTAGTTTATATGGTAATTCTGTTGCATAAAAAATTACGAGTATTTACAAATACTGAAATACAAGAAGTTGTTTTCTAGCTGAAGAGAAAATACGTGTTTCAATCCGTACCAAAAAGTTTTGCGCTGGTTCAACAACGGAAGGTCAGAAAATGTTTACAGCACTGTGAACGGTCACGAATCATGGAGTTGTGGTAATGCATCCGGAAATAACCGTCAATCCTATGTTTAGACGTTTACAAGTGATGAGAATCAAATAATGGCTATCCGTTTCCGCAGTGTATGGACGAAGAAGGTCGGAACCACTAATGCCAATTGGTGACTGACGTTTGTTTGTGATCTTTTTATGTGGATAACACCCTCTTGCTTAGGAGGAACGAAAATTTCGAAAAGATGTGCTGGTGACTTTGAGTGGCGCAGTACCAATACACTAAAATTAAGTTCATCGAAAGTACATGCAATATAGCACTACTTTCCGAACCTTGCGGCCACACTACGCTGTTCTGATATTCTCACGTCAAAATCCTGTAACAGAACAGAAACTTTCATGTATCCCATTGCGACTTACAGATTCTTGCTTTGGGCTAGGGGGAGGGTGATTCGCTGATAAAGCGTCTCTTTTAAACGAAAAGAAGCTGTCCGATCGTTAGAAGGAATTGATAAAACCAGCACCATACTCAGTGAGCAATATGCAGTTTCATCAGTAGAGGTGCTCACGCGAGCCTTTTGTGAACGTCGAAGTTTAATCGCGAGCGGTCGCAAATTGTCAAGATGGATCGAGTGTTTGTATACCAATTGCCTGCAAATAATTCCGATCTTGACAATTTGGGCTCGCATGAGCAACTCAATTTATCAGTAAGGAAACTATAGTTAAAATAATATTTGAAATAAATAAGAATTACCCTTACCACACATTTCTGAGGTAATTTCGGATACATATTTCGACAACTAAATTGCCATCCTTAGTGGAAAACGGTGGGAAGTAAGTGTCACCACCAACGCCCGAAACAAACACTGCACAAGTTTAAAGCACTGTACAGTGAACGTCACGAACTTGATTTGGTAAAATTCGTGTGAGTCAAGTTTGTGACGTTCATTATGCAGTGTTTTGAAAGCGTGCACTGTTCCTTGCAAGGTGTTCGTTTTGGGCGTGGGCTAGATATTGCTGGTGACACTTAATTCCCCCAATTTTCTACTTAGAATGGCAACTTAGTTGCTGAAATACGTATTCGGAATTATATCCGAAAGGTATGAAAACGATAATATTTATGATTCCATATAATAAAAAAATCATTGTCCCCTACTCTAATCCACAAAATTGACTGGTATAAGAAACACACTATCCGAAAGTAATCTAACAACTGCATGTTATCGTAAATTTAAACGTTATGAAATATTGTATTCGAATCAATAGTGGTAAATGAAAAGACAAAAATACATAATATCAAATATATATAAATATAATTGGCGCCTATTGGTATATTACACTGGTTTACAGCCAAAAAATACCAAGAACGCCACATGCCTAGATAAGTTAATTGGGACCTCCTGAACACGAAAAACGCTGTAATTTTTTTTTTTCTAAGTACCGTTTTTTAGATAACGGTACTTTTGTGTTTTTCGGTGTATGGTCCCACTCAAACCCTTGTGGAGCCCAACCGAAAAGTCCGATCGAGATAAATGGCATATCGTTGGAAAGGTAATTGAATGCCTTTGCCGTCGATATGCTGCAAATTTCTATCTGACAAGAAATGGCCGAGTTATGGCACCTCAAAGTTCAAAATTTGCCTATTTTTTGTTTCAAAATTTTTCATTTTTATTTCGTTTTTTTCTACGTTATAGTAAAGATCTGGAATGTTTTATTTTTTTACCAAATAGTTTATTAAATTACCAACATTTTAAGCGTAATTTGAAAAAACGGATGAAAAATAAAGTTTTTATTAAGGATTTTGTGGAACGACAATATTTTCACTTTCATTGCACACACACTATATTCGGCGTAAATTCAAAAAATTTAAATTAAAATGACGAGCGACTTGAACTTTTGCTTTTTTTTTCGCATGGATCTTCGCGAATGAGGAACCAACATTAGTCCGCCATCATTTGTTCATCCCACCAGCCTTTGTAACGTCTCTCGATTTCTTCCATTTCCTGGTGAAATCTTTCACCTTGTTCATCACTTTCGGAGCCCAAATTCGTGGGGAAAATATCCAAATGACTGAATAAGAAGTGTAATTTTTTGATATACATGCTTTCACTCTACGCTTACCAATGGCATTGAATTTTTGCAGTAATGTATCGATCTTCTCAGCGTAATCAGGACTTCTGTAGTTTCCCAAAAAGTTGTGAACGATGTCCTGGAATGCTTCCCATGCCTCCAAATGAGCTGGACCTAAACACTCATTAAATGCTTGGTCACCGTACAGATCCCGAATTTGAGGTCCATCAAATATACCAGCTTCAATTTTGCTCGCTGTGACTCTCGGAAATTTTTGTTTAAGGTAATTCATGGCAAGACTGTCTTTTGACAACTTTTTCACAATATTTGTAAATAACCCCAGCTTAATATGTAATGGAGGAAGTATTATCTTCTCCTGAGGAATGAGTGGGTCATTTTTGATATTGTACTCTCCGTGCGTACGTCCACTTCGCTCGGGCCAAACGTTTCGGGTGTAGTGATTCTGACGGTCACGGCTGTCCCATAGACATAGAAAACAGGGAAACTTCGTATTGCCCCCTTGCAATCCAGATAGTATGGCAACTAATTTAAAATCAGAGCAAACTTTCCATTGATGTTGGTCATAATGTATGAGATCGAGAAGTTCTTTCATTGCTTCATATGTTTCCTTTATGTATTTTCCATATCCGATTGGAATTGATGGTTTCGTATTCCCTTTATGAAGCAAGACTGCCTTCAAACTATCCTTGCCTCCATCCAGAAAAAGACGCCATTCCTCTGGGTCATAATTTTGTTGGAGAGCATAGAGAAGACCACATATGTTGGCACAAAAACAAAAGTTTGCCGTTTTTGCGAACAAAAGTGCAAGTTGTTTGCTGCGATCACGGTAATATGTAACACGTGTCTCAGGAGCACAATATCCCCACTGTTGCAATTGTGATGCAAGTAATTCAGATTTCGATTTCGGCAAATACAAATCTCGGCACAAATCATTAAGCTCGGCCTGAATAAGTAAATGGGGTTTCTTATTTGATTGCATTTCTGATTTACTGCACTCATCTGATGAATCATTTTTTATTGTTCTTTTTCGTATTTCTGTGGGCCCCGCTACAATCAGCTGCGGTTTGGGGCACAATACTGAGTGCGGCACTGGCAGCGTCACCGAGCTAACAACTGGATAAACTGGTTCAATTCTACGCCCGATAGCCTTTTCCGTTAAGCAGAAATAACAATCTGTTGTATGGTTGATCTGGTTTCTCCATTGCATTGGCTTTCCAAATGTGAGGAAACACTCTTGACCCTTACCAATTTTATTTAATATTGTTCGGCAGTTGTTACATGCATTATTCGATGTCCACGGTTTGTCGAGAGACGCAGGTCGAAAGCCGAAATACTTCTTATACGCTCCAGATAAATTTTCCGTATTCATTTTTCGCATCAAATGTTGTGATTTTCTTTTTACAAGAACACCACAAACATAACAAAATTCGTTGGGATCGATTGAACACATTTTATTTTTTGCACGTACAAAGCCAAACTGACATGTGTTTACTGTGACAGAAAGAGAGCAAAATGTCATATTTCGTCAATCAGGGCTACCAACATATAGAGAGATTCAAATTCCGTTTTTTTAAATACGTTAAAACTGATGGACGCCGAATATAGTGTGTGAGCAATGAAAATGAAAATATTGTCGTTCCACAAAATCCTTAATAAAAACTTTATTTTTCATCCGTTTTTTTTCAAATTACGCTTAAAATGTTGGTAATTAAATAAACTATTTGGTAAAAAAATAAAACATTCCAGATCTTTACTACAACGTAGAAAAAAACGAAATAAAAATGAAAAATTTTGAAACAAACGTAAAAAATAGGCAAATTTTGAACTTTGAGGTGCCATAACTCGGCCATTTCTTGTCAGATGGAAATTTGCAGCATATCGACGGAAAAGGCATTCAATTACCTTTCCAACGATATGCCATTTATCTCGATCGAACTTTTCGGTTGGGCTCCACAAGGGTTTGAGTGGGACCATACACCGAAAAACACAAAAGTACCGTTATCTAAAAAACGGTACTTAGAAAAAAAAAAATTACAGCGTTTTTCGTGTTCAGGAGGTCCCAATTAACTTATCTAGGCACGTGGCGTTCTTGGTATTTTTCCAAATTAAAAATTTGTAAAGCTGTGTTAGTTACTATAATCAGATCCAGTGAAATGGCAGTCGTATCATTACATTATTCTGGTCGTAATTGCCAAGGTAATGATAGTGACTGAATCTATCTGCCTTGGGAAACTAACCGAGAACAAAAATCAAGTATCAAGGAACAAAACTATTCAACTTGTTGCCAAACAGCATTGCACAGTTGGACCATGTGAAAAAGCGGTGGCGGACTCTGTTTATATGTTATGAGTAAGGTTCGACAAACCGAGAGCGGATTTAGGTCGATACGAAGCCAGTGGAGAGCTTAGTCATTCGATAGCCGTGGAATTGAACGGTTATTCGAAGAATATATTATTTTTGAATAATACTGAATCTCACATTCCCACTTTTGCGCGAAACGCCTCTGACGTTTCACGCGTTTGTCGAATCTTAGTTATGAGAAAGATTTTAATTCTGTGGCCGTTCATCAATGCGAACGGCAATCGAGTGCTGACATCCAATAGATTTGAATTCCTTGTAATCAATGTTACTGTCTTTGTCCAGACTGACTACAGCCTATAAGTGTTTATCCACCTGCATAATTGGAGGTTATTCAAATAGACGATATTTCATCGCTATGAAAATATTTGTATTATTAAACTGTAAATACGGGATAGATTACAATCCTTCTCTAATGTTCTGTATATATGTATTGAGCTGATTGCAATTACTTTATCGGAAATGACGCATTTGCGGTCTAGTCACATTCAGGTAGACGGTTTCTCGGATGTGCTTATTAGGCTCATCATAAAATATGATAATAGACGACACACGCACTTAATAAAAGATTTAGTTTGCATTCAGCTTTCGTGTTGTAAGCAGTGAATAGTTAATGGTTTGTCCAATATGTTAGTAACGTTAGAATAATGTCGGCAATAGAAACGCATGCCCAAATAGTGGCATAATTGCCAAAATACTGAGACTAAACCATAAAACCGAGCCGAACGATTAAAAACAACAATACTGGCAGCAGATCACGCAATGGCAATCACAAGCAAATGAAATATACAAGAAACAGAGCAAGATATTGCGGCCGAAATGAATGTCGTGCGCCCCAAACCAGTTAGCATCACCACATTAAAAAGGCGTTTACCTCAAGCTGATTTGTACAGAATTGCTATGCGGAAACCATTATTACGCAAAGAAAACAATGCAGAACGGTTAGTATGGGTGAGAGGGCATATGCGATTGTCTGTATAGACTAGACTTTGGAAGATTGAAAGTGAATAGTCGGGTCTAAATTTCTCACATTTGGTTCAAACAAAAGACCTGTTGTCCGTAAATAGAAAAGGGAACCAGCACTTGAATTCAGTATTACACCAACAATAAAACATGGAGGAAGGTCAGTCATGATTTGGGATTGTTTTAGGGAAATCTGTGCGAGCAATTTCATCAAAATGGTTGATTTCCTGAAAAAAAAAAGCATACAGGGAGATTTGAAATACCATTTCATCTGACACACGAATAATCGTTGGAAACTTGATGTACCAGGAAGATAGGATCCACAGCACACTGCCAGGGTATGTCGTGGGTCCTTAGAACAACTGGAGCTCAGAGAGAAAATTGTTGTTATGAAATAGCCACCCCTAAATTCCAACCCCAAAGTCTACTCCAATATCGGTAACAGTACCTTGGGCGCAACTATAGGATGCGCAGAGGTAAATAGCGCCAGTAACACTGGCGAAGCTGTTAGAAAGAATGCCGAGATTGTGTGCGGTTGTATTAAATGTGAAAGGTGACCATATTGACTAATCGAGAATTTAAGTTAATCTATGTTAATCTTTGTCAGCAAGTTCCCAAATGCATTACTTTTACAGCTGTTAGAACTATTTACATAAGTACTAAATAAAGTTTTATTTTAGAATTAGTATTATAGAATTATTTTTGTAATATTTTGAGGGTGAGTAAATATCTCTAGTCGGTAGTACATATAGCATTGTCTGGAGTTGAGTCAATTCTTGTGCTAGTATTTGCAAAAAGTATTCATACAAACAAATACAACTAGAAAAACCATTGTTTGGCGAGAGCTATCGTGTTTTGGAAAACTAACAATGCGAGGTCACATACAACTCAAAAGACGATTGAATTTTTGACGTAGCAGAACATAGCATTGAGGGCGACTATTAAAACTTACATTATCGCAGGAAAGTGTAATAAAGTGTATCGTGACTTTTCTAAAACGTGTCCAGTATTCGTTTCAAACTTTTCAAATAGTCCCTATGTACATATGTACAACCACAGGTACAATGAAGTAGAATGAATTGAGCTTTAGTGTTTTGTCTAGAGAATATTTTGCATGTGGAAAAGCGACATATAACGGTGCCACAGCATTAAATTTGGCTATTTTGGTTGTCGGGCGAAGAGTTCGCGTGAATACAATTAATAAACATGCAGCTGTATCCAGTCGGTTCGATACGCTGTCCTTCCTTGTTCTGATTTATTAGACTGCACCGATTGCGCGCTCCAATGCGAAAACAAAATAAAACTAGACGTTCGCCGTGTATTCTTGTTCTTCTTCTTCTACTTCTCTACCTCTACTACATCACTTCTTTCAATCAATACGTCCGTGGAATGGGAAAAAGTGAACAAAAGAAGTACGACGACGAAAATACAACGTCTACGACTGAATATTTGCTGTTAATGTCTTGCTGATGAATTTAGACGCAAGGACGGAAGGGCGATTTTAATTTTCTTCCGGGCGTTTATTAATTAATACCGTAAGGGTATTAAATATTAAGTGCGGAAAACTTATTTGCGAAATATTTTGGTGACGTCTTTAAAAATGATTTATTAAACACATCGCTATTTTTCAATTTCTTCAAATTTGGAATACACCCACTTACATCAGTACATCATTTATAAATGAACATTTGAATCAGTCCAGTCTAACACCTTTGAGGCATTATGACAAATGTGTAGAAATTTGCGGATTGTTGCTATCTGCTGTTACATAAAGATACAATTCGAAGCCTGCCGAAGCTCAAAAGCTGTGCAACCAGATTAACTGTTATTGTTTACTTAGCTTCTCGATATTTTCGGTTGCTTGTTATTTGTTAATTTGCAAATAAATACGGGCCAATAATCATACTGTTTAATTTTGCAAACATCTCTGAGGGCGTAATTTATGAACAAATCTACTGCAACTTCATGTCATTTCGGTCAATTCACAAGCATGAGCTTATGTGTGGAATATGTACAATGTTGAACCGTGCAAACTGTCTCAGGCGTTGTGTGAAGTACTTAATAGTGGCAGGCAGATGGACCTTATTTATACGGTCTTCTTGCGTGCGTTTGATACTATCACTATATCACTGATATGATCACTAGATTCTGTTGACTAAAATGAGCTCATTTGACTTCGACAGGGTTTTGCTTACTTTTAGTGCTTCTTATTTATATAGAGGAAACGACATATTACAATCGTTATAATTTGAATATGTACTAATAACTTGTCTAGATTGCTTTGGTTTGGCGTGTACCTGTGATTTGAAAATACATAACGTAATTGATAGTTCAAATAAATCGATTTCTTTTCAGAAGAATTTGAATATAATTAATAACCACTCCCCTTTGAATAAACTACGGTTGAGTACGTCAAATCTTGCTTCGTTTCCTGTAGAGTGGACCTCAGTTATCAAATTGATAACAGACCTGCTGAACATAAGGCTGTTGTTGGAATTACTGTTGATGAGAAGCTTACTTTCTTTAATCATGTTTGTATGGTACAATCAATTCATCTGCTTCTAGAGCATTGGGATTTATTTTCTGAATTTTCAGAAATTTTACTAGTACAACATCCCTTAAATCTTTTCTACGCTAATGTTGTCAATATATTTAAATATGGCGTTGGTGTTTAGTATCCAATTTTCGACATTTACGTTGACGAATTTGAACGTACTCAACGCAAGTTCTTCACGTATTTATCGTTCAAAATGAATAGAGTCTATCCGACTTGTGGCCCGGATTATTCCTTAGTTTTAGATAGACATGACCTCTAAATACAATGAATCACCAATTTGAAACCTGGAATCTAGAGTTAATAAAAATCGTAGATTAAATCGACTTCTGAAGAAGATTTCATTTTGAAAGTATCTTAAACAATTTTCGTATCAGTACTGTGTATTTCAAGCTAAATGAGTTAGAGTAAGACATAGAGATGTCACTAAAAGAGAAAATATAAACTTTTGATATCTTTCTTTAGCGAGATATAATCGAACTTTGTTTGCTCTCTATGCAAAATATCAAAATGTAATTATAAATGAAAGTTATATAAGACTATGTTGTAAATCTCTAAACAAATAGTTGAGGAAACATTAAATACATATATAAATCGATATCCTTTTTGCAATGCTCAGAAGAACATTAAATCACTAAACTTGAATAACTAATGCAATGTGCACCTTGAAAGTTGTGATAAACACGCTCCTCTATTTGATAGATTCAATCAATTTTTGGACCGTTTTAAAGCAGTAACCTCTCATTTATATTAATACTAATCATTGAGGTTTGATAAAAGAGTGGATGACGTGTTATCATTAAGTAGTGTACACCGGTCCTTGTCTTCATTTATGTGCAAGGGGCGTCATAAAAATTCGGATGTACATATTATAAATTGTATTTATGAAATTAAATATCTAATAAAACTTCATTGGAACGTAACGAAATCACCTCAATGTAAGTCGGCTTTTCTTAAATTGTGACTCTGGGGGTTCCGTCCGAAAAAGTTTTATTTAAATAACTTGTCACCCTTTAGATCATATTTGCCGTGAAATAGTTTTGTTTTTGCGAAAATCGAATGCGCGGTATACTTAACTTATTCCCTAATTTTTATCGTCCATATGCCTAACGGGGAATTGCAACAAAATTGTAGTTAAAAGTTGCATCTTTAAGTATCAGTTACAATCTTCGAACTATATAACTATATTTGTTATCAATTCTGTCAACTGCAAAGTTGACTGCATTTGTTCCGTCCCATCCATGATTAGACTGTTGTATCAATAATAAGTAATGAATTATTATTATTTGGATAAATCTTCACATATATAATATACTATATACAATATACAGGGTGATTCAGGAGGAAAGGTAAAGATTTTGGTGGGTGATAGTATAAACAAATGCGAACAAAAAATGTCCTATTAACATGTGTCTTATTTTTATTGGTTACAGAGATACGGGTCATTAACTCATTAACATGTGTCTAATTTTTATTGGTTACAATGAACCCCTCACAGCAGGAAAAAATCAAAGGCACAAACAAAAGTAGACGCAAAAGACTAAGTTGAAAGAATATTTTCAAAAATACCACCTCCGACTTCAATGCACTTTCTAATTCTTTTGACTGTTCTACGTGTAGCTCTTCTGAGGTCGTCTTGCCGTTCTTTTATGAGGGCAGCACAATTCACAATTCGAACGATCAATTCGTCTCTTGTGTTTACTTTATCTTTGTAAACTTCGTCTTTCAACCATCCCCACAGGCAGAAATCTAAAGGGGTAAGGTAATTAGTTTGTCGCTTAAACGATACACGTTTATCACACTTACAAAATTCAATGTCAACTCAAGCACAACCTACTACCTACAACTTCAAAACAACACTGACAATCGATAACCATAGCAACTACGAGAGTACCAAAATGAAATTAGATACAATAACCAATAAAAATTAGACACATGTTAATGAGTTAATGACCCGTATCTCTGTAACTAATAAAAATAAGACATATGTTAATAGGACAGTTTCTGTTCGCATTTGTCTATACTATCACTCACCAATACATACATATATATATATATATATATATATATATATATATATATATATATATATATATAGAATTGGGTTCTCGAAAACGGCTCTAACGATTTCGATGAAATTTAGTACTTGCGGGTTTTCGGGGACAAGAAATCGATTTAGCATGGTCCCGGTCCCGGGAAAATCCATTTTGACCCGGTTTACACACGTTTCTGATACTGCGGTATATGAAATTGGTTATCGAAAATGACTTTAGCAATTTTTATGCAATTTAGTATCTGGGGATTTTCGAGAACACAAAATTGATGTAGCATGGTGCCGGTCCCAGGAAAATTCTTTTGTCCCGCTTTTAGATTTTGATGAAACTTAGTACCTGGGGGTTTTCTGGGACGAGAAATTGACCTAACATGGTCCCCGTCCCGGGAAGATCCATTTTGACCCGGTTTACACATATTTCTGGTACTGCGGTATATGAAATTGGTGACCGAAAATGACTAGCAATTTTTATGCAAGTTAGTATCTGGGGATTTTCGAGAACACAAAATTGATCTAGCATGGTCCCGGTCCCAGGAATTTTTTTGTCCCGCTCTTACCTATTTCTGCGGTACATAAAATGTGTTTTCGAAAATTACTCTCAAGATTTTGTTACAATTTAGTATCTGCGAGTTTTTGGGGACGAAAAAGCGATTTAGCATGGTCCCGGTCTCGATTCAATCGATTTCAATCAATTTCGGCCAAAACGTGGGTTAGCAACTTTTTTAACATCATGCGGCCAAGCAAAATTATAAGTAATTAAAACTTTACTACTAAACCATAGATGGGGCTGACACTAGTATGTTATTAAAAGAAAAATGTCTACGAAAACTAACAACAACATGTAAATTCACATACAGTTAGAAAAGTAATCGGAACTGAGTTTTTAATCAAAATAAAAAAACTTATACACAATTAGTTGGCGTTGCAAAAGAAGGTATGTAAATGTTTACTTAAAATGTGTATTTCTTAAGAAAGATTTTGAACTTAAATTTATTTATTTTTAAGTATTTAAATATAACTGTAAATATAAATTTTAATACTACTTTTATAAACTTTTAATATATATGTTCTACTATATATACTTGAAATATACAATATTTATTAAATATCAAAACTAAAATAAAGAGCGTTCATATTTGGTTCAAAACTATTCAAAAGATTTTGGGAACTCCGAGCAAGGCTCGGTCCATGAGGTACTATATATATATATATATATATATATATATATATATATATATATATGCATAAATCTTCACATATATAATATACTATATACTATATACAATATATGTATATATATATACATATATATATATATATGTATGTATAAATTATTCAAACAAAATGGTTTGGGTTTGAAAATTTTCTAACATTATACACATACGCATTATCTTATTTATCTTCAGATTCTTTTTCTAACCATCAAGAATGAAACATATAACGAATATTTCAACTTCATTCATAACTTCGGAGTATTTATAAATAGAAGACCACTGGTGTGTATAAAATTCGATTTCTCTAGTTTTTATCCCGCTTCTGCTGCATTGTATTTTTCATGCACTCCAGCGTCATCATCATCGCCGTTGTCATCATCATATTCACCGGTGTAAGGTGTTTGTATAGGTGAATAAGTCCAATAAGTCCGTGACCAAACACTCGTCTATTTTTGAGAAAGTTTGGTGCGTACATTTTATTTTATCCGAGTGCAACATTACATAAAGAAAGATCTAATACAAACCGAATCGAATCAAATTTGTTCAACACTGACCGAAAAAAATTAAACGATTTCGTTTTGCGGCCGGTGTACTCGGAAGTCCACAATATTATTGGATGAGGAATATGCGTTTGAAGTTTATTGTTTGGAATATGACTGATTCGCGGGATATTCTGTTTTAAAAAATAAACTGTTTTGATACTTTAAATAGGTATTGGTAATACTGTACGCAGTATTTGGCATTCAATAGTTTATCAGATCTGCATTTAAACTGTAGAAAGTAATAATTTTATTTATTTATTTATTTATTTATACCAACAGGCAAAACCTATAAGGATTAACATGGAAAGAACATTCAATGAAATAATAAGAGAAAAATACATGCATTTAGCAAAAACATCTAACCTTCTAAGTGTTTGAATCTAGGTGCAACATTCATGATTTCCCCAAATGATGATACAAGAATATCTAAATTATCAGAAAGTAAATTCAACTCTTTGGTAATTAGATTAATAGGGGTATTGTAACCAAATGAAGTCCTATGGAAACTACAAAACAATAAAAAATCATCTATGCTATCTACCCTCAACGGAATTAAACTCAGCAATGCTGGGGAATGTATTCTATTTAATAAACATTTGATTCCAAATTTAAGAGTGGCTATTCTACGTCGAGTAGGCAAAGGTTAAAAACCTAGTAAATTCAAACGTGTTAGATAATTATACAAATTTGTGTTAGTTTTAAGTTTCAGATAAAATATAATTGATAATAATAAACAGTTACAATTACAAAACATAAGTAGTTAGGAACATAGCCAAATCAGTAGTGTGAATGGTAAACATTAACAGGCAAACATAAGGCAAGGATAAATTCGACAAAAACACAATGCAAGGCAAAACCGGAAAGATAGAGATATGTCGACAGGAATTGGATGTGGAGCCTCTACAGAAGTGAATCGTTGAACGTTGAATGTCATAAACATCTTTCACTGGGAGATTGGTTCTACCAATCGTTGTGCTAGTAGTACATGGTGCATCGAGAAATAATTTAGAACGGCTACTATGTACATGCACAGCAGCAAACAATCATCGAGAGCTAATAACTATAGAACACTTTACTTCTGATACAAAAACTACACTACAGAGCAAGCAAAATCTTAACCACCTGGCTAAAAATAAATTGTGAGATTCGGTAACTAACATAATGGAATTGCGGATGGCCCTTTGTGAAGAATCTATTTTCTTTAGAAGGAAAAGGTTCAGTAGCACTTTAAGGGAGAAATTTAATAATGAGGTGGAGAAGAAATAAAAAGAGGTATATCTCCACTCCCCTTTAGTGTTGCACGCATCCTTATACACGACAGAAAGAAACGTCAAGCGTGAAAATGAAATGCAATCTTCGCGGAGGATTACCGAAAGTCTTGGACTGGAGAACGATGCCTCAATACGTAGAATGCCTTATGTCTCCAGTAATTATCTGATTTTGTACCCTGCTAATGGGCAATTGTCGCCTGAAGAACAAGTACTTCCGTATAGAAACACTGTTGCATTTAATTTCTGATAGACCGTAATTCGCGCTTCTAATTAAGTTGCATATGTGATTGTACCTTCTATGTAGTAAGTCGTCCTATAATTCTCGACCCTAATGTACGAATAACTCAATAACTAGCGGCGCTATTGTAAAAGGAATAGTTGTTTTCCAGATAAGTATTGGTCATTACTAATTACAAAATTATGCGATTAGTGTGATTATTGGTCTGACCGCGAAATCCGTCTATTCATGTATTGTGTTCCAGGCCAGAGCTTTGGGAAACTAAACATAATTAGTGTGCAAATGGGTGTACTTTACGGTGTTAGATGGTGCCGAAGAAATTTTCTACGTCCTCGTAGTCATATCTCTTCGATCTACGAAGGAAACTTATTGGATTGACTGGGACCGAAAATACTTCGGACGAACCCCAATGAAAGCGAAGCCGGTACTATATTCCACTCCTGCTCAATGCAATGCCATTAATTAGCATATATGTGTTTAGTATGTACTAAGAGATTACACTATTCTTGATCTAAATGTGATTTAATAACCGATTACCGTCAGTCACAAGCACCTGTCTGTACCAGGAGTAGCTCTTTTTCGGACGCGAATTGTAAATTACTTAATTACAAAATTAGTCTGTATAAAACATAATTAAATGTGTATATATGTATATATTTCGTGAAGTTTTTTAATTACACTTATCTTATATGATAGTTCTCTACCACAATTAGGTCAATTAAACAAGAGTGATTGAAATAATATTTCTATTCTCATAACGTCTGTAAACGTTTTCGGAACACCTTTATCAGTGAAAACATAACTGGATAAATGTATCAACAAACATTTGTTTTTTATTTGGGAACTATCAACAAAATAACTAATCACTATGATTCTTGATATATAGAATCTGTAAACTTTTTATGTTATAAATAACTGATTTAATGTGCAAATACATACATGCAAACTATGAAAACACCGAAGAAACCCTTATATTAAAAAATCTCAATGACTAGGGAACACCAGAATCAAAAACCTAGCCAAACGTTTTCTTTTAAGAAATGTAAATGTCATTTTAATAAATTACTATTATATATTACTTAAATTCTGAATATCGGTGCTGAAATTAATAATTGTATTATCTTTCTGTATATTTATGATGTCGTATATTAATCCTTTTTTATAATTATTTTCTGTTTTTAATATAATTGTGGTTTCAGAATCAAAGTAATGCCCCAGATTTTGGTAATGCTTTGTTAGACGGGTCATTGCACAAAAATCATTATTTAAAGAATACTTATTGTTAGACAACCTTCTCATTAGATATTGTTTTGTCTGACCGATCCAACAAACATTACAATCTTTACAGTTTATTTTATTCACTACATTACTTTGATTTTGTTCATTTATTGTAGATTCAGTGTTAGTAAAAAGAGATCTATTGCTATAATTTGGAATGAAAGTTATTTCTATATTGTTTTTATTAAATTCCTTTTATATATATGTATATATATATATATATATATATATATATATATATTAAATTAATTACATTGTTAGGCAGCTCTCACAGAAAAATGTTGGGAAGAGAATTATGCTTTGATAATTATGGACTGCAACCATGGAATCTAATTTGGTCATCATTATCACTCATGAGTACAACATAGCCAGTCCGTGCGTAATAAAGCACAATTCTCAGTTTTGCAGGCTCTATTTATTGGTGGCTCCCTTTCATGATCTAAAGCAATATTGGTAAACTTACGTGCATCGCAATACTACGATAAATGCTAAATAGAAAAATATTTCCAACAAGAGTCAAAATAGTAACTCGAAGAAGAATCTATCTCACGGAAAGCTGTGCCACAGCTTGCAAAGCACACACGAATTGCATATGTTAATCATTATCAGGAAGAGGAATTACACCCAATTAATTACACACTGTAACGGGAGAGTATAGTTTAGTAGTACGGTATAGTCAGTCTCACAGATTTCTGTAGAGCTACTTAACCCATTTGGCGCCTCTGTACTCAAGTGAGTATAGCAGAACTATAGAGCACAGTTATAAGTTATAGTTGTTTTCTTTGTATTAGTTTAAACGAGGCGAATTGCGGTTTTAAATAATAAAAAATGGGGCTGTAATAATTACAACTTTTTACGAGCTATAATCTCTTGGCAGATCTCAAGAAACAAGTGTATCGTGCGACAGGTACAATAAGGAAAAATAGAACAAAGAAGTGTCCTCTAAGAAGTATTAAGGAAATGAGAAAAGAAGATCGGGTCCTATATGGTTATAGATTTGATAAAGAAAATGAAATTCTCCTAGTCAAATGGAAAGACAATAGCATCTGCACAATGGCAACAAATTATGATACAATCGAGCTATTGGGAGTTCTAAAACGTTGGTCTCAGCGACAAAAAGATTGATGTCAATATTCCAAAACTGTTTCAGACCTATAACAAACATATGTGCGGAGTAGATGAATTGGATCAGTCTCTCACTCCACAGGCTTGCAGTTTACGCTAAGAAATGGTGGTGTGTGTTGTTTACCTACATAATAGATATGGCTATTGCAAATGTCTGGCGTTTACACGCATTGAGTCATAGTAAAGCATGGATAAGCTTTTATTCCGACGCTTTATTGCAAGATATTACTTACGCCAAAGTAATCAAAATAAGGCTTCTCCCTGGATTACGTTAAGACAGTATAGGACACTACCCTAAGAAACCGTAAAAATCAACTACGATCTCTTTCATGCCATACAAGAGTTCGTTGGCAATGCAAAAAATGTTTGGAAACATTATGTATCGAAAAGCAATGTTTTGTAGATTTTCACATATAAAGCGACGCTGTACTTAATCAAGTACACCCACCTTACGTCCTCGTCACATATATTTTGTTCATTTTTGCCATATTTTTATGTTTGTTCCGTTTGTGAAGAATGGAAAAATAAATATTTAACTTAAATATCACTGCTGGTTTTCCTTTGGCGGTTAATGGGTTAAGAACGCACCTAATTTAATTGGTGATTTCAGAGTGCAATCTAAACATTTCTTCAAATTATTATTTTGGCTCATGGAAATATTTTCTGTTTACAAAATTAGATAATTATTATTCTGAGATCATTATCTCAACAGCAATGTCTCGACGAGTTGGTTTCTATTCTTGATATCGAAGCACCACATTACTCGACAACTTTTCGCTGGTACTGTGGATTCTGACGTGGTTGTACTAGTCAGCGATAAAGTTGTGCAATAACAGATCAAGAAAGATCGACTTGTGATATATCGCAAAATTAGGACATTTTTTGTTATCTCAAAGACTTCAGCGCATGAATTGAATGTGAGGAAGTTAGTTGCTCGCAACTTTTAACTGAAAAGCGAAAAACGATGCGCAGTAATTGGTATCGAAAAACAATGTCGGTTCAACAATGAAAACCAAAAGAACGTTTAGAGCATCGTCATTAGTAAAAATCCTGAATTTATACCGATCAACCTAAAAACAAACATTAATCCACTGTTTAAAAGTTTCAAGATGAGAAGACATGTAGTTTAGTATGTCAAAAACCTCAGCGCATAATATATTGGGTATGAAAAAGTTAGTTTCTCTGTTCTTTTAACCGAAAAATTAAAGATGACGCGCGGTCATTGGTGCTGAAAAACTTGAGGGGGGATGCAGCAGTGGAATATAGAAAAACGTTTAGAACCTCTTGAGTTCCAATAAACCTACAGCAAAAATCAATTTACTGAACAAAAGTTATTCGCCTCTGTAGTGTGTCCAATGTGTCGGTAGATAGTTAAGTCATGAAAAATATGCTTAACTTGCAGTAGGTTGTACATTTTCTATTCTTGGCTATTGCAATCTGGCTAGCATTCTTTTCCATCGATTTTCCTGTAAATTCTTTGGTTTGTACACTTTCCAGATCACTTACTCCTTTTCCTCCAAAAGAATATACAAGTTAAAACATTTGGCTTCAAATTTTAAATATCAATTGATTACATAAATCAAATAGTACTATTCCTTAGAGGTATGACTTTAGTTTAAATTGCGCTCATTGAATTTAAAATACTTATCGATACATTAAAATTGGTGGTCTATATATGTACTTCTAGTTGTGAAAGTTTCACATTTCGTCATTACTGCGTACATATATTCCACGTTTGCAGCTTATAGCAATCGATGGTGAAGCCCTGCTTTTGTAATTAACTTTCGTTTCTACATTTCCAATTTGTTTCTAATATCACCATTGCCTATTGAAACTAGTAAACCTGTTAGGAAAAAAAAGGCACAAAACCCACTTTGGTTATTGTTGGCATAGTATTGATTGCCATTATGATATAAATGTAGGTAAGGTGTTATGTGATTTTTATAAATTTGCAAACTAAAGTAATACTCATTCGTTTCAAACGATTTAGAAATTTACCTTCACCTAATTAATGCTTTGAACATTATTTTCGCCATAATAAAAACACAATCCCAAAGTTTTTATCGTCTAAATGGTAATTTAAATTCACGGAAATTAGTGTGCAAGATTAAAAAATTGAAGAAATCGCACTCAAGAGATAAAAAATCTGCTTTATAAGTAAATAAGCCAAGATCATTACATTCTAATAGAAACAACTTAACAAGTCTATTTATTTAAAGCATGTGTTTAATTCATTTTGTAATGTTTTCTTAAATATCTTTCGTACATATACTAATACTACAGATAATGATTTTGTGATATCCAATTAAAATAACATAAATATTTTTTCCGGTCCATGGGGATTATGTTTTGTCGGGAGAAAATGCACTGCTAGGAACTCCGAAATCCCTGCCATACACCTTGCCGCTTAGGGAATTTCTAGCATATCAAATGGCCAATTATTTAAAAATTTACTCGCACATTCCCGTACAGGAAACGAGAATACTGGGAAATACAGAAATTCTCTCACGTGGAATGAACTCACATATACCATCAAGTATAAAATTAATAAAGGGAGATTTTGATGTTTTCGCATACGTGTTTCGCTGTTCGAGTGGCTAAGCTGGAAGCTTTAATTTTTAGCTATCCGCTGACTGTTTTATGCTCATTTGGGACTCGATATGGAATTATGCTTTCTGGGTATATATTTTTTAATTGATAAAGTAAGTCGGAAGCAAAGTGGTCAATAGGGGATTCTGGGTTACTGGATACAGCCCCTACAATGTGGCATTACTTCCGTTGTTTCGTATCTTAATATTACATATTAATGAGGGTTTAATATGTTACATTTCTGGTTTATTGTAATATACATCCATGCTAGTAAAAAATTAAATTAAGTCGTTTTTTCCCAATGTGGTTACGTATAGTGTCAAGCAAATTTCTTATCGTAGAGATGTTTTCGAAGACAAGATAAGTTTACATTTCTAATACATTCTGTAAGTTTAGTTCAAGTATGTGTTTTCTCTATGAGAAATATATTCATAAAATTAATTTGTTCGAACTAAGAACTAATTTGGGAAAGAACTTAACTTGTCAGGACAATGCCGGCTTAACAAACATCTTCACACCATATGAATAATGGAAGATCCTATTTGTAGAATCTGTCGTGGACAAGCTGAATTTTTGCAGCATACTCTCTTTGAATGTCAAGGACTGAACAGTGAACAAAACTTTATTTGAGTGTGCAATGATTTCCAAAAAGCAAAAGTGTATTCTTGTAACGCAGATAACATAACACTTTCCTTTATTCCGCTTTATTTCCTCTCTAATTAAATGTATGGTATGTTTCAAGAAATTCAAGGTAATATCAACTGCACTCGATTTCATAAGAAATAATTCATTTCTGTTGTAGTATAGTCTCATTCTTATTATGATACTAAATTATTGATATACTATAAAGTAATAACTAACAACTAATAACTACTGCAAACTAAATGGTAATATAGGACAGAGGCTTATAGAATAAAAACGTCTTTCGTGCAATGTCACAATAATAATGTATATAAATCAGTTCCCCGCACCTGTTACAAATTAGTAGACAAATGAAATAATTTCTGTGCATACACTACACATAAATACTTTATTCTGATCAGGTACAGTATTCCGGTTGTGGCTGACTCAACGAATATCGCTGTTATATGTTCCTTCTTATATACGCCCGTTTCACTTTTCTTCTTGTTCCCAGTTCGGCCGGACTTTAAGGCCAGATTATGACTCGTTTCAATAATTAGTGGTCAAGATTATTTAATAATAATTAAGGTATCTGTAGCAGCTAAAGTTTTACTTTAGAATTGATTCGATCTGAATTGTAAAATTTGCTAAGGTCACCGGTTTTTGTAACAGAACAAATACTTCATCAACATTGTATTACAACTAGGTTGTTATTAACAAATATAGAAGTATTGTTTCTCTATTTATGAAGTATATAATAGGTACAACTAATGCCCATCGTTAAAAGATGTTCTTAACCATGTTATTAATGCAGTGTTATTGATACCGTTATGTTAAGCACCTTTACCAACTGCATAATAAAACGCTCAGGAGAAGTAATTGTAAGAAGTTGATTTAAGAATGTAGTGTGTCAGGGTCATTGGAGAAAAACTTCCAGGTTCTAAGCATATCGCCCACGGTAAGGCTGAAACTTACTTAGCGATGGAATACAGAGCGTTCAAAGTTACATGAACTAGCAACTAGTGTCACGCAGCTCAATATGTGACCACAGAGTTGTAACGCAATACGCTCTCAAAAACTTGCAGTGTTAGCAAAATTTTTATGTTCTACCTCCATACTCCCATGAGTATTGTGCTGTGTGTGCTGCTAGTGCTATTTTCAGCACTCTTCCTGTCGTTTCATGTCAATTTAATACGATCGCAGCATGGTTGATACGGCAAATGACCGTTATGTTAGTGTTGCTCCCAACAGACTTGAGATACTTTCTGTAATAGTAGGTGAAACGACGAATTATCGGTATATCTAAAATGTAGATCGACATGTAAAAAGCAACACACTATGTGTTTAGAAATTTTCGAAGTATCGAAGAGAGTAACACCACCAATTAACTACAGTCTACTATGTCTCGGCCAAAAGCTTCTCAGTATGCATGCGTATCCCCGATATAAGACGGGGTAGACCCGGAAACCACTTTGCTATTAATCTTATATGATAGTTCTCTACCACAATTAGGTCAATTAAACAAGACTGGTTTGAATGATAGTTTATATTTCCAGAACGTTTACAAACTTTTTCGAAAACGTTCTGGAAATATGACTATCATTCAAACCAGTCTTGTTTAATTGACCTAATTTTGGTAGAGAACTATCATATAAGATAAGTATAACAAAGATCACGATATATATATATATATATATATATATATATATATATATACATTTAATTTGCTATTAAATTTCTTCACAGTTTTACCCAGTTCGGTAAAACTCTTTCAGGAATTTCTTTCACCAATTATATTAGTATATTAAAATAAAACATAATATAAAAGCATAAGGGCATACAGCGCTAGTTTGTCTGGGCTATGGACGATGTACGACTTCTTCAAAGAATTACTTATAGACCCAATCGTCATTTACTGAAATTTTAATTGGAAACGCTGTAGGAGTTAACAAAAATGAAAACTAAAAGCAATTGTAAAGCAATATAATTCCGAAATTTCCACATTCAAAACACAAGATGTATTAATGTAGAAATTTGAGGCTTAGTTAGTGCTGGTAGGTTAACGTTCCCTAGAATGTACAACTAAATAGACCTAATAGATCAAATAGACCTTAAGGTTAGAACTGTATATTAATTAGTAAATGGCATGCCATTCTAAAATAGTAGAAAATTATCTGTATAACTTTAAGGTACTACTGCTACTAATATACGGAGCAGCTTACGTTATAAATTCTTGGGGGATTTGAGTGAAGAAAAACTAAAAACGAACAGAGAGGAGCAAGGTAGTCCTCGTGGTAGAATTTCAACCACACGCGTTTTGCGTCCCAAACAAATTAGAAGAAAAGGACGAAACACATATTGCGTTTCTGGACTTACAAAAGGCAAAGTATTGGTTGAGTGTATACCATTGAATATTGGGTCACTCCATGAGCAAAGCACACCTACGCATTAACATAATATGTGAACCAAAGTCTTTGTAGTTTTATTGCAAAATATAGTTATAGTCATAGTCTGTTATGATGGGATGGTATCTTCAGTGAGAGTGACCATTCAGAAGAGCCGTAACTAACTTTAAATCATCTTTCTGTAGCTCTAAAATTAATCTATATCTGGAGGTTGAAAAGTTCAGGATATGGTACGTATAAAGATTACTTACAGAGACACCAATTCGTAAAAGAACAAATTATCGCATCAGAAAGCTGATAGAGATTTATAACAATTAAAGGTTATTTGTGAATATTGCAAAGACACGGTACCTAGGTAAGAGACACCTTCTTCTTCTCTATCCCTTATGCCTTATTCGAGGGTCGGAATTATGAGTCTATATCTCAACTTTTCCAAATTTTCAATCCTTTTCGACCCCTTGCCAAACAGTTCATTTCCTCCATTGTTTTCAGTCTAGATTTTCTAATTCCTCCATGTATTGCATACAGGTCTTCCCGAGTCTCTCTTCTATTCCTTTGCTCGTTGCTCTCAGCTGATGTACCCTCTTATTAATCCTAGATGTATTCCTATTATGTGTCCATCCCATACTAGTTGTTTCTTTCCGTTTCAATGTAGATTATTGCTGTACCACTTCGCTTAACATTCCGTTTGGTACCCTATCTGATTTCGTTTTCTCCGTTATTGATCTTAAGCACTTCATTTCTGTGGTTCCAATTTTGGCCAGCGTACAGGATTGAGAGTTGGATTGCTGTGTCATACGTTTTCAATTTAACTTCGGTATCAATTCCCTTTTTCGCTATTACAGTAGTAATAGTACTGTACGGCCATAGTAACCCATATTGTGTTCTGTTACTTAGCTCCGCATATCTGCTTTTTCTCGTGCCCTCTAATTATACCTTCCAAATAGTTGTATAGACCCTCTCTTTCTAATATCCCTCCCTTACAGTTAGTATCACTGTTATGATTCCTTTCTTCTTCTTCGTTTATTGTCATCATTATACTCTTTACTATTTACGTCCATTCTCGGTTTCTATTAATTTTTTCCGGGTATTCACTAGTTTTTGTATTTTTCGTATCGTATTAGCTACAATAACTAGGCCGTTTGCATTCATCACCTTATTTCGATGATTCTGTTTGGGTATGAGATATTCAACAAATTCTATCGCGAAAATAATCAAGAAACATCGCCTCGTCAAACCTATGTAGCCTAATTGTAAGCAGTAAATTCTACGATATTCGATTCCATTTATAACACCGATGCAACGGAATAAATGAAAGAATAGTGCAACAAAAGCATGTACTTGGGTGCACCAATAGAGTACTATGAAAAACATGACGAAAAATGAAAATTCAATATTTATGAAACCATGGTCGAAAGTTTTGTGCTAAATGGAGTCGAGGGAAGGAGGATAACAAAGAAATAGGAATCAAGACTGCAAGCAGTACGAATTGGGCAATAAGAAAATCTCTACCTAGTTCGGAAGGAGGTCGTACCAGGAACCAAGAGTAAGATATGAAACTTAAACCATGACATTTAAAAAGAAGAAACAAAATTATCAACACAATTACCTAATAACTTTAACCAGCAAAAAAATGAGAAAATCTCGATTAAAATGACAAAGAGCTATGCAAAAATCTATGACCGAAAGAGATCTAAGAGACTTCGAGGACAGAAAGTGGTAGAAGTTAAATATACATACGATACATTAAACGAGAGAACACTTAAAACTTTGTTTTTGTGTTTGCGCTGATTTAATTCAAACTTTGATAAATATATGAGTATTATTCAGTCAGTAGCCTTCGTGTCGAATTACAAGTTGACATCTGTAAGTAAGGTCAACACTTTCCACATAATGAGAGAAACGCTAGGGAATTCCATAACGCATGTCCATTTTAATCGTATTTACATACTTCTAGCACATACATACATACATATGTATGCAAGATGAAGAAGCATATATATGTTTTCGCACGTACTATGTAAAGATCGGCTAAAATATTATGTAGGCACACATATATCGTAAGCATCCATCGTCATTTGTAATGTGCAACATGGAGTCCCTGTTAACTACATATATTGGAAATGGTTGAAGCCAGGCAAGGGCTAAACTTGAACATATTACACGACATGCAAAACAAATGACCGTGGGAAATAACGTTTTACTAAACAATATTGAGATGGATTCGATCCAGTAATCAAGTAAATCACCAATAGTCTAGCCGTACAACATACAATTCTACGCTCGCCTCACCGCTCATTGTCGATTAGGTTTACCAAACGTGCAACTTAAAATAAATTTTACACGGAAAGTGTCTAGCGTAATTCGGTAAAACTTTCTTGTCAACCTGCACAATAACTGATGCGTAATAAACTGTTAGCTTATATTCCTGATTTACTATTACATTATCCATCGAACAATTAACTTTTTTGGATGCAAACAATTCGTGCGGCAAGCTGAACGTATTTGGTAAATGCAATCATTTAGCTCATTATCGAATTTATAGTATGTCATTAAATATAAATGGATTAAATAATATTATTGCATAATTTGTAAAACCTGTATTTTTAGTTATATTAGAAACTTTGTATTCTTATATAAAGGTTAAACGAAGTGTGCACCCACTACCAATTATAATGTTCGCTGTCCGCATTTATTTGTAGATTATTGCTTAATTTCTTGCAATTCGCAAAATTAGAGTATTACTCTGTGGTGGGTAGTATACATATGTATATACTTGATATATCATAAATAGCCTTAGAGAAAAATATGTTTGTTCCCCTACGAACTCACTACACACAGGACCGCACTATATGGCAAACGTTTGTCTCATTACCCTTGTTTGTAAATCATTTCTGTCTCTAGTTTTCTTGCTCTCAAGAAGAAGAAGACGTTTTTGCTTTCATTTATTATTTCTTTTTAAATTATATACAATTTCAAAAAGAGTATTGCATGCGTTATTACGCTACATTGTGCCTGAGCAGCATGCCATATTGAAGTTTCCCACTCATTCATTTAAGGCGGAGCGAGAAAAGCATCGAATGGTGAAAGAGCTTCTTTTCGGAGGTATAAAATCCTCTGAATCTGATCTTAACTTATCAGAGAAGACATTCAAATCAAATATTTCTCACAGAATGGAACGATGGATACTAAGTTACTCTGAACGTTCAGAGTCACTTTGTATCAGATCAAGGACGATATGATGGGACTACCGTTCTGTAAGATACGATCCTAGGATGTTCACTAATATTCATAGTAATAATAAGTATCCTGGCGACTATGCTTGACATAATTACATATCATCACTACATAACATCAGATACATGTGACATAGTGATAGATACGTGCATTTTTATCGTTCCAATAATTTATTAAATTTCTACTAGTAATTGTCACAGTTAATTATTGTGTTTGGATCGACGTGTAGTGCATAACTTTCTCTTTTTATTTGTGTAATTTTTGTCAAGATTTGTCTGCAGTAAAGGCTATTATTTAACAGTGAGTAATCTCCTATTTTCATGTCTGCTGAATTTTTCTGTGAGTTTCTTGTTTATAGCTTGTTCTTTTACTTCGCTGCATTTCTATTTCGTTGTATTTATTTTGTTATACTTATTCTTGGGTTATCTATACCGGATCAATTTAAATAATAAGTATTTATATTTAATTGCTACTTCTGGTTTTCCTCTTTCTCCTGTGTACTCTGTAGCTGAAACCTAACCGTTGCCTATTCTGTCCTTTGTGTGTCTTGCTTGTAAATCGCTGCGACGGGCACCGCGACAAGAATTGTGTCCTTTGTTTAATATTTTCCTTATATACTTAACACTTGGGATTCTTAATTTATAATGTTTGTTAAATGTAAATGCTGTAGTAGGGATTTCCAAGAAAGCGAGACCGTTGGTTGCTTTGTATGCAGAAGTATATTTAGCTTGGCTTGTGCCGGTCTATCAGATAAGGCTTTGAGAGTTTTAAGGTCGAAGAAGAATACTAAGTGGACTTCTTCCACATGTTGTTCAGTTAATATTGTTGGACATATTCAGAATCTCACCAACGTCATTGATTTCTTGCAGAAGGAGTTATCGCGTATCGCGAGTTTGGTTGGTGATGCATCTGTGGGAGCCACTAAGCAATACGGAATTGAGGATATTGTAAACGGGGTTGAAGACCGGAGGCGTCGTGAGAACAATATTGTAATTTATAACTTGGATAAGAGCGAGAATCCTGATGGTGATTCGATGAAACTTCGTGATTTGCTGAAGTTCCTGGAGTTGGATGATGATAAAGGTTCAGAATTCATGCCTGAGACTCATATTTGGTATATGTAAGTTATAAGTTGGAGGACATTGAATGCTTAAATATGCGCAACCGAAGGTTGCTGCATTCTGCATGTCTATTTTATAAAATTTTAAATACCGGCAAACCAGAATATTTATATAATAAAATAACTTTCACAACAGATGTGCATAATCTTAATATTAGGTTTAGGGGCACTCTCACACCTCCAAAACACAGGACCGAGTTCTTTAAAAGATCATACAGTTATCAAATTACAAGAGTCTGGAATGCAATTCCGTCTGATGCTGGGCGAGCGCGATCCCCGGGGGTTTTCAGAAGAAAATATTTCTGTTTATTGTTCGGGTTGCAGGTGAGGCAGTAATTATTTCATATGTATGTATGTGTGTGTATATATGTTGTCGAAGTTGGGGATTATGAGTGTGAGCTTTTGTCAGAGTGTAGGTCTATGTCGGTTTGTTTCTGTACAGGTTACATGGAAGATCGATTTTTAATTGAATGTGCTCCTTTCTCTTCCATTGTCATTTTTTTGTTGTAATTTATGTATATGTATAACTTTGGGGAAATAAACGTATATTATATTATATTATATTATATTGGATTGAGTGGTTTGATGGCTTCCAGACTTGGATCTGTGAGAGCAGACAAGGGAATCATACCTTAGAAGGTAGTGTTGGGTTCGACTGATGCTGTTACATCTGTATTACGTAAAAGTACCCAGTTAGAAAGAACATTTTCATATCCAGGGATCTATCGTCTATGCAGGTGGAAATTACGAAGAAAACCTTGGCCGAGTTCCGAGTGCGAAAGACTGTGGGTGAAGATGTTAAACTGCGGTATATGGGTGGTTTGCCTAGAATCGTTATTCAAAAACACTGCATGATCCAACAACAGTCTACGCCAATCTTGAATTTGTTTTATCAAAATGTTCGGGGTTTAAATACCAAAACATTTTTATTTTTTAATACTCTCCTCGCTAACAGTGATTATGATGTATGTACTTATTTTAACAGAAACGTGGACTAATGATAGTTTACTTAATTCTGAATTATTTACTGATAATGATGTAGTATTTAGGTCTGATAGGGAGGGTGGTCGTGGTGGTGGTGTCCTAATCGCTATAGCATCTGAAGTTTTGTGTCGTGCGGTTGATATTTATCCTGATGTGGACTTACTCCAATATAATATAGATATGCTTTGCGTTTCATTGATTATCTACAATAAGTCTATAAATATTATTACTACTTACATACCTCCATCTACCCCAGCTTTTATGTACGATCATCTGTTTCATAGACTTGAGCTGTTGGATTTGTTTGCGCATGATTTTGTGTTTGCACGTGACTTTAGTGTCCGCGATTTAGAGGACGTTACTTGTGGTAAAGCTTATAACGTTCGTACTTTTTAGTATCTAATGATGCTAGTCAGATTAATAGCTGTAAAAATCAAAATGACAGACTCTTGGACTTGATTTTTGCTCGAGGAATGCCGTGTGTACTTTTGATAAAGCTGATTTTGCATTGGTACCAGAGGATCCTCATCATCCGGTGCTTGCTTTCGATTTTACCTAGAGCGCATTTACTTGCAGTAGGTTTGAGTTCTCTAATATTCTGTGATTAAATTTCAAACGCGCCCACTCTCGCCAACTGTATGAATTGTTTTTCACAACTAACTGGAATTTTGTTTTGGATTGTGATGATGTGAATACTGCATGTGACAACCTCTATTATATAATAAAGGACTATTTTCGGCGTTGCGTTCCAGTGGCTCAAGGAGGAGTTCTTTTCTGTCTTGGTTTTCGTTGAGACACGTTGACTGGTTAACGTTAAGAGACATTACCTGAAATTATACAGATCTAGAGGTCTTTAAGTTCACAGATATAAATTTAAAGAGTATAGAAAGCTTCTTAGTTCTAGCATTGATATAGACTTCAGGAATTATTTATCAGATATCGACCAGTCGATCCAGAATAATCCGAATAATTTGTGGAGCTTCATTAGAGAATGTAGGGATGAGATATGTATTTCTGGTTCCATGATGGATGGTAACAGACGTATTGAATCTCCTGATCAGACTGCTAATGCTTTTGCCTCACACTTTTCATCTGTTTTCGTTGACGGTGTTAGTGTAGAAAACAGTGACCATTTTTTCATGCTGAAATACTGAGCGTTCATAATTTATGCTGCTATGGGTTCTTCGAAATCCACAATGACGATGGGTCCAGATTCAGTTCCTACTTTTATTGTTAAGATTTGCCAATGTGTACTCCCACTTCCATTGCTTCATATTTACAACCTAATATTGCGTCGTAGAACCTTTCCTACTTGCTGGAAGACCTCGAAAATTACACCGGTGTTTAAATCTGGAAGCAAGAATGAGATAAAAGCTACTACTACTAAGACCGATATCTCTGATGCGTACCTTTACAAACATTTTTGAGATAATGATTGCCAAATCAATCTATGGCCATGTCGTGAATCGGCTTTCTCTTAATCAGCATGGTTTTGTAAAGGCTAGATCGACTGCGACTAACTTGTGCTCCTTTGTGCAGTTTTTGTCCGGTGCTTTGGATGAACGCGAATAGGTTGACACAATTTATACTCATTTGTCAAAGGCATTTGATGCAATGCAACATGTTAAAATTCTACGGAAGTTGAATGCTTTTGGTGTGTCAAACGATCTGATACGGTTGCTTGAATCCTATTTGTCCGGAAGTTCAAATTATGTTGAATATCATTTACAACCTATCCATATTTGTCTCGGTCGGGAGTTCCTCAGGGATCAGTGTTGGGCTCGCTGCTTTTCCTTATTTTTGTAAATGACATCACCCACTGTATATCATCGCAATGTTTCTTATATGCTGATGATCTGAAGATTTTTCGTCGTATTGAAAATATTAGAGATTGTGGAATCTTACAGAATGATTTAACCAACCTTGAACGCTGGAGTCTTGAAAACGAACTGCCATTTAATATAAGTAAATGTAGAGTGGCGAGTTTTACGAGGAAACGGTATGTTTTCATGTCTACATATTATACCTGTGATTCACCTCTGGATAGATGTGTCTTTCACTGATTTGGGTGTCATTTGAAGAGAAGCTAACATTTAATTAACATGTTGAAAATATCTGCACACAATCGTTAAGAATGCATGGGTTCCTTACAAGAAATACCACATATCTCGGCAATGAAGCACTTATTAGCTTCTACAATGCATTTATTAGAAGAAAGCTCGAATATTGCTCTATAGTGTGGAAGCCATGCTATGTGAAGTACGCGGACATGATTGAGAGGGTCCAATGAAAATTTTCGTAGATTCTTTATTATCGTACTAATCACTCATTGCTGCCACATAACTATCCCTATGATCAGCTGTGATCTCAGTTTAATTGTATTTCCTTGGAAAACCACAGGGTAATGTCACAGATTGTCTTTGCGCATAAATTGATTAATAACTTTCTTTATGCTCCTAACTTGTTGCAGCAATTCAGTTTTCATGTTCCTAGGCTGTGTGCTAGATATGCGTGTCTTTTTATGTATCAACCACCGCAACCACTCACTACTCGTGCTCACCAGTCTTATCAATGTATGTAAATGTTAATAGATTTCGTGATGAAATTGATTTGTTTAACACCTCACTAAGAAACCTATGATTATTGTTAAATACAAAATTTAGTGTTACATAATTGATTTATTTATTTTTGTTTTGTAGCTTAGGTATAACATGTATTTGAGTATTGATGGAACGATTGAGGTTATTTTCATTTTATTTTTTTTCAGGTTTTCTATTACTATGGAAATATTATCCTGTAATTAACAGCTGTTACTACTGTTCAATATTAAAGTATTATTATTATTATTATTATTATAACTTCCTACATTACTAGACAAGCATGATTAATTAATTAATAATTAATTGATTAAGGGCGTCCACTGAAAATATTGTAATGCTGTAACAATATGAATCTGTTTGATTATATTGGTGTTGGACTTGGGCACGATTTGGATCGATCTTCAAAGGTTCCAACAGTTCATGACAAATCCCCAAACGCCGATCCTTTTGCTCGTCCGACAAAATATTCGGCACCAACTTCGCGCACACCTTCCCCATTTGCAAATCATTCGTCGCAGTAAAATGCACAGCGAATTTCAATAAATCTCAATCCTGTGCTATCAGACGAATACTAAGCCGGCCAATATATAAAGTTCTGGTACTTCAGCCACATTTTCATCGGTCCGGGTTGTGGTTGAACGTTCAGCGCGTTGTTCGTCTTCCTCGTCCTCCCGGCCATATTTGCCTTTTTTGCCACTCAAAAGCAGGATTTCTGAACGTGGGTTCGCTGTTATAAGGCTCACGAATCATATCAAATGCTTTCCTTACAGATTGATTGAGTTTAGACCAAAATTTATAGCACAACGCTGCTCAATGGTTCGTTGCGTCTGGTTACACTCTCAACGCGAACACTAAACACACTTTTCCTTCACCTTCAAGTTACATGACACCCCCGCCCCATCAATTTCATCTATAGAGACCAAATTTCATCTCTTCCCATTCGGATGGAAAAACCAGTCCCGAAAGTCATTGGAAAAAGCAAAACCGCTGCTGCTGTTACGTTGAGGTTGAATTGGATCTTTCTTCTATTTTGCTCCTTCCCTTCCTTAGTACCTCCACAAGTTTCAGAAGGAGTTGGATTGCGCAATGGGCGTTGATGACCCCGTCTTATGAGCTAATGAGCTATTTCATTGCCTTAAATTCTGGCGTGACCTGGTGTCAAATGATGATCAATTTATTGTTCTAACTAGCACTAGTAAGCTTCCATCGACCATATAATACCAGTTTTGAGGCAATAGCAATGTCACTCTGTTTCAGATTGCATAAAGATTTCATGGCAGTTTTCCGAAGGCTGAAAATTCGATAGGATGCCACACTATGAAAATTTATGTACGGCTCCAACTTGGCGGTTTGGTGAATAACAGTTTTATTGTCTCCCTATGACGTAATTGCACCAGCTAGGTTAAAGGCTAAGTACGCCACGTGTGTATTTCACTTTAACTTGTCATCAATTCGCATCCTCAAAAGCTTTATAGTAACAGTTTTATTAGTTCCATGGGTAGGAAGAATTAGTTCTTGTTTTGACAGTGGATTTTCAGCCTCATACTCCAATCTTGCTTTATTTCTTAACGTCTTGTTGGTAACTAAAAGGGTAGTAACCATCCGCATACAAAGGCAAACTTTTCGAGCTGACAAATTCACATCTAATTGTAAGTCATTTATATAGATTATAAATAAAAGTTGTCTAATTGTAGAATCATGTGAATTCTACTGGGTCATTTTCCATTAAAATTTACGTATTATATTTGGCATTTCTTCGGATACCATAGTATCGCAGCTTGGTAAGACATTGCAATCAACCGCAGTAAACGCATCAGTGAGATTATAGCAAATCATATGTGTGAGTGCATATGTTGATCCAACGCCTCCAAAATGTAGCTAACAGCAGAGTTGTACCGGTCATTATTAACTTCCCTGATACATATCCAAGTTGGGAAGCACAAATAAAATAATTATTCTCCAGGTATCTCATTAATCTATTACTCAAGATCCGTTCAAAAACTTTAGATATTGTATGTAATATGTGTGGTATATAATAATATATAGTTTTATACAGAATTTTAATCACCCTTTTTATGTATTGCAACCACTTTTGCGATCTTTAGTTCATTTGGAAATATTACTAATGGCTCTTTATTATTATTTATAATTGCTTTTACTAGCCTCATAGACATTTCATAGTGATCGCAGGTGTCATTAGTTTTCAATTTGTTAGTTATTGTAAATACCTCGCCCTCCGATACTAGTGCGAAATGAATGAAGACGTAATGTTATTTATTTGGAATTGTTTTAAAATAAACTCTTCCAAATTTATCCGCTCTCAGGTGAGTAGAATTTGCAGCTTTTTTGGTTTTCGTATGCAAATTAATGATTTGCCAAGGTGTTTGGCGGATATTATCACAATTCATAATTTTGTTGGTATAATTATCTTTTAGGCTGTTTTCATAAGTTTCCCTAAACAGACTATTATGCCTCCGATACTCTCTATAAACCGATGGATCCTTATCAATTGCAACTATCATTATTAGTACACTCAAGTCTTTTCATGCGGTTCAGCTCTGGTGCCACTAGGTGCTTGTCCATAGATTGATCATTCATTAGTTTCCTGTTTTCAGGAAAGCATTCGTTATAGCATTCTAAACTCATTTTAAAAAGTGTAGCGCACAGCTGCTGCCACCGATATCACTGTAACATTGTATTAAATTTAGATGTCTTCGTTGTTGAAAATTCTTACTATTTTGTATTTCTTTTTGTTTTTAGGTGGACGTTCAATTTCAAAAGTAAGCACTTGTGCTAGGTGGTCAAAGATATGTGAATTCAAAGTTTCAATAAAATATTCATGATATCCCCAATTAATAAAGATATTATTTATGCAAGATTATGATTTTTGCGTAATTATAGATAGCTGTTCCATGGTCATGTGCAAATTATAAGTTTGTAGCAAATCCATCAAGGAATCCCTGTAATTAGTTCTCCTAATAAAGGCTACGTTAAAGTCCCTGCTATATGTGTATATTCTGCTATCAGGTATCTCATCCACGATGTCAAAGTCACGACTTGGTGATCGGTATGTAGATAGAATGGTGGTATTTAAATCAATTAATCAGATGTTATCAAATTCTGATCAGATTCCAGGGGACCCATCTCTTGAAATTCTATATCCTTTCTTATTAATACAAGAAAGCCACCGTCTACGTTAGCAACAACGAATGGTCCCATATTAAACGCCTTAGCGTTATTGCTATTTAGCCAATGTTAAGTAATTACTGCAACGTCCACATTTTTGTATATTAACACCATTTGGAACTGGTCAATTTTAGTGGATAACGACTGGATATTCAAATTCATAACCTTTAATTTAAAATTTCCTGCCTTCAGAAAAGATTATGTTATTATGTTATTATTGGCGGAGACAATAATGCTCATTTCAATGGGCCTGGAGTAACTGGAGTAAATCTGCGTAGTTTCTTTGATGTTGGAATGGGATGTTTAACCTTAATAATGATTGCACTAGACCTACTGCTTACCTTGGACAACTACCAATATTGGGCAAATACCAAGTACTATAGCTGTAACCAAACATCTGGTGTTTTATTTAAAATACATAAATAAATATTTTCATCAATTGTCTCTTTGTGCTTATCAGCCAATGTCACAATTCAGTTTATTTCAGCTGTATAGCTTACTCCGCAATGCCAACTAGGTTCTTCTTTAACTTAAGATATTAAAACGAATTTGTTTCTAGAAACTATGATTCAAGCCTCAAATTTATGTTTTCCAATTGTTACTAGATTTCGATTCCATAGTCCCTGCCAGATATAATGGATATTTATTTTAATTTTATTATATATTTTTATACTTAGGCAAGTGAAAGATCATGTGAATTTGCGTACTGTATCTTCTGGTTGCTGAAAATCGATGAAATATGGACACAACCTCAAGGATTAAAACGTATTAAGGCTTATGACAATATATTGCGTAAAACATAAATATTCAAAGAATATTTGGAATGTTGTAAATGGTTCCAATTTGAAACTTGAAGATGAGTTGTTAAACTGCGTAAAAGTTTTATCCTTTAGTAATTATTTTGTTAATATACTGGATACCTTAAGTAAAAACTTCTCTTCAACTAATTTTACTCCAATTGATTTAAAAAAATTAGAAATACTTTCCAAATTTTAAGCCCCTCAGCTGCTATAGACGTTTATGGTTTGCATTTCAGATTAGTCAGTGCTGCCAAATAGATTATATATCCTTTTTAGAATTCAATAAATCAGTAGACCCCAAAATTGAAAACAATATCGTAAAAACTTTGGCTGCGATTAGAAAAATTAGGTTCTGCTACATAAAACTCTATTAAGCATCATATGGGGCATAAGTTCCCGCGAACAGATTCACAACTAACATGCTTAACTTAGGAAAAATGCAAAATAAATGTCTTATACTTGTGTTGGCCGTTTGTCACTATAAACACATATAAACGATGCACTAGGTGGCCGATGTTTGTATAGGTAAGGTAGCGATTAATTTCTTTAATAAGACGAAGAACCACGATAATCCCCTCGTTCGAGCTATAACGGCCATCAGGAATCTGGTAACTCACCAGCTCCCGTGCCAGGCGTTCCCTGTTTGCGGCCAGTAGTGTATTGTTTCATTTTTCTTGTTTGTTTTGCCAAAATTTTAGTTTCAATTCCTGTACAGTAAGAGTTTTCGGCGTACACACTTTTCCCCGTCAAATATATTTATTGTATTTATTTTTGACAAAAATAAATAACGTAGACGTCGATGCAATTAACATTGTATCCGCTAGTGCGGGATTCAGACACCATTGAATATCTTCATTTACTAATTCTAACAAAATTGTAAGTATCCTGTTATAAAGGGAGTATAGGGACACTTTATGTAATATACATAAAGTAGTTGTTACTTTTTTGTCAAATTTATGTAAATTAACAAATAGAAATTGCGTAATTCCATGGAATTAACTGCAACACCGGTTGACTGCGTGAGAGCTATGATGGATGATCCTTGAACCAAAATTTAAATCTTGTTTAAGGAAGTTAAGTCAAACACCGAAAAATTTACTGCACTTTTATTGACGGTGCTTGTCATATGAGAGGATAAATTCTCAACAGAATTTGTGCCATCTTTAGGCACAAAAGGTACATCTAAACTACTTGCTATGTGACGATATTATAAACCTAACTTAAGAAGTAAAAGATGTATCTATAATATTGTTAAGAATCTTGACCATAGACCTCGCACCCGCAGCACCGTGAAAACACCGTAGTAACTGAAGTTACAAAAGTATTTGAAATTTTTATTTTCTTTCAAGTAGATTAGGTTTTTTTGTAGTTGGCTGATTTCAAAGTATTACATAACATGATTTCACATATCTTGCTACTTAATATATATGTTGTCTCACGTCTGGATAATTTGTGGTGCATCTCTCCAATTTTAGTCGATGAGCATTACATCTACCATTGACCTCTGGTAATATCATTAGAAAAGTATTGTCAAAGGTTCTGACCGTACGTAACATTTAATAGCTGACATTTGATTGTTCTTTACAATCACTAACTTTTGCGTAAATAAAAAAGTATGGCTTAGAGCGTTTTTTACACAACCTTTTGTATAAATGAAAACAGAACTACACACACATAGAAATATATGTATATAGGATTGCTAGAATACGAACATGTACATGTAAAATTCTTTCCGTTTTCTACGAGAGAAGATGTATGATTATGTGGGCGCAGGTGACCCATTATTCTCAGTGCTTTGCAGTCACGGTGAGTCTAATTGTGAAACTATATACAAGATATCGTATAATGTAATAGCTTTACAACGCACTGATGCAATGATCCTAATTACATTTCTTTGGATCCGGCATTTCATTGTGTAGGTCAACGTAGGTAGTCATTCAATTACTTATAAAATATGAATTCAAGAATATTTTTGTGTAATTCGTGAAGATAACACAGATAACAAATCGCACCCATATTCTTTTGGTGTCTTACTGAAACTCCAAGATCTTAAGCGAATTCAGTGATGATAAATTCCTATCCTTATTCTGGTAATTCCTATGTGTCGAACCGTTAAGCTATATAATTTACAGCGGTCTGTGTTGTGGCGTGTCAACTACCTCTCCTTGTAAAAATTCACGTTCACCATACCTATTCTGTGTACGTGTACATTCAAGCTATAGCACTCGGATCGGACAGGACATATAGTTCTTATTATATTTGGCCCGAGGTCATTACACTCAAACCTATGTTCCTTCAGGAGTGTTAGTTCGATATATCTGTTTACCACTGTAGTTGTGATTTCAGGGTACTTTCAGTGGTATCATCCCACCAGTCCCCTCCAACGTTCTTCTTCCGAATCATTCAGTTCCTAGTCAGTGTAAGTAGGTTGGTAGCAAGCGAAAGAAATGCTTCGTCAGATTGAGGTTCAGTCCTTGTCCTTCCTCACTGCCAAGTATCCTAAGAAGTGTAGTTCTGGCAGCTTCCTCAACAATCAAATATTGTAGGGAGCAACCCAGCATGGTTTTCTATCACCCCATAGAATAGAGAGGAGGCACTGCACACGACCAGCAATAAGTAATATCTTGTTTAATTTAAAGTATGACAGTAGCAGTTTGAAACTATGACACTAAGAAGCAGAATGGAAGAAGAAGGTAGTGTATATGGATATAGCTAGTTATTTTGTACCTATTTGCGAATAGAGATTTTGAAATTGTAAGTACGACATAGTGGTACGCCATGTAGGTCCAATGACAACACAAAACACGGTGTAAACGGTGTTGTTACTGACAATGAGTGCGCTTTTCATTACTCCGTTTCAATGCAGAAAAGCGAGGTACTTACCACTTACATTTTCAGTGCTTGCTGCGTCAGAGGATAGCTAGCTTTATAGTCTCATCCAATTTTTCATTGATTACGTTGATTTTAGAATAATATGGTGAGAGTTAGATTTTGATTTTAAATACTCCCAGAATTTATCGATCCATATAATAATCAGTTAATTCCTATGTTTGTATGGAAATACATAAATCATAGAATGTATCATCAAATTTAATAGTTGCTACCTTACGAAAACTATCTACTAATTTTAGTCTGTTACTGCAGGCAATGCACTACAACGCCACTTAATTCTAAAAAGTTTAAACCGTAGAACTCGTCTAGAATTACCAAACTAATAGTAACTAGTTGAAACATTATATAAATAAACATTATATAAACTGTATGCTTCCATACAGGTTAAATTACCTTAAACCTCCAAATTCCTCGAAAGGAAGTAATTCAGGTTAACACTAACAGTAACGGTAATGTAGAGAAAATCTTTGAATAACCCAGAAATTGGTTTCTATTGTAGCTTCATATACGTATATACAATTATCTCCGGATCGACGCATGAACAAGTAAAAATTCTTTAAATTTCTGATTTGAAATTCGTGCTTGTGGGATTCTCCCTGTCTAGATAGAAACTAATTTGTTAAATGTTTTATAGAAAAAAATAATCAAGTACGTTGTGCAAATTGAAAAAAGGAGTTACTAATAAACTAAATTTTCTGTAGCAGATACCATTAAATATTATTAAGAAAAGTTGTTTGAAAAGGAAGTAGTAATACAAAATTTCGGCTCACTTTGACATTACGATTCTTAATTTTTAATGACCTAAGTACCTTGTGTTGAAGATATTGAAGATTTTCGGTAATAACGGTTATTCAGAATAATAAATTATGGAAGTATGGAAACTGTCAACAAGATCGGTTTATTTCCTATCCCTTTTTTCAATATCTCTTTTATTAGAAAAAAAAAAATAAATCAACAAAATATCAAAGTAGACGTAGTTCCTTCAAATTTTGTATTTTTAATTAGTTTTCCTCTACAAACAAATTTCCTTAATAATATGTTGTGGAATCTGCAGCTTATAGTTTCCCTTTTCTTTATTTCTAAAACAGATTTTACTTTTTGTAATACCACAGAAATTATTTTGTATCCAAGAAAGGCTGAACTTCACAAAAGAAGATACTTACTCAAAAATTCAAGGATTTTTTAACCTATTCGTACGTCCATCCGGGGACATACTGTATGTACATATGTAAGCACCTACATATAAGACAATAAATTCTGTGGCAAAATGAATTTAAATAAATGCAAACAGTGAACTTTTGATTTGCATTCAAATACGTTAGCCATTGCTAATATACATATAACGCAATCACATTATTGGATTCATTTTCTATTATCTACAAGGCTTTGCGCTAATCGTACGAGAAAACACGCATTCTCTCGTAAAAAGAGAATTAGAACGATTGTTATTGCACTATAACAATGTACGCACCCATAGCCGATGGAACTACACCCCGTAGTTGCATGCTCGGCTTGTAACGTGCATGATCCGGATCAGTAATTGTAATGATGTTTCCTTAACTCCCCTCCTCGCCCAACTTGCTGTTATTTCACACCCGCTCCACGTGTAAATCGTTCGAGCGCTCTAGAATGGATTTATACGTTTAGTCTTTAATAGAAATCGTGTTTTCCAAGTAATACGTAAGTTTTCAGACTCGACAGATGACTTTACTACGGGAACGTTGGTATCTAGATTAGAGCATATGTATAATATACACGTAATAGATTTATATCTAACAGTCAACTTTCGAACGGTGGAAGCAAACGTAGGAAAGAACAAATTAGAAGATTCATATATTTGTTTCTGAAAGGTGTCTCAAAACCTACTTTAATTTTGTACTTCTAATCATTTTCGTTGTGTCAAAGATAAAACGCGGATATTTCCCAGTTATCGTCAGCAAACTTTGAAGTTAAGTCATGCAGCGTTTTACAGGCGAGCAACGCATGGAAATAGTGAATATTCACTACCGAAGTAGTGAGAATTTTGTAGAGACGGTTCGAAAATGCCGCACATTTCTTGGTCATCATCATGCGCCATCCTGGCCCACTGTACAGATTTTAATCAACAGATTTTAGACTGTTGACTCACTTCAGCAGACTCACTAAAGCAGGTGCCCGTGTTAGCGCAGGTCGCTCGCTTGGAAACATTGCTAGTTAGGAGACTGCGCACGACCTCGATTGGCCGTTGTACCCAGCAATTGCAAATTTCCAAAAGCTGTTTCCATCGAATTTTGACTAAAGACCTACATATACATGCTTGCAAGATTTAACTTACACTGCATCTAATGTTGACCATGCGCAGCGGAGAGAATTTGTCAGTTGGATACGGGAGCGTCAAAAAGTCGATGGTGATTTTTCCAAGAAAATCATTTTTGGCGTTGGCGCGCGTTGTTAGCTTGACTGGTATGTCAAAAACAGAACTGTCGAATTTGGTAGACCGAAAATGCACGAGTGGTCCACCAGCAACCTGTGCATCCACCACGAGTGACTGTATGGTGTGGATTTTGGGCTGGTGGAATCATTGGTCGGAATTTTTTTGAGAATGCAGCCAGCAATGCAGTTACCGTCAAGGGTTTTCGTTATCGCAATATGTTAACCAACTTTTTATGCCCTGCATTCGATGAAATTGATGTTGATGATATTTCAACCAGACGCACCCTTGATTGCACCAATCTGTTATCCCACAACGGGAAGAAGTTAGTTGGCCACCAATACCAAAATGCCAAAATTACAAGCCACTGATATGAAGAGTTGAAACCACACGACCAGGAAAATATTGGTACCAAATATTTAGAATGATGAACCAAAGAATTCCTTACTACACATACCACAAAAGAGTTTAGGTTTAGGAAGCAGACAGACATCTACTTCCTGGATTACGTTGATGGCATGGGTGGCATGTTCTTTTGGTCGTAACCTATAAATGTTTTAATAATAACGATATCAAGAGAAGGTTTATTTGTTATACCCGCCTACTTTTCAGAATTTTACATTATATGTTAGACGTGTTTCAATAGTCACTTTGCGGGTACGGAATTTATTCCTGACAGATTTATAAACACGTTTCACATTATAGAGAAGAATACGCTCTAATCAAGAAGCCCTCGAAATTTAAACAGCGAATTCAAATAGAGTGTTCATATTATGATGATCGCTTGAAGTACAAATCTTACGGTTTAAATTAACTGCTTATAATTTGAAGAAGAGCACAAGCCCTCGACAAGTGGAGCTTGAGCATCTCCATGATATGAAACCGGCTACACAATCTGGTTTGAAATGGTTTACATCACTCGCTATCAAGACGGTTTCCAATTTTCTCTTATTTTTCTACATTACTACCGATACTTTTGGAGACACTACTTAGGTCGGATAAGGAAATTATGGTGTTTTGTTTCGGACCTACTAGAATGAAACTTTTCAGGTTGTATCAGTTTCAAATCTCCAACCTTTATACCCAGGAAATTTAATACTTCAACATCCCCTGGTGGCTAACTTAGCACATATAAAGAACACTGATAAGAAGAAATATCAGAATATAAGTTCTGTATTCAAAAATATAAACTTTGAAACTAAAATTAAATGACTTAAAGATGATTTCGGGAGAATACTATCACAAAACTGTTGACAGCAGCAACACGAAATTCACACAGAAAGAGCTGAACAATCAGATACGATCGACACACTAGATGTACCGTCCGGGTATACCTAACAAGAGAGAAATAGGAGTATCCATCGGTCCTAACGAAGGCTTAGTCTTTAAACTACCATAACTTTTATTTTAGGGGGCACTGTACCGAGCAGGAAGCATTATTCTACTCAATGTAGTTTATCATTTGTACATTCAAAGATACGTTACAAATCCATTCTTGATTACTATATTGTAGCGGTATTGTGTGTACTTTGGCAAAATTTTCGACATTCATTGCTACAAAGGTTAGATCGGCAGATAAGAATGTATTTCGGGTAATACCAGCCATTTTTGTTGTTTGTATTGGACAGATGTTTTTAGTTTTTTACAGCGCTGTTTGTTCCACGATGGAATAATTAAAGCGTTAGCATGGGGATTTTTATTACTCGTGGCATGGTACAACCATATCCCTGGCCTTATCTGATTCGCGTAAATAAAATGCAAATAATAACGCAAAACCAGCGAAATTTATAGCTCATAGCAAAGGGGTAGATTTTGCGGTGCAATAGTACTTAATAAAATGATTGTTCTTATACAGTTAGGGTCGTCACTATATACGTTATTAGTATGCTATCAACAGTTTGAAATAATTTATGAATTATATGAAGATATCTAAGTCAATTTTCTAGTATGTAGGCTACTAAATTCAGAAACATGACCACATACACTAGTTTGTAATGAAAAGCAAATAACAATTGCAGTAGTCCGAAAAGCTTTACTTATAGATGCTCAAAAATGTAGCCATATGTAACGTTTCATTTGATCACTAACTGTTCCCATATTATTGTCCAGTCAATGTAAATCACATCGTATTATAATTGATTGAATGCCTTTGGTTTTACAGATGCAAAAGCATCCGCTTTAACGCATAAATACTTAAAAGTGCATAGATAATGCAAGTAACGCCTTGGTTCAACTTCTCCGTTCGATATTGGAAATACATAAACCCCGTGTATATACATACATATGTAAGTGTACACATATTTCGATTTCTTCATTCTCTAGGATTACACATGTATATACATACATATAATGCATATGTATATACACACGCCTAATGCAAAATCTTAAACTTCTACGGGTAAGCCTTATAATTTACTACACCATCACGAACTATCTGAAATATAGAACACATAACGCAATAAACAATCGATAAGTCTCACATGAGTAACTGTCATTGCAATAAATATCTGATACGAAACCAACAAAATGACAGTAAAGACAATAGTGCATTGCGCATTGTCACCATAAAACCTGTATTTTTAAACTTACTTGGTTGTATATATTTCGATACAGTATGTATTCGTACGTTTAACGTATCAAAGTGCCTATTTCCTGAAGTGCCGATAAGTGAAATATGTTTACCTAACCCTTGAAGATAACTGAAAATAATTCATATTTATAACCAGTAAAAATTATTTATCGAAAATAGTTATAATAATAATATATATATATATATTACATATACATGCGACTTAGTTACAGAATAGTAAAAATCTTCTCTTGCAGAATTCCATAAAAATATTCTATACACAGGTTCCAAACCTAGAAAGTAAAAGGCAACATAACAGTAATAAGTGCGGCATCGGTTGAGTAATTGACATTCTAAGTTACATTAACTATTTTGTTTCAATTGATGCTTGTTGGCTTGTTGTTGTTGTTGTTGATCTTTCTAACTACTCCTTCATTAATCGAATGAACGAACGAAGAACGATGACACTTAGGAAGTAACAACAACACCGGCAGAAGAAATAGAGATCTACTATGAACTACAAACAAACGTCATGAAGAACCCATTAGAAAAATAAAATCAATGCTCAAAACAGGATCTCAAACCAAACAAACTGTGACCTTCGTGAATGATGCCCTATGTTGTAGAATCAATAAATGCAATGACCGCCAAGCATTTTATATATGCAGCTATGCAATAATCGAGCACTATAAAGAAAAGGTGTGTGAGAGTTCAATAATATTCTGGGTTGGTTTGGCATACGAGACTTAAAAGAAAAAGATATACGTTCGAAAATGGATATTCTCAGCCAGTACGTATATGTTGAGGCATTATAATATATGTATATGCTGCAGTAATGATTTCAACATTGTTATTATCTTTATAGAATGAAACGTGGTGTGTTGGAACGAATCTTACAGCTTTCAAAAGATAAGCACCATCCATTTTCAATAACGATTTCAAAAATCTGCGTTGCCCACCCTCAATCACCTACTGATGGCAATTGTAACAAGGATACCACACTACGGATAAATATTTCAACTCGTCAGTCACACATGTAAAAATCGTGTGTTGAGCAAATATACATCAGTGAAATACGTCGACGAGCGCATGCTGAATCCCGGCATTACAGAAACAACAGCGCAAATCATATTGATGTATGACACAAAGGACAACTGAGAAGTAAACAACATGCTTGGGTTTCGAACATCATTTCTAAGTGGATATACACTGCCTATCACATTAGACTATGGTGTCGAAATTTTTCTGCCAGTGAAAGATGAATAGGGGAGAAGTAGGATCTTGTTAAACAAACCCTGCAGGTACATAAACTTTATGGAGTTAAGTGTGAGCAACAATCACAGAAGTACAGGATAGACAGTCGGCTATTCATGACAAATCGGAAAATTTTCTATCCCAACCTTCTCAATACCGCCTGAGTGGGAGACATACTATACCTGGCGTCGAAATATGTCAAGGATTACTTGAATGCAGTTTAATAAAAAGATGAAAACGAAAACAATGCTCTCATAAATTGTTACCGTTAAAGAAATTAAATACGTTTTATCAAAGTTAATCGACTCACATCTGGCCACTGAATGGATTTGACTCTGGAATAAAGATAAATCTTATCCATCTACCAATAAGTATAACGTACTCCTGCAACATTATATAAAATCCTAACCGAAATATTGAGAGAAAGAATATATGCTCATATCGATAAAAGCAAATTCTTATTAAAAAAAAAAACAAAAATAATGCAGGTAACAAGCTTCGGATTGTAACCAGCTACTCATAGTACTTAAACTTAAAAGAAATACAAGTTCTACTTCTGCGCGTTTCTAATTCGTGATTGATACAATGTTTATTCATATATAAAATAAAAATAATGTTGGCACCAGAAATCAAGATGAAAATATCCAAAAGCGCATAATAACGAAGAGGAGATATTTTTAAAGGAGGTAGACTTAGTACATTATGATTCTAGATAGCGTTAGAGGCAGTTTCTGCGGTCCTAAATAGCAAAAATATTGGATATAATTGTTGATTCTGTTCTGTCAGGTTTGACAAACTGTATTTGTAGTTTGATTAATTGACAAAACGGCACGTTTAAGTGAAATCCAAAGAATAGAAACTTTAATGATGATTGTTTTCGGAGACAAGTCCCGGACACAAGAAATCTGTGAATTGTTCAATAATGAGTGCCATGATCGCCTTACTACACGATCAACAGTAACTAAGACGCAAATCTAGGGACTTGGCTCCCGTAAGAGATAGCTTTACAAAAGATCGTCCGGCAATTTTAGAAGGAAAACAGTTTGATGTATTAACATCTCAATAAAACCCACACAAAATCCGTACAAAACGATGATTTTGGCAGGAGAGTTGAATGTGGTGGCATATTGATGTACCAATGTAATAACAATCTGAAATTTTCAAGACACATAATTTTCTCCGACGTAGCGGCCTTTGCCTAAACGGGTTTGTCAATAGGCAAAATTGTACTTCCTGGGCACCTGAAAATCCGCACTGATAGAAGGATAGACATAATTCTGATAAGAAATCAAAGTATGGACAGGAATTGTCGGTAATTCAGTCATAGGCTCGTTTTTTACTGAGAATGCATTAAATGGTGAAAATTGTTTGCTATTACTGCTGCGAAACATAATACCCGCAATTGTTTGCTCTCCATCGAAATGCAGAACACACCTTCTTGTCGTATAGCGCCTTATGGTTCCAGCAGGATGGTGCATCGCCACATTATTTTCTAACCATTCGTAATAACCGTCATCCATTTTCCCGAACAAGTGGATTGATAGGCAAGAAGCATTTGGATAGCCAGCAAGATTTGAAGACTAAGATAACCGAGGATATCAAGTTTGTAACTCCTCAAGTATTAAGTAATGTCATAAACGAATTTGAACATCGGCTTGCTCATTTTCTACGTGTAAATTGTATGCAGTTTAAACATTTAATCTGAATAATTTTAAATTTGTTTGTAACTTGACTTTTTAGTTAAACTTTGTAGTGAAGTATATCCAAAATTTTCTTTCTCAAAAATATTGTTATGTAATCTATCCCAGAAATCATCGTTCTGTACGCAGAAAAACATTCTCTTCCTAATGGCGCTATAAATATGGGTTACCATTTAAAAGAGACGGATGTGGCGTCATATCTGTGATATTAATGACGTCAAAAAATTATTTTGTAAATACTTGCGCCGTTAAAAATTAAAGTTGACGTGTCCGATCTCTATTGCTTTCACTTTTTACAGGTTTTGTTGATTTTGTTTCAACCTATAGGTTCATACTTCAAACAATGATAGTCGTCATATGTTTCCCTCCAACAAACTAACCATGAGTTTGATTTACCAGACAGTAGCCGGTGCACTCTTGCATTTGTTAGCTAGTCGGAAATATCGCCTTTCCTGGGCGATAGATCGACAGAAGAATGCCGTTAGTATTTCACTAATAATGAATTAATACATATTTTTGGTACCGTTTCCTTGTCCCATCGTCATCTCCGAAATGCACAAATACAAGTCACTTCTTTAAATTTAGAGCAAGGTAAAACTAGCTCGAACATGCATTAACATCAATCGTTCTTCCACGACCAAATAAATTTTAAAAAGGCCACTTGTCCAGTCTATAGAAATGTAAGCATAATTTAATCTACAGTATATTCAACGCTTCTAGTAGAAATAATACTAATGGTAACAAAAACTATCAGCAATTGTCGTAATAACAATAAAAGGTATCCTACTTAAAATAGCATTCCTAATGTATAAGAGATTGAACCCTATTTATCTAAAAGTGATGATAAATCTAAATCAGAAAGGCAAATATTCTTTAAAGTTATTGATAAAACTGTAACTTCCGTCCTTCGTTGAGCCAAACGAATCAAAGAAGTTTTTGATTACATTTGGGAAGACATGGTAATTAAATCAAAGTTAAACAATAAATAATTTGGAGAAAGAAATACATTAATTTGATTCTCATTGTATCAAAGAAATCTTATATTTTTTACGATATTCGCTACACCAATTGTGGTTTGCCCTGTTTTCCATTCGCTAGGTTTGCCTCTACACACTTACATATGTTACTAAACACTTCCAAAATGAAATGCTTTTTTAAAAATCAATTGCATTGGAATAAACGACAGATTGCCGACGGAACTTCTAAGTTTGTTGTTTATAACGTTGAAATCAATTATTATGGCCACGTGGTACAATATGACGAACATAGGTTTAAAAGAACGAGTGCCGACAAACAACAAATTGTAATCACATATGAACTGTTGACCCTAATATAATACAACAAAGGAACGTAATACGACTTCACTCAACCTCTATGTATCGTCGTATACTGGTGAAGGAATCTAGTACGAACATACAAAGGTAAATGTGCAATAGCGTATTACATCGATTCCTTATTGTTCCTTGCAATAAGAGTTCAATTTATGTTAATAATTTTTACAGCTGTCGTTTAAATAATTTGCAACTACATAATTACAATGCAAATATTTAAACATTTTGTGATTACCTATAATGCCATATTTTAATCGTAACTGCTACTAGATAACAATTATTACTTGCCGGTCGAAAGAACGCTTATGTCAAAGGCAAAATAGAAATAGAACTGTTTTATAATATCATTTATATAAGAGTTATAGTACGATAAAGCTCTAGGAACTACATATACCACAAGCAAAATTAATTTCAAGTACCATATGCACACAATACTGGCACATATGAAATTTCAGCGTATCATGCAATAGTTTTATATTTCCATATTCTTTCATGATGGGTTTCCGCGTTTTGGCTTTGTTGTTCTTGCTAAAGCTTCAGTACTTAATACTTCCTCTTGTCGATGTAATCGTATTGGAATATTTTTTGTCTAAACTAATCAAACTAGAAACAAACGCTGGTGCTGATCGCGACCGTAGTAATCAAAGTAATAATAAAACAGATATATTTGAAACTTTCCTGAATAATCTTTTATTGCATTTGAAGTGTAGCATTAGAATATATTGATACAAGCAACCCGCCTTTTTCCTTTTTGGGAAATAAAATGCCATTGTTGAATTTGAAACGAATTCAAACTGTGAGGACAAAAGTACACGATTAAGCTTTGGAAGAAGCTATGCTGAAACTTTCCTCTATTCCTTTTATTGGCAGCAACGTAAATCTAATACTGCTCTTTCAATTTCTTTGCAACTGACACCAGTTATTTTCGTTAAGATGGATGATGAATTCTAGTAAATTTGAACACAATAATGGTATGACAATTGAAATTATAGTGTGGTTTACTGCCAATTGTAATTGTTCTTTTCAGGTCGTATTGCAACAATCCAAATCAAATTATATCGCTAATGCATTTTACCTACAAATTCTTAGAGTAACAGAGTCAAGACGTACTAGAAGTTTTATTACCAGAAAACGTCAAACAAAGACAACGAATTCAGGTAGCATATTGTACAAAGGACAGCTCAACTAAAATTGGACTATACACAGTACGTAGCATAATAGCGGAAAACAAACGGATAATAGGTCAAAAAAGTCATAGTGCCAGGTGATATGATGTTGCTGAGAAAACTGCAAGGGTCGCATGCCACAGAGTAGATGCAAATAGGGAAAAAAGGAAAAATGATGGTGTTCGAAAAAATGACCGTACATAGCGGATTTGCGCAGCATGTACGTATGAAGTGAACAGCAGTATCTGATGGGCTTAAGAATTTCATTAATAATAATGCAAGGCACAGGAAAATAAGCGATTTTGCAAATGTCAACAGATTTCTCCATTACACTGATTGCTATACTTTTCTTTCGAATTTCTGTTTTATCAAAACGCAAACCATCTAGCAACGAAGCAATTTTATTTAGTGTCCGTCGATCAAGTTCATACACCGCTCATTATAATTTTATAATATGTTAGATAAATGTGTAAAAGAGCTACCAACAAAAACATTTACAGCAGAAATGAAAAGACTATTAGTAGAAAAAGCTTATTATAGTATTGAAGAGTTTCTTAGAAATTAAAAATTAGTACGACTACCTATTTCTTTTTCCTTTCTTGGTTTGTAAACACTGTTTTGACTTTCCTTTTGGCTTTTCCTTGGATTCGATGTTGGGAAATAAAATCTATTATTATTATTATTATTATTATTATTATTATTATTATTGCAAAATATATTGCAGAAGTTGAATAGGGACCTACTGAGATGACCTCAAAAGAAACAAACCAACGAACAGCCACTAACACGAAGAAGGTTCACAAAGACAACATGACGAGGTACTTTCCAGAATCAAAACTTTATTTTGGTGAATTGTAGAACCAACTTTCCTCTAGAACGTGGAATGGAAATGTTGAATATTTATTCCCGCAGTGGCGCTGATGAAGACTAAATATTATTGCAGATTTTGTAAAATTGTGTATAATAATTTGACACCGTCTAAATGCAGCTCTGGGTGAATTAATTACATTAAGCTAGGATTAAATTGATAGTGTCAAAAGACACAGGAACACGTTTATGACTAACAAAAAGAAAATGTCAACTTCTAATACATTGATATCGTAAATTATAGAGAAGAGAGGTCCTTAATTAGTGTAAACGCAATCTAATATTTATTTGCAAATAATTGTTGTTTGTGATGGCTACTTTTTGAATGTGTCAAGAATATGTTTATTCCTCCTTATAAATTCTAAAGCGTCCTGTTCACTGATCGACAAGATAGTAGTCAAAGGGGTGCAACTTGTACAGACCTTTCTCTCAGCTTCATCAACCCCAGATGCATACTAATATGTATCATAAATGGCAACAGCAAGATTAATTCCAAATTAAATTTATCCACAAATGCTAACATCTATTAAGTTATCTTACTGTCATGCGCAGAATCTGGGGGATATTCAAAAGAGAAATGTAATTGAGCTGACTGGTTAAAGTATAAAGAAAGTATAAATACGACGAGCTACCGAAGTAATCCAATAGAGAAACTTATTTTCTTCCACTTCGTAAGAGGATAATTTGCTTTTTTATTTAATATTAGTTCCCAATGGTTTATGTAAATATATTTCGAAGAGATATTATAAATCTTGGGAAATAATACAATTTTTCACCTTACCCATATAAGTTTTGAATATAATACCTTTTATATCGAATTTCTAGGTTGGCTAGTTGTAATATTCTTTACACCGATAAATTTCAATAAAGTTCTAGGCGGTTAAGAATGTGATCTAGTTACTAAAATACATATGATAAATGTGTCATCATAACTCATTGTCGATCACCGCGAAAGTTATTCAGAGGTCACTTGGAATAAAAGCCAAGTTGTAATACGACCACCTTAACGTTAAGGGTTAGAGGGTAAGGTGTACGTTACTGAACAAGGACCAAAGATAGTAGTGTAAGGGACTGGCAAGGAGTATGAGGTTGGGTTGTTCGAAAGGTGGCCACATGCTAAGGGTAGTAGTTGCTTACTGCTTCTAATCAATAGATTCATATACGACCGTATCAGCATGCACACACATTGCTGATGCCGCTACACGTACAGGAGGAGGAGGAAGAGGTTACGGAGAGTCTGGACCCAGGAAACAGGAAGGACCAGAGAGGCGTAGGTTCGAATAAGGAATTGATTGCACAGTACTATACTGGCACATACACACGTATATACCGCTACTACAAGCATACCAACGGAAGGCACAAGAGAAACTCCCCGATTCTCTTCTCTCTTCACCCTCTCCTCTCTCCTACACACTCTCGACATACTGAATATGTACAACTGCTCGGGGGTTACTGAACATTCGAATTCTCTTTTGTACGGACCTCTATTTGACTCTCTCGGTCGTCGGTCGCAGGATGGCACGTCTCCCTTCTCTATTCTCGGACACATCTTAGAATATGTTAAATGATTCCGTAGATTATATAGGATTCTGTCCAGAAATGCTAATTTCGGTTGATGTCCCTACGCGGTAATGTCAGCTCTTGATTAGGGTTGGGTCGGCGTGAGGCGAATTTTTTAAATTATTGAATTCGAACCGGTACATGCATATATTTGATTATTAATCAGCAATCATTAAAATACAAGTCACAGATAGAATACAAATTAAGACACGTAATTCTATTATAGAAATATATACCATGACGGAGAAGAGATTTTTTACTAGAAATTTACAAGATTTACTATTGTGCTCGCAGGGCTGATAGGTCATTAATTAATACCTAATTCAACTGTGTCCATTACTTCCGATCAAATTCCATCGCTTTCAATTCACTAATATTAACATTAATACATAGTAGTAGCTATTTTGCTGCACGTATAAAGGCTAACTGTAGGATACATTTCATGCAAGATATACCGGGTGTTAAAGAAGTTTTATCGGGTATTTTACCCACAGATAGTACTGATCGAAATAAATAAAACAAAATTAATGCGGATCCGCAACTCATCAACAATTATCGGTAGCTATTAAAAAATAAATAGTAAGTAATGTAATTTTTAACCAAAAAGTTACTGTTATATACACCAGAACCTCTACATGTTCCCCTTCTATTGTTAGACATTTTCGGCATCATATCTTTTAAAAATCTCCGAAGTCGTACGTAGGTATAGATACTTCCTATTTGTCTCTAAGCTCTTCTAGTGAATTAATTGGTTTTGGATAAACTAAAGATATTAAATATCCCCATGCACACAAGCTACCGACGTCAAATCAGGAGACGTTGGCGGGCATGCAGCAGGACCCTCCGTGCTATCCATTGATTATTAAAATTTTCGTTTTATTTAAAAAATAGTAGAATAGTAGAATTAGTAGAATGTATGAATGTGTCGCTAGAATTTGATACTTACGATACAATATACACACAGAGAAACAAGAATTTTTAGACAATAACGATAGTCCCTGAATCAGTTGGTTTAGAATGGAGAACCAGGAAAGGCAGTACTCAGGCTCTGTAGACTTTATTGTAATAACCTCTACGAGTTTACAAATCAGCTTGAGAGTCATATCTTCCTTAATGAACCCTCTCTGACAGGACACGGCTTACATCTTTAAGTTCCAGATATCTGCCCGTTAAGTATAAAAACCTGCTCTTAAGAGTAAAACGTCACATCGGCATACTAGGTGCCTAGTAGCGTCATCTGCTTCGCAACAACTCAGGTTCCTTGCTGAGGGTGGTTTTATACTGATGGTAGTTGACCGTCTAATGTTTGGTACGGACATCCCTGAGTCGACTCTTTAATGTTAGAAGTTTTATGGACTCATTGCAATTCGTGAATACTTCTGTCACACTGCTTGAACCTTGTCTGCTATTGCCATTTAGATCCGAGCCTTACCTTTACTGCCCCTCTTAGTCAACTCATTTATCTTCTTATTTATTTCGCCAAGTATTAAACCACAGAAGAATGTGCACTATAAGTTGAGTTTCAGACGACAAAGCGTATGGACGTGTGTCGAACACCCGGCAATAAATAATTCGTTTAACGAATCTTATTACGATAGTGTTCCGATTAATTTAATTTAATGTGTACTAATGAACCGCGAGCAGAACAAAATAAAATATAGTTCCAAAGTGGATAAAATGAAGTGAAAACGCAATCGAACAATCGAAATGTGGAGTACTGACCTCCAATAACATATCCACGGGTCGAACGTACTATCAAGGGAAAAAGCAAGCGAATTTATTGGACGGGAGAATATACGAGGGGTATACGTTCTATCGTATAAGTTCTATCTAACAGATCTGAATTGGGACAGCGAAGATTACACATCATAATATTTAAGGAGTAACATCATTGGAAAATACCACAAGGAGAACCAGAGAGAGGGGGATAAGATGAGTACTTTCATAGATATGATCTGAGAATTGATGAGAGATGTAAAGGAGATTACACAGAGCAAGAAAAATACCAACAAAAATTGAAAAAACTAAATAGCGAAAATGAAGCACTGAACGAAGAAAACGAGAAAATTAAGAGAATGAGTACTATAGTTCTGGGGATAAATAAATTGGAGAAAGCATATATATGAAACAATATTGTAATATCGGGAGTGAAAATGGAAACCGAAAACGAACTAGACCTGTGAACTGGAATGGAAAGTTGTATAGAGGAAAGTATAGATCAAAGAGGTGACAAAAATGGGAGAATTAGTATACAAGATTAAAATGGAAAAAACAAGAGATAAAGTAGCTGTGATGAGAAATAAAAAGAAATTAAGCAACCGGCAACAGAGAATCTATATAAGTAATGAATTAACACGGTCAGAACAAGAAATACAAAACAAGTAGAGGAGGAGAAGATAATAAATAAGATAAATAATAAGAACGAAGCAAGTAACCAACATGGATTTGGAAGCTTAAATGAGGCAAGAAATACAACGGAAAGGAAATTAGAGAGAAACATGAGAGAAAAAGAAAAAGGAAAACAACATAGTAAGATGAGACTAGGTACATGGAATGTGAGAAGTGTGAAGCGGAAGGAGGAGGAACTGCTAGAGGAAATGATCAGACATCGGGTGAAAGTGCTTAGAATCACCGAAACTAAGAAGAAGAGAACAGGTATAAAGAGAATACATAAAAGATATTACATGTTTGTGATGGGAGTCAAGGAGACGGTGTGAGGGGGATTAATACTAAAACCAGATATATTGAAGGACGGGATAAACTAAGAATATATTAATGTAAGATTGCTTAAAATAGAAATAAAATTGTCTGACAAGATATGGACCAAGGTAGTGGCATATGGAGAGAATCTGAATGCATGCAAAGAGGAGAAAGATAAATTCTATGGGAAACCACAGAGAGCAATAGACGATGGCTCAGAAAATGAAATGATTATGGAAGATTTAAATGGTTGAGTAGAAAACCGGAATAAGAGTATGAAAGGGTACTTGGGAAGAGAGGGAGAGCAATACAGGAGTAATAACGGAGAAATAATAATAGAAATGAGCATAGAAAACAATTTAGAGATTACAAATACCAAATAACACTAACAGGTGTGCCTGCAAAAGTACTTACAGGAGTAATCAAAAAAGGAATTGGAAACAAGATGATAAACATGATAGAGGAGACATAGCGCGGTGTTAGATTAGGGAAAAGCACCCAAAACGTAATGTTTACGGTAAGACAAGTAAGTGAAACTCAAAAAAATAATCATCAATAAAAATAAGAAAGTACGTATCTGCTTCATTGAAAAAGTGTTCGATAGAATGAAGATTGAAGATATACTGAGAGCCCATGGAAAAAAGAGATATACAAGAAAGGATTATTGAAATAATGGAAACTACCATATGTATAGAAACAATAACAGAATAGTAAGAACCAACAATAAAGAATCAAGAAAATTTAAAACAAAGGTAGGTGTTAAACAGGAATGTATTCTAAGCCCCCTTCTAGGTGTTAGATGAGGCAATAACAGAAGTAAAGAGAGACACGAGGACACTAAACTTGGAACATTGGAAAATGGAACAAGTGGATGTGAGCGAATTATTGTTCGCGGATGATATGGTTATCGCAACGGATTCAGAGAAGAGCTGGCAATACAATATAGTAGTTATAGAACAACAACTAGACAAGATAAATATGAAAATAAATACAAAGAAGAAAAAAGTAGATAAGATATGGCTGCACTGAAAGTAAATAGAACGAGTGGAGAGTTTTAAAAATATGGGATCCATAATCGAAAATAATGGAAGAATCGGAAATAAAATTAACGACTAAATAGGACAAGCTGCATATGATGAAAGCGACATTTTTGGGAAGAAGGAAATACAGACAATAGTTAAAACGGATATAGAAAAAAAGTTGTAGGGCAATTATCTACGGTAGTGAAACATGGACTTTGACACAGAAATAAAAAACACGTTTGAATGCGTTGGAGATGAGGTGTTTGAGACGCATAGAAAATAAAACCACGGGAGACAAGATAAGGAATGGCATATTCAGAGAGGAATTACAAATAGCACTTATAGACGAAAAATACCGTAGGGCCAATTGAGGTGGTTGAGGCGGCCAAACTACCGGAAACGGGGAATAAAACGCGAGTCTCAGAGAAAAGTGAAAGGGGGAGACCCAGAAAAACTTGGAGTGACCGTGTGCGAGAAGAATGAAATGGGAAAGAATTGGGTAGACCACACAAGATAGAAAAGTATGGAGAGAAAAGTGTGAACAGCAACGTGAAACTCAACACAGCAATCATTATTAATAAAATATACAAATTTAAGGAGTAATTTAACATTGGTGAGGAGTGCCATGTACTAACCGAAAGTTTCGCTTATGTTTTCATCGATAACTTTACTAACTTTTAGATAAGATTACTTCAATATAAATTGTAGCATTCAATAAGAACCCATTTAACAATGAGGTTCCTCTCTTTATATTCTGAATGTTTCCAATATTTTAACTAAATACATATATGATACTTATTAGGGTGATCCTTATTTCTCAGCGTTCGATTATTTTTTACGGCACCCCATACAATAATTTCAATCCACCAAAAAATAATCCCTGTCATATTTGAATGCAGTGGGATAATGGCAACCCGTGCCCCTCGCCCGTTAAAAATGAGATTTGTTTAGATGTCAGCCCACAGGCATCAGACGAAAGTGTAGTCGGCGTTTCTCGTAATTTAACGTTTGACATGATAGCACAATAGTTTTGGTTACTTAGTACTACTTACGAAATTTTCCATAATAGCCAAAAAAATTATTTACGTCAAAACAAATACCTTATCGGAAATTATTTACAACAGATTATTGGAAGTAAGTTAGCATTTATAAAAGAAGGTATGAATATGCGATTTTACAGTCTTAGCATAGTAAAATTAGATGTGAAAAATTGTGCAAAATTGTGAATACATGATGTATTACTTTTCTGGTAAGAGTAAAGCTTTGCACTGCAAACCTATGTTTGTATAGAGCAGGGATGGGTAATCTTTTTTGATGCGGCCGCTAGAAATTTTATGCTACGAGTAATCTTAAAAATATGAATCTTTGTAGTATCCTTATGAAGCAAGTTTGACGGGTCGTGCTAATATGTAATAGACAAATTCAATGGCGGGACGGACAAATATTATTCGAGGACCACATTTGCTCGTGCCTGGTATAGAGAATAGTGGTCTTTAAGAATACAAAGAAAGACTGAGTGAATCTCACAAACACAGATAAGTAGCGTTTGTTTCAAAATGTAACGATCTCTGTAATATCTCTCACGAAAATACACTTACAATTATGACGAGTCAAGAAGACAAGCAGTCTTTTCAAACGCGGAAGATCGTGCACAGTTCATGGGCGATATCAACACGCCAAAAAGGAAAGGAGAGAAAAGCGGGAAGCCAAAGCATTGGCAAGAAAGCAAAGAAGTATTACTGGATTTGAAGGGGCGCGCTAGTTTTACAAATTATCAATTTTCAACTATTATTTATTCTTATCATTTTTACTCAAGCTTGGGAGTTTAAATGATAGAGTGAAAAAGAAGGATAATAGGAAGCTGTGATGAAGATAACAGAAATAATAATGGAGAAAAGCTGATAGTGTCCTGTATGTCAAATAATTTGATAATTACAAATACCTTTTTTCTGATACGATGATACACAAACACACCAGAGAAGTAAGGAGCAGAGCCGAACCTTCTATAATACACTATGTTATGATGAATAGAAAATTCCAAAGCGCAATAAAACATACTAGAGTTTATAGAGGAGCAGAAATTTACTTAGACAAATAAAAACCTAACCAGGTGATTGAGCCCAGAAATTTAAGGATGCAGTTAAGACTTAGAATGTAAATGGAAACAGTGTCTTAAATGTTAAACGGACAACAATTACGAGGGCCATGAAGAACAGCAAACTAAGGTGAAGGTAAAAGTAAAACGAGCAGAAGAGAAACCTTGAAAGGAATTCGGTCAAAATATTGAAAAAGTACGGTCGGGAAATCAAAAATACTAAGAACGCTCAGGAAAGAAAAGCAAAGTAATATAAAGCAGAGGAAAGATAAAAATTGAAAATAATAAGCGAGAAAGAAAAAGTGATAGTGAGATGGAAAGAGTATTTTGAAAAAATACTAAACCCGGAAATAACTGAATCTGACCTGGAAGAGGTCACACAATAAATATACAAAATCGGCAAACGAAAGATATCAGTAACCTACTAAAAAGAAGGAAAGCGACGTGGCATGTTGGCATTATAACACAAATGCTAAAGAATTTGGGCATGAAAGACATACAAGTAATGACAGTTCTAATTAACAGAATTTATAATGAAAGACAAATACCAAAACAATGAGAATTGTGAGTGTTATTTCTGATACACAAAAAAGAAGAGGAGGTTCAAACTATCGAAGCATTACGATACTAAGTCATGAATTAAAAATGTATGAAAGAATTCTAGAAAAAGGATTGAAAGTCATAATGGATCCACAGCTAAAATAATCACAAAGTGCTTTCCGGAAAGGTAAACCAGCTGACAATATATAGGTAATCTTCCTAGACATTGACAACGCATTTGAAAGCGTTCCCAGAAAACTAGCACGGAACAATTTAAAGGAAAGGACAGTGAAACAAGACTTTATGAACGGTATAAAAATCATATACAGTGGCACTATAAATAATATCAGAGCGGGAAATTTGAGCTCCAGGCAGTTTATAACTAAATAATTGAATGGTTCTTTTTAGTCCAATACTCCTCACAGAAATGATCGATGGCATAACGAAAGGAGTCAAAAACAAAGTAAAGAAAATGACAGGGGCTACAAGAAGATGGACATAATAAAGTTACCGAAAGCGCCGATGATGTATACAGAGTGGCCCACCACCAGCGCCTCGGACTGTAGCTCCCAAACTAATAATTTTGTTTTAAATCTTTTTGGATAAGATGGTATACATTTATAATGGCCATAATTAGAAAATATTGTCATTTATACAGGGTGCTCCAACAAAGCGCTAAGTATCAAAGTTATGTTCTTTCTAAATGGAACAATATACATTTTTACATTTTTCAAATTGTATAGGAAAAATAAAGGTGAGTTACTTCAATGTTCCATATACCTATCGTTAGCCGTCTTCGAAGTATTTGAGGATTTTCGAAAAAGTAAAATGTTTTGAAAATGGACATAACAGACAAACTAATTGAAATTTTCAAATCATGTTTTTAGCCTTGATTTGGTATATCTTGAGCTACTTATTTTCAGGTATGTAATATTACAATAATGTACAGGGTGATTCCATAGACCGGCTTTATTTGTCTCACCTTTAATAATGTATAACTTTGTTATTTCAAATGGAACATCCAGTATATTTTCAGACTCGGAGAAAGGTTTTGTCAATTCCTACCCAAACTGTATTAGGTTTCCCTATACCTATCTCTTGTGATTTCGGAGATATTTGAAGATATTTCAAATTTTACCTAGATTGAAATTAAATCGAAACTGCTGAATTTGGAAATGCAATTGTTTTTATTTCAACGATCTGAAAAAGTTGCTAATGAAACACATATGTCTTTAAATGATAAGTATTATAATAAATGTTCTACATGACCGCCATTTTCCTTTATGCATATTCTAATTCTCTCTTCAAACGATCTTCTAACCCTTCTTAACATTTCCGGAGTAATGGTAGCAAATGCATTTGTTATTCTGATTTTCATATCATCCGGCGTAGTTGGTGTCGAATTGTACACAATACTTTTTACATATCCCCATAAGAAAAAATCTATGCAAGTTAAATCGGGTGATCTGGGTGGCCATTTACAGGGTCCTTGTCTTCCAATCCACTTATTTGGGAACATTAAATTTAAATAGTTTCTAACATCTACGTGGAAATGTGCAGGAGCCTCGCTTAACTGCAGCCACATTTTGTCTCTTGTAAATAAGGGAACATCTTCTAAAAGAGTCCAGAAATCTCCTTGTAAAAATTATAAAAAACGGTGCCCATTCAATCGTTCGTCAAAAAAGTAAGGTCCAATTACATAGTCACCAATAATTCTCGCATAGACGTTTAAACTCCAGCGATTTTGGTGATCAACAGTCTTAAATATGTGTGGATTTTCTGTATCATAATAATGAAAATTATGTCTACATACTAATCCATTATTATGGAAGGTAAATTCATCAGTGAATAAAATATATTCAGAAAAATCCTCCTCTTCTTCAACACGATCCAGAGCCCACAAGCAAAATTCCAATCGATGGTCAAAGTCCATCCCATATAAATGTTGATGTATTTGGATATGATATGGGTGATACTTGTGTTTTTATGATCCTCTGTACACTAGATCTACTTATATCGGTTTCTTGGGTAATATTCCGTGACCTGGTACTAGGATTTTCAGCAATTGAACCTAACACTAGAAATTCATTTTCCTCGTTGTCAACGACTGATTTCCTTCTTTTTCGTTTAGAGTAGGAAGTATTACCTGTCTGTCGAAACCTTGCGAAAAGTCTTTCAAAAGCCTGCCTTTCAGGATGTCTTCGTTCAGGATACTTTTGCGCATAAACTCTGCTAGCCAAAAAACAGTTTTCATGACATTCACCTATGGTCAAAATCATATCCACTAGTTCTAGGATAGACAAATCCATCATTGTAAAAATATCTCAAATAAAAGAAAATAACACTTCAATTATTTCACAAGCTCTTTTTAAATTTCTCTAATAGTAGTTATGTACCATTATCAAAGAATAAAGTATACTAAACTAAAGTAAAATTGTGCTGACATATAAAAGGTATGTCATTATGACAATTTAATAGCTGTGTCTAGTAGTAGGCTGTTTTTTAACTATGAGGAACGCAAAAATTATTAAAATATGTACGAAGGGGTTATAATTAATGAAGGAATACAATACATAGCGTAAAATGGCGATCATGTAGAATATTTATTATAATACTTATCATTTAAAGGCATATGTGTTTCATTAGCAACCTTTTCAGAGTGTTGAAATATAAAACAATTGCATTTCCAAATTCAGCACTTTCGATTTAATTTCAATCTAGGTAAACTCAAAAATATCTTCAAATATCTCCGAAATCACAAGAGGTAGGTATAGGGAAACCTAATACAGTTTGGGTAGGAATTGACAAACCTTTCTCGGAGTCTGAAAATATACAGGGTGTTCCATTTGAAATAACAAAGTTATACACTATTAAAGTTGAGACAAATAAAGCCGGTCTATGGAATCACCCTGTACATTATTGTAATATTACATACCTTAAAATAAGTAGCCCAAGATATACCAAATCAAGGCTAAAAACATGATTTGAAAATTTCAATTAGTTTGTCTGTTATGTCCATTTTCAAAACATCTTACTTTTTCGAAAATCCTCAAGTACTTCGAAAACGGCTAGCGATAGGTATATGGAACATTGAAGTAACTCACCTTTATTTTTCTATACAATTCGGAAAAAGCAAGAAATATATACTGTTCCATTTAGAAAAACATAACTTTGATACTTAGCGTTTTGTTGGGGCACCCTGTATCAATGAAAATATTTTCTAATTATGGCCATTATAAACGTACACCATCTTATCCAAGAAGATTTAAAATAAAAATTATTAGTTTGGGAGCTACAGTCCGAGGCGCTGGTGGTGGGCCACCTGTATACATATATGTATATACATATGTATATGCGGGAAACGAACATCTTCAGAAAAATGTGAACTTGTGGAAAGCGGCACTTAAAAGGTGAAACCTAAAGAATGTGGAAAGGACAAAGTTAATGGTCATCGAAAAGGCTCAAGGAATTTAACAATACGGCGAACCGCAAGCACAACAAGTGGAGACACTTAAATATCTGGAGACCAAGATACACAAAGACGACAGAAATAAAGCAGAAATAAATGGAAGAATAGAAAGTGCATTAAAACTGTACTATGTATTAAGCCAAACATTTTTCCATAAAAAGAAGTATCTAGAGAAACAAAATTGATCGTCTACAAAACTATCTTCAAACCTATCCTATCTCGACGTATGGAGGAGCAAGTTGGGTCCTGGCAAAGACAACAAAAAGAAGACTACAAGCAGATAAGGTGAAATACTTGGGGGTAATGTTGGGAGTCACCAAAAGGGAGAGGATTCAAAATAAGGTTAGCAGAGAAAGGAATGCATAATAGGTAAAAATCAATTAAAATTGTTCGGCCACGTAATACGCATGCCGAATAAACAACAAGTAAAAAACAATGGCAAGCATAACCCTTCCGGAAACGCAGCAATCGAAAGCCGAGGAAAACATGAAAAATGTAGTCCTTAAAGAGCGCGATTTAAATTGGCAAGAAGCAGAAATAAAGGCGAGAAGAAAACGAGCAAGGACAAAATTTGTTTATGATTAATGAAATGAAATGTAACTGACAATGAGCTTTATAGCTTAACACATAACGGTAATCATTCAGATTTTTAGATTAATAAATAAATAAATGTTCAAGCTTGGTTTTGTGCATTTATTGCTGTTGAAGCATCATATAATGATCCGCAACTTTTAGAAAAACTTATAGACTACCGAAATGGCAATGCTATCACATTCTGCGCTATTTTAAAAAATGTATTATTCACTTATGGTCTCCAAGCTATGGCACTTGTATTCTTGGATTAGACAGTGCTTGATGATACGGAAAATAAGATGATTGAAGTTATCAGTCTAGAAAAAGAGATATGAAAGTGTTGCGTCTAGTTCTAGATGCCCACGGTATTTTGGAGGTACTAGAAAAAGGAGATCGACGATTTCATATTTGTAGAAACAGTTTCCTCTTGATAGGTTCAAGGTATGGAAAAGAAGCTTAAGAAAATTTAAACATTTTATATTTATTGTCATTTACCGATGCTTTCTGAGATTGATATTGGCAGAATCGTTCTCTACAGATAGAACTTTATCTAAACACATAAGGTATTGGAGTAACTGCAATTCTCACTGCAGAATACCGAATCGACGGCAATACTTTCATAAAGCTAACTTCTTGTCTTGTTACTTACAATGGAATAATACACATTTTCTTATGGCACGGCTAATAGTGACAAGTACTTGAATATGCTATAAATCCTTTTAGTGATGATTTGGACATTTACCTCTTAATTATCAACAAAAAGGTTTCCTAGCACATAATGCTCGAATGAGCTGACAACTAAAAATTTGACGATTGTATTGGTAGAAGTGGTGCAGTTTTATGACCACCTGACTTAACAAATTCAAACATTAGCCTTTAAGGACGCAAAAACAAATGCTCTATCAAAAAAATATCGAGAAACCAAAGAAGTACTGAACAATAGAAATAGAGAGACTTTGACCTCTTTAACTAGCGACGCAATGCATATAAGCTACAATGAGTTACGCCAGAGACGTGAATCATGTGCTGATAACGATGAATAATTAATTTTCAATGTTACTTGATTTTATCGCGATCATTTAATAACATTTTAATTTAATATTCTGTGATTAAGACATCAATTGTTTGAATTGCACAATTTCTGATATCATATCAAGTTAACGTTTTTATTCCTCTGGCACTTTTCTCTGAAATCACAAAGAAAAAAGAATCTCTCTTGTGAGTTCAATCCGGGGACATACTGTATATAAAAAAGGAAGTAATTGATTAACCCAATTTCGAGCGATAGCTTTCGTTTTGCAATACATAAATTTCAAAAATAGTAGGAACTACTTTTATCATAAATTATCGCGAACACTACCCTTATCACCTGCATTTAAATTCAGCGGTTACTTTCTCAATTATTGAAGCCAAGCCGCAGTTAAATATATATCGAAAATCTAATTTTGTTGGACGTTGTTCACTGACAGCAATTCGTACGTTTGATGGTCGTATAGATTATGAATGCCGAAGACAATAATCGATATGTTTAGTTTAAGTTAAAGCCAACTCGTCCATGCCCGGGCTGTCAGCGAGTACAAGTCTGTATGTAAATTAGAAACTAAGATCCTGGGCTCGCAAACCGACCTATCCTGGTCTTATCAAGTCCTGCCGGAGTCACACACAAGGACGGCAGGTCCTGTCAGAACCCTACTCTCTACGTACGTCTTCTTAACTATACCCGGTCTCTAGTTGTTCGACCGTTCCAACTTTGCACCAACATGTGTCTTGAAAGTTTTAATAATTTACATTTTGTCCACAACAATAACATATATAACAGAAACTTAAACAAAGCGTGTATGAAACCTATTTCCAACGTTTACGCTATCAATAATGTATTGCTTATTATAATTAAGCAGGTATGTGAAAATACTCGCTTTAGTACACTCGACACCAGGTCTTCTAAATTTTAGCTTTCCAAATTACATTGGGACCGTATAGTGCAGTAGTAATATCTTTTGCATTTAGTCATGTATAGGCCTCATAAAGTACCAATATAAAAATAAACATCTCTGAAATACAAGATTCAAAGGCCATTTCATTAGCTGTGGTAAATTCGTTAGAATTCCTCGAAGCTAACCTATTGAGATCAGATGTAGTACTTACAAGAAAAGGCTGTTTTTATTTATTGCACCAAACTTTCAGGCTTCTCTTTCTCCTCTACTATATTTCTTCCACTCTTTTCTATTCACTGCTAATTCCTTGGCATCCCTCCACCATCTCCGCTCTAATACTTCTGCCACAATTGCTGCCCACTGCCTTCTTGGTCTACCGCATCTTTTCTTGTCGTTACTTTTTGTTTCCCAGATTTTCTGAACTAGCACTTCTTCGCCCATTCCCTGGAAGTGTCCCCAACAACACAGCTGTCTTTCTTCAATGTAGTTTTCCAATGTTTCCATTCCCAGCTCTTCTCTTATTGTTGTATTTCTTATGCGGTCCTTTCTTGTTACCCCTTTAACTCTTCTTACGAATTTCATCTCCATTGCCTGCATTCTACTTTTTCTTTTTTCGCCAGATTCCACAATTCACTCCCATATACTAGTACCGGTTTGTAAACTGTTTTATATATATTTAATTTTGTTTGTCTGCTTCTTTTTTATTATTTACGAGAACTTTGTTTATTACATAACTAACATAAAATTAATGTAGTTACCGGTTTAGTTGATCAAGCGGTTAGATTAGCTAATCCTGAATTTAGGGAAAAGAATTTAAACAAAGTTAAAGAAATCTTAGATAAAAATAATTATCCAAATAGTTTTTATCAAAAAATAATAAAAAATAGAATTAACAAATTATATAATAGAGGAATTAAAAATAATAGCAATAAATCTTATAACGCTATTCCTTATAAAAAAGGTTTAAGCGAAAAAATAAAAAAGAGTTTAATAAAAACAACATAAACATTACTTTCATTCCAAATTATAGTAACAGATCTCTTTTTACTAATACTAAATCTAAAATAATTAAACAAAATCAAAGTAATGTAGTTTATAAAATAAACTGTAAGGACTGTGATGGTTGTTACATCGGTCAGACGAAACAATATTTAAAGAAAAGGTTGTATAGCCATAAGTATTCTTTAAATAATGATTTTGGTGCAATGACCGCTGTAACAAAGCATTACAAAGATCTTGGTCATTACTTTGATTTTGAAAACATAATTATATTAAAAACAGAGAATAATTATAAAAAAGACTAATATATGAAATAATAAATATACAAAAAGACACTAAAACTATTAATTTCAGAACCGATATTCAAAATTTAAGTAATGTATATAGCAATTTGTTAAAATGACATTTGCATTTCTTAAGAAGGAAACCTTTGGCTAGGTTTTTAAATTTGGGTTTTCCCTAGTCCTTGAACAGAATTGTTAAGGTTTCGACAAAGATTTTTGATATAGGATTTTACTTAATTTGCATGTATGTTTACACATTAATTTAGTTTTTATAATTTATATATATATATAAAAGTTTGTTACACATCCTCTATATCAAGAAATCCTAGTCATTAGTCATTTTGTTGATAGTTCCCAAATGAAAAACATGTTTGTTTATATATTTATCTAGTTATATTTTCACTGAAGAAGGTATTCCGAAAACGTTTGTAAACGTTCTGAAAATATAACTATCGTTCAAACCAGCCTTGTTTTATTGACCTATTAGTGGTAGAGATCTATCATATAAGATAAGTATAAAAAGGTCACGAAATATATATATATATACATTTAATTTATTACATAATACAGTTTATTAGTTTTTCTATTCTATTGTGTATGTCCATTTCATGCTTGCCAATTTCCTCCAATACTACGCCCAGGTATTTATACTTTCTTACTTGTTCTATTTCTACTCCCTCTATCTTTATCTTCACTTTCTCCTTGTTCTTACTGACCGCTGGTATTTTCGTTTTATCCTTACTCAGTTTCATTCCGTCCTTTTTCAAAGTTTTATTCCACGTTACAAGGTTTTCTTCCAATTCTTGCGCACTTCCTGCTATAATGCCTACATCATCCGCAAATAAACTTCCTCACAAGTCTATTCTTTCAAGTTTTTTATATCCTACATTTATCGGCCTACTTCTTAATTTTGCTTCTTTTACTATGTTATCCATATATATTATGAACAACAGAGGGCTCAGTGCTCCACCCTGTCTAACCCCTTGTACCGTAATAAATATTTCTGATACCATATTATTTCTTATCACACAATTCACATTGCCCCCATACACACTTTATATAAATTTTTGTATTTTTGTTTACCCTTTTCCTTGTTAACGCTTCCCAAATTTTCGCTCTAGGTACCTTATCAAGAGCTTTCTCCATATCCATAAATGCTAGGTAAACTGTCTTCTCTGCATTCCACTTCTTATTTATTATTTCTTTAATTATAAAAATATGCTCCTGTATACTACGGCCTCTTCTGAATCCACTTTGTGAACTATCTAATTTCTTCTCGACTATTCTCCATAGTTTTTTCTTTATAATTTTTTCATAAATATTAGTTGCTGTACTTAACAGTGTTATTCCTCTATAATTGCTGCACTCTTTACTATTTCCCTTCTTATGTATCGGTAATATTAGCCATATTCTCCACTCTTCTGGCGTTTTTCTTCCCTCCATGCTTGTCTATATAGTTGCAGTAGCAACACTTTTCCCGTATCTCCCATGCATTTTATCATTTCGGTGGTGATCTTATCTTGTCCAGCTCCTTTACTATTCTCTAAACATTAATTGCCTCGTCTAATTCTGCTCTTGTTATTTCACTCTTTATTACTTCTTTAGCTATTTCTTCTATTTCTTCTTTTCCTTCATTTCTATCCTCTTCTTCTTGTTCTTGATATACTGCTGTTTCCTTTTTGACACTTAGCAGTTGTTGGTAATATTCTTTCCATCTGTTCATGATATCTTTCTCTTCTGTTAGTATTACTCCATCTTTTCTACAGTTTTTAGTTACTTTGTAAAACAATTCCTGATTTGCTTTGCCGCCCTTTTCCATCTTTTCTCCGAACTCTGTCCACTTCCTTTGGTTTTCTTGTAATACCAATTGTTTAACTTTACTTCATTGTTTTTTATATTCTTCGTAATTTGCTGTATTTATTATTATTTATTTAACTCTTTCTTTCATAATTCTTTTTTGATTTTAATTTCATCTATTATTTTTTTTGTTCACCATATTGTCTGTTTTTTGTTTTTACTTTTCCTACAAACTCCATACGTTGTTCTTGCTGCATTAATTACTATATTTTTAAATTTTTCCCATTTTTCTTCTAACTCAGAATTTAATGAAATCGATATTCGTATTATACCAAAGTAACCAGTGTCCACTAACCATGTTCCCCATTTCGTTGTCACCGATGTTGGTGCTCGTAAGAATCTGAAACAAACACTTTGATATTTGTTGGTTAATTCAAGCAACTTGAGGAACAGCATTTTTGTTTTGGCCAGTAGTTTATCGACGGTAGAAGTTTGGGTATACGTAACTGTAACTCTAATATAATCTGATTGATGGTATGAAATTTTTGCATAACTTGTACTAATCATTCAACGTTACCATATTGAAATCTTTTATTCCATAAAATTTCATTTCATCTACTGTCAACCATAGCCCATTCTTTTTTCCTTAGTTAGCAATATTAAGCGTAGTCCTGCTGTACCTGGTAGCTCTTTTACTCATCGCAAATTGTACATATCGTACAGCTTGGCAAGTCTAAGTTTGTGTCGAGAGTGTAAGCGTAATGGACGGTGGCTGTGATAATCACGGAACTTAGAGTTTGTTATTTCTCCAAGAAATTTAAAACGCAAACTTAGACGTGTCAAGTTGCAGATGCATATATCTTTTAGAACCAGTGAACCAGGAATTGACTTATTTTAGGGGTAAAATACGAAAATATAATAAGAGTTATGCCATCCTATTGAAAATAACAAAATTGATATAATAAAAAAGAAATATTTTTCCTTAGAAGACAAAAGAATATAGGTGTTGATGCCAAAGTTTGAAATAAAAGCAAATGATAGATCATCGGAAACTTCTAATGAATGTGTTCTGTATCCTTATCATTTTTGCTTCTTTGGGGTTTAGTTTTGAGTGCGATCTGGATGATGTCGACTGTGCACACAATGTCAGTTTCACAATGATCCATTGCTATTTCCTCATATATTCAGTGCGGTGTTCTACGAAGTGTCATGTAAGTCATGATACGTGTTACATGAAAATAACAGATAGCCCCAATGAAGATAGCGGCGTAGTTATCAAAATACGTATTTAAAATTTCCAAAGATGAGATAAGAAGTATTCATTATCTTATAACCTTTAACAAATGGAAGTTAATACAGAGGTAATATTCTGACGAAATGAAGTGATTTCTATAAAATATATTATCATTTTTCAGCTTTTTCGTCGATATTTTCATGGGCGATGACATTACAATTGCGGAAATACGTATATATTCATATATACATAGACAACATTCACGTGGTAAGGGTATTAAATTTAACCATCAATTAACTAATAATTTTTTGATGTATGTATTTGCAATTGTATTGAAAACCTTGTGTGAATCTGCGAGCAAATTGTTAGATGTCATATATTTACTCAACTTTGTGAAAAGGTTACAACTTATAAAACTTGTATGCCATGAGGACGTGCCTGATAAATATATGTGTGTTTAACGATTATGCTTTATATATATATATATATATATATATATAAACAATGATTATATAAAAATACAAGGAATAATAATGAAAACAGATATATGTAAATGAAACAGTAAAATGTGATTCTTGTAAAGCATTTTTGTTAAAGCCATTTGCGATAACTAAAGTTGCACTATTAACCACGTTTTCATCATTTAACTACGGCATGCACATTTATAATATTTTTATGAGTATGCTAACACATCAACTCATCTGAACGTTGTTGCAGCATAAGCGTAAGAGCGGACACAACAGTGTAAACTGGGTCATAAACTCAACTATCGTTGATAACAATTTAAGCACATATAGTCGAACAAACTTTCTGTAAAATATCTTAGTGCCTCTACTAACGAAAATGTGAAGTGAAAGTGGCAGCATCTCCGCATGCCCTCACAGTAAACCGCTGCGGCATAGGTATGTATCTTTGATACAAATATTTTGCAATTAAAGAACATACATGCTTAGCCCCTTATCGTGCAAAGTAGAGGTCGAACACTAAGCAACGATATAACGTCACGCTTGACGGTCATCGTTATCGATAGGGGTGATTTGTTTCGATAAGTAATACGGAGTTAAATAAAATAAGGTAACAGTTGATACAACTGAAGAGAGGATTTAAACCATTGAGTGGTATTTCGCTGGAAATTTCCTTCAAAGTACGATCAACCTATTCTCCATAACCTATGTAGATCACCCTGCGCCAAATCCCTCCTCGAATGAATCCCGAGTAATAGGAGAAAGAAATAAGGGTATGTTCGTAGGTTGAAAGAAGTGCACCTTCTTTGGGTTGTCAAGTTTCAGACAAAACCGTAATTAATTTACAAATACAAAATTACAAATTCCAAAGTTGTCGGAAGATTTTTCCCGAAGACTATGTTTCAAAAATAAAGTTTTTAAGTCCGTGTTGTGGGAGACTCAACGACACGAATATTTTATAAAAAATATTTTGTGGGCCATTTGATACTGAGGCCAACTTGAGTGGGGCGAGATATTTGGATTTGCTGTGAACTTAAATTATTCCTAGTTAGTAGTTAATAATATTAACTCCGATTTTGATGGAACTTGGTTCTAACAAGATGGTTGTCGCACGCATAACGCCAGATTACTAATGGAGGTTTTACAAGACACCTTCCGTGATCACGTCATGGCCAGAAAGGGTATGATAGGATGGCCACCTAGATCACCTGATCTCACTCCATGCGATTTGTTGATGTGGGGTTACGTCAAAATCGTGCAACTTGCTACAGTTGCAACAACATCTTATAAGAATTTTCGCGGCAGTAAGGCCAAGAATTTTCGAGAAAGTGAGGCGGGGATTGTGTGGCTGGTTTGGTTGTTGTTTAGCCAAGGAAAGTTGCATTTTCACATAACTTAGAATTTTCATTTATTTTGTAGATAATTATTACAAATAAGTATAAGGAGATTGTGGTTAATATAATATACAAAATAAATTAAATTACCCTTACCACACCTTTCGTAAATAACTCCAGAATCATATCTCGGCAACTAAGTTGCCATTCTAAGTTGAGAACTGGACTAACTAAGTATCACCAATGATACTCGGCCAACGCCCGAAGTAAACACCATCCATGCCCCACTGTACAACTCTAGGTACAGTACCCGCAGTGTCAGTAGTGTTTTCGGATTTGCCACGCGGGAGTTTAGTGTGTGGCGTCCATTGTGCAGTGCCCTAAAGTTGTATAGTGCTGGTTGGTAGTATTCGTTTTGTGCGCTAGCCAGATTATAGTTGGTGATATCTAATTCCGCCAGTTTTCCACTGGGGATGGCACCTTAGTTGCCGAAATACGTTTCAGGAATTATTTCCGAAAGGTTAAAGTAAAGGTAATTTTATTTATTCTTCTATAATTATTAAGTTTACTTTTTATCAGAATTCTCTTTTTATTTCCTTATTTATAATTTCTTATTTCAATAAATTGGGAGAAGAAGAGAAGAAATCATGTCTGAAGTCAGCCTTTCTAAAAAGCTGCGCGTGGCAGCGTTGCAATTCATTGTCCCTACATTGAATTGTCAAACGGTCATTTGTGTATAATCGTACATACTTAGGTAGAATATCAGTACTCATAGATACAGGTTTGTTAAACTATATTTTTGGTAACGTATTTATCCTGTTCCTCTTCTTGTTTCTTGGGAGATTAGTCCTTGCCCAAGGATAGCAAGATGTGAGTCGAACGGGAACCCATGGAGCGTGATACTATCGTTGGTTGACGATTTGAAATTCTGGATGATTATGGCAACATTTCACACAGTGAAAATAAAAGGGATGTAATATAAGAGCACATAAGGAGCAATTACAGCACACACCCTATACGATAAATACCCAATAGAGAAGCAAGTTTGTTCAACACCGAAGAAAACACGAAAAGCATATACTAATGTTAGCAGACAATAAGGAACCGAAGAAAGTAGAGATAGAAGGGGACCACCAACATCAACAGAAACATTTGCGTAGAATATTAAGTAAAACAAACCCCGACAAGAGAGAAGATATATTTTGCATAAAAATTTTTGAGTCATTAAATCAGTTTTTACTTTAAAAAGTATAACAACTTTAAAAAGATTAAAATATTTTAGTTGACTTGCGTGTCTTCTAAGTGCGTGACCTTCTCAACAAAGCTCCACAGGATTGTCTCTGAAACAGAATCTCTTTGAAACACTTTTTCCAATAGCGAAACTTGTCTTTAAATTATAAATTGATGTTTGTACATGTGAGAGGGATTCGATATGAATTCTCTCACAATGCACGTATTACGCATTTAAATTATAAACAGAAATTGAGTATATAATCCATCACAACTTTCTAATGTAAGGGTTTGAAGTAAGAGATTGTCAATTATACGTTCACTATTTCTGGTTATTTTTGTACTGTAATTTCAACTTTTGTACCGGTGAATGTAATTATCTACAACAGGAATCGCTCATAATAATTTACATAAATTTAATGTTAAAAGCTTTAGGAACGAATGTAAATTACACCAGCAAACTCTTCTAGCAGAAATAGGAATATGCTGCGGAGCACCCCGAATCTCAGCGCCCATTATGAAATGAGGGATTAGAACTAACAGTTACCTATACCCAGTAGCTCGTCTAGAAGCAAAGAAAGCAATATTGGGAAGTAGTGTGGAAGAATTCCTTGAAATGTGATATTTTGTCAAAGAAGAAGAATAACCAATCAACTGGATAGTGACTTTTATCATCCACCTTGTACCGTAACCATTACCTAATGACAAAAATACATAAACACACTATTCCGTAAAATGAGAGACAATCACTTAAATTAGGTACCCCAAAACCATTTGACAATGCATTTGAAATAAGAACAATTGTAAGTTGTAAAAATCAAAGCAACTTTGTGATTGTAAACACTTTAGCTGAGTATATACCTTTTTAAACGAAATACTATCAACAAGCAAATATTTTAATTGGTAAAGAATTGCTTGCTTATCGTTTTGTTATTATATGTTAGAAACTGTTTCAAAAAGGAGCCCCTTTTCTAGTTCCATACATTTTATGTGGAGTGCACTAACGAGTTTTCAAGGAAATTAATGCAGATAAACCTATTCTAAACCTATAAGCGTGCAAACCAGAACGCCATCATATATCTTCGTCACTCATAAACATTTATTTTACAACTCCGGTTGGAAACCGACTATATATTAACGATCGTCTTAAGTAAATCTTCGCATGCATGGACCAACTCCTAGTCTCGGAGTCCCTTTCTCACTCCGCTCCGACAGAGACTCTGGCCAGCAATCCGTGATGTGTGGACGTGAATATGCAATGGGGGAGCGGACCGTAGATGAGGCAAGATTAATGGACCCACCCTCGGATTGCTTAGCCTAAAACAACCCTTAGTTATGCTGCGGGCCATGAACAGTTTGCAGTGACCGAACGCGTGTGTTTTTACCCCCGGTTATGCAGATGAGGAACAACCGCCCCCTTCTTGTATTTGCACAGCCGCCTGGGTCAACTTTACAGTGTTAAAGTGTATGTTTGGAAGTTTTACCGGGTCAGGAATACACGACAGTTAAGAAACGCGTATGGACAGACAGTAATTAATTGCGAAGGATTAAAAGATTTATATTATAGATGCACATGTGTGGCACTATCAAACCTGATAACATCTAATATTCTAATATAAAGCCTTACTCCTTTGACATACAATGTGTCCTGCTTTCCAAAACGTTCACCGCCATCAATGATCACATTTCTTAATCATTCCTGTTTAACCGAAAAAATGAACAACATTAACGACAACTACTCAAACAGACATTCTAAATGTATTTTTCAGTCGCGAAGAATGTAGTAAAATTCCTGAATCAAACATGTACCTGCAATAGAAGAGGTCCTAATCCACTAACTATAACCAAAAAGAATGGAAAATAGAAATAACAAGAGTGTTTAGAAACCAGTTACCAACTATGAACCAAATAATTATTTAGTAGTATCACCTAGTATCGCAATAAACTTCAGAGTTAGTTAGTTACTTATACAAGGTAGCAAAAATATGTTGCGAGATTTATGAGACCGATGTTCCAGAAAAATAATTTATTAGAAACATTTTTCAAAGTTATTTATTTTATTATTTTCGTATTTGCCTACATCTTCTGCTGTGATAGAATATATTGTGGGTAACTATTAAATGTATTGAGCCTGTGTTCATGCAGTGTAGGACCAACTTCACAATATGTACTAGTAGTACCTTTGTTGCATGAAAATAATAATTTTGCACCATTCTTCCTACCACCGTGCATCATAGCTCATTGTTATTCATGCCTGGATGGATCTATAGGACCTGTAGATAGACCCTCGACTACAGCTTGTCGGATAAAAGGGAGTATACCGTTTATCCACATTCTATGGACAAACACCTGTGTTCCGTTCTGTATCCGTTTCATCGGTGTAAACAATATTTCTCCTTTCTACTCCAAATTTTTTAATTTGTCGCAAATAATTATGTCCACATCTAATTTTTTAAATAGTAAAGTAAAAGACGTACTTTGAAAAATGTAGATATGCCTTGCCACTCGCAGAATTATAAATACCAATAAACAAACTCGCAACTGTCTATGTATTTTACAACCCATATACCTATAACACTAATAATGTTATGTAATTGAATGTAGAGTACAGATTCCGTACATCAAAGCTGTGCACTTTACGTGTTAGTAGTGATTGAAGTTTCATATTCGGCAAATGCTTTCTGTGCTAATGTTCGTGTTTACTATATTTTTGCGTGGATTTCTTTGCTTTCATGGCACCTTGAATTACTTGGAATCTTGAATTTGGGGGATTGGGTGCTTCTCTTTGTGGATTCTGTGTACCATACCTGGACTACAACAGACATGCTCGTATTTCTTTTTAGTAACTGTTACACAACCAGATCTTTTCGGAATTTTTTAATGTACTACTCAATTTACTAATAATAATAATAATAAATTTATTTCTCAACATTAAATCAAAGGAAAGTCAACAAGTATTGTAAATACAACAAAAGAATATAATAATAACAGTCCAAGCATAACTAAAATGTCAAAAGTTACAAACAAATTTAAAGTTACTAAAATTAGATGTTCGAATTTCATACTATTTATGTGTTGACACTAAGCAAAGCGATGTTCAAATTCGTTTATGACATTATTTAATACTTGGGGAGTTATTAACCTGATTTCCTCGGTTATTCTAATCTTCAAATCATCAATGTTATTAGGTCGGTTTTGAATTTGAAATAACCAACAAGAAGAAATTGAGTGGAGTTAGATCGGGAGATCTTGCTGCCCATTCAATTGCTTCTTGTCTGCCAATTCATTTGTTTGGGAAAATAGTACTAAAATAATTACGAACAGTTAATAATGTGGCGATGCACCATCCTGCTGGAACCATACCGCGCTATCCGGTAAGAGGGGATGATCGGTATTTGGATGGAGAGCAACAATTGCGGGTATTATGTTTCGCTGCAATAATAACTAAAAAAGTTCACTATTTAATGCACATTTAATAGACAGCGGGCCGGCGACTTAATTACCGACAATTTTTTGTCGGAATTCTGCGTGTCCTTCCACTATCCGGTGTGGATTTTCAGGTGCCCAGTATCTACAATTTTCCCTATTGACAGACCGATTTAGGCAGACGGTAACTTCGTCGGAGGAAATTATGCGTTTTCACTTAAGCATTCCATTTTTAGTTCTATGTCAATTCATCAAGAAACAAACGTTTGTCAGACCGGACAACACAGGATAAGCTATACGTTTTACGTTAAAATGTATTACGTTCTTATTTAAAAAAATAAAAACAACATATGCAATCAGATTGTGACAAAAAAGAACGACCAAAAATGAATTTTTAAGGAACATTTTTTGGATCTCATTCGAAATAAACTTCCTCCTTTTTTTAAACTATAGATTTTAAACAAAAGATTACAACTGGAAGTAAATAAGAATGTTAGGAATACTCAAAAATCTCTGAAGTCATCGTTCGGTATGCAAATGGCGCTATCAAAAGTTTGAGTTAACATTTCAAAGAAAAGGAGGTGGCGTCATATTTGCGACAATAATGACGTCACGGAATACGCTTTTTTGTAAAAAAATGCGCCAGAATTAAGGTCGACCTCTTCGATTGTATTTTCTTTTACTGTTTAGAGATTTTATTGATTTTGTTCCAACCTATCAGTATACCTGTCCACACTGTATGAAAATCAAGAACCTCTATGAAATAAACCAGTTATAAACGTTATATAAACAAAATCTTAAATTAAAATTTTGTGAATTTGTAATTACCAATTACAACAATATTCATATTTAATATCTCTTATGTTCTAAATTTTACTTCTGCAATCTTGTTCCAGCAAGTAGTAATTTCTGTTTACAAGCTATACTTACCATCTTTTCCGCTTATTGATTTCGTTAATATCTTCTGATATGTATTTAACTCTGAACATATAATTAGTAACTTCTAGTCTGTTATTGCTTACTTTCGCGGGGCTTATATTTTCCGTTTATACAGATATGCGTTTAGGAATCGGATAATCACTTCGATAATACATATATTATTACGAAAACTTTAAAAGCGCTAAAAATCTTGCTAGTAAGGTAGTTCAAGATTTTCGCCATGAATTTTATAGAAATCTGCTGTTTATAAAATGTGTGTTACATAAATAATTGGAAGAGTTGTCGTTCATTATATATTATTAGTGCCAATTAAATTGGGGCAATTTTGTAACATTTTTACATAAATTTCTTTTCAAGGTGACCAGTTCTGGATTCTGTTATGTTTGTCACTTAAAATTAGATACATCTGTAATCCACCAGAAATTTTGGGACACGCTTAGAAACGTTTCTTCTTCTACGGAATGGATATGCATAATGACAAAATAATTAAACAGAAATATTGCGTGCCTTATTATTAATACACCGCAACAATGAAATGTACACAGAAGTAATTGAAGTAAACCGCTAGTATAAACTATACGCGTGGCAATTAAATAATGAACTTCTTTTTGTTTGAACTTAGATGGCAACCCTGCTTCATTGCATTCAGTAGGCCTTACGCAGTGTGTAGTACAAATTTAAAACCAATTGTTTTGTAGTTTTGACAGGGGAAAGCATTAGTACGCTGCTCCACTCCCTAGACAGCCCTGATCTTGCCACCGGCGATTTCTTCCTCTTGCCGAAAATGAAAAAATCAGATCAAACGAACCCGTTTCGAAGAAATTGAGAAGATCTAAAGGACCGTGACGTGTCATTAAGGAGATAACTTCAGAAGAGTTCCAGGGTACTTTTTGGATTGTGAAGGGCCCTTAGGCACGCTGCATCCAGTCAGAAGGTACCTATTATGGAAGCTTATAACTTTAATTTCATTATACTCTTTAGTATGCGTTTGCAACTAAAAACGTTTCGTATTTAATTGCACCTCGTAGATTCCAACGAAAGGATCCAAGGGTTTCCCCGGGGATTACGTCCGCAAATACATATAAGGTAACTGATAAATTTCGTGCAGGATATACCATATTCGCAAATATGCAGCGGGATATTTCACTCATAGACAACTTTAATTGATTTGTTACACGCGTGTTTGCGCATTCAACATTTTCAATCCATATAGTTGCGTAATAGTAACTGCAGTAAAGCCTTTATTTTTGGTCATCTTTTAAAAACGGTTACCTTTAAAAACGACCATTATTGAATTTGACGAGATGATATAAGGAAATTCTCATGTTACTGATCAAAATATTTTGGAAAGGTGCAATGTATAATATAATACATACTAATCCTATCATACGATTACGGTAATAATGCTTTCTTTGTGGTTCTTTGAATAGCGGTCACCTACTTATTATGGCCAATATTGTTGCAAAAAACTGTGGTCGTTATTGAGGGGTTTTACTTGACTTCATTTGTCGCTTGAAAAGAAACATTGTTGATCGATTATATACCTTTCGTTTAGCCTCGATTAAAAAACAGAAAATCCAAACAAACTCTTCGCATACGCTGTATTTTCCATAAACGAAAACACACACTTCAAACTACTTATGTACTGTTTTTGGTGACGAAAATTTAAAACAGCATCGTTGTCAAATTCGCGCTCTGCCGGTTTGAGTCAATCTCGACCAACGTTTGGCTCGATAAGGTGAATTTGATCACATTAAGACAATCTGATCGTAATAACAGAAAACATGAGATTGATCAGAAATTAAGTGTACGAGGCTCGACTTTTGTGCTTGCACGAATGACTATTAATTACTAAGTGGCAGTATTGAGACGTATCATTACTACATATTTTCGTAAAATTTGACGTTTGTTATTGTGGAAGATTAGAAACTGACCAAGTAGATTTGTTTGGAGTGAACGTTTAGAAAAGAGCAATTCTTTTTGTTGGATAATTTGTTACGATTATTTATGTCACATAGTTCACTATTTGGAAAAGAGAAAATCGAATTAATGTCTTATTGCCCGTATCCACCTTATTTATCGCCTAACGAGGTGTAGCAAAAACAAACTGGTTGGGAAGAACTGGAGATAGACAGATATGGAGGAACATCAGGGAAGCCTTCGTCCAACAGTAGACTTCAATTAGTTAATTTGGTATTAGGATGGTTAAAATGTTAAATTTATTGAAATTATATTTTGTTTTACATGCTTAAAATGAATAATGAAAAAATAAAGTTCATTAATAAAAGGCTCGCTTACTTATTTATTACTTAGTTACTAATTTGCGTAATCCGCAGTAACAATTGCAAGGTTCAATCGAACTTTCTCATCTTTGAAACGAATCAAATACGGAAATATTTGGTGTATCTGCTTCTCGCCTAAAAAGACTAGATTTGAATTTATAGTTTAATACATTTATTTTTAATTGTACTTTGTATATCCTTTTCGATTTATACCCTATCACTGCACAATTGTATTTGTACTGTGTATGTATGTATATTAGGAAAGTATTTAGATTTTTCTTCCCTATACTGGGAGGGAGGAGGAATAACGTACCAGAGAAAATCACTAACTCTGTCATCGAACTTATACCATAAACTATAGGTACCTAGATTCCCAAATTTGGACCACAAATCAGTCAACTTTAAAGCAAAGTTTCAGAAAACGTATTTGAGATTGAGATTTGAGAATTGATTGAGTACAAACGTGCTATGTATCACACTACTTAGCACGTTTGTCCTCAATCAATAAGCAATATTATATTAGTTCTAAAATATTTAGAGCACCGTATAGTGAAACTTGGTCGCTTTGAGCAACTGAGAATAATTTATCATTATATAAATGCTGAAAATCAAAGAACGCACCAAAATCTTGAACAACTCTCACTTTAAACTACGTCGCTCATTTATTGTATAGAGTTTTCAAGTTTACGTGCCTCAAGGAATAGGAACAAAAAAATCTAAATGCAATAAAAAGCCAATGAAAGCTTACTTACTTACTAATGAATATAATTTTAAATTATTTAAGTTTTTCTTGACCTAGAATTCATAATACACACATTATGCTACTCATTGTTATCCTAATGGTCCTTCACTGCATTTTCCATTATTATGTATAGTGTAGATCTTACAACTTATTTAATATGATATTCTATTAGCATATTTCAATTAAGAGAACAATTTCAATTATTTATGATAACCCACACTTTAGAGATAGTATGCGGATAATATGAGAAAATCAATAGTCACCTAATCCAATTAATATATGCGAAATGTAAAGCACAAGTTGAGAACAATAGGTGATTGGTGCTGGGAGTATACCTGTCGTCTTACACAAACTTGAGAGATGTCCGATCGCTCTGAGTGTACCGAAGAACAGTAAGGAAGGGCTAACTAACATCAGTCAGTATGGAAATCAGTGTGTGCCGGACCAGAGGATGTGTTATGTAAAGGGAATATTACAATTCAACAGCGTCCAGATATCGAATATCAACTGTGGAAGGCCGCCGAATAGATAAGATATCATATATATTCTCGCTTGGTTGTGTTGTTAGACTGGTCCTATCATTGTCTTCTAATTATCCCCTGTTCTGGCCAGAGATATATTAATAAGGAAATTTTAAGTTCATTTGAGGAAATTCATTGTTTCACTGGGGGATTGTCTAAGATCTTGGTTCTCAAGACATCTGCTAGACTATATCATAAACGTGAAATGCATATAAAACAGAACTCCTGATAGGCATAACGTAATAATGGCAATGCTTTTCTAAATTTTATTTCAACTTTGATGAAATAGAAAACTTGTTCCCGATTTTTACACGTCTATTCGATATAAAGATATAGGTATATATAGGTAATGGCCACTACCATTCTCGTGTATTAAATATTTGTACTTCAACTATTTATACATATTCAAAATTACCAAAGCTTTAATAAACATGTTTACATAGTGGACGTGGAAGAACACCTGTTTCATGATGATGCTCAAATAAGAGAAGATATTTTATTTCGTTTCTTTTAAACGGCAGATTAGTAGCACTGTCAACTTATCCACAGGTTTTAAACATCTTTATAAACTAATTTATAACAAAGTAAAGCCATTTCAATATTTAATATGTATTTTTCTAACGTACACAATTGTATCAGTAGAAGTAAGAAACAATTGCAAAGGAATCAATATCGTAGTACAAAATCAAGTACTAGCTGCCATTTGTAAAAGGGTGCTAAGAACTACCTAGAGGGAGGGTGAACCACAAACAATACAAAGGAAAATGACATTAAGATGGTCTTAGGAGGAATGCAAAAGTAGGATCTGAAAGAGTAGAACAAAATAGACCAATCCGGTTTAAACAACCTAAATTATCCAGGAACAAAATTCATCCAGTTCGGTCAGGAAAACAATCGTATACAATTGTAACTGATACATTTAGTCCAGTCATTATATACATTTGGAAATGAAAAATTCCGAGAAAGCCAAATTATCATCTTGAAAACAGGGGTGAGTTTTTGTTTCTGCCATAACCCTTTACCACTTCGAGACAGAGAATTTTTGTTTAGTACTTTTTGTTTCTCTTTCGATGCTCTTCAATTTAAGTCCTATGGACTTTTCCCCTATTATTGTTAGTTTTCAGTAAAGAGTATATTCATATTCTCCTCCTTCTCGATGGCCCTAGTTCTCTATACTCTTCCTCTTGAAGATCCTCTCCAAGCCGTGATGAATTTTCAACTACGTTGTTTCCAAAAGTGGTATCATCCTCATTCTCCGATTCACCGTCGTTTAGGGCATCGAATCTGGCGATGTTGTCCCATGTAGCTCCACTGCAATATATGTAGGCGTGGAACATATGATGCCTGCTTTCCTGCATCCGCAGGCAGCTTTGCATTTCTGTTTACATTTGATGATAGAAGCTTCAGGAGCTCAGTTGGCGCGGGCTCGGCTGCGCTTGTGATCGGTTCCACTCCAGTTCTTCGCCAGGCCCACGCCTCTGGATCTTTGTATAACCCGAGCCAACTTTGTACTTGATGGTAAGTACGGAACACGTGCTGCAATACTGCGTTTTTAGTGGGGGTAGTGATGATAAATTGAATCTATTTCTCGTGATACATTTCACGATGCGCTGTTACCGTAACGAATTGATCGACTTTTCCTCCTTTTTTACCCCCGTATAAAGCGATGAGAAATCTTACTCCTGTTGATGTCTGGGTCTACATTCTTTCTTTTGTACAGCGCCACCGATGTTTCTCTAAAGTTTTTATAAATTTGCATTTCCCAATAGCGAAAACTGACGACGTCGTGTCGCAACCGTTGAAGGCGTGTAGGACAGTTTTGCCGTGCTTTAGACTAGTTCAGGTGTACTGAGCTGCAGGTGTGATCCCTCTTGCCGGTTTGTGTTTTATTACGCCAGTCCGGTAAGTAAAACCGAAATGTCGACGTCTTCACCTATGATTTCAAGAGAGTCATACCTAGGTGTTTGTTCTATTGCTGTGATCACGATTAAAACGTCTACGTCTTCAAGTGCCTACTCAACGTGGATACCGGCATTTGCTAAATGAACATGTAACATTTTAATTAAGTTTTCGTTGTTGTTGTTACTGCCGAGGAATTTTCTTTGGTTGACTATTGGTGATGTACTTGCGTTGATATTGAATTGCAGAGATTGATTTTTCCATGAGGATATCCATCGAATATAATTGTAAAATTCTTTCCAAAGTGATACTGAACGTACGTCACGTATTTTTCGCAGATAAGGCCGAATATTACTGCACGATCCCAAACAACTTTTTGTAGGAAGATACCACCGTCGATCACTTTCAAATGTCTGTCACCGAAATGTTCAGTGTCCTTCAACGGTTCGTAAGTATTTTATAGCAATGATTTCGGTCCTTTCCCCATTCCTTCTTCAGTGAACAGCGATAAAGGAAACGGGGCCAACTCATATGATAGATATGTATCTTTTCATATCATTTTCGGCGCTCTGTGTAATATTCCCATTCTCTGGAAAAGTAAGATAGGGTTAATCGGAATTGGTATCGCCTGCATGCGAATGCTGCTATTCATTGTCGATATGGAAACCACATTTTATTTCCTCTTAAATGACAAAGAGCCATAATTATCTCCTGTGATGTTACTTATAATGTCGGAACCAATTTCTCTCGCATGGTGACAATTTATTCCTTGATTTCCTGTGCTGATAGATTTTAACCCATCTCTCTTATAGAAACGATCATGATCTGAGAGCCACATGTCTATTTTCTCCACGTCCAAATTATCCCGAGCAATCCGTGTCTGCCTCATATCTACGTGTTGCACAGTGGTAGATCAAGGTACCCCAGAAAGCGTCTCGATTTGCTCGCAAATGTTCTGCAGGTGAACCATGCCTAAGCTCCACGACGCTATGGTGCTTTCAGTTATTCCAAGTCCTTTGGTTAAATCCCCTGTTGTTTTCATAGACTGCATCCGTGTTTGTTCAATTGTCATATCTGATATGATGCCGGGCCAGAATTTGTTTGTGCGACAAATGCTGAAGAAGCCACATCTCGTGAATTTGTCATTATCGTTGTTGGATATTCTTTCGTGCAGAATCCGCATGTCCTGTATGTATAAGTGGGTGGACTTCGCGTGTGGGAAATGTCCACTTACATGAAAGAAATGAATGAGCGTAAATGTACAGCAGCCAGCTTTGTAAGGCGCTAGAACTCATAATTTTTAAGATGAGAAAAACCAAAATATCAATTTGTACGTACGAACGTGCTCTAAAAGTGTATTAATAGGACGGGAAGGGAGGGAAGGAAGAAAACTAATCGAATTCTCTAAATGTTTGTCCTTTAGTAACAATTACAGGGAAAAGTCCATGGGACCTACATTAAAGAGCATTCAAAGAGAAACAAAAAAGTACCAGACAACAATTCTCTATCACAAAGAGGTAAAACGCTATGGGAAAGGGAAAACATTTACGCCTCTTGTTAGCGAGACTAGTGCGTAGCGCGCGGTACGCCACGCTCGACTTTGTGGGACGCTAGGACTCTTCGCTCTGAAGATAGAGGAAAGCCGGATATACCAAATTATAGGTACGAATGCGTTCTAAAGGTTTGATAATAAACATCTTTTCGATAAATATGACGGGAATGGGAGAAAAATAGAAACTAATCCAACCCCCTAAATTTTTGTCTTCTTTTTTTTTTGCAATGACTAAGAAACTAACAATAATAGAGGAAAAGTCCATTGGACATAAAGTCAAAAGCATCCAAATAGAAACAAGAAAGTACCAAATCACAATTCTCTATCTCGAAGAAGTAATGTGTCAGAAACAAAAACTCACCCTTTTTTCAAGATGGACGATGAAGCCCAGAGTGGAGACGGTTGAAAACTCAAAATTAAGCTCTCCTGACATCGCCCCAACTACATATAAAAAAATTGGCTTTCTCAGAATTTTTTCATTTCTAAGGCCTATGTTTAGATATGACTGGACTAATTATGCGGACTAATTAGGTACAGTACTATGTATCTGGAAAGCACCGCTAAATAAACAAAAGAGCATTCTAGGGAATCAAATAGACTATTTGTGTATCGTGGATATGATTTGGAGCCTAATCAAATTGTCATAATCATGAAAGCAAAACCCAAAGAAATACAAAAACAAACAACGGAAAGTCAATTTTCCCGGAAGACAGTTGGCTTATCTGAAATAACAAGAAGAACTGATAGATATTAAATTAAGGAGACAAACACAAGCTTGCTGGGAAAACGGCAGGAAGAAATATCGAGAACATGTGAAAAAACTTTAAAGGTGTCAATCTTGAAACAGCAACAAGCACAACAGGTAAAGGGAACCGGAAACAGAAAACACCAGGAATAACGCAAAAAAACTACAACTGATAGGCGATGGACAAAAGAAAGCAAAACAAAGGAATCGAAAGAAATGCCAGAAGAAATTGACAAAGAAAAATTGTTCATTGAGCAATGTAAAGAAGTAGAGGAGCAACATGGGGGAGTTACATGAAGAGATTAAGCAAGTGGCGGGAATGAAAACACCTCGACAACTGTCGCTAGTAGTAAACAAAAACAGTGGACTAGGGGCGAATACAGACCAGCAGAAACAGATATTGGAGACATAAATCACAGAAATCCTTGAAAATACGCAAGTTAAGTGTGCCGTTGCAGAAAGGAAGAGTAATAAACCATATGGTCGAAACGCAGCAAAATCAAAAATCTTCAATACAGAATAGAAATTTTAAATGCTCCGAAAGACTTAGCTCACACTAACTTATCCAGTTTTGCTCAAGAAAAATAAAGCAAGATTGTGTGAAAACCATCGCCCAATATGTCTAATGAGTCACGCCGCAAAAATGTTCATGAGAATGACTTTTTCCAAACCCACAGCAAATGCAAAGATTATCTAATTAGATGATAATATGGCTTCAGAAAAGGAACAGGTATAGGAGAACTAATATTGATGACAACTCTAATATTAGTGAGGTACCTTGATATGCAGAAAAGGGTGTACCTCTGTTTCGTGGATTACAAATAGAAGCCTTCGATTGCATTATGCAGTTATTAAATCGATTAAGCCGATGATTTAAAAAATTATCACATTGTTAACAATGAGTCGAACGCCCAAGTTTTACAAGATAATTTTAATCATGTTATTAAGCGGTTAAACATGACTAACCATTCATCTCAATTGAACAAATTGTTATCTGATTTCGTACACCAAAAGCGTTCACCCATGCACACATAATTAGAGATGTGAGTTTAAGCAAATCCAATATTGTGAATGAAAAACTCTGCGCTCAAGCACCATCAACTTGATACTACGTATTTATTAAAAGCGGATGAGAGTGTACCACTATTAAATGGTATCCAACTCTGCAATACATGAAGAGCTTACATATTTGTTTCTAAGGAATCTTTGCTTTAAATTACCGAATCAGGCCATTGCTTGCAACATCTTCTAACTTTCTTCTCTGTAAACTTCTAATTTTTTTCCCTACCCAAAACATGTGAAGCAACTAAATGTCACCAAAAGGTGGCACTAAATTTTCGTGATATTGGTCGTAGGTACTCTTATTATCAATAAGCATTGCTTGAAATGCAATGCTTAAACTTATCTGAATTTCCGAAAGTTTTTGTAACAGCATTTCGAAATTACTACCACAAACTATAGTCTTGCCCTGGTCAGAAAAGATCTGAGTGGGAATGGGAAATTATACAGGTCTCCTGTATATCTCCAAAATACACTCATATCCATATTTTTTGCCGCAAATTTTAAACGAAACTAAATACTACTCACTATAAATAAATGACCAAACAAGACATGACAAACAAGAATCGAAGAAGAACCATTCGAAATAAAACGAGTTCGGAAAGTTTCCTAGGTTAGCTTTATATCAATTTCAAATAGGATTAAGATTTTCTTTGTTACATTGCTAGTCACCATAACATACATAGACAACGTTCTCAGATTTCAATGTTCTCTTATATAACCTATTAGTGGCAAAGGAATTAAAAAGTGCAAGTCAAACACAGTTCAATATGATCGGAATATGTCTGCATTGCACTCTTCAATAAACTATATCGATCATGGAAATGAAGACAGTAGGAATAAGAGAAACGGAAGTTCAAAAGAGGCCTAGATAAAATAATAAGGAATCGAAATTTATTAAAAGAGGAGCAAATAATTGAAAACAATGATATTCAATTATTAATTAGTAATGAACCCTAGTGTAAGTGGTAACCGCACTAGCCGTCACTTTCAGAACATAAAACTGACGGTATATCATATACACTTGTCCAGCCATCATGTGAAGAGATTGTATCTCCAGTTAAAGTTAGTTTCCACAATTTCGTCCGTTAATTCACTTTCATCATTCACTTTTCTCCTGCAATATGCTTTACGTTGCTATAGTTTTTCTCCCAATTAGCTGGGATAATTTCTAAAAATAGGGTTCTAATTAATTTCTCAATATCATGGCTAGAACGCATTATTCACAGCAACTTTTGTTATCATCAGGCTTCAAATTAATTCAATAGACTTTAAATGAGCTAAGGAAACAAATATACAACAGTGTGACCATGCTGTTTTAAAAAGCTCGTCACTCTAATAAGTTTTAGTGATAGGATATTATTTTACTAAAATAATAAATTCTGCCTTTCGCATGTCAGATATTGTTATAACACCTTTTGCTTCTAGTCATGATCGCATATCATCTTTTCGATTGTTTTGAGTAGTTGGGGTTGTTCACTTTTTACATGTTGGGATACAGTGCCTTGTTCATAGCCACAATGCCATGCGGAGACAAGTTTGGAATAGGTGGTTCTCCCTACCACCACATAAAATTGAAGTGATTCTTGTCGTTATTTTACCCCTATTTAACTATTTCTTTAAATATTAATAGTGCATTTTCAACAAATCCGTCACAACCATCTGCATGTACCATAATATATCTCTGACCAGCTAAATCTCATTTATAAACTCCAGGTTCTCCTTCAAATGTTGGATGAGTATAAGTTTCCTCTTAATATGTCACTGGCCTCTTATGATTTCCTAAATTTTCATTTCCTCATCTCCTCAAGTACAGAGCATGCCAAACTACAATATCGTTTCTTTCCATTAATATTTTTCTCTTATTATGACACTTCTAATATACATATTAACCAAGTGGTAATAAATATTTACCCAATATTTCTCGTCTTCTTGTGTAATTTACGTTTTCTTGCATTGTGTCTACTAGTAGCTCCAAAGTAAGTACACTATCACCTACAATACATATTTAATGGACGGCCCTTCTTAATATGTTCTGATCGAAGTAATCTAATTCAAATTTCATTGACACTGAGGTGTTTTTGCTTTTATAGAAATACATGCAGTATCAGATTCTCTGCAAATCTAGCTTATACAGTTTTCATCTTTCCTGTCGCTGTAGTAGTTAGCTCACAAGGAAACACCGGCAACCTATACTTCCAGATTTCGATGAAACTACAGACTGAAAAAGCACCACAATTCTCTTTTCTGCGGAATAACCCAATTTTCGAAGTACAGCCTCGTACACTACACAAGGGCGTAGACTCCGTGTCGTCTACTAAACGAAACTCTACAGGGTTTTTAAAGGATTCCGGTCTTTCATTCACGTATGTACTTTTGTACAACGAGCCTTTGAAGGCATCGAAAAATGTTGATGAAGAAAACTGATTGTGGTCAACGATTGCAGGTTAATAATAATATTTCTGTAATGGAAATCTACGTCGTAGTTCATAAGAATCACTGTATCAGAAAAAGTTCTAATAAATTTTTTTCCATAATCTAAAACCAAAGACATCTAGAGGTTGCAGCATTGCTGTTGTTTTCTAAGGATATTTAAAGTGCGTACAGTTTTATATTTTGGCACCAGTTTCTGAAGTTCGACAACATAATGCCCTTACCAAGAATCAATCAAGAGTTAACTAGGTTTTGAAAAGAGAAATTTCCAGACTTCGAAGAAGAAATGTAGACATTTACAAGTGTAAATAATGATTGCGCAACTCGAGATCCAAACGTATTCGTAGATTTCTTTAATACCAAAAATAATGACGAAGGAAAGCGTCCATCTGCCGAAATGGCTGATAAAATTGTATAACTCTGTGTTATAGACTTTTAACACTTTCAACAGTTTGCTAACCCCTTACTGCCAGAGTGCATTTCTAGATTGAATCCGATCATATCAGCGTCGCATACGTTGTTTCTGCCGATACTAGTAATATGGGATTTGACTTCCCTAGTAAAATGTATGCTTAACAACCGTAGGTCATCCGTACCAACTTGTCAACCGAGTAATAAATTTTGTTAATTTTGGGGCATAATATTATGTACTTTCTTGAAGTCCAATATCCTGCCAATATCCTGCTTTAAACGTGTCGTGTCTAATTTCTTGTTTAGCTTCTAAAGCCCAGATTCGAAGGTCCATCTCATGAACTATCTTTCTATAGTCAATGTAATTTTGATAAGTCGTATGAACGTATTCTGTAATAAACCGTAGTTTATCCGTATGCGTGCCATCTCTGTTAATACTTTCTTCCCATCTATACTGCCGTAGCGATTTGACTTTTCTGAATTTTTGTTTCATGCTTTCGACAGAACGTTGCTTGGTTTTATCACTTATCTAGTATTCTACAGCTTTAATTTTGCAATCTAGATCAACAACACTGTCTCCTTGTTAAGGGGTAACACCACTGCAAATTTTTCAGAAAATCGATTATTTTTTATTAGCTTAATATATAGATGGGCAACCTCCGGCCCGCGGGCCACATGCGGCCTCGAGTAAGATTTGCCCGGCCCGCTACTGAATTCTTTCGTTGCATATTAGCACGGCCCGTCTAAACTTAATTCATAATGAATCATAAGGATACCACAAAAATGTATATTTTTCAAGATTACGCGCAGCATAAAACTTCTACAAAAAAGGTTGCCCATGCCTGCTTAATAGATGCTCTGAATCTTCTAGAGAATGGAGCAAAAGTTTATTACCCGGAAGAAAGCTTTCCCTTGAAATCTCGAGCTCTTCACGAAGCTCGTCGCATGTCTCCAAAACGGCTACCTGCGCGAAATAAATACCGGTTGGGAATGTCTAACAGAAGTCGTTAGAAAGTGTTCATTAGGGGCTTTCTAATTCTCAGACTCATTTTTCTGTGCCTATATATATATATATATATATAAAAAGAAGAAATACTTCCCGAAATATTTACAAAAATTAAAAGTCATTCAAATATGAGGGGGAACTCCGCACAAAAGGAAACTATTGTTGTTCTTATACCAAGATACTCTTTCAGTCTGTGTAGTTTCACCGAACACTGGGAGTGCGCGTTGCCGGTGTTCGCTTGTCAGTAGCTTTCTCCAATTGAAATGCCAATTGATCATCTGATTTCTGCTTATCAAAAAACTTCCAATGGTACAACCAACATTTTGCCCTTCTTAGTGAACTGGTTTGCTTCTGTCATAATTCCTAAGTTCTAAAATAAAGAAAAGCTGCTTATTTGTCCTAAACTACCCTTTTGACATATAATAAAGCTTAACGATTAGAAAATATTAATTACAATATTTATAACCTCAAAATCTATAATTTTTGTATAGTCCATCAAATAAAGCAACGTGTTGCAAGGTCAGGTGCGCACTGGAAAATCTAAGTTTCCGCATCGAGTACAGTTGCAGTCAATATAGCTTTGTGTATAATGTTTATGTAGTGCGTATAGAAACATTTATAATCCCATTTAACCTCCCTATACTCACGTCAAAATGAAAGATGTATACTATACTATATAAGTCGGTCTCACAGACCGTATGCGTGAGTATAGGAACGTTAAAAGTAAAGCTCATTAAAAGGTAAGCAAATTTATTTATATAATTATATATAACATAATGAAATATTTCGTTGTAGGTCTATTTTACTAACAATTACTTCATTTTTATCATTTCTAGTTTAAAACATGATTTATTTTCCAGGTTCTAAGTGGATATTCACGAGAAATTATTAATAACGTTCTCAAGTTTATGACTACAGAAGCTAGAATACATTCACCGTCAATACCATTTTATAAGGTAAAGAAAATGTGAAAACAGTTTCATATTAATATGAATTATCTTAAAATGGAATTTGTGTAAATTGTTTTTTTCTTTAGTTACATGAACGTGTCGCTGCAGCAACTGGTGCTAGTCCTACAATTAAGAGAGATGCCGAAGATACACAGAATGGTATCAAGGAAATATTCCATACACCCAACAAAAAGAACTGGTAATAAATCCATGATAGACCTTGACGATGCAGATAGGTGCACATTGCGAAGGGCTATTCAGAACTTTTACGTCACAAAAAAGAGCCACCTGCATTATCAGGTATATTACATAAATTCTCCGAGGATACCGGATACACGGCTTCAAGAGAAAATTTGAGCCAGGCAATTAGAAAACTAGGATATCGTTGGCATAAGACACCAACAAACAGAAAGATGTTGATCGAGCGCCGCGGCATCCAAGATTAGCGTTCACATTTTCTAAAAAGAATCTCTATATTGACAGCAAAATAGGCCAATTTTTTATATGGACGATACCTATCATCGATAGGATCGATAGGACGATAATCACTCGTCACATTCCGGTACAGAAAGCTGGAATTGTGATGATAATAGTGGTTTGTCTAAACCTGTGTCCAAGGGACAAAGATTAATTATATGAATGCCGGAAATGAAGGATTTGTGCCTAAGACTTATTTACGTTTGAGGTCAACCAAGACAACCGGCGACTTTCAAAAACTTCTGAAAACTTTAGCAAATGCCGTAAGGAGAAATGAATATCAAATTTACCTTCCAACAGTGTGTGTGTAGTCGAGAATGCACCTTTTCATAATAAGGTTGCAGAAAAGTATCCAACATCGATAACACGAAAGTAGGACATGAAAATGTGGCTTAGGCGACATATATTGAAACATTATAAACAGTGAATCAAAACCCATTGTATAGACAACATTTTGAATGATAGCGATGTTCTTCGGCTGTCTCCATACCACCCGGATCTTAATCCAGTTGAATTAATTTGGGCAAGCCCAAAACAATATGTTGCACAGACGAACGTTTCCTTTCGGTTACAAGATGTAGAAATTTTGTGCGATTACTTTTCTCAGAAATTTACGCGCCATGAAAAAGGGGTGTCAACATTCAAGAAAGTGCGAAGATTTCCGAGGGCAGGAGCCCTTACTAGAACAGGTAACGAATTCGTCATAAACATAGGCGACGACTCTGGAAATCAATAAATTAAAACTAATGTATGTCTACGAGTAGTAGTGATAATTGTTAAGTTAAACAAATTGAACTATGAAAACAAGTGTAAACCCGCAAAAAAGTCGATAAAAGGTATAAAGCATAGCAATACAACATGTATCAGAAAGGGTACTTTGGTAAAATTAGAGGTTTTATTGGTTGATATCGTATCATATTAATGAATTCAGTTCACTTTCTGTTCTGATTGAATTGAAATTTAATCGAATGCAATTGACTACTAAAAATATTCGGAACAGTCTTCGTATCTAAGCGGCGGCGGCGCATATATTTTAGGCAAAAGTACATTTAATGGTTGAAGTTAATGTAATTTGTTTTCTTATTTATTTTCGTCTTTAGTATTTCCACTGAAGATGATAACTTAGTTGTCGAAACTTTTGTTTTTCGACATAAAGATATAGAGAGGTGGTATTTATGTATGTATTTTATCCACTCTTCTTATAAGTATTTCGATGTATAGTTAATTATACATCGCCCTATTCATTATTCCTCAATTGATATTAACATCGGGCATAATCGCAAAATTATAGTTTTTCTTACCACATAATGCAGTAAAGGTCTAAAATCCATTAATGATTGTAATTAATACGGAAACCTGTACAGACGTCGGGTTTAAGAGAAACACAGTCGGACATTGTAATACGATATCAGATAGAGGATTGAGGTTTGAGGTTACCGATATCTACACATACAGACACATACACACGCACATACATACACGACATCGCCCAGTGACATTAGCAAGCTAAGACAGTGGTTGGCAGGCCTGCTGCAATAAGACATCGCGACCAGGGCGGACAAGTTACGGTCCATCCAGACTTTGCAGTCGTCCTATAATTAATCATACATTGTAATTAGTTCCTATGAGGACTGAGAAGAAGGAGTAAGGGATGGCGGTGGAGAAGGCGGCGATGCCGTAGTGTAAGGGCTTAGGCTCAACTCTGTGACCTCGAGATATCTGGAGTGCGTTGGATGTGTTCGGATGTCTTTGTGTATGTTAAGTTATAGAACTACCGGTTGTCTTTGTCTGCGCTGTTCTTCGCAGGCTTCTTGCTTGCTCCTGCTGAATAATAGATACTGCCCCTTCGCCGCTACTCCCCTCCGCCGCTAGTTCGCCTTTCACTCTACATAGTCCCCATCTATCGTTTAAAGCGGGACCGTCGGTCTGAATACGTTACATTAGTGGTCCCCAAGAAAGCAAACGCACACACGTACAATCAAAATTACTATGACACGGGTTCCGGTTCCTTCTGACGGCTCCCAGGCGCGGAGGCCCCGTATGTGCTTGCTTTGCGCGCCCTTTCTCGACGACCGCCTCTTTCGAATTCGCTTTTCAACACCCCGAGAATTAATCAAAGATTTATGGAGCCGTGGTCATAAACATTACGTCCACAACAAAATTACGCACGCATGCAGCTTAAATATATGTTGGTTGTATATATAACGGCATTGGCAGATTGGCAGAACGTATTCGGAGTTTTTAGATATTTAATTTCTAATAAAAAGGAAGACTCTTTGGGTATATATAATATAAAAACATTGAAACAACGTCATGCAAAATAGAAGTATAAGAAGTTTTAACTGTTCTTTATGAGATAAAATTTTTAGAAGCAGTTACGATGCTCGGAAACCATATTACCTAAAGTAGCTCTCAACATTCATCTTTTTTGCCTATCCGTCACAGTGTAATAAGTGTTATACCTTTTATCGGCCATGTCTCTATCAAGTAGATAAAGCTGGGAACACACACTTCGCTCTTTGGCGACTATCGAAGCGACTTTCAAATACACACAAACATCCATCCTTACACGCGCTTCTAATGATGGTTAAGTTAATTAGAATAATTTCCATTAAAAATATACAAAAACGAATACTGTATGATATATTATATGGAAATTATATTTTTTGGCGGTTGCTCAGTAATGATCATAAGTAGTTTTTACTTTAATGGGACAGTTTCTTCTGGAATGATTTAAGAGGTGTGGTCGGTATGAATTTGGAATTCAACAGCGAAGCATTAATTGTTTACCAAATATAAGTAGTTACTGTGTTAACCCTCAAGTACTATCGTGGGATATTTTGCAACTCCATTTGTATCTCTTAAACTATTTTTGTCACAATTTATTGGTTCTAGCTATTCTCCTACAAGATAAATATGTTCAATATGGCATAGTTCTATATTGCTTATTTTTAACCGTCTTCGAAAAAAAATGACCGTTGGGGTGCTCCAGTCCCGTGCGATAGTAGTTTCGTTGGACTGTTTTCAAAAGATATCTTACCGATTTGAGTGAATCGCCGCGTCTCATATGTGATAGTATTTAAGTGTTATACGTCGGGGATTTACTGTTATACACTGCATTTCGGTCGTAGTTTTAGAGAAGCAATTCCCCTAACTTTTATACAGCATATAAAGTAACCTCTAAGTTTTGCTCAATTGTTTATTCTCAAATGTTTCACCTCGCCGTCTCGTTTGTCTTCAGAGTCTTGTTCTTGACTAGTGACTATTACGTTACATATTCCTTACAAAATGTCAAGGTTTGTAACTGAACAGCAGCTTGCACAGTTAGCCGAAAATTTTTGTGACGACCTTTCTAATACTGAGTTGCCTCGTGAATATAATGACGACTTGAGTGATGGAGAAAGTGAACCTAGTAATCACGATACATCTTCAGAGTTTGAAGTTGAATCAGAAGAAGAAAATCGAAGTCAACTTGATGATAGTGAGACTACTGCACATTGCTGCTGTGGTCGCAATCGTTACAGGTGTTCTGAAAATACCCCTGCTCCGTCAATCACTAGAGCGTCAAATCTAATTCATCATCAACCAGGAATAACAAGTCCAACAGTAAATGCTTCGCTTACAACACCCTTTAATTCCTGGTTTCTTCTGTTTACCAAAGATATTCTGAATGAAATTTTAAAACATACAAATGGAAAAATCACGGACGCTATCATTGCGTACGGACCCACGTTTAGTTACATAGGACATTCCGATATAATTGAACTGAAACCACTTCTGGAACTTTGGATTTTGGCTGGTGTTTTCAAATTAAATCATGAAGATACAAGAAGCCTTTATGCAAGAGATGGTACTGGAAGAAATATTTTTGAGGGGTCCGAAGAAATTTTTTGTTTCTTTTGTCAACACTCAGATTTGACGACCAAACAACAAGTAGATAATCATAGAATTGACAATGGCGATAGGCTCACTGCAATATCAAATCTATATAATATTTTTAACAACTGCAAAAATAATTTTAGTTGCAGTGAATATGCCATCGTCGATGAAATGCTCGTTGGATTTAGGGGCCCTTGCCGATTTCGTCAATACATTAAAAGCAAATCTAGGAAATATAGCATCAAAATGGCATTCGTACGCACAGGAAAAACAGCGGAACATAATTCGAGAAAACTGCCAGTGCCAGCACGCAGAGTACTAAAGTTACTTTCACCAATTTAACAGACTAACAGAAATGTGACACGACACAATTGGTTCTCTTCAATAGAGTTGTTAGATGAACCAAAACAAGTTGGACTAACATATGTTGGGATCCTACACAAGAATAAGTGAGAAATTCCACCGACATTTATACAAACCAAGAGTTCATCAGTTAACTCCTGTAAGTTTATATTTACACGTAACAATACATTAGTTTCATATGTGCCGAAAAGAAATAAATGTGTTTTGTTGATGACTTCGATGCAGCATAATGGCAATATAGAAAAAAATGAAAAACCAGAAATGATTCATTTTTATAATAGCACCAAAAGGAAGTCGACGTTTTGGAAGTGGAAGTGCTTAACATATTCGTGCCATAGAAGAACCAGACGAATTTGGCTGTATTTGGAGCATTATTAGATATTTAGCGTGTGAACGTATACATCCTTCTAGTAACCACGTCTTAAGAGCCGTTCAAAATGACTCCACGAGAATTTTAATTACTCTAGGAAAATAACTTATCAACGACCATATTAAAAGACGATACCACACAAAAGAACTGTCAATAGATCTAAAATCAACTATAGAAAACTTCCTAGGAATTGATTCATTACCGCCAGCTCGAAACCACGACCTACAGGACAACATAAAAGACGCGTTACCGAAAAGAAGACGCTAACTTAAACACCTGTAGTGAATGTTGCCAGAGTAGAGTTGTAGAGTCTAAATCATATAATTTGAAAAATTGCATTTTCAAAGTTTGATGAGAAAACATGCTTGTCAGAAATTTTATGCGTAATTGTAACCCAAATTTTATGTTACAGGTTTTAATAACAGAGTTTTGGAAACTTTAAACGACAATTATAAAATACATGATTTTTATATCTTTTCTTTTCTATGAACATATGACATACAGGTATACACCGCCTTGTTATCAGAACTTTAATTTAATGCTCATGAAGTTTTCCACAAGGCGTCACTTTCCAATAATAAACAAATGAAGCATAAAACAGACAAGTTATGTTTTTCTAAAACAATACTACACCAACCTATAATTACGTATTCTCAACTTGTTCAAACGGCTGATAATAGTTTGAGATATATTTCAGTAGAATGCAAGAGGTTATGATCAAGTTTACTCGAAATCGTAATCATTCAAATTAAAATGTCTGACAACGTTACTTAAAGAAATCCATTGATTTACTATATACACTAACCCATGTGATATAATATATCAACAGAAATTATAAGTTCTGGGTTTTAGAGTTATTTAATTCGCAGTCTTATTTAATTTTGCCAGATGTTTCGGAGACGGTCATCATTTTTAATAGCGTAACAACTAACAAAGATTTTTGGTGTATCAATGGCAATAAAAATCGGACATAAATTAAATAGAAAATAGAGACATTTGTAGATTCAAAATTAAACCAAAAACTCCATTTCACAAAATTTAAAGAAATCTTTGACACTGACATAGAAATAGTAAGAATCAACTAGAAGAATTTCACAGTAGCTTGACTTGCAATACCATATATTTAGATCATAATTTCAATTACAAAAATCCGAAAGTTTTATTTACAGAGTCCAGTATGTTCAAAAGAAGTTCATCGAAATATGTCTCATTTAGAATAGTAAATACCATGAACACCAGATGTGAGATTAGTGATGTACACAACAATTATCAAAAATTCTAGGCATTAATTATTATAGATAACCAGCCTTTGGCCTCTTCCCCTTCTCTGCCAAATTAGGAGACTATATATTATGTGGTTTACAAGTGCCCAACTCATGTTTGTCGGCGTTGCCAACTTGAATTTCAATCCGCTTAGAACTATCCCGCAAAAAGAAAATAACTTCCAGATGCTTCCTTTATTCCCCAATTTGCCGTGGTTGGTTCGTCCTATGTTTGTCGTAGACAATATATGTATTAAGCACCTATTATTTCTATTGTATTCCCTGTTATAGTTTGCATATTTGCATAAGTGAAACAAAAACGGTGGATGGATTATTGAGGTAAGTGGTACAGCAAATACTACTTTTCCTAGAGAAAACGAAATTCATGATCAAAGAAGTGAAGTATTGTATTTCAAAATTTGAAGGATTGTATGGATATCCTTACAAGAAAAATGCGGTGGAAGAGTGATGGAAATGACAGAAACCTACGTACACTAATAATGAATTACGAAAGATCGAGCAGGATTCATGGGCGGCATTGATTATTAATACACCAAAAGGAAAGAAAAGATGAATGAAAAGTTAGAGGATTGGTAAAGAATCAAACAAGTAGTGAACCTGAGGAGGCATCTAAGTTTTACCAATTTTCAAATAGCTTTGCGTTAGAATGTAGTGAGTATAAATTAATATTTTTTTATAGAAAGAAAAACTGTACTGATGAAGGAAACATCACCGATGAGAGGACAGGATAAGAGCATAATTGATGACGTCAATATACAGATGCAGATTGAAATGGAAGCTTGATTTTGTGCACATATTGCCATTGAAGCACCAAATCGTGGTCTGCAGTGTGAAAATCTGAAGCATTTAGCTGTAGATTTTTTTAAAAGTGTTTCGAAATTGTAACCAAGCTAATGGTTAATGATATAGTGGAAGAAAAGATTAAATTATTAGAGGATCGCAATAACTTTATTAGTAGAAGTTGTAAAATAGTGGGACCGTCGCTTCTCGGATGCGAAAAAAGAGACTCTATTGCGTATGTATGTACATACATAGGTATTTTATATACGTCATTTTTTAATGAAGTTATTACAACATTTGTTTTCTATTGTTAGCCCTATTCAAATTACAATTTTTGTAACACGCAGACGATTTGCAACAGGTAAAATAGAGGTAAACTATTTATTTACTTTGTTTATAGATATTGCACTAATTGTTTGAATACAAAGAACGGAGTTAAACGATGTAGAAAGGCGTCTGAATATTAAGAACTCTTATAAGTTTTGTTGCTGTAAAGAATATGTAGGTAAATATTGATAAAGAAAAGGAGTACAGAGAAAATCAAATATTTAATGAGCTGGGGGCAAGGGCTCCTATTATTCAATCGAACTGAAATTTAAAAGAAATTACTTTTTATACATCCCTCCATCCTAGAAAGTGCCGCAAAGAATTCAAAAATAAAAGTTTTAGGAGTAAATACTGACCACTCTAGAATACATACATACATACATGGCACAACCAACTCTGAAATATCTATTTATATATTACTATTTTCCATGAAAAAATAATATGCGACTGTTATTTGAAAGAAAAATTTTCATCAAACATTTTCTGGTGTACTGTCCACCGAAAGATCTAAGTGTTGCTTGTTCGCTCGCGCTCAATTCTTGACAAATTCTAAATTGGTAGGGATCAAATTTGTGGTTATTTAGTTCATTCCTTTTGCGGTCCATTTAAAAAATTAACCCCAATAACGTTAACTTAGAAACGAAGCTTCATACAAATTTTTCTCTACGCCACGCTATACAGAAATAAAGGTGGCAATGACAAAGCGTTATTAGTTTTTTATCCCTTTTCGACCTATAGTCGATCCAAGTGATAGATTTAGCTAAATTTTTGAATTCTGTTATTTCTGTGTACATAGAACATTTTAAGATATTAAGTTTTGTCAGTCAGATCCTTTTTTTCAGGATACGCACAATTGTAGTACTTCAAACAAATTTGGCGTAAAAATATCAAAAATCACAAAATAATCACGAAGTTACACTTTACATATAATATTTAATATGTTTTCTTATTGAAAACACTTGTTTGATAAGAGATACCACAATTTAAATAATTTTAATTTATATGCAAACTTACCCTTTCGACTCATTTTCACAACTGCGCAAAGTACACAACTGAAACTACTGAAATTAATATGAAAAAACAGAAACTGATAACGGTTTTTCACAATGATCAACAAAGACAGAGCATACACAATTGTGTTTTGCCGCATAACATATATATATCATCATATATGAAAGAAATTATAGAGACTTGAACTTACCCGCATAATTGTGCGTACACAGTCGGAAAGGGTTATAAGACTTATAATAACGTCGGGGAAAAATAAAATTGAAAATGGCAAAATATAGTTTTTAATATCTCTGAAAACGAGCCAGATATTTGAGGTTTGTGTGAGCCACACATGTATTCCCTTAACGCTGCAGCATTCGTCCCATTTAACCGATTTCGTAACTTACCGATTCCAAGATTTCCATGCTGTTCATCCATGTCTGGAACACGGTGTACATACATACACCACATGACTTAGAAATAGCACCACCTAGAAGGAATTGAAAATAATATACTCGTAACATAATAAATTATTTAAATCTAAAATAATAATATGATTTTGTTTTTTATTTTCACTAACAGTAGATTATAATAATATACCATATCAGCTGTCTAAGCATTCATTAACATCGTGGCATCGAATAGATGATAATAATAAAATTTTATCGATGTTAGCTGGATTTACTGCATCCCAGAAGATCTACATTTATGCCTTAGAACGGTCAACAATAAGCTAGGTACATTTTTAGCCTCCTCCCATAACTGCACTTACTTATTCTCCTCTTAACTATGTGTTACTTGCAATTTAAGGACGAGCTTTTTCTTGTTGAAACAAAGAATCCTCCAACTGTTGAAGAACTGAAAAAACAGAAGGCTGCACTACTTATAATTATACTCATATCGTCCTGAACGAAAACCCAAAAATCTACTATCCTAAGCAATAGGTCCCCACCCCATAACGCCCACAATGCAGTGCACATGCTTACACATCATCTAACTTCATACGACCGTCATGGGTTTTCAAACAGAATTACAGGATGCCAGGCCAGGACGTATTACAAATCGCTCTCTGCACTAGACTAAAGATTGTTGCTGGTGTAAGACCGTAAGGAGAAGCACTAGCAATTTTCCGCGAAGTGTATAGCAAATTTTACTGATTTCATTTTCCAAAAACCAATTACCGTGATTCCATCGTCGGTTTGCCCTTTTAACAGGTTCGTCCATTTCTGCTGAAAGCTCACCACACACATCGTTGTCTTATTCGCTTCCTATTTTAAAATCCAATGATCCCCCTTTTGTATTTTTTGTCTCTTTTATGGTGTACCCCTTCTAATTAATCAATTACTATGAAATATCATTAACTTTATTCATTAAAACAATTGTTGACATATTTTTCTGTATATACATATCATTGTAATTAGTTTTAATTTATGTGACAGTGGTATTGATTACAAAATTGGATTGCGCTCCAAAAGCGTAATTAGTCTAATAACAATTAATTTGCAAACCGTGCCGTGAATCAAGTTTAAAACGTATCCTTTTTTGCTCCATAACGAGTGAAAGAGATAAAACATTTAATAAACGACCAACTTGTATAAAATGTGTAATTACACATTCCAGTGTTGCTGAATCTGTTCTAAAGATTACGCGTGTTGCCTGTGTGGTTTTTAAACTTTCTTATCGGCCTTAGTCTTCCCTTACGACGCTAAATAAATAACCAATTGAAAAAATAAAGGCGGTCGGTGGAAAACCAATAAGACATTGCACGGAGGATATGAAGTATCTAAGCACTAGATCGGTAAATATTGCTTATAAAAGCGGCTGGATGCCTTTTCGTAAAAATGTACGGGTTTTATCTAAATGAAACGAAATACCGCAGTAAAGCAATTTCTTCTTGTTCTTCTGCTTTTCTATCGTTATTTTCTAACGTTTAATAATAATGCGGACGCCTGACCTGTGAGCGATAGGTGCGATGTCGGAACAATCTGATAAATAGTGACTAGTATAGCAGCTAATGAACCCACAGCAGTATTATTCTGGTGGATTTTCTATCCCTAGCTTCAATGCCTTCCTCTTTAAATTGATTCTTACCATTTCTTCAATTATTCTTCGAAACAAATCTGTTATTAGTTTTGAATAATAATGTACATTGATATCTAATATTTGTACTTGTACATTTACATAGTCACACGAGCTCAAACGTCAGATCGCATCTGCAAATAATCTGTATATCAATATGCCGTTTTATGTAGTTTGAAATTCGCTTCGGGTATTTTTTCAAGATCGGTTAAACTTATTTTTTTATTGGTTCCAAAAATATTTTAAAAATCGTATATCTGACCTTTAAAAGTAGTGTGTGTGACGATAAAACACTAATTTTTGCAATCATAAGTGAAGAACCAGTAAGTTTACGGGCTCGAAATTTTGTATACCGTGGATTCGTTACGAAAGCTACGACTTATTATCGATCTTTTATGTAAATTCCTTTGTTATCGTTACTTTCTTCAAGTCCAAAAACATGGTAAGCCCACGATCATTTTTCTATTCCTTAATTGAGGTTAAATTCAACAACAAAAACGGAGTTTACATAAAAGCTCGACGATAGGTCATAGCTATCGTAACGAATACACGGTATGCAAAATTTCGAGCAGCGTACTAACGAAGCTTACATTTTGACTTTTCACAGCGCCCAAACGAACCCAAATCAGTGGTAGCGAGTTTCTTACAGTATTTTTACATATGAAGTTCTATTATTTCAATTATATAAATGTTGTATCAATTTCTACATGTAAATTTGTTGCATATGCTAATACGTTTCATTGTTTGTGTCTGTATAACGTAAACACCTTATCAAATCTGTCTTTTGCCCTGACCAACATCTTGGACAATGTTATTTTGAAATTTCTAATTTGTTCTATGGTGCCTAAGCTGCCTAATTAATGCCACTTTCAACAGAGAAATTTCATTTGAAATCAAGTACATGTGAATAGATAGGTGCTTTAAATGTTTGTACACACATTTGTACCTGAAATAAAGAATCACAGCATTATTAAGAAACTCATGTTTTAAAATTATATAACCTAAGTATTAGTAACTTACCTAAGGATTTATGTGCATACTAGGAGAGAGTTGCTGGCCGCAGTTAAGACAGTTAAGCACATCCACAAATACCTCTACAGCAGGAACTTCTTATTGAGAACCGACCATGCGACATTGATGTGGTTATTACGCTTCAAGAATCCTGAAGGACAGGTTGCCCGATGGATAGAACGTTTGCAGGAGTATCATTTTGACTCAGAACATCGGCCTGAAATCAGTCATCGTAATGCTGACGCACTATCTAGAAGACCCTGCCCAAAGGACTGTGCGCACTGCTGTCGTGCCGAAGAATAAAACGACGCAACCTGTTGCCGAATTGCTGTCGCAGATGATAACTGTAACGAAGATCAAATCCGAGGCGACCAAGAGTCCGATGAAGTTTTGAAATACGTCGTGGAATGGAAGAGGCAAGAAACTCGGCCTAATTGGGAAACTGTAGCTCCATATAGGCGGGAGCTAAAGTCTTACTGGGCACAATGGGACTCGTTGGTGGTAGAAGATAGTCTTTTGAAACGAGTGATAGAAAACGAAGCTGGAACGAATAGGAAACTTCAGATCGTGATGTCAAGAGTAAGAATTTCCGAAGTTTTGAAACTTCTAGGAGATCTAGGAGTTCGGGAAAGGTCAGGGAATGATTCTATTGGGTGAATTGTAAAAACGACGTTAAGGATTGGTGCAGAAAATGTACAATTTGCGCCGCTGCAAATGGACCTTCCCGAAGAAGGAAGGCCCCTATGAGGCAATACGACGTGGGCAGTCCCTTTGAGAGGATTGCAGTTGATATTGCTGGACCATTCCCTACGACCGAAGGCGGAAATAAATACATTCTGGTTGCGATAGATTACTTCAGTAAATGGGTGGAAGCCTATGCATTACCAAACCAGAAAACGGTAACGGTCGCTGAAACGCTGGTTAAAGAACTTTTCAGTCGAATTGGTGTGCCACTTGAACTTTACTCCGACCAGGGACGTAACTTCGAATCAGCAGTCTTCCAGGAGATGTGTAGAATATTGGGTATTCGCAAAACCAGAACAACTGCACTGCATCCACAGTCGGATGGCATGGTGGAGCGCATGAACAGGACTGTTCTCAAATATTTATCAAGTTATCGCAGACCACCAGCGAGATTGGCACCAGCAACTACATCTGTTTCTGCGGGCGTATAGAGCATCGGTCCACGAAACCACGGGCCATAGTCCATCTAATGTGCTGTTTGGACGAAAACTGCGTCTACCATGTGATCTCAAATTCGGTTTCAAACCGACTGAGGAAGTAGTTGGGGATGACCATGTTTCGAATTTACGGAGACGAATGGATGAAATTCACGACCGAGTGAGAGCAAGTATCCATGAAGCAGGCGACTGAATGAAGGAACGCTATGATATTAGAGCTAGCGAAGGTGGATACCAGTCTGGGGACCTAGTCTGGCTGTTCAATCCTACGCGACGTCGAAGTTTCTCGCCTAAGCTGCAACGATCCTGGGATGGGTCTTACGAAGTGTTGAAGAGAATTAATGACATTATCTACCGTATCAGAAAGAAACCCAATGGTAACGCAAGGATAGTGCATTTCAATCGCCTGGCCCCTTTTCTCGGCGACAACCACGAACAGGACAAACAGATTGTCCGAGCTTGTAGACTTTCCGAAGACGAACCGACTCATGAGGGGTTCATGCGTAAGTATGGGACAAACCACGAAGCACGTCACGGTGTAACAATGGAGATTCAAGATCACCTGTTTTTTGCTCCCGAGGGGTATGCGTTAGCACGTTGCGTTGCTCAGGACCTGGGAATAAAAACGAAAAACAAAAAAAAGTTTGGTGGTAGCGGATAGTTCCTGTTCCAGGACGGAACAGATCTAAGGAGGGGGCAGTGTCACGCGCAGTGGAATAGAATGGAATAGTCGCCTATGTACATATATAGACTTCAAATAATTAGTTGCTAAGTAATGATTATTTATTGATTTGGGTTAATTTTTCAGGGAAAAAAATGAATATATTGTCCGTGTTGTTCTTATAAACCCCGAGAACGTTTTGTAATTAAGAAAAACGTAACAATATTTATATTTTATAATTACCTTTTTTATAATTACCTATTTTTGGCGTTTCGTATATCCCAATCAAAACACGGAACTCTTATAGGATATGTCTGTCTGTCTGTCAGAATGGAAAAATACATATAGATAAATACATGCTTACATCGGTAAATATGTGATGAACAAGGATGAAAAGCTTAGATGTGCTACGAGGAAAATGTGAACGACTAGCGTGTAGCTAGTCGTGAAATAAATGAGGCACCAATATTGATAAAAGTAATTATTTTGTAATACTAGGCGACGTAGTCTTCGTGAACAAACACTGCAATTTTCATTCTCACCGAGAAAAAAACCATGTACTTCGTAGATACTGTTTTGTAGTACTTCAGTTTTAATTTTTGCCAGATTTTAATGGCGGAATATTATTTACTTAATGTGCATTTTCGATGGCATCGGGATGTGTAGGTATAATGTAGGTACAATGTAGTTTGCAGCAGGCCGGAATTTAAATTCTATAAGGAATGACGCACAACAGCTACGAGGTTCAGCATTATTAGTAGGAGGATTAATTGTGTTTATAGTGGTATGCTGGAAGTACTGTTATTTAAGTAATCTATATATTTGATAGTATATATACACGTTACGTAATATACGAAAAGGAAGCGAGGATATATTATTAGGAAGAAACATTACTGCATAAGTGTTTTATTTAATTCAATAGTATCTCTAGTCTAAAATAATTTCCTTATCTTTTATAGATGGTTTAACTGCCATTCTCAATGTATGTTATGAACGTCGATATTTTATGAACTATATCCAATAAACGGCTGTTATATGTCGTCAATTTTTAACGTTAATGTGTAATTGAAAACAGTTACTCTAAGTAAGTATAAAGTGTAATAATAAGGTTGGCTACGCGCCGTGCTTGTAAGGAACGTGTTAGATTTTTAATGTGCTCTATGCAGGATTTATTAGAATGTGTGTAGGAAGTTTATAAGTTGATAACTAGGAAAGAATAGACCTACTATTGAATTTTTCTATCACATGTATATATTTTTTACTAAGTAACATTTTTAACCTTAACATAAATGCAAAGAAACATTAAAATTATTAAAAATGTAATTATCTAAAGCATCCAGAAAATTATGAAAATACAAATTAATTGAAAACTCTGCGCTTATTTACATAGATAAAGGCAGATTATCTTCAATCCGACAGAAAAATCTCCCACATATGTATATAGATATTGGGATCAATAGTTGAACAAATTAATTTTGTGTATACCATAAGATATCATAATTAGAGTTTGTTAAAAAGATGGATGACGTGTTATCATTAAGTAATGTAAACCGGACTGATGCTGCCACTCCTCCGAATTTTATTATTTAATGATAAGTTGTCATTGATAAGTCATTATTGAGTAATAAAATTCGGAGGAGTGACAGTGTCAGTTCGATTTACATACCTTAATGATAGCATGTCATCCACCTTTTTAACAAACTCAAATCATAAGGTTTCATAAAGGACTAATATCCTCCCATAGGACAGCAAGAAGTGAAAGCAAATTTAGTGTAAAAAATACTTTTGAAAATGTATTGAATCGCATTGATTACACTGGTAAACTAAATTTCACTTGTTACGTATTCTTTTGATTAAATGGGGTCATTCTTATAGTATTTTCTCAATTAATTCTGACTCTGTTTTCCAAATTTGTGTGCCAGGCATCATTTTTAAGTAAAACGCGTTTAAAGTTTAGAAAAACATATATTAAATAGCTTAAATTATAATGTAATGGCCGTCCAAAACGTATTTTTACATGATTTTCTTCTGTATTGTGCTGCAGGTATCCCTTTTTAATGTCCAACAGTAATCGGCCAGCATGCTTCGGACCAAATTGTCTTGATAACCCAATTCCATGCTGGATATGTCCGGTGGAATCGCTCACCATGTTCGTCGTTGGCGTTACCCAGGTTTCCTTAATGAAAATCTAAATGTGAATGAAGAAAATATATCTTCGGTGACATATTGCAACCAAGAGCGCTATAGTTCTGAAGTAATTCCTCCACAAGGTCCTTATACTTGTGCGCCTTGTTATTTCCAAGAAAGTGCGTCACTACTTTCTTGAATAACTCGCTTTCTGGCGTTTCTCATTCATTTAGGGTGACATCGAAATAGGGATCGTTCATTAATTCTCGAATTTAAGGAACAACAAATATACCTTCCTTGACTCATTGTCTTTTGACATAATGGTTTTGTCTACCTCGCGCAAGAAAAGTTGGTATATCCTAGTTGAAGACCGAGCACAAAGGCAGTGGCTTTCATATCTCTGCAAAGGTGCCAAGCATGTATGCGATACGCTTTAGTCGAAGAGCAAAGCCTAACCTAAGAGTGGAAAATGCAATTGGGAAAAGCAAAAGATTGTTTGTCAGTGATATTACACAATAAAATATAATGAAACCACCAAGTGGTATTTTTTAACTTAGATTTGGATTAATCTTACTTGACTAAGAATTTACTAGCAAACCATATAACCTAAATACGCAGTTTATTTATGTACTTGCCTGGTTAAAATTCAATTTCTTTTTAATAATGCTTTTTTAATTCCAAATAATGTGTTCTTTTTTGCTTAAATGCCATCTCACACAATTCCTAAATACATCTTATTTATAAATCAGTAAATAACTGCTTACCCAAAAACATATTCGCATGGTCACAGCATTTTAAAGAGGTTTCCAACGATGTATCGTATGTGTGAACTTCCTGTTTAAGTTTTGAAAACGAGGCAGCTGGAGAACGAAAGTTGGGAGGGGCACCCTATTTGCAAGGTCATTTTGATGTGTATTTTACGATACCTTCAAAAATACAGCCAACTGAAAATTTTCAAAAGGACTTCCGATATGGACAATTTAATCAAAACGAGCAATTACCAACAGATTTAAAGAACATGTAACATATTACAACTACAGAGAATAGATGAATCCACTATAGCAAAGGCATATGAACGACACAATGCACGACATTCAACACGGAAATTTTAAATTAGTAAAATGCGTGAACTCGCCTAATTAGATGTTTGCGAAATAATGCACATATGCAAAAACAACAACCTTCCAAATAAAGACAATGACCCCTGAGCCGGGCGGCGCTGATAAATTTTATTAAGATAGAATATATCTGGCAACCTTTGTCCTGCATTTATCAGCAGTAACACGTATACGTAGATAGACGTTGTCCTAACTAGCAGCCGACCTTCGTCATGCGTGACGGAAAACTTGTAGTACAAGCATTTGATTCAAACAAAAAGTTTAGTAAGTAAAATTTAGACATTCGTTTTCATATGCTTACAACATCCTACAGTGCTTTTGACATTAGAGGTTATTGTTTTGGAAATTTCATTAATTTTGTTTTCTTTTGGTTTTTATTATTTATTTGTCAGTCGCTTTCGAAATCTAGAACAAATAGTAAACCTCGTTTTAATCTTGTGACTAAAAATATCCAAAGCCTTGAGTCGGGAGATGAAGGAATGTATCGCTTCGATAATACACTTTTGTGAACGAGAACGAGATGAGGGCACTCTTCTTATGCCATTAACAGCTGTAAGAGAGCTAATATATCTTATGTAGAGTATTCCGATTCATATTTTACAATTTTTGCGTGTTGCTGCGATGGCTGTTAACCTCAACACTCTTTCTAGTATAAGAGAATTTATGAAAAACCGCAAATCACTTCGGTACACAACTGGTACAGGCAGGAGCAGTTATCTACTGTACCGATGCTATTGAACTAGATACAGGGATTCCGAATGACAAGAGGCTGACGTTTTAATGTATGTCATTATTAGTATGGATTGTTATTGTAAAGTAAACTTAATCGTTCCGTCTTAGATAAATTGTGTTCTAAATTAAGATCTGCATTTTCCTGAAATACTCCAACCCGGCCGAAACAGTACATCTACTAATACTCAAATAACGCAGATAAGGCCAGCGCTAGATAAGGTATAAATTCCAATTGTCGAGGAGGCTAAATACCTGGGGGTACTGTTTGACCAAAGGCCTACGTGAAACTCCCACATACAAAAACAAACACCAATAATGCGACCATTGCCGCTTGGCAGATGCAGGCGAATGTGTGGAAAAACTGGGGCCCTACTCCTGAAATGACTCTGTGGTTATATAAAAGGGTAATTAGATCCATGGTAACGTATGGAAAAGTTGTTTGATGGCCAAAAACAAAACAGAAAGGAGCTACCCGTCTATTAGGTGGGGTATAACGAGACTCGCAAGTGCCACCGAAGCAATGAGAACAACTCCTACAGATGCATTATAGGCTATCCTCAATTTACCACTGCCACTACCATCCATATACAAGAAATAGCAAGGTCAGTAGCCTATAGATTTATTCAAGGCCAAACCCCTATAAGTCAAGTCCACGGCATTGTCCATCATAAGTTAATTGAAGAAATTAAGGCAAATCCCCACACAAGAGGCAGGAATGAAAGTACATGTTATGTATTTAGAGTCTTTAGCTACGTCATCAATTTTTATCCATAGATCTTTGTCTGTGAGACAAGCACAAATCGTGCTTCTTTTTTACCGGCAGCACTTGGGAAAGATAGCCAAATTAATAGATTGTCTTTACTCCTATGACAAAACAATGACGTATATGAAAACTTAAAATAGAAAAAGTGTAGGTATCTAAAACACTCCCAAGGTGAGGGGAAAGCCAGGTTGCCATAGAACTAGATTGTCGGGGTTCATTTGATAAGGTACGGTTTGAACCTACCGGATAAATAATGATAAATGATGGTAAATAATTTGCTGAGGAATTTTACTGATGTGATAATTATTATATTGTGCCATACACGACAATTACGAAAGTCAGGATGTTAACTGCTTGAATGCTAAACAGTGCGATCGCGCTCGTTCTGTCCTATATCAAAAAGTGCCACCGGTGTGGACGGTAAAAACAGTAATTGCGTGCTTTCTTAAGCCGATGCTTGTTGTTACGGATACCGTTCAGTTGCTTTGCAAGTGTACGTGTTTTATTATTATGAACAAGTCTTATTATAATAGTATAATGGCCAAAAAAGTGTACCATTAGGCCAGCGCTATCGCGTTGGTTGGCAATTTTTCTTATGGAATGAGACAAGGGCTATCGCTCTGCTTGGCAATTGTCGATAGTGAAATTACCTGAAAAGATCTGTGGCACTCAAACGGTTAACATAAATCCACAGCAACTGCTCCTATGGGATTTTTGGACAACGCGACGTAGTTTCGCGATAAAAATGAATGGTATCTGGTGTCTTACGATCTACCTAATGCCAAGCCCAATGCCTCTAGTTATGTTGATCGTAGTAACATAATCGAAAATCCGGACTATTGTTGATGATGAGAACCGCATTTCAATAATTCCAAGATTACTTGTACAATCAAAACCAGTGTGTACTTTACGTCGACGCCAAATCCTTAGGAATCTGGTATTTACCTTTTACAAAAACGATAATGATGATGCCATATTTTTTATTGACTTATTTTATGAAGGAGGATAATGTCGACGCAGTACTTTCTTGTATCTGAAATTTGAATGCACCTTAAACTCAAACAGCACTAATACTTGTTAATATCATGACCGCATATTAGAGAATAGCATTGGATATTAGCTCTAATGAAACTACAGCCATTTGGCTTGTAAAGACAAGAAAGTTGAATTTAAGACTTGGAAGACCACTATTGCGTATTCTTAATCTTCATTTTGTAGGTTGCCAACCTATAAATAATCTATACGACTGTCGAGGAGTATAATGAATGGAATGACATGCAATTGGTCAAAGGCAATAAGTATCTTGGACTTGTTCTTGACCAGAATGTATATTAATATCATAACGACAATCCAATACTTCCTAGGAGTACAAATTATAGCGCATTAGAAAACAATAAAACAACATTACAAAGGTGAGTACTACGGCAAACTTTACGGCGTGGATATGGCCGATACACTTAGCAACATGTTTATCGATTACAACTTCAACACGGCACCTAGTGTGATAATTCAAAATAAGTAAGGTAGTAGTTAAAAAAATATATATTCACTGGTAAACCACATACTAATCTGGTTCATTAATAGATATAAAACGGAAAGGCATTGCAGCTGAATTTTCATCTGACATCATTGCTGCAATAGTCCAACTACTGCCAAATGAAAATTAATGCGAAAAGAACTTTATAACTACGAAGACATCTGAATAAGATCAGATAACCAAAACACATCAGTTTCAACAATCCCTAACGTCCAGCTTAAAAACTTCTGGGGAACCTTAATCAAAATGGTAATGGAATACAAGACACTAATTTATAAAGCAACTACATAAATTTGTTATTGTTTGTCTGATAGCATCAAGAAATCCTCAATCCATATAAAGAAGTAATACAACCTCCTACACATTACTGTCTGTCATTTTTCGTCTATATTAGGTTAGTGGTGGTTTTTCAATTTAATTGTATGCACTTTTCCAGGAGTAAAACTAGCTTCTTGAGTTTCCCCTAAAAGGCACATTCTGCCGTTTTTTTAGCCATCTATTTACAGTCAGTTGAACATGATTCTACCCCTCGAAGCACTCACCACATAAAGATTTCTTCTACCGGGAGAGAGGCAGTAATCAGCTCAGGTCAGTGGGCAGTCATATGAGATCTTGCATTGTCAACTTTGAAAGACGACCTTTGACAACTGCTTCTAATAGACAGAGTAAAAATATGAAGTAACGTTATACATTACTTGTAGATCCCTTTGGTAGGGAATTCACTAATATTATCTAATCACAATCCAAGGGCAATCGTTACTATCCCGCAGAAAAAGTTGCGCTAACATTTAAAAACTTTCTTCAAGTCTGCCCGATTCCATAGACTGACTTCTTGCAAAAGGGTTTGCCAGTCAAGGTACCCAACGGGCTCATATCTAAACGATTATATAAGAACTTATAAACTAGCTGTGTACCAATAGCTATAATTACATTAATCTCAGGAACCGTACTTCGTTTGTCGGTCATAAGCTGCTCTTTATAGTGCTAATACTTGTGTCATTGTAAGCATCATTAAAAACGATTTAATTCATTCCTGATCCGCAGTGGCCGTGTTTAACTGTCTTCCTGAATATTGCGGGAAACACAATTCATCAACGATATAAAAATAGTTGTAGGAGAGGCAGTACCCAGCCACGTTAGAGGACGGCATTAGATTAGAGAACGATGCAAGCACGTTTCCTTTATATATTAAATTACAAAAGAAAGAATGCAAAATGATACCTATAATATTGTACCTTTCACCAAGTTCAAACGACGAATCTCATTTTCAGGTAACTGAATGTAGCGTACTTAGTTGGTACTTAAGAACGACACATATCACTGTATTTTTCTTTTGAAGAAAGTACGCTCATATAGTAAGGAAAGGGATTTATTTTTTCACCAGACTTCTTTACATAATAATTACTATCTGGATCTCGTTAGATACGAAGTACGTGCTTATAATACGCACATTAAATTTTCAACTAAATTTCAATATAACTGGTTTCATTCCAAATCAGCCTATAATTTTGTAACACACACGTGCTTAGTGTACAATCGAAAACTCATATTGAACTGGCTATGCATCTGGACTCGCGAAAGTCCCCTCCGTTTCATTAAATCGAAAAGTTAAGAAAGTTTCTACAACCGGCAATCGACGAAATAATCTCAACCGAGTATAAGCCCTACGTTCTCATAGGTACATACATAATATATGCATTTACGCACACACACACGTCTTAGTTTGCTATCAACTTGCGCTCCCTAAATTGCTATGTGCGTATGTATTCCATGGTAAACGTATGTGTGCGTACGTACATATGTATAAGACACATACATATCACCCATTATTGAACGATGGTGGTTAAAAGGGATAGAAGGGGTAGCATGAAGCAGGTCCAGTAGCACGTGCGTGTTAACCACAATCTAACATCCTCCCACGCAACCCTTGTAACGTAAGGAAACAACACAACTACTATATCTAGCTTGCCCTTCCTAGCTCCACTTTTACACCACGGCTAATTTTAAAATTTATTGTAAACTATTTTAAACAATTTTATGTAAGTGCATACTCATACTTAAAGTTAAGCTAGCATTTATTGACCGATCGACTAAAAAATTCGAAATTCAGAGATTTTAGCAGAGTTTTATTACAGATTAGCAGTGGAAAAGCATGAATTACAGAACGACAAGACTTTCAACACTTACTTATTCGGATCCTTCAGAAAATTTTTCTTTAATTCAAAGTATACCTTGGTATACCGCCCTGGGCTATATAGGCATAGCTGAATAATATATGTTAATAATATGAATGGAAATGCAACATTCTAAAATAAAAGTATTAAGCGTTGAGACGCTATGTAAAATCTAATTAGAAGGCGGAAGGGTGAAGAACATAAGACCAGCTATCTTCGTTAGGATCGAAGGTGTTGACAGGGTGGGTTTTGGTAATTTCCCACCAGGGCAAACGAAATTCTGTTTCATCGCATGCGGAAGTATTAGCAAGATAACTACCGAACTCAGTAAATGACTAATGCAATGTAATACAATGACTTGTTGCTAGTGAACATACTCATGTGTGACGTTACATAAAATCGAACATACATAAAGAGTGTGCGCCTCAAATTTCTAGAAAAATGTGAGTAATATGCATTATTTAAGATAATAAAGCGAATATAAAGAGCAGTACATACCGAATCTGATATTTTTGCCACCGTCATAACAGATATTCGAAATTACTGCCACCAACCTCAATAAAGACACGGGCTTATAGTAGCAATGAGTGACGCACAAAGTGTAGCACATTTCTTTGACGAATTGTATTTATCTACGGATTTGTGCGATTTCTGAATCTTTTACATCATTTACTTCGGTATCATAAAATAATCCGTTTGGTATCTATTATGCATACCCTACTAACAATTACTTTGCGAGAAAAATTAACTTCATTTTTGAGTAGCATTTTTGTTAAGAAACTATCTTCTATATTTCCTTCCAACAGCCATTGACAAAACTGCACTAGTCGAAGTGTTCATCTAGTAACAAAGCGTGTATCTGCTGAAAATGATAGCGATGTAACTCATTTCTCCTCCAAGTTCTGCACATCATTGAACAAAGCAAATTAAGTTGCGCTGTAATTTGGTGGGTACTTATCTTAGGACTGTCCTCTTTTAAATTTGACACTGGTGTTTCTGTATGACTATTTTCTTCGCGACCACCATATCGACCTCGTCGAGATTGCAGCAAAACCTGCATCGCGAGCACATTGAACAACGTTAACAGCTGTGTGTGCTGCCAGTAAATTTCTATTAGGAAATAACACTGCATATGATATGAATCACCGCAAACAAGTATCTACTAATATACTAATTTTGCACTAGTATAATGACGGGCTGTACCAATTAATCAATACGCACGTAGATTGGATGAAACTACACACCCAAGAACTATAACACTAAAAAGTAAAAGACCGTTACCTACGGCAACTTGCAAAGTAAGCTACCCTACGGTTAAAGTGTTTACGTGTAAATGAATTTCTTATTGATCATTCTAACTGTCTATTGCTAAAATCATAACATTCCAATTTCGCAAGGTGATGTCTTTTTATATCAGATCGGTTCATTATGTCGAATTCAACAACCGTATCTGAACGATGTCATTGCTTTTTAATACGAATAATACCATCTCGAAAACATAAATTAGATAGCAAAATATTTTTTCCATTTCTAGTTAAATATTGTATTCATCGGTTAGCAGTATTCAAGAACCACATAGTAAATATCAAATTTTGTAAATTAAAATGTGCTTGTTCTAAAAGATAGTTCTTTTTAAACAACATCGTGAAATGACGTGTAACTATTAGCTATATTTCAACGCCTCTTACCCGTAAGTTACATATTATGAATAGTTAAAATAAGTCATTACTCATCAGCGAAGGTTGGATCACCGTGTAATTTTTTGTGTGTATGTATCTAGTGTAACTTTTATTTAACATCTCAGAAGTCCTGAAGGATATTCACAGCGAAGTAATTGTACCATATTAACTCGTTACACTAATAACAATTGACATATTCATCTATTAATATTTACAACGAACATGAAGTTCCTCGCCAGATGTATGAGATCTATAACCATTAATATTAGCAAAATTAGCTAAACTAATACTAATAGCTTCATCTGTTTCGGATATTTCATAAGCGTACAAATAATTATTAATACCGGTAAAACTTTTAATGAAATAATAAAAGACCCATCGAGTCAGCAATTATGTGATTTCATCGACCATTCTGCAGTGAGAAAACATATGTACTTCAAAATATATTGCGTATGTAATAAGAGCAGTATTAACATGAATGCACATGTTTTCAGGTAGTATGAAATTAATGGTGTAAGTTATTATTTCCAACCTACCTTATTAAAAACACACACGTGAATGACACTTCCTCTTTTGAATACAAAGATGCCACGTAAATCTACTATTTTAAGTGCGCATGACAAAATTTGTAAATAACTGTTCCATCGATAAGACAAAAATAAGAATATAAAGCTTCTTTTCCAAATTTTTACTTTTGTTCAAAGAAGAAACACACGGTTTAATTTTACGGAAGCAAATACTGCATTTGGATAATGTTTTCGAGTGTTTCCATAAACTTGCGTCGTTTGAGGTTTTTTGTCTGTTCGTTGAAATCAACATTTTCTGTTTGATAAACTAGATTTCAGTTCCTGCAAATAGAAAATTGACATTTCTCGGTTTATTATGGAAATTGAAGGAAACATAACGGAAGTCAAAGAGATTATCCAAAAGAGTTTAAGAATGATTGTCAGACAGGCTAGGGAAAAGGCAAAGAACCAGTTTAATGGTCAATAGTCACATAAGCATAAATCTGAGACTGACAGGAATATAGCAGAAAACGTCGCAAGTTATATATATATATGCAATTTGCATTTCCGTTTCACTCCTTAAATCCTTTTAGAAATGTTTGCCACACGTAGTTTGAATTAGTTGAATAGTTTTTATTTCGAGAAGTAGCAACGGAATATTCCCAAATATCGCCTTCCGAATTTCGGTTTTGTAGATCCTATTGAGGGTAGTAAATCGCCGCTTTCCGTGTTCTGCTGAGTCCTAGAGGATAATAATTATCCTCGAAATTTTGATTATTTTCAGTTATTTGCGGTTTACGCCGTTATTATGACCAAAAAAAAATTAAATTATATATTACGGAATGCTCTTTTTAGAGGTCTATCAAATCGTGTCAAATTTGTGTTTCTCTTCACTTCGTTAACACCATCTTCTACCCCTACTCAAAAGAGGTTGAGTGAAGCAATGAAAAAGGGGCCATAGTTGGTCTGCTGAAAATATCCTTTTCATGTATATACGTTTCACTTTGCCTTTACACCTCCGATTAAATAGTAAATGTAAAAACTTTATGTGTCGTATGTCCTAATTATCTTATATGATAGAGATCTACCACTAATAGGTCAATAAAACAAGGCTGGTTTGAACGATAGTTATATTTTCAGAACGTTTACAAACGTTTTCGGAACACCTTCGTCAGTGAAAATATAACTAGATAAATATATAAACAAACTTTTGTTTTTTATTTGGGACTATCAACAAAATAACTAGTGACTAGGATTTCTTGATATAGAGGATGTGTAACCAACTTTTATATATATATAAATTATAAAAACTAAATTAATGTGTAAACATACATGCAAATTAAGTAAAACCTTATATCAAAAATCTTTGTCGAAACCTTAACAATTCTGTTCAAGGACTAGGGAAAACCAAATTCAAAAACCTAGCCAAAGGTTTCCTTCTTAAGAAATGCAAATGTCATTTTAACAAATTGCTATATACATTACTTAAATTTTGAATATCGGTCCTGAAATTAATAGTTTTAGTGTCTTTCTGTATATTTATCATTTCATATATTAGTCTTTTTTATAATTATTCTCTGTTTTTAATATAATTGTGTTTTCAAAATCAAAGTAATGCCCAAGATCTTTGTAATGTTTTGTTAAAATTAATAACAATAAATGTTATAGCGCTATTCCTTATAAAAAAGGTTTAAGCGAAAAAATAAAAAAGAATTTAATAAAAACAACATAAACATTACTTTCATTCCAAATTATAGTAACAGATCTCTTTTTACTAATACTAAATCCAAAATAATTAAACAAAATCAGAGTAATGTAGTTTATAAAATAAACTGTAAAGACTGTGATGGTTGTTACATCGGTCAGACGAAACAATATTTAAAGAAAAGGTTGTATAGCCATAAGTATTCTTTAAATAATGATTTTGGTGCAATGACCGCTGTAACAAAACATTACAAAGATCTTGGGCATTACTTTGATTTTGAAAACACAATTATATTAAAAACAGAGAATAATTATAAAAAAAGACTAATATATGAAATGATAAATATACAGAAAGACACTAAAACTATTAATTTCAGGACCGATATTCAAAATTTAAGTAATGTATATAGCAATTTGTTAAAATGACATTTGCATTTCTTAAGAAGGAAACCTTTGGCTAGGTTTTTGAATTTGGTTTTCCCTAGTCCTTGAACAGAATTGTTAAGGTTTCGACAAAGATTTTTTGATATAAGGTTTTACTTAATTTGCATGTATGTTTACACATTAATTTAGTTTTTATAATTTATATATATATAAAAGTTGGTTACACATCCTCTATATCAAGAAATCCTAGTCACTAGTTATTTTGTTGATAGTCCCAAATAAAAAACAAAAGTTTGTTTATATATTTATCTAGTTATATTTTCACTGACGAAGGTGTTCCGAAAACGTTTGTAAACGTTCTGAAAATATAACTATCGTTCAAACCAGCCTTGTTTTATTGACCTATTAGTGGTAGATCTCTATCATATAAGATAAGTATATAAAAGGTCACGAAATATATATATATATATACATTTAATGTATGTCCTAATTAAATATTTTTTTTTCACTTTCACACATTCTTTATTTTAATTCATTTTTGTGCACACTTAGATCAAGTATATATATATATATATGTATATATATAAAGTAAACAAATAACTAAGTGACACAACACTTTACTTAGGTCGTTTTAATTCTACCGTCACGATAAAATCGAGGCATAACCGTTTGCTTAGATTATATTGAAAAGGGGATACTGTTGATCTTACATCACTAAATCAATTTAATCCACATTTTACAAAAGTGTTGAATTCGTAATATATAAAAATAATCAAATATTTGGCAACTATACCTATCATTTAAAACAGGTCAGATTTATATTGTGGTGGAGATGATTGTAGGGTATCCATATTTGGTGTCATACATTTCTTTCTATAGGGTCCGGGGTATATATATTCGTATATATATATATATATATATATATATATATATATATATGATATGGAGATTATCAAGTTGTTAAAATTTTGAAATCGGGCAAATCGGCACGACGACCATTAGTCTCCGTGCAATAGATTTAGAAAAGTTTGAACCCTTCAGCAGTTATATAGGTGGGAAAGGTATCTAGGAAGAAGGTAAAACTAATCGAGAAAAGTTTTTGGAAATTGCTGAATACTGATTGGTCCAATTTTCAACATCTATGGAACGAAGCGCAATTTTTTACAACACGAGCTGGCATTCGAGGCAAATGAAAAACCTCATTTGAAAAGTTTTTAAAGCGCCCAGTAAATAGATACGTCAGTTTCAACTAATGATGTGATAATGTCCAGAAAAGTGACCAAGCTTGTAGGACGATCATACAGTCAGGGTACAGTGAAATTAGATACTATTACCACCGATTCTATAGGGTGCGCAAAACCGTACATCGTATTGGGTGGTGTAAATAGTAATTACAACGCAGGTGAAAGTGGATTTAATTTGGAAATGCACACTGACTAATGAGTAAGATTCGACAACTGTGTAAAATCTTCAAAGCTTGCGTGGCATGGGGATATATACCGACGGCATGGCAAAAGGTGAAGGTTATACATCTATCCAAAGTGTGCTCTGAATGAACTCGACAGTCGCGCAAAGTGACTATAGCTTGGGTTCCGAGGCACGAGCTGACGAACTGGGCCGAGAGGTGCCGTCAATTGCATTTATAGGACCGGGGCCCCCGTTTGGCATTGCCAAAACAAAACTCAAAAATGCCATATGCGGAAGAATCGCTCTCAAACTGTTAAGTCTACTTAAAGGAACAACGCTGGAGATCATACTGAGGGCCACAATATATCTGGAAAGTTTGCCGTGGAACAGGCATCATTGCCACCTCAAGTAATCTAATCCAAAGTTCGACAAACGCGCGTTTTGTTTACTGAAAGAGCAGTCTATATACAGTAAACAATCCACCCATTCTTTTAGCGAGCAAGACGCGCGTTTGTCGAACCTTACTCATAGGGCAAATAAAATCGCTGAACGTACCATGCAGTTTGTCACGTCTACAACACATGATTATACAATACTGCTCGTAATATCGGCCGCAGATAAACTTATACCTATTACCGTTATTAATAGTATTGAAGGAAACTGGGGCTAAGTTTGGGATCAGAGTTAGAAATAACTTATTCCATATGAATACATATTTTTTATTTATCAAACATACTACTACTAATACTACAATTCCGAAGAAAACAACTGGTGCAACCACTCGATGTGTATGGTTTTCGTATGTGATAAGAATTTGTGAGAACGCTTTCCGATCAAGTTATGCTTGACAATACTGATATTGATTTACATCAACGAAATAACATAATAAAATTACAATTCATAAGCAACTGTGGTCTTTATCTAGTATCGTAATTTATTTTGATATTCTTGGTACAGAAATGGTTATATAAAAAGTAAACCAGATAACTTAATTCATCCAGCAAAACATGCTTTATCGCATTATCATGAAGGAATTTTGCCCCTACGTTCGATATGCGGAGAGGCTGCTTTTATCAACTGTTCACACTGTAATAAGTATTTACCTTTCAAACATTTCTTTGACGACTTTTATTACCATGAGCAAGTACAATAAATGCACAATTAAAAGCTATATTTTTGTAATAATTTCTTTATATGTAGTCTGGGCAAATAACGGTGACAGCGCACAATTACGAAATAAGACGATCGCATCGTCGACTCGCCATTCTAGTCAGTGCGCTGTATGAGTAGTTCTGTATATATGTAGGCTGTCGTAACTTATTTCGTAATTACCGCTGTTTTCTCAAACTATTTATACGTATATATGAATAACTATGAAATGCTAAGAATGCAGCTACTAGCAATAAAGGATGCATTAAATAAATATTAAGAACTTTCATATTGTGTACATATCTAAATATCTAAAATTCAATTCATCTTGTCACGTACCGCATATGCATGCTACATATAAAATGTACACATCTTCTATTTAATCGGAGATGGAAGGGCGTAAATCGGTGGGGTAAAATATATATACACGATAATGGTATTTCCAGTAGATAAACCCCTACTAGATTAACAAATTCCCATTTTCAAGTAAGCGCTAGCTTCTCACTAACTGATTGAGCTCAACACAACATATTTAAAACTTCAATATCCACCTCTTTTAACCGTGGAGTTAGCAAAAGGTATTCACCAAAGTAATAATTTCATACAGGTCTAAGCTTTGGTACCCACGAGGTTCCTTCCGAACTAGCTCATCTGCTCTCTTTGCTGCTTTGAATATCTCGATGAGTTGGTATCCAAATTAGGTGCAGTCTATTGGACTCATTTGTAGTTAAGTGTTAGTGCTGGACTGCTCTGGCTCATTCTTAGGCCAGTAGGTCGCTTGACTATCAATTTACTCAACTATCTTCTGTTGAGACTGTCATGTGCTCAATGATCACCGCTACTAGACCCTGAGGTAACCAAAAGACATGTTACATTTTACTCTCGATCGGTCCTCACAAATTCCCGCTTCCGGCCCCTTTCCCGTCAGAAACTCGTCTGTAAACCAACGGAGTCCTCTTGTCTTGGGAATTGGTCGTTTTTGCTGGTTCCTTCAGTGATACTGGTTATTGATTTCCTTTTCGATCGCCGCTTCAAGATCTATCTCAACTTGTGCCCGCCCGAAAAGTCGCAGCAAGTTTTGCTTCCTACCTCCTCTCCTTTTAACAATCTATATACACATGAGATGCGCCTGGTGCTCCACGGGAATTGCACTAAGAGCCTGTGGCATTATCTTCTGGCCCTCTCCGAGGTGGGTATTCCCTCCAGTTCAGTCCAAGAATTCACAGAGAACATCCAAGCCTTCCCACCACGTCAATATGTCAACTCTAGGGGAGATACAAGAGTGAATTAAGGACCATCGCTTTTAGATTACCTTGAAGGGGTGAGGACAGCAAGGATCGCACTTTTTCTCAACAACACTAACGCCTTCTATCGTTTCTAGTCAGACCTGAGAGTATACACCTGCTCAAGTTTCAGAATGACTTCCGGAATAGCAGGTGTTCTAAGAGCTCCAGGTCTTCCCGTACATACCAATCTTTACCGGTTATTAAGCTGCCTTTAGCTTTTATAAACCCAAAAACTTGCTGGGGACTTCTTTACGACTGTGAATTAAATACACGTTACAAATAAAACTAGGGATAATGGTAGTGTTACTTAGCATGAAGACACTTACTTTGAGAATATATAACCTGAACATGTTAGGTGTTATTTCTATTAGCCATGTTTTATGTGGGAATAGATTGCCGCATAATCAGTTGTTACTTACAAAATATTGTTACTCGCAAAAGCTGCTAAATTTTCATTAAATATCATTTTACTGTATCCTAAACCATCCTTAGCAACATCCTTTATGAATCAAGTACCGGTATCATACTTAGGTTATTGCCTAAATTGATTGAATCTAATAGAATTGTATACGAATTATTCACTAAATATTGTTTTGCTTATATTGGTCGGCTGTTTCTTGTTTTAAGGACTTCAGTTAAACTTCATAAATATTTTAATAATTTATACGTTTTGTGTGTTCATAAAGTCATTTACGAAGATTATATAAATGAAGTTAAGAAGTTTGTAGCTTAATTTATTGGATTTCACTTATTTAGGAATAACTTTGTAATGTTTCAGAAAATTCTGTGTTGCCCGTATCCATAACCTTAGGTGCGCTTACGTAGACATTCCCAATTTAGTGCGACGATTCCTTATTGAAATACGACTAATGTTAAATTGTATTTACTTCCTCTACTAGCTAGTGATAAAACTCTAGTGGTTATGTATCGGGACAGGTCGACAACCTAATAACACCTTATTTTAATAACTAATTATTCCCGCATCAAGTCCATGAAGGATACAACTCATTTTCTTAAGTCCAATTCTCTAGCTATCGCAAACCGTGGTGGAAAACCATTATAGTTATGTCCACGACGAAGTTGGGATGGGGAGGCCCACACTAATAGCATAGCACACACGCACAAACCGAGATCCAGAATGGAATCAATAATCCACATTACTGCTGAACAATGCTACATCTGCACACGCATTATACATTCATATGTATGTACATTCGCCAGCGTTATACATGTATATATACAAGTACACGGACGTTGTATATATACGTACCTTATACCCCGAAAATCTTAACTGTATTCATATCAGATCACTAATACCGGTAAACCAGATGGAATTAGAGTCGTAATGCCGTTCATGAATATATATTCAAAGCAATTTCTTCTCATGGATAACAGAGATTTCGAAGCCAAATTGTCAATATTGAAATTTGTAAGATTCATTAGTTAATCAGTATGCCTACGAATTATATTTAACAAAATACATATGAACATATTTTCGTTTGATTAGAGATATTACAAAAGGAAAATAACATTTTTCAAAGGCATCGATTTTTATAAAGAATAGTTTACCCTTATATAAGATATGTTAAATACACAAATCAAAATCAATATATGAGAGATCGTGGCCAAGGAACTCATCAGAGGAATAAAATGCTGATCAGATATTTTTACACACGTTTTGCATTGCCGAGTCGTATGTAATTTCCGTACTGTACTTGGCAGTTTGTTGTAAAATTTAACAGTAATTAAGGCTAGAGTCGTTTGGGTTTTCGTTAATCTGCAAAATTGAGGCACGAGGAGGTCTCTATTTGTAGTATAATGATTGTGCACATCACTATAACTTATGAAACTATATCAATTGCGGTGGACTTGCACATGCATTCAAGTATAAATAAGCAAGGAAAACTCCAATATCTTTAATCCAGAGAACGAATCTCTGCAATCATCTCCGTACCTCAAACCGTCAACAACCTTGACAGTTTTACGTTGTAGTCGAAGAATTCTCTCCCACAAAGAACAGTTTCCCCAAGCCAAAGTAGCGTACGATATTAACCAATGAAGTAGTGAATGATAAGCTATCAAAATAACATTCTTTGTCACGTTTAGTTGTAGACTGCGCAAAAGAAAAATACGGCTGTTCAATGTTGATAATGGGTCACCTGCTATGAATTTCTTCGATTTGTTCACTCTCCAATCTACTTCACTTTTAATCGTATTCAGAATCACTTTATGAGCTCTGGCTGAGAATTTCAGATCCTTAAAAGCTTCATACATTTTATTGCTGTTTCTCTGGACGTAAGCTTGTTTGAAATACATCAAGAGTGGTCCTGCATTTGAATCTTTTTTGAGCAAAAATTTGCTCTGTTACTGATCTGTTAATTCTTAATCCTGCAGAACATTATCCTATTACTTTTCCAGCAAACTTACTTCTTCTTCCTCTTCTTCTTAAACTTTCTGCTAATATTTTACAGCCAGTTTCGAATAACGCAATCGTCTATAATTTTCTACAGCCTTTCTTGTGAAGTTGACAAAGCTGTACATGGAATTCTTTCCTTCCCGCTTTCAACTTCACAGCTGTTATTTTTGCTTTTCCTGGACTTTTATTATTTTTTAATTTTAAATTATACTAACAATCTCCTGCTTAGTTGGCACTTCTACTAACGCATCTTCTTCTGTCTAGTGTTATATTTTGTTTGATTTCTCCTTCACCACTATTTAATAATTAGTGGAAATACGTTTTCCGTCTTTCAATTATCTTCTTTGTTTCATATTAGTGTTTCTTTCTCATCTTGTATGTAGTTATGGCATTCCCTTCGTAATGTTTTAATTCTTTGATAAAATGTTTTTACTTCTTTTCGTTGAAAATTGTCTTTTCATTTTTATGATTTATCATCATATTTCCTCTTCTTTTTTCTATAACATCTCATTTTGCGGTACTATTTTTCTTGTTCCTATGGTCATTTAATAATCTTGGTTCTACTATTTTTAGTTTTGTTGCTACTTCTTCACACTCGTCAGGAAATCACTTCTTATTGAATTTGGGTATAATTTTCTATTTCGTAAATTTTTGTCGAAATTACAATATAGTGCTATAATACAGTATCCCTTTCATTAAATACACTTATCACAACCTAAACACCTCATAGCGGTTGCTTCAAATTTGGAAACAGATACAAATCACTAGGACCAAGACGTGGATGTGGAAGCAATTCTCGGCGCAATACGTGTAAAACATTTATTCGTGCACTATGATGGCTTACACTGCACTGTTCCAATAACGGACGCTTGTTCAATTTCCAAGTAGTTTCTTGCAAAGCGTCTGCCGCAATGGGTCAGATAAAAGAGTATTCTACGATAATTGTAGTACCTTTTGATAGATAATTTATCAAAATAATCTCCACGCAATCCAAGAATATACTAAGCATTACCTTTCCAACCGACGGAACTACACGTGTTTTAAGTCGTGACCCTTCCCTTCGTTTGCTGCATTCTTTCTGATTTTTAGTTTTAGAATGGAAGTAAGGTATTCCCGTTTTCCGAATGTTTGAATGGCCACCCCGTCCTTAAACAATGAAAAACAGCATATATCTTTTCAATTCACAAAAAGGAAACAAAAACCACCCCAAAACTACCTTGGCATTTCCGTTACCAGCAGTCTAAATAGCTTTGATGGGAAACTATTAAGGTATTTAGTAGAACAACAGTACAGTAGTTACGAAGAATGGAAACCATCTGGATTTAGCGCTGGAACGACGTGCACTGACGCACAATTGAACAAGAAAGAGTGCAACAAACAAGTAAATGGATCTACCCTTTTTGATTTCCAAAAGGCATAACACAATACCAATAGAGAATTTATGGGAACTTCTTCGACAAGCTAGTATAAACCTCAGTATTATTAAAGCATTACAAAATTTATATCGGGAATAAAATGCTAGAAGAAACGATTGATAAATCCGACAAGACAAGGATGTTGCGTTTTCCTTGGCGCATAATAGAACATGATAACAGAAAAATAGAAACCACAGAAATGGATGCGATGAGGCGTATTATGAGAATGTAGCGGAGTGATAGAGTTAGAGAAAAGAATTAGTATAGGGACGTACGAGTATGGAGGGAACAATTACGGATGATATACAGAGAATCCAATTAGGATACCACCAGTGTGATGAAAAAGAGACCAAACAAAGATGGATAATAGGAATCGGGAAATCTATGAGAACAAGAAATCTTACAGGAGACATTATATATATATATATATATATATATATATATATACTAGCTGCCCCGGCGAACTTCGTACCACCAAATTAATAAATGTTGTCTTAAGTTATTACCTGAGTTTTATTAACTTGTTAATGTTAAGATAATAATAAAAGTTTAAAAAGTAGTAAATTCACGTGGGAGCAAAGCATTCGCTTTATTGAATGTAAACCAAATGATTCGCATGTCGTTGTAGCACAACTTCAACATCTTCATTAAAACACGTTGTGATATATTATATTTTGCGACTTTATCTATTTCTTCTTGCGGCTCGACGTTGTTGATCTGCGTTCTGCTCGACGATTTCTCATTGCCAACCGAGCCTTTTCACGTATGGCCTCTCTTTGTTCTTGTGTTTGTGAAGCACGAAGTTGGGCCGTACTAACACAGCGCCCTTCTCTCGTGCGATTTCTTCTTCATTTGCAGTGGATTGATTCGCAATATTCCGCAGTCTAATTGCATTACGGCTTCGTTGTGATATTGCTGACTTTGCTTCTATTATGACATAACAATTATTCATGCGCGCATAATCACAAATGTCATAACCTTAACTGCCTTTGCGCGCACCATGACAACTGTCATAACCTAACCCACCAAACGTCGTCAATTTGTTAAATCTCTAAATTTCTTTCTTAAATTTTAAATGTGCTGGGCTGATCTGTGAATCTAAACCATCCAGGGCGCCACCCAAACGCATGCAAAAAATTCATTCAAATCGGTCAAGCCGTTTAGGAGGAGTTCAGTGACAAACACACGTACAGTAGAATTATATATATAAAGATATATCGATCGATGAGAAATGTGCAAAAAGAGTTTCTGAGTAAACAATAAATTTATTGGTAACAGTACAAGAGCTAAAATCTTGACAGGGGTTTCGAGGTTAGATTCCCCTCATTATCAATGTCTGAAAACTATTGCATCCAACGACGTGAAAAGGAATCTACTAATTCCCAGCATTTGTCAATTTTCCAAAGTCCCAATAAAAATGTAAATTACTTAAACGTTCATGACGAGATTTTGGTTTAAAATTTAAAATAAAATAAAATGACAATTTATGCAATACTCATTATCACGTGCTCCCAGCCGAAAACGTTCTCTTATCTACTTGCCAATTGAATGGCATAAATTGTCATTTTATTTTGTTAATCATACCCGGGCCAGAAAGGTGCGAAAAGTCGTATCCAACGTCGCGTCGGAGCAATGCCTCATCGAAACAACCGTTGAATAAATTTAACGCTGAAACTGATTCGAAAGAAGTCAGTGCTTCTGTTCATATGTAAGGAGCTAAGTCGATACAAGTTGCTAAACCGTTGGTTGGGAAGCTACACCGAATACAGCAACGTAGATTCAATGCAAGTGATTGGAATTTGGTTCCAAAACTTTACTCAGTGGCAAAAGAGTATTACATAAACATAACGACTGCGAGCAATTTTAATTATGAACAATTTTTATTCTATTTATTCGAATTTTTGACCATATCTTTGAAATACCTTTGAAGTGAAATAATTACGGGATTTTCGATGAGTTTATTTAAACATTATTCATTACCAAATGATTATCCCTTTTTGTCGAAAATTTAATTTCCTATTTCAAATACTCGCCAATCGCAGAAAAATCAATATTTTTAAAATCTTCTACATACTTTGCTAGCTATAACCACGTAGATTAGGTTATGTTTTTTGTTGTTCCGAATTCAAATATACACAAGCTACGCTGCGTGCCACAGAGCGCCTTAAATTCAACATGCCTTGCGAGAATGGCTACCGTGTCACCGTTTTTTAATATTTATTAACGATGATTTGTTGTCTCTCTCGAATATTATTACCCTATTTCCTTTTCTACCATCCAAAAGAAATTGTCAAAGGGACGCTTGTTTTTAGACCGTTAGAGTGGTGCTATCCCTTAACATACCCCACAGAAAGAAATCAAGAGACGCTATATCAGTTGATCTAGCTGGCCATCAAACATCACGGCAATAACTTTATTGTCAAACCGGTGGATTAAATAGTATATCACGTTTCTGGAATCGCGGCCTGAGCAGCCATTTTGTACCATATCTGCCAAAGGTAGGTCATGTATAAAGTTTGATAAAAGAGTGAATGACGTGTTATCATTAAGTAGTGTAAACCGGCCTTTGTCGCCATTTACGTGCAAGGTGCGACATTAAAATTCGGGGAAGTAAGAACGTCAGTACGGTTTGCATTACTTAATGATAACACGTCATTCCCCTTTATCAAACCTTAGTCATCTATGAAATCTTCAAACGGTATTTGGAAATTTTCTAAATAACGTTGAGGTGATAAAGTTCCATTGAAGATAAAGGTCCGATTAAATAACTTCCCACAGTGCCTTAAAATACACTACATCCAAACCGAACTTGATTTGTGTCGATTAAACGCTCCGCAGTTAGAAAACCAAGACTGATCTGTCCACAATACTCGACTCGTAAAACTATTATTTTCAGTACTCTTGGGAATAGACAACCTAGAATATGCTACTCTGGAATCATAATCTTATGTCCCTACAGTTTGGACAATATGTAACTTCTAATGGTGAAACTTGTGTCCTGTTAAAATTCGTGATGCTTTTGATTTAGATACATCAACCTGTACTTGTATATCTCTCGATGAAATTCCTGGATTAGCCACGACACAAGCTTTCTTATTAACCCACCGTTGTAATTATTATCTTCCATTAATGAATCGTTTTACCAGCTTGCATGCGCATCTTTTAAACGTTTTGATATTTGATTGCCTTCTTTCTGGAAAATTAGTTAAATAAATTTAGGCAGCAGGATGATATTTTTGATAAATGTGCAAAACATATCGTAGATTCAGTACTTGGAAAATTAGCCATATTGTTTTACGTTTGTAATACAAATACCCTAACTGTAACTGCTTTTTAATAGATTATAATAAACTTTGTTGTTGTTTTTCATCATAGCTGCTTGCCTAGTTGATTATACATTTAGAAAGTAATAACAATGTTTTTGTGGTTCAAGTACTTAGTACTTAGTACTGAATTAACATGTTACTAGGTATTACAGGAATTAAAGGTTTTCTAAAATAAATTTCAACTATTACTCTTTGGTTTCATATAGGCCTACTCGATCAAAATGTAACAAATATAATTTGACGGGTATTTTTATGCAATTACATGTTATCTTAAATCATTTAAAAGAGAAGAAAAAATTCTGTATAAGTATCTCAAAAGCAGCCATTTTGAATTTTTGCCCGACATCGATTTTTAATTGGTCTTATCGAAAACAGTGACCTTGATATGAAACTTTCTTTCGTATCTCTTATGCTTATCTTTTTTGAATACCTTCTGACGAATTCGGCGTCTTGAACTTTCTAAAACAAATTTGAAATGAACGTATGGAGCAGCAAATAACCAAATCTCAATCACTAATAATAAGAAAGTTACCCATGCGATCCCACTCGATCTGGAACACATTGTATATTCCCATTTAATCAGTTATTATTCGTCGCAGAAATTGATCGCCGTAACGTGGTAAAAGCGCTTGGTGTTGATGGCATGTGTGTGGTAAACCTACTAAGTTTCTACCCAGCGGACTGAAACCTTGTTCATGCCTAAACGTTCGTATAAATTCTCATGAACTTGTCGTGTACCTATCCCTACAGCAACATTAATTTCGCGAATAGTTATTCCTGTATCATATTTGAGTTGGTTCTCCCTGACAGCAACGTTTCTTTCATTTGCACTGGTGCTCGAGCATCTACTGAATGGATCGTCTTTTAGTGACCCTCAAATACATCTTGGAGACGTTGAGAACACTCTCTTTAAAAGCGTCTTCTAGGATTGCAAAATCAATGGTAGGAAAATATGGCTGTATCAGTCAAATAGCTGAAGCACACCAGACAACATTGTATGGATTGGCTGTGTAAACATTTCAATATTTCTATGTGACCAATAGTGTCACCTGTAAGATATACGCAATTGAGCTAGGACCAAATTCCTAGAACATTCGGAGCATTCCTCGTACATACGTGTATTACCTTAATGTATCATTGTGTCTTTCTCAGGAAAACTAAATTTAGTTAGTTAGTTTAGTCTGTACTTTCTATAAATTATTATTCCTTCTTAGTTGTTACATGTTCTACAAATCAAATATAATTGTGCTTTAATAATAATAAGAGTTCATATTTTGATCAGGATCAAGTAGACTTAACTGGTAGTTAATACATCTTATTTTCTGTGGTACGCAGAAAGTTAATGATGATCATTTTGCTGGCCTTCTCTTTTATGACCGTATTCATACTTGGCACACTCGCTAATTGAATCGACGTGAACTCACGCAAATTTGTGAGTATCTAATACGGTAATATTCACCTCCACTCTCGATTAAACCGAAAAACATCAGACCGACAAATCTAAATATATGATTCAATTAGCATCACATTAAATTGGCGGAGGATCGTGTTAGATTAGTGGACTGTTTAAATTAGGTCTGATTAGTGCTGGCCCCTAACGGATGCCTAATCCGCCGCGAGCATTCGGACTTCCCTTTTCTTCCTCGCCAACTACAGCGTCCCTTCACCTTTCTACCATGCACACGTAACCGACGGAATTCTACATTAGCTTCATTATCGCTGCATGCAAACTACCAGTACGTTTCGATGAATACAGGAGTTGCATCGCCCAAGTTATCAATTAAATTTGGTTTCCTTTAATAGGATGCAGTATTTGTAAATAGATAACTAATGCAAATATGCACTACATACAAATAATCGAACTCGCATTGGTAAGAGAAAAATATTTTAGAAAGTAAAGAAAAGTTGAAGAACTGTTAAACTTAAAGAGGAACCGGCTATTAATTATGTAAGGCGTACTCATCTCCTTGCTATCATCGATACTCTCACAACGCGTACAGCAGCCAAACTTTCGGAAGTACATATTACGTCATCAGCGAAATACACCCAATGGTATATGGCTTTGTTAATTTGTCTACGTCTCGTAATATGTACATCTTATGATGTGGCTGCTATATCTAGACATATGTATACCACTTCCTTGCAAAAAAAAAATACACAGAAGCATTATTTGAACTGAATGAGTATGTTGCTGGTTTGAATTATTGAAGTGAATATTTCTTAAGGGACACCGGACCAGCTTGAGCGTAAGAGTAAGAACGTAAGCGTTATATTTCGAGAGAGAGTAGTAATGTGCTAGCGAGAGGCGACGAGCCAGACGGTTAATATTAAACCACAGTAGGTGCTGCGCTCAGAAATACATAAACATAAAAAAGAATAATAATAAAATAAAACATTATACATAAGACACCTGAAAAGATGTTCTACAACCTAATCCTATTGATTTCCAAATCATTAGAAAACACGTGGAACGAAAACGCGGTGACCTCCAAATAAGAAGTATGACAATTAATGGGTATTCACTTAAGACGTGCGTACACCACACACCATTTTTTTATCTAAAACTTAGCATCTTCCCAAATTTCACAAATCTGCTTATTCAGAAAATTGATCATTCAGAAATATCCTTGACTGCAGCAAACAATTCGCTTATAAAATGAAGATGAGTTTTGGTCTGTTCTGGAATCCAATCATTAAGGTTACTATCCGTACCATTGGCTCTTAAATTATCTAGATCTTGTAATATTGAAGGGTCAAGTCTCTACGCCAAACTTGTGTAGTCTAGACCTGACATATCTAATTCTTAATGAAAATAACTTGTTAGCAACACTTTCACATATCATAACAGGTATTTCCTCAGTTTTGTCTTACTTTGGCTCCTCGGAATGTAGTGAGGGACATATAAATTTTAACATTTTAATTTCTAAGCAGAGAGGAAACAGCTAATAAAAATAGTAGACTATGGTTTTGTATCTCTTCTCCTCTCTGCCCCTTATTTCCTGTACAAAGTTCATTTGCATCGGATTTATTTTACTTTCTCCCTTTTATAGCACACACACTAATCATCTTCGTTTTCACATTTTTCGTAATTTCCGTTTTTTCTAACAATTTGTTTCTTACCATCTATATTTCCATTAATTTCTATTACTATCGCTAAGAACTTGATGCATCTTTATTTTAGGCCTATTACGTTCGTTTTCGTTTATCTTCATGCTTATTTTACTGTAAATTACTTTTTGAGTCTGTTAGAGCGATCACCTATAAATATCAACTCTGTTAGGAATCTTTCTTCATCTTCTAATGGATGACGTTTATGTATTTTATGATCAACAAATCCGTACTCTCTGTAGAATGCAGTCGACCTAGTACTTTTTCGACTACGTCAAGTTCTTTGGGCATGCGTACACGATCCGGAACTGTCCTGCTAGAATATTATGCGATTTCTATAGATCATTGAGTAATATCTTGCTGTCTTTATGCGACCTCTGTACAACTTAGCCAGTTGCTCGTAGTACAAATCAACATTTAGGTATCGGCTCAGAGTGAATGATACCGTCGTGGTTTTACCACCTCCAATTGGTTATCGAAATTTATTTAGTTTTGTTGACTGATACTAGTTTAATAAGTGATTTCATTACATACGTACGTATTAATTTCAAATACCCTAATCTATAATCTGTCCAGCGAATAGATGGAATAAAAACTACGTTCTCCATCACCGCGTTATTGAAACAGTTCATTATAATTGGCTTTACAGAAGCAAAAAGCGCCATATAAACCAGGAGCTTGTCCTTAGAGCTTCTATTGGATTAAACATAATATTTGCGATTAATAGAGCAAAAAATATGGCTTGGCTATGTGAATAAAAACTTGGTCTAAACAGTAATACTAAAAATGGTGTTAAATAGGACAGAAGGCCTGGTGGAAGTTAAAATAAAAGAATTAAAAGAAAGAAAAGAAGTAGCGACGACAAATTTATTAGGCAATAGGTAGGGCCCACCGAGCCACCATATACGTCCGAAAAACGGCTGTCAGCTGAAAGAAAGGGTGAATGATACATTCAAATTTGGAAAGCGAGTCCAATACTTTGGGGCTTTGATCTAATGACCCAACGAGTAATGGAGTTGAAAACCAGCTACGTCGAGGACTAAAATATATACACTGTAATATAGTGTCATACAACAGATGTTGGTAACATTTTATAACAATTCGATGATTGGGTTAGTGCGAGACCTACCCCTGTGAGCGATTTGAATGTAACTTTCGATTCTTAGTTTTACTCTTTCTTCACGGTTTTTTCTGCTTCTTCTGCAACCTCTACGTGTCTGAAATAAATAAAATTACCCTTACCACACCTTTCTGAAAAATCTAGATACGTATTTCGACAACTAAGTTGCCATCCTTAGTTGAAAACTGGGGAATTCAGTATCACTAGCGAATCCGGCTTATGCTCAAGACGAACACCACACAACTAACATTGTACAACACCAAAACACTGCACAATGAACATTACACAAAGAATGCGCGAAATACACCAAAACACTGTTGACCCTGAACTCCCATTATTATATATTATTTCATGTTCTATGGAGCGTGTCAATACGGTTGAAAGGATCTACAATTTAATTCAATAGCTTGTACAATTTGGAATTTGGAATAGGTCCTCCATCTGCATTCATAATTCTCTCTCTATTCTTATAAATATATATGTTTTTGTAGATATCCAGTTCCCTGTTGATTTCTACCGCCTTAATTAATTTTAAACTTTCAATTGGCATACCGTGTTTTTATGCAAAATATATCGAGCCACACTTGATTTTTTGGGCCTGTTGAACCTAAAATTAGCAATGTGCTCCTTGTACCGTGTTAGGATTGATCGTCTAGTTTGTCCAATGTATTTTTATGCCACATCCCGGACAACCGATTTCGTAGATACCTGATTAATTTGATTAATTTCAAATTTATCCTTGGCATTTCCTAAAAGATTACCTAAAGAATTAATTGATTTAAATGCGACCTGTAAATTAAACTGTTTGAAAACCTTGGGAAGGGTCCTAGTGTAATGATGGAATGGTGACGAATGTCTTAGATGTTTTATCCAAAGTTAGGCTCGTAGATTCCCTAACTAAGGTTTTGAAATTTTGTTTCCTGATTGAATTATCGATCAATTTTGCTTCGAAATCATTGTATTCGGTTATGTTTCTTATATATTGAAGTTCTCCTTGATATCTTTCTGTTGTAAGGGGAAAATTTAGTAACCGATGTACTAAGAAATTGAGAGATGCAATCTATTGCTGAAAACTATGGTTAGATTCTTCAGTTATAAATCTGTGGACATTGTTTTTTTTTCTTGCGATATATGTCTATCTCCAAATTGGTATTACTCCTGATTACTAAGTTATCTAGAAATGGAAGGTTCGTTATTTCTCTCTTTTTCCATGGTTAGAAACATAGCCGAATACAATGGTTTCGAAGCAAAATTGATTGATAACCTAATCAGGAAACAAAATTTCAAAACCCTAATTAGGGAACCTACGAGCCTAACTTTGGATAAATCAGCTAAGAAATTCGTTAAATTACCATTCCATCACACTAAGGCCCTTCTCGAAGTTTTAAAGCAGTTTAATTTACAGGTCGCATTTAAATCGGCTATTTCATTAGGTACTCCTTTACGAAATGCCAAGGATAAAATTGAAATTAATCAAAAATCAGGTATCTACGAAATCGGTTGTCAAGAATGTGGCATAAAATACATTGGACAAACTAGGCGACCAATCCTAACACGGTACAAGGAGCACATTGCTCATTTTCGGTTCAGCAGATCCAAGAAATCAAGTGTGGTCCGACATATTTTGCACAAAAAAAAAGACACGGTATGCCAATTGATAGTTTAAAATTAATTAAGGCGATAGAAAACAACAGGGAACTGGATACCTACGAAAGCATATATATTTATAAGAATACAGAGAGAATTATGAATGCAGATGGAGAACCTATTCCAAATTTCAAATTGTAGGAGTTATTGAATTAAATTCTAGATTCTCTCAACCGTATTAACACGCTCCATAGAGCATGAAATTTAGGTATTAATACATTTTCCCCTTAATGGAAGTTCAATGTCAACAATGTTTTGGTGTGTTCCGCGCATTCATTGTGTGATGTTCATTGTGCAGTGTTTTGGTGTTATACAGTGTTAGTTGTGTGGTGTTCGTCTTGAGCATTAGCCGGATTCGCTAGTGATACTGAATTCCCCAGTTTTCAGTAAGGATGGCAACTTAGTTGCCGAAATACGTATCTGGATTTTTCAGAAAGGTGTGGTAAGGGTAATTTTATTTTTTATATATATTATTTTATGGACAGTCTCCTTTTTCTTATTTGGAACTTCTAAGTGCCTGGAATTCCTTATTGAATCATGTAAACAATAATATTCTTGGTATAGAATCTCTTTATTTCGAGTTTGTTCTAGTGTATGCAACGAAATTTACTGAAATTTTTATCCATTGAACTCGATGTGCCTGTTAGGAATGTACAGTCTGCTATGACAATTTGCTTATCACAGTAAACCTCATATCGTTTGCCGTCAGGGATATAGAATTTGATGAGAGCTTTCTCAATTCCCATCATTTGACTGTGTTTCATTTTTAATATGTTTCCTACAATTTTACAAAAATTAATAACGTCGAAATTGCAAGGACCATCTTTTGTACTTACTTTATAAACTATACCTTAGCCGCTACCTCTGCATTTCTTTTTATTCTGTTATTGATTAGTAGCAATAGCGTGTGGTTTTAGAACTGTGATTTTCATTCAGAAAACTTTCAAATCATCAATGATAGAAGACCGTTTGTTGCGCAACTACACGATTTGAATTCATTATTTCAATATTGATCTAACTTATACGAAAACACCGAATACTCACATCTAAAAGCGCCACATGTACTCACCGCAAAACACACAAGTACCATTAATTATAACATTTAAGACTTTGGTCAATCGCCCGAAATCAGTGAACTAATTTGGAGCAAAGTTCACCACACATAACCATCAAATTACCGAAGTTAAAACATAAACTGAATTTAACTTAACAACGGGTCGTCATGGTAAAACTTGTAAACGCTCTGGAATGGACCTAATGCGTAACGCATTAGGAACGCCCAGATGGTCTAAGACTCTTTAACGTTTCGACAATGATGCCAATAAACATTAACTCTAAGCGAAAATATAAAGTATGTCTATTACACAAATGTGTTAGCTTTCATCTTATGTTCGTAAGATAGTGTATATTCTTATTCGTGTTTTGATATAAAATTGTTAAGATTCCTAACTGCGAATTACAATTTTAGTTTGTTCATTGTCTCACCCGAATAAACATTAGTCAACAGAGTCACACGACTATTATTTATTCCCATATGGCCTCTAGTGTCCTATTTCATATTTGTCCTCTTGATTACTATTTTAAAATACATACCTCTAATATATCCAAGTCAACTGTAGAATTACAGACTATCTTTGAACAGTAATTAATATATTTATGGCGTAATACCTAATCAAGCATCGTTATTGCTTTCCTAAAGAAAGCAGCGCATTGCTTGATTAACTTATTGCGCTCACTATTGCATCAAAACCTACCACTTTACTCACAGGAAATTTTGTTTTACCAGAAACCTAGATTCAAATGTCTAAGTCTAACACGGTTTGCCCCGCGTTATTCACAAAGGATATGTTGCTTCCACTATTTCTAATGTCCGATTTTACGGTTTAATAAGGAATTCCACATGTAAGTTCGAGTCCCACAAGCTTCCTCTTCGCCTCTTGCTTTGGTCATACACTCCCCTTTCCGTTTCGTTGTATCACCTGGCATTCGCCACCAATGCGAACGTTTTGCTAAAGATACTAGTTCACTCCTGCATTTCTTGATAATCCCCGATTGTATTTGTATGTTCTGAATAGCCTTAAGAGCTACTTCACCACCCATTATGGTATAGACTTTCCCACTCTAGTCGCTTTTTATAGCAGTAATTTCGGCCGGGAATACAGTCGCATAGGCTTTCAAGTTCATACTAACGCTTTCTTCCGCTTCACACAAACTCATTCCAGTTCCAGTTTGCATTTTTGGTGCGTCTATCAATCAGATGCTTCCGTTATCCGTGAGTAGCTTCCGCTCTTCCAACTTCGTATTTCTTTCGGATATAACCACTCTGAAGGGTTTACTGCTGTACTAACGCTGTTGGAATGCTTTTGAGGGATTCGACTTTTCTCGTTTTGTTTCTTAGCAAAGTGCCAAGGTAACCCTTCTATTTCCGAACGGTGTCCCCTTTGCCGATTTTAATGCTATAGCTCCAATCCTAGCAGCACCTACACAGCTGTTGTGAATGTCGTCGACAACGCCTCAGCTAATACCGGGCAGGCAATCAACTACAGTCTGCCATATCTCCCCAATTCAAGCCATTCTTCATTGTCACACTAATAAATGAATATTCTCATCTACTAAAATTTTTACACCAACACAAGTGCAATCGTTGGTTTAGAACCTAACTGAAACATACCGGACGGTATATGTCCTCATTTTTATATCTTGAATTAAATAGATGGAAAGAATATAGCTCTCTAATTGTGTACCTATTATATTGTATCTCTAGCTATTTTGATCAACATTTGACATTTAGCTATAAGTTTCCTACGCATATGGAATATATAGTAATAAGTTGGTGAAAACTAAATGAATTAGCTGGAAAAATATTTAGAAACGTTAGGGTCACCATCATAGATAATCATGTTATAATATTATAAATATTGCATTAGAAACAATATTTTTATATTGGGGACGTGCTGTCAAGCAGCAAATTTTCTCGCCAGTGTAAATACAGCTCAACACCAGAAAATTATAATCTCTCATGACCTGTTTGTAAAAATAAATACATTAGGAGACATCTCGAAATAACTTTCGGAAATAGTTTCCTATTTATTGCAATGACGGTGGTACATATGTATAAAAAAACAAACACATCAGTACAACTAACTGCATTTTATTAAAATCCTTTACAAAACTATGTCAAGTGGCGTATTCTATGTAAATGAGGTATGGGCTGTTTATTGAGCAGTGGAATTCAAACTGGAAAGATAGGAAATGAAAATTTTCAGAAAGGTGTATGAAGGTATAATGGAGGAACATTTATAAAGAAGAAGAAAGAAAAACGAAGTGATGAATTGGCAGCCAAAAGTAATGATCCGTGTTATATCCTTATAAGATACGGAGCTTAAGATGACCCGACCATATTGGGAGATTCTAAGGAAAAGTAATAGGAAGTAAGGTGGTCACAAAGATTAAGAGGAGACAAGTTGAGTCACCCCACATTTACACACATCTAGTTCGCGAAACATTAGTGCATGACAGAAAAAGTGAAAAAGAATCACCGAATACTTGGGTTTATATACTCACCCAGAGTGGAAAAGTTAACTGGATAAAGAGTCATCGCCCGTGAAGTTCACCAAAGTTGCCAAAGGGAAACATAGATAACCGAAACATAAAAAGTTTAAGATGTAATATCGGACTCTAATATTTCGTTTTTACAGTTAAAAAATAATTTATACAAATATACGAATTCAACAGACAAACCTATCTAATAACAAACACGTTAAATGGCAAAGGTAATTTTAGATTGTTTTAATTCTGTACCCCATAATCCTATCTGTAAATACAATGCTTATGCAAGACACATTGGTACTTGTGAAAATCAATAACTACAGGCGGTTATTAATGTATTATAATGTAATTTTGTTGTGTACACTGTTGGAGGCAAATGTTGATTTAAATGAGGCAATTATGTTAAGTGTAGAGAAGCAAACATTTGGTTCCAAACCCCGCAATGTGTTAGTTGATGTTCGGTGTCGATAAATGGAATGAAAACTGTCTATTCAATTGTCCTTAATTAATACTTATGTAGGGTGTAGCGTAAACGGTGTATTATACGACCTATTATTTTCATGTAGAAAATTAAAGTGACAAAAGTTACGTTAGCACCTACTTGCCGAATTTTTTTTAAGGTTCGGTCTTGGTATACTAGCTATATTCAGAGATATATGGAATAACTTATATTTCGTATATTCAGTTAATCAACGCAAGCCTTCGTTGCCTTAAGTGTTAAATATAGTAAATGTACAAAGACTAGATGCATTAGTCCCTTCTATTTACTTATTGCTTATTTAATTAACTTAGTTAAAAACATATTATTGTTATTTTTCTCAATATTGTCCTTCGAGTTGTATACAGATTTCCAGTTGCTGAAAGCAAATCTTCGAAATATATATTCCAGTGTAGTACGTGCCCCAAAAATATGCTTTTAAAACGCGTCTACATTCTATTTTAACGTTAACAACGTTGATCACGCATTTTCTTCCTGATAATTAGAAACCAGAAGAAATCTTTAGGTGATAAAGCACGAGAATATGGTGCATAATATCGATGACAATTGATTGTTTCAGAAGTTGTGCGAAAACTCGCATTGGTGTGATGAAGAATGATCTAGCTGCGATTTCCTGCAAATAAACTATTTTTTGAAGACACAAGCAAGAAAGTAGTTCCTCGAAATGCATCGAGAATGTTTGGTTTTTTAATATCCAGAGCCGATTGTGGCTTTAATTCCCAGTTATATGACTAATATCTAGGTTAGGTGTCCTGTTGCAATACACTGTGCATGGTTTTAGAAACGCCACGATTGCATTTCTTGCGTAGTTTCCTAAAGCGTTCAACGCAAGTCTTTCTTAGTTCATCTATCAGCTGTGGAACCTACTTAGCACAGAGCTTCTTCGCAGTTAAATGGTCATGCAATGTTGATTGTATTGTACAATCAAACTGCGTACAGTAACAATATTTTTCGGAACAGCACTACGAATACGACCGGAATTCGTCACTAACATTTGCATTCTGCAAGTTATTAATTGTGATAACAGAGAGTGTCTTATCGCCAAAAGTAGGACGGGTCGATCAATGCATTCCTCTTGAGTTAGACTACGTTCTAAGTCGTAAAACATCATGCAAGGAAAGCCTTCACGCGACCTTCACCTTCTCAAAACATAAGTTTTACATACGGCGTTTATATATTTGGAATTTAATCTTTCTTTCTGTTTTTGTTAACTTTGCGCAAGCATTTGATCGAGGAGAACTGTGAGCCATATTAGAAGTAGTTAGCGATAACAACGCACAGCGATGTGCCATGTTTAGGTTGATAGTCCAGTTTGAGACCCAATCAAAATTTGCTGTACTGACACTTTGTGACAGAAACTAAACAAGCACCAAATTGGTAGACCGAAACTTAACTTGTTAAGGCCCACATGGAAGTTCACAATGTGTAAGGATAAATTGTTCCTTCTATAAGGATAGACAGTACGATAAGTGTCCATAAGGAGACGTTCTGCTGGATCCATACTATAAATCTTTGTGACCAGAAATCCATCCAAAGGAGCCGCTGTAGAAAGCTTGGATATGTCAATCATGTACTGCAAAATGTATTACTTCTGACTCAAGAGCTGTTTGGGACTGTAAATACAAAGACCTTGGCAGAAATAATAAAGTAACCTTCTGTTGTGTCTGGAGATAAGAGAATTGAAGATAATATAATTATTTACATGTTACTCAAACTCTGTAGTACAAAATGGAAAACAAAGCAAATAAGTTGTAAAGAACCTTATTTCAAACCAATTAGTAGTAGTAGGTCTAGTAAAGGTACCCGAAAAGTCATGACCTGGAATTTCATTCTCATTCGTCAGACGCGTTTGATGGTAATTTATAATAGTAACATTTACACCGCTCAGTAGTCGTTTGTATATTAGATAAAATCAGCGTACTTTTACAATATCAAATATATAGTACTGCACGTTACATTGTAGAAACGCATTTACTGTCTATTTTGGTAGTACTTAGTAGTTTTAAATATGTTCCTAATAAACACTTATATAACCTATAAAACTTATTCGAATGTTATTGTTTGGAAAACAGATGGTGATACATTTCACCCACACTACTGGAAGAGATGCCCCACTATAGGCCTGTGTAGATTCCTCACTAAAATATGCAATGTTTTCTTGATTCTTGGATGCTTTTTCTTTAGAATGCCCACGGAGTGTAGAAGCAAATACCCGGTGAGGGTTTGCTGGTCTGAAGGATCATTGCTTGCGGCTTTACAGGCTGTTAATACCGGAAATATGGACGTAAATGAGGTGTCAAAAACTTTTGACTAGACTAGATCAAACGCCATTAGTTGGGAAATAAAATTTTGAAAAACTCGTTTTACATATAAACATATGTAGTGTAGAGGTTTTAAACCAATGATAACCAATTCGTAAACAGCATAGAACAATACATACACTAAGTGGATGCTCCAAGTCCATCAAAAAGAATTAGTAGACTACAATTTGGCCAAATGGTATTGGAGGCGTGGTCTAAAACCGCAACGAGTTCCAATGCCTCATCATTTTTCAGAAGTGCAGGAGCATGTATACCATATGATCGTAACACCGGATTATGCCTGATTAATGAAAATCAAAGTATGCAGATGTATGTGGAGTAAACATCCCAAGATCCAGGAGAACCAACTGTAGACTCTACAATCTACAATAGTTACTAAGACTGTCCTAAAAGAAGTAAAAAACGCCATTTGCAGGTTCTTCAAAACGAATTGACTCTACTTTGATGGAAAGTTAACAGAATTGATCGGTTACAGAGTAGTAAATATTTTCAACAGCCAACATCTTAATAAAATAAAATCTGGAAGATTCTCCATATAACCACCTAATTAAATTAGGTGCGTCATATAGGGAGTCCTCTAGACTTTGTTCTATTAAATGACAGAATCATTGACCCGATTGGATACAATAGATGTGAATCAAACAGAAGATATGAGTGCACGCAAATTTCTTAAGCAATATCTATAGTTTTTCTACCACTACTTGATTGATTATACTTTTAGAACGTTTGCAAACATCAAAAGATTACGATATATATATATATATATATATATATATATATATACATCTGTTCCACGATGCAGTCCTGTAGAGGACGTGTGGAAGTGAGGTCAAACTGCGGCTACCATTCTAACCTCAAAGGAAAATTTAACAAGAGGAAAAAAGTACCATACAACAAAGAAAAGACAAAAAAGTGATGGAAATGCAATCGAGATATACTACAGAGGAAACAAGAAAGATTTTAAAAGAGCAGTTGAGAGTGATCAAGAAAGCACTAACGAAGAAATTATATGTGAAGAACCGGAAGAAAACGAAGACGACAGTTGTGTGGGTTTTGACAAAAATATTTGAAAACCAAGAAACAAGAAGGCTGGTTTCAATGTTTGCATTATAATGAAAATTACAGCAAAAATGAAAACATAGGTGATTATCGCGGATAGCTAACTCAAACAAATAGAAAGTAGATAACTTTCTTCCTACATTAACATGCAATTTCAGCGAGTCTCCAGTAAATTATTTAAGTAAATATCTTGTAATTGTGTTGTAGACAAACCTCATATAGAATTATTAATATTCTAGGTGAGAATTGCCCACCACCTAATTGTAATATAAAGTAATTCACTCCAGACACGCCGAAATTGCAGTTTTGAATGAATAGTGCTAGATAGAGGGTGTCTAGAATACTAACCTTCCAAAGACCATTTCTTTAAGGGCCCTACTTACATCTAAGATTTAATAGATAAGTTCACTTGCTTTGTTACTAAATCGTTAGTCGCATTAGTATTAGACTATCAAAAGAAATTTACTTGTTTTATTATTGAGGTATCACTCCCGATTAAGGGGACACCTTTCCCAAATTGTTGGTGGAGCAACAAAACAAAATAAAAACATGACAACAAAACAATATCAGGTTTTAGAAAGAAGTGTTGTATCTCTACCGAACTTACCCTATAATATAACAATAATAGATAAAACCTCGAAAACAGGAGATCAAGGAATACAGAAATTTACTACCAATCCAACTTAATGAGTAAGTATACGTGGATGACTTAATAGGTTTCTCAAAAAACAAAAGAAAATCCACCAAACGATGGAAAGACTGAAAGACTTAATACTTCAATAAGGTTTGCAAATAAATTTAAGGAAAATGGAAATAATGGTTACAGCAACCAAATCGGCAAGCGTTGAAATAAACAAGCAGTAAAACATTCAGCACGTTGTTCACCTTAGGTTCATGTAATACATTTTTTTATTCGTGATGACAATTTTATTTTACTTTTATTGGACCTCTTTATTGTATTACTAGCTGACCCGGCGAACGTCGTACCGCCTTGGAATTAATAAATGTTGTCTTAAGTTATTACCTGAGTTTTATTAACTTGTTTATATTAAGATAAAATTAATTAAGTTGAATAAAAGTTCAGAAAGGGGCAAATTCATGTGGGAGCAAAGCATTTGCTTTATTGAATGTAAACCAAATGATTCGCGTATCGTTGTAGCACAGCTTTCTGTTAAAGTATTTCCTGAATGGGTTGCACTTGTGTCGATTATCTTCATTGAAGCACCTTGTGATATACTATATTTTGCGACTTTATCTATTGTCGGAGCGTTGAATTGTAGTTCGTGTGTTCCAGCGGGGCGTTTATTTGCTCTGAGCACTACTTTATAGTCATCACTTGGCATGCGATCCAACGCAGTTTTGAGCAACCGAATCAATGCATGATGTTCATAAAGTATTTGGCTGCAAATCTTGAAGAATTTCTCTTTTCGTTGCGTTATTTATCGTTTGACTCCGATCAAGTTGGTCCTCCATATTGACCATGAAGTAAATTTGTAACAATTTTATGCTATGCGTCTTCAACCGGTTGTAATGATCCAATTCTATGGTGAATTTGTTCTTGTATCTGTATAGTCGAAAGGGAACTGATAATTAGTGATCTATGATTACCAAAAATAAAGGTTACTCTCTTATTAACAAACATTACCTTGAATGTAGGACTGCATCAGCGTTCTTCAATAATATTTGCTCCAATGTCATTTGGAAACATGCGTTGTACCTTTAAGGGTTCGAAAGAAAGTGTCGTGATTCTGAGCAATGAATGCAATGGCTCAGTTGGGGGAGGCAACAATGGCAATTTAATCTTTCCACTGAGACAGCACAATCCAGGCGTTTCTCCAGCGAACTTCAATGCACCGCAATGGACGCACATAATCTGCATAGGGCCAATACTAACGAAAGGGTGCGAGCTGTAATCAATTGTGGAATCGTATTGAAACGCTCCTCGATTCAAATTAACACTTGAAACCTTTCTTCTTACGGCTCGACGTTGTTGATCTCTATGTTTTGCTCGACGATTTCTCATTGCCAACCGAGCCGTTTTACGTACGGCCTCTCTTTGTTATTGTGTTTATGAAGCACGAAGTCGGGTCGTACTAACACGGCGCCATTCTCTCGTGCGATTTCTTCTTCATCTGCAGTTGATTCATTCGCAATATTCCCCGGTCTATTCGTATTACGGCTTCGATGTGAAAGATTCGATCTTCTCGCTCGCGGCATTGTAAATAACACTGTGGTGGATATTGCCGACTTTGATTCTATTATGACATAACGTTATGACATTATGCGCGCATAATCACAAATGTCATAACGTTAATTATTTTTGAGCGCACCGTAACAGTTGTCATAATCTAACACACCAAACGTCATCAATTTATTTAATCTCTAATTTTTTCTTAATTTTTAAATGTTTTAATGGTTTCCTTTTTCCTGAACCTTCGCGTAGCAATTACGAACAAACCCTCAGAAGGAAGTATTCAATTTGGTCCAGTCGTTTTCAAGTTTTAAGCATCCGAACAAACCACAATCCATTTTTATATATATAGAAAATTAAATTGCCGTTTCTAGTATTTTCGGTTACTTATTATTTATGTTTCTCAACGTTTAAACCTTCCCTGAACTTCCAAAATATTTCAAGATCACAATTAGCCAAATCGGTCCAGCCATTCTCAAGTTTTAGCGAGACAAACGAACAGCAATTGATTTATATATATATATATATATATATATATATATATATAGATGAAACGTAAGATCAAATGACATATATGTACGTATGATAAAGTAATTGTTCACATGTTACAATATTCTGTATTACAAATTATTTTCCACAAAACAAATAATTATTATAAACGGAATTAAACACACTTATTTTCCTCTAGAATACTGTCAATACCTAAATAAGAACTAACAATGCAATATAGGTACAATGAGTTACAACACCGTCACGCCCAGAGATGCTGTTCCCATTTTGTCAACCAAGATGCCTGTCCAGACATTAAATTTTTCAGGCTACTGACTTCCTGCATTACGGGACGGATGTTGATGTTTCCGAGACCAATATCCCGTGGCTGCAGTATTGTGATGTCCATGATGTGAAAAAATTACTTGTCTGAAAACAGAATATCTTTAATAATCGTTTCGCTACGCCTTCTCCAGAAGGCTCACTAAACTATATTTTTGCAAAATAGTCCTCGGCAAAATGTCCTGACAAGTCTGAACTTTATAACATTTGTGTTTGTTGAGCTTTGTTTTTCTTTAACACCGGTTTCGTCTGCAACTTGGCAAGTTGCAGAACTTGGCGAATAAAGCAAGGACCACTCATTTCAACATAAAGATTTCAGGCTCATCATCTATTTTTTGGCATATTATATTATTCCCTACCATGCAACCACGTTTCTTGAACGCTTCGACCTTTTTAAAAATTGTTGGAATTGGAACAAACTACATACTTTAATTAATTGTGTATTCCTTATCGAAACAAATTGTCTCTCGATAACCAAGCAGCAATCTATTGCCGGTCAGCGATGACCGTCAAATGCGACGTTTTCATATCGCTGCTTATTCTTCGATCCGTGCATTGCACGGTACAAGAATCAGACGTGTATACATATATATGTATACAGAAACCCCTTTTTAGTTCCAATAACCGTGAAGATTCGTTTCGCTTAATACATCTGTTTCAAAATTAACTATTATGCCTCTCCAATATTTAGCTTGAGGGAAAAAACTTTACAGTTGTTACATTGATAAATTTAACTAACCGTTAAATGTGCATTATGATATATTAACAGGAGAAAGTAAGGATTTTGTCCGATAATTGCGCTTTAAAAATTTACATTTATGATAGAGGCATAATGACAGCTATTTATTAATTCTTGGAAAACAATTTAATTCAAATGAGGCGGATTTAATATGCCTTTTTTTCAATCCTGTGCTTTTATTAGTAGGTTTAAGATAATTCTAATGTAACGGTTCTACTTTATTTAATACTTATTCACTTGATTGACTTATTTACTTTCTACTTGTATTTGTTGATTATTTAGAGCAGAAATGTTAATTTTAATACTTCTTTTTCATACACTTATTCCATAGAATTGTTGTATTGCCTTTCACCTTAAGTTAAAATTGGAATAAGCACTTGTAATCGCATACGGCAAAGAAGCTTTCGGACCTACGTAGGAAACTGTATACAGAAACTTTATAACCAAAGATCTAACAACATATTTTTTGTCAACTTTGTGTTTGCAACCAATCAATGCGTGTGCAGACGCTACAATTGACAGAAAACATTTAGTTGGGTCTCCACTTAAAACACAGCTTTTAAGAAGTACAGATAGAATTTGTATATTACGATTCCCAGAGATAAAGTTATAAATGTATATATTAACTGTCTGTGAAATACGTGAAAACATACATTTGTTTTCCCCATAGAACGGCAATATATTTCACAAATTTTAAAGAATAAAGCAACATACTTCAAAGAACATTTTCTTTGAAGTATATTCAATAGAGTGGATATTGTACACAAGTTCTAAGCGTTAATATCATTGGTTGTCGCCTATTAATTCGGTACCGCACACTCCCAAAGCTTTCTTGTACCCAAAAATTTTATTGTGTATATGGTGGACAACAAGAGCAATTGTCCATTATGAATTTTTGGGAAAGGAGTCAAACCATCACTATTAACTTGTATTGTGAATAGCTTCAGCGAATACAAGCAACATTTGTCCAAAAACCGCCTTCTTTGGCCATTCGAGATGAAGTAGTATCCTTACAGGATAAGGCCAAGCCGCATACCCCATGAGTGACCCGCGAAAAAATTTCTTGGTTGGGAAACGTCTCCTGACATTTCGCTAAGTAATTACCACCTTTTCTTGTCTCTTGACAATTGTATGAAGCATAGACAGTTCGAAACTCGAATCGATGTAATAAATGCAGCCGGTCAATTTTTTGAAAATCCATAGAGTTCTACAATATTGGCATACAAAAATTGATGCCACATTGGGAAAAGGTTGAATGTGATAGTAATTACTTCGATGAATGATAGCGTATTATTGTCTCTTAATAAATATTTTATATTTTAACATCAAACACCGCATGAACTTATTTGGTTACCTGATATTTTGCGTTATATCGGGCTCTAAATTCAATCATTTACGACTTATTCGATAGCGGTTTATACCTGGATTCTTTATTGCATTTCCTTTTTATCTCCTTGGCGTTACAGCTTTTACTTACAGTAATATATACAGGGTTTGTTTGTATGTATAACTTATGCATAAAATTAAAACGGAAGAAACTTCAGAAATAATAAAACGAAATTAATAAGAGAAAATATTTTCTTACTATCACATGAGAGCCGTAATTAAATATTGTAACGCGTAGGTTTTCCATGGAAGAGTTTTAAAACCCATGGGGTTAAGTATGATGTTTGTTTTTTCGACCTATAAACCTGATAGTGTCTCGGTTCATATCTGGAGCAAGATCAAGTAGTGTGTTCGTTTACTACACCGGTTATAAATTATAATTGAAAAATAAAGGTGAGTCTTTACAATGCAGAGACAGAAATATAAAGGCTTGTAAAATCCCGGTTTCTTTTGATAAGATGTGTTTTGTTTACATTACAGAAAATGCCTAACACTAACAGGCTGTTAGCTTCATCATCATCATTTATAAACACGTTGTATTTGATTAATTCATTCGTTGTAATCTATTAACTTACTTGATCCAAGAACTCTTCTACCATCCAATCATAGATAACAATGAGCTAGGTAGCGTTTCCTTGTATACATATCTTTCCATTCACCAACTTGTTCTGTATCTCTTCCTATTTTACTCCTTTCTGTGGATGATCAATTCACCATAATTGCTTTTGGTTTCTAATTATGTTTATCACATTTTCATTTCTGTACTTTCCAATTTATCGCTCTGATTTTCTGTTATCATAATTCATTTTTGCTAAAATCTATCAGATCATTATCATGCCTATGGGCATACAACAACTGTCAGATATTTAGGTACATAATTGTATTTGCCTAAGTCTGTTTCACCTTTCCATTCTTCTTTGGAGACTTTATCATACATGGTGCTTGCGAGAGCATCCTAGCTTTCTTGAGGTTTCTTTCCTTTTTAGTTCAATACTTCCCTAATAACTCTTTCTCTTGTTCTACTTGGATTAAGAGCTCCAACGTACGTGCCTTACACGCGTAAGGAATATCTTACAATTAGTTATAACTAAAGTGAATATTCCACGCTGAGAATGACTCTGACTGTATACTGTATAATGCACGTGCCATTTCAAATCGTATACGTTCATGCATTATATCCGATATTCTCGTATGTGCACATTCGCAAAATAACAGTCCTACTCCGGTCGTTTCTGGCGACGTGATGTTATTCCCTTGACGCGAGCTGACTTGGAACACAAAACGTAACGGATAAATCGTAGAACTCCTCTATTTGTCCGACGAAGATGGAACGAACCGGTACATGCAATAAAATGACACCGTGAGGGTTGTAAGTGGCTACTTATGTGTGGGACAAATTACATGAATGACCATTGGTTTTTGCCGCATACTGATTTGTAGTCTTGGGTGTCAGTTAATCAGAGGCAGTGATTTTCGAAGTAATTTCTCGATGCGATTAGTGATTTTTTCGTTAGCGTTTTATTTTTCATTCTATTTTTATCCGTTTTGTTTCATTCAGTATTTCTTCTTCAACGCTTTTTGTACAGATACACGTTCCTTTATTACGTTATGTGGTTTCATGTGAGGATTTGTTGTTATTAGTTATATTTTTATTTGCGGTGTGGACAACGTAATGAGCTTTTAACCGCACTTTTTTGGCACCCAAATTCGATGTGTTATTATAATACAATGTACGATACGATATTTTTAGTGTGAATAGAACAACACTAGCTCGAGTTGCCAGCTGTTTGCTGCAAGAGAATTAGGAGAAATGTAAAATCAAATTTGAAACTTGGTCTGTAATGTATAAGTACGTATAATGTGTATGTGTAATGACAAGCAGTACTAAGGTTACTTCCCTATTATTCTTGTGCAATGACTGGGCAGGTATGTTTCAGCTTACTACCGTCACGATAAAGTTAGCTCAAGCCACCTATAGTTTCCTTTCAAACTTAGATGCTCTCGGAAACTCCAAAATCATGGGTGGATTCGGTGATTATAGATTCTTTTGGAATATGTGGCGGAGTGTCAACTATTTGCTTACTAAATCTATAAGTAGTCACTACACCTATTCTGTATAAATATCCATTCATTCAGTTTACAATAGCTAAAGGGTACCTCTACTTGTATTCTTAACTAATATCGATAAGGCTCATAATGTCCGATATTTAGCCTTTCTCGGGCCTGGAAGGCGTGGCTTGTATTTCTTTCTGGTGGTGCTGCTTTGCTAATTTGCCTTTCATTGACTTTTGTGTTTCCTCGACGGGAAAACTATCACCAACTCTGTGGAGTCCAGTAGTGGACGATACAATCAGGTCATTAAGGGATCAAAGGTTCACTGATGACATCTTTACAGTATCTGAGTGAAAATTATCTGGGACGGTTGCAGACATCATGCGGAATGCATTGCGAACTGTGGAAAGGTGATGCCTAGAAGATGGTTTGCCTCTTAATCAACAAAAGGTAAAAATGCTTAAGTTTTTACCAAAATGATGAAACTAAAACGCTTCACAAAGTGACAAACAGGACTACGCAATTTTTTTGGTGATGTAGAATTGTTAGAACCAAGAACGATACGCTGGTTGTACATTGTGGTAGCAAGGCTAACAGCTACCTTCGGAGTTGTTATCTAATAGAGAAGGACAGAGGTGTCCTTTGGCAGTAATGCTGCGACTCAGGCTCTATTGGATATCACTGGAGTAGTAACACAATTAACAGACACACAGGTAGAACTGGAACCCTACTGAACGAGCCGCTATTATAGTTGTTTACTGATAATATAGCGGCAGAAATTATATTCATATATAAAATCAATATTCCAGCACTAACCAGGGACTGGACGAGGAATCACTTGAGAAATTGGAATTGCACCGTCTGATTTACGAACGGACCACAATCCAATCAGAACTCAGAGCCTGGCATTTGCGAACTGTGCCCTTGAAAGAGGATATCACTGGGCCTGGAAAAAGTTTTCTCAGACAATTTTGCAGAAGCAGCTTGTGCTGAGGAAATCATAACGGAGGCTGCACAAAGTAAAACATACATAAGAGCTGATGGGGGTGTTATGGAGTCTATTATCAAGTCAAAACTATTAAAAGTTGTACTTAATGAACTGGCGTTGTGTTGCTAGTTTGGATGCCAGGAGATGAGAACGTGAAAGGCATCTTAATTGCCGATGAACTAGCCAAAGAAGGCTCTCAAGTAAACTTCCTAGGATTAGAATCTCTTCGCGGGATAACAGAGGATTCGTCCAGACTGGACATCTGGTAATGGCTATAAAGTAAACATTCAAAGAAATTGAAATTGACTGACAGTCAAACGTTAGTGATACCGTGCAGCCGATCCAATTTTCCTTAAACAATTTGCTCATTTCAATTTAAACAAATGTCAGTCTGCATATAATTTGATTGGAAAAATTCTAATAGCAATAGCATTCTTACCGATGTACCAACACATAAATTCTTTCTTTCCTCTGTTGGCTTATTTGGACCTATATCTAACTGTACAAGATATCCAATTAACATCACACTTCGTATCCATGTCAAATGGATCCATCGCCTATTAATTTTTGAGTTAGATACATTCCACGGTGTAGCAAATACTATAGGTACTCTCATTTACGCTTATATTTTCAGAAAAGTCAATATATTTCTGCTGCGTGTATTTAGCAAATCAATTGAAATTTATTATTTGACTCAAATCTATCGTTATAAGAACAGTGTGTATACTTTGTAATTTCGTCAAAGGGATTTCTTGTCATGGTGTTACAAGGAAACGATTTGCCTTTATTATTGAATACAAGTTCTAGTAAACACTGAATGCTATTATTTTAAAAGATGTACTGCAGTACTTTAAACTAAAAAATAATAGACATTTGGAATAGATATGGAAGTACAAACGACCTACGTATTAACCCTTTCAGACACACATCTTTCTAAGAGACAGCAACACACATTATGATAGTTCTGTAAGCCCTCAGGGTCGCTGATTCTGGAGCCGGCATCACATTTTCGAAGTTTAAGACGGCGCATCAAAAATCCATAAACTCCATATTCCGAAAATTAAGACTAATGCGTTTTGGTAGCTTATGCTACATTTAATTTGCCACCGATTAAAATTTACTTTTATAACCTGTATGGTGTCTGTGATGGTTCGGAGTAAAATATGTATACCTATTTTATTGTGCCACACTGTACACACGTAACACGTAATTCAACACACACTATTCTTCGTACGCCCCGGTATATGTGTATTACCCTATTTTTTATTTTATTTTTCTGTCCGCCATATTGGAGCCGCTATCTAGATTTTCATGTACATGACTTCAGCCATAAATATCTAATTTATAGAATTTTTGGTGTTTAGATCGTCCATGTTAGATCCATCATCTTGAGTTTCAATATTTTTATTCTAGCCTCATAATTAGTAACCTCAAGAATCATCATGTTCATAATTTCAGCCAGCCATCCACGATATTGGATCGGCCTTCTTGACCTTGGAAAATATGATCCCAGCTTTCTAATCAAATTCTTCTGAAAGATCTTTCACCTTAAATAGTGTATAATTAATTATATAAACCGACGGTCTTATGGCTAGGATCTTATGGCTTTTGGCCCTGAGAATAATACAATCTTTCTAGAATGCAATCTGGTACAATTATTTAAGGTAAGTGCACTCTCATATGTAACGATGTTGTCCGAAAAATTCACTTTTACAATATTTTACATTAAACTCAAGTACAAAAGATATGTACCACTTATTTTAAAACGTAGTATCTTTGCTTCACATATTTTATTCTAAATTCTAATATAAAACATCATTCAAATAATTTTATCACACAAGATGATAAGAATAATAAATAAACTTTATTGTCCAACAGGTAACCCATTGACAGGATAAAAATTATGAAAAGTAAAGTAAAGTAACAATATGTAGGCATATTATGTACACATAACAATAATCCATAACAAACAGAGAGAAAAAGATATTCAATTGAAGTAGTATATAAAAAATTAAAATGTATACATTTATGTAATTAAATCTATACACAAAACATTATTTCTGCAAAATGCTTGTTCTCATTTCAGCACATGTAAATAGGTGAGCACAGCAAAACATTTGTACGGACGGTCGGCTGATAAAATTTCGAAGTAGAGCGTGTTGCAAGAGGAGGCACGTTGCTACAAATCCGCGAAAGTAAATATGGACAGTCAATGTTATTAGTTAATAGTTTACTCAAGAATCGGGTACTTTGGTACCCCCTTCTATTCGCAAGTGAATGTATGTTTAATAGACTCATAATGTCATCTAAGTTTCAACTACGTTCAGGGTAATTTTCAGTTGATTTATAGTTAGCAAATTTTAAAATTCTTGGTTGGATCTGTTCCAAAGCATGCGAATGTGTTGTATAGATTGGACACCACATCAAGTTTCCATATTCCATCTTGCTGAAGACAAATGCAAAGTATAATAACGGTAACGTCCATAAAATCACAAAAATTTCTCATTATAGATACCAATGATTTAGATGCAGACTTTATCAGTTGATTAATGTGTGGAACAAAAGTAAATGACGCATCAAAAAGAACTCCAAGATCAAGAGAACCCTCAAGACTTAATAGTGATGTACCACATAGATAATAGGTGTAATGCAACGTGTTAGTTTTTTTGTGTAAGTTACTTTACAACATTTGGCAATATTCAAATGAAATTTATTTCGCTCACACCACGGATCAATAATATACAAGTTGCTTTGAAGAACGGCGGCATCATCCGGTCCAGTGATCACAGAATAAATTTTTAAGTCGACAGCAGAGCGCTGCACATGTTAAAATTCCAAGTAAATCATCCAAATATAGTAAGCAGAGTAATGGTCCTAGATTAGATTCTTGAAGTACCCCTGAGGACACACAATACTCCTGCGACATAAATCCGTTATAGTACATATATGCCATTCTATTTGACAAGTATGAACTCATCAAAGCTAATAAAGAAGACGAAAATCCGAATGAATCCATTTTGTTAACAAGTATAAGGTGGTTTATTTTGTCAAAAGCATGAGATATATCAGTGTAGATTACATCTACCTGGCCACGATTATTCCAAAAATCACTAATATATTGTGTTACAGTGGATAAGTTTGTTATTGTGTTGCGACCTGACAAAAATCCATGTTATAATGGCGACAAATACGTATGGACACCAGCGTAAATGCAGTTATATAATACTTGTTCATATAACTTGCCGAAATTCGACAGTATGGGAATTGGTCGATAATGGCACAGTTGGTCTTTATTACCTTTCTTGTAAACAGGAACGATTCTAGCTCTTTTCCACTTGGTAGGAAATATTGATCAATATTGATATCATTTTTATAAAAATAGTATAATATTAGTAATATAAAATTATTGTGTGACTGAGTGATCCAGTTTATGACTGCTTGGGCAATGTAAATATGAAAAAATTAGTATAGATTGTGTATAAAATGAATATAACTTTTAAATATAGGTAAGAAATCCTTTAAAGCTAAGACCCTAGAACACCGAACAAAAATTGATCAATCTCTTCATACACGGTTGTTATATTGTGATTATATTCATTTACAATTTTAAAGGTTTTTTAAGGACGAATAGAGCATAACCTTCTGTAGTACCTGGACTTACTCACATTACTGACTTACGTGAATTTACTTGGGAGACAATGGATGCATCTCAGATATACTGCACTGGTTGCCAGGTCCTTCCTTAAATACATACATTATTCAGTGATATTTCAGTGATATCAATCATAATTTTATGCATTTTTGACTAAAGGCTTTAGAGTATGAGTAAGCATTTTGCAAAATAGATGTAAAAAGAACATTTTTTCAGATTGTAGGACATCCTTCATATGAGGTAGTAATTTAATACGATGCATACGTGTAGAGCTGTCAGCATTATTAAGGGGTTTCATGTTGCATAGAAAATTTAAGTAGGTTTCAGAAGTTCCAACTAACTGTATTGTATACGTATACATTTAAACAAATTTTACTTGCCCTGTAGCTGGGATCATCCTGTTGGTGAAATAAAGATATACTATTATTATTATTGTTACTATTTTTATTATTATCTAAACTGAGCCCAAGTATTTGGCACATGCAATATATATAAAATAAGATGTGAGTAAGTGCGATTTTGATTTATGTATGAAATATATTTATATTGCGTCTTGTATGTACATATATATGCCAAGTTTTTAGATAATAATCTAAGGCTGGGAACTCCTTTTTAATTTAGACCATAAAATCTTTTTGCGTGAAGATAATCCCGTAAACAAGTATATATTAATTTATGGAAGTAAAATAATTCATAGTAAATTATATGTAATTGAGTAGGTTCAATGGGGTCTATGGCAAAAATTATTCAGTAAATAAATACCACCGATTTAGCAATACACCCTGGAGTTTGAAATGCTAATAGTTAAGCCGTTGCCCAACCTGAGATTCACCGTAGCAGGATAACACTTAATTGGCATCTCGTCTTCGGCTGACTGAACGAACACAAAAGGTCCTATTCGGGAACGTAAAGTCCAACAAACCTAGGCATTGGTAATATATCGCTTATTTAAACAAATGAGTACTATTTTCTATACACGGCACCACCGTATCGCACAATATGCTCTTGTCCGGACAAGCCATGCATCCTGCTTCATCTGTTCGGTGTTGTGCTTTTTTATTGCCACAGTTGTAGTTGTAGCATTCTTTAAGTGTTGTCGAACGTTATATTAGAGGTAAGGAGACCATAGCGTATTAAGTGGACCACACATTGTCTTAGCATGCAACAATGGACTTGGTTTCCCATGGATCAGGCATCATAACCGACCGACACAGCAGGATTCCGCACGCACTCATTAGCAACGTCAGATGTGTGTTCTGCTGAAATGAAACTTTTTATATGATCTGTGCCGAACGTCTCCGCATCGATATAGTTATTATTAAGACATCGTCATGCATCGCAATCATAAACCTTAGTAAGGGTAAATCTATAAAATATATGAAAACCGTTCAACGTCTAAATATATATGTACGTACATAAACTTTGAATTCATTTTTACATCTATGAATTTCTTAGTTACACGCATATATATAAATTTCCTCCGTTTACTGGATTACCATAAAGATACAGAAAGCATTTCTAACATTAGTGAAAGGGCTTTCGAATACAAATAACTCCATCAAACATTTTATATACATATAGGTATTTCTGAATGCCCGTAGAAAGTTGTATAGGACATTACAAAAGATGAAAATACCACTGGTAAAAATGAAACTAACCGATATGCGCAGTATAATAAGGAGTTACCCAAAATCGTTTACTATCAAAATGCGACACATATTCAACCTGGTTTTGGAAACGATCATAAGAAAAAGCGAAATCGAAACGACGAAACGACAGGTTTAATTCTGCACAAGAGAAAGCTGTGTATTATGGCATACGCGCACGATATGTTTCTACTACAAACCTGTTCCGCATATTTGTGAACGAAATTTGAAAAAACGGTTCATGAATAAAAGACAATAAAGAAAATGCGTGAAGATTAAAGCAGACGTAACCGAAGAAAAATTAATAAAACTTTAAGCAGAAGAAAAATGATACAGAATTGAGAAATTAATTGGAAAAAATTTTATATCGAAATAAGTATTCTTTTATAGGTCAAACTTACCTTAAAGGGTCCTGGAAGATTATTTGAACATTAACGAGTAAGTAGCTTTCTTTAAACAAATTAAAAATAATCAAATTTTAGGTCACCATGAGATGCACATTTTCAAATAGGTTCTAACGATATTTTCTTAAAATGGCTGAGATTTTCCGAGCTATCCATACGCTAAGTACCTGGTTCATGTCCAAGTTATCTTGCAGTGCCCTTTAAGCTAAATTTGGTCTATGAAATACACACTTATTTCAACGCAATGCTGCTCTTTCTATTTCCGAAGCCAAAGATATGGAATTCCATTAAAAAGAATAATTAACCTCTAAGTGACCTTGAAATTCTATTTCGTGGTCAAATCTATATCACCATTGAATTCCTCGTTGAAAACTACATAAATCTTGATCTTGAGAAGTGAGAGTGTGATCCTCAACATTCTGCGAGCACATCTTACAGTTCCGCGAAGAACGTTAGCGTAACTAAAGATTCGTAGAAGGTCACGAAAGAATCCGTCTCAATTTTGAAGCTGAAAGCAAATTTATCACGTTCATCTAGTTGATGAGCTGTCTAATGAAATCAACAAAATTCACTGCGATGACGCGTATTTGTATTTTCTAGCGTGCTTAAGCAGATGGAACTTTTGCCTTGGCAACCTAATCAGCTCCAGGGGTAACCATGGACGATATCTAAAGCAACGACTACACATTGAAATCCTGGGAACATTGGCCTCGAAATTAGACTCCAGCGCGTTGTTATATTTTGCAAGCCATATTCACATCTGTAGTTCCCAATACGCAATTCCAATTTTATAATTAATTATTGTAAAGATTGGCAAAATCAGCTTCACGAAAGTTGTAAGTATATTCAGTACTAGTTCGAAAGCAGGAACTTCTAGAGGTACGAAAATCAACGCTAATATACAAACGTGGATGGTGTAAATTGTCTTCAACCCAAGAAAAATCAGAGGGTTGTACAGAAAGTGAGGTACCTTGAGGATGTATCACAACATTTCACAATCTATTAGGGTTAAGCATTAAAGGATGAAGTGAGCCGAGTAACTCATAATATAGTTTATTGCCCAACAGATTAAGAAGAATGTAATTACAGGACAAGTATATATAACAACATGTAAACATATGTAATTACAAAATAGACAAAAATGAAGATAATATGTAAGTATAAAAAAACTTATAAACTAAATATAAAGAATATTGGTGGTAAGTGAATTAAAAGAAGAACACATTCTGTGTAACGGCGACTTAGCCAACGCATTTGTTCTAGGTCTGTTACAGTAAAATGTAAATGAGTGTCTAGGTACCAGAAAACCGAGTTGCTGTGTCAAATCAGGTGAATCTATTTCATCGTGAACTGAGTTATAAAGAAATTTCACATTCGGTTTATCACTCCAAAGATCCAAAGGGTCGAAATTGAAACTATTAAGTAGGTGACGATGACTGTGACCACGCTCAGGGTATACACCATATTCTTTATACTATAAATATTCCAGGAAGCGCTTTTGGATCTGTTGAAGTAGGTAATTTGATACTTGTAGATGGATGACCAAGTGATTCACGCATATTCTAACTTTGAGCGGATATATGTGAAATATAAAGTTATTATAGCGTTGTGCGAAGTGAAACTTCATATCGTTCTCATTATAAATCTGAGAGTTTTAAGGGCGGAGTTTGCTATAGCATCAATGTGATCTCTGAAATGAAGGCCAATATAAAAGACAACACCTATGCAGATCCTTCACGTCTTCCGATAAAGTCTCCGTAATTCTCATCAATTTCTTAGTAACGGTGAGCTGCTGTATCTGTCGAGATAAGTTGTCCACCATTGACATCAAAATTGGTAACCAAACGTCCGTCAGCGTGCAAGTATCGTACGACAATGTATCAAATATTTTAGTACATACTACATCTCGGAAACAAAAACAATTTATTTAATTAATTTTAGCAAGTGTGATTAACAACAAAGGATCAGTGTACACCGTGTATACTATAGTATGCTATAAGAATTGTGATAAGAATAATAATAAAAACCAAGGTAACAGCAAAAATACGTTTAACAGGACAATCGTCCGGGACTAACTCTTCTAGCAAAAGAAAAGACGTTTACATCTGTCACGCAATTAACCTAGTTAATTTAAACAGATATGCGTTACAAAGTACAGATCAAAGTGATATAGAATAAGTATACGTTACGTGTAGCACTGGAAGAATGTAGACAAATTCAGAGCACCACGGAGACAAAACCGACGCTTGCTGTAGAGAGAAGTAAAGTAGTGAACAAAGTACTTCAAAGTGGAAATCTTTGAATACCTTTCAAATAGCGATCTAATTAAGAAATGTAAATATATTTCTTATAAAAATTTAATCACTTTCGCTTACAAGTCATAGTGTACACTGCTAATCTTGTTAACACCTATCTATATCGATAATGTTTTTGTGACATTTAGAAATGTGTTCCTTTTTAAAGATTTCATAGATCTTTAAATATCAGACACGATCAACTAATACTTTTTGTCTCTTCTGAAGTCATAGCAAATATCATTGCTTGCATAGTTTGTGCTGAAAAATTTCTGTACTTATGACAGTCATTACTAGAGGCCGGATTATATGCAAAAAAGTGGAAATATGCGCATAAATATGCAGATGTTTTGGCCTAAATATGCACTTTCTTATGAAAAATATGCAGATAAAAAAATAGGAGTAATGCTAGAAAATATAATACTATAGAAAAAAATTCTATTATGTTTACTACAAGTTTATTTATAACATTTTACAACATAATTAACTATGAAAACAATTTACAATTACATATTTTTCAAAGTTTTCAATAGAGAAATTGTGGCGCTTGTCTGATAACATGTATTTATGGTATATATTGAAAAGGTTCGTTCTACGTCCACGCTTGTTATAGGAGCATATTTCAAATTAGAAATATCCTCTATTGTCAACTCAATATTTTCTACTGACTCACCACACAAGATTTTAGCAATATCCTTTAGCTTTTTAAAACCCTCATTTTTTTTATTACACCTAAAAACTTTTCATACACGGATTTTCCCACCCTTCCTTTAACATCAAAACATAACTTTTCAAATTTGTTTATTATTTCAACGCTCTCAATTAACGATATAAATTGTTTTTCCAATTGCAATATAGAAGTGGAAATAAAACTGTAGTTGGCTTTAATAAACGCCAACTGTTGAGGTATTTCTTTGCTCGAATACACCTTTTGGGCGTCTAGCACAGATTGTGTATCGCTATCAAGATCCATACTATTTGTCTTTATTTCTTCATAATGATTTGCATGAAAAATAGCAGCTTCCAACCACGTTCTCCATCGTGTGATTACTGGTTGAGGAGGAAGCGGAATACCGGGTAGATGTTGTTTGTAAAACTGAACTCTCAATGGTGCCTTTAAAAACACTTTCTTAACACTACTAATTAAAGTATTTATCAAGGGAAAATGGTTTCTTACTTCTTCTGCAACACGATTTAGTCCGTGCGCCAAGCAAGTTTTGTGAATTACATTTGAGTAAAAGATTTTCAAGTTGCAAGCTGCTTTCACCATGTACGGTGCGGCACCCGTTAAAAACAATAGAATTTTTTCTGTTGGAATCGATTCCAGTAAGAAAAAGGTTGCCAGTTCTTCCTGTATAAACCTTGTTATTGTCAAATTATTTGCCTTTTCCAACTGTTTGGATGGACTTAAATAAGATTTTGCTGGAACCGATACGTTAAGGATACCTATCATTAAAGGAACTATGTATCGGCCCACACTATCAGTAGTTTCATCTGCGCATATGTAAAGGTAATTGTTTGACACAGTCTTCTTAATGCTATTTAATGTTTCTGCATAGATACGGTGAATATAATTTTTCTTAAGGTGCTCTCGTCGGGAATATTATATTTGCTGGTGTACTTTTGCAAAAATAACTTGACATTTAAATTGTTTATTTTATGTAGTGGAATATCTGCCGACACAAACATTAGGCACAAATCTTCATTAAATTGTTCTTGTTCCGATTTTTTGGAGGTTGATGGCAAACATTGCGGTAATGTTTGCTGACCTTTCTTCGCCAATTTCATCTTTGATAGTTTTGCAGCATGAGATGGAGTTTTAATATGCTGGTCGACTTGAAACTTTCTCTTACTTGTAACCTGCATAAAAAGTATCACATCATCAGTTGTTTTCTTATAAAATAAGTGTTAGTAAAAGATAAAGGAGTAATAAAAACTAATGTGTAAAGAGTTTGCGAAGCAATCGCAATAAACGACAATTAATAAAATAACCAATACAACGCTTCGACAAATAATTTTATTTTAAAATGATTTTTATTTAAAAATTATCAGCAGAATACGGAATATCAGATATTCCGTATTGTGCTGACGATATGCGAAAAATACGCATGAAACATACATCTCATTTTACTCATTTCAAAATAAAATTATTGGTCGAAGCGTTGTATTGGTGATTCTGTTTAAACATCGTTTAAAAACTATAGATTAATAAGAGGAAATAAACTTAATTTTTACTTACAATCTGGCTGCATGCTACGCAAAATACTTTTTCTTCATCCGTACGCAATTCTGAATAAGGTGCAATCCATCCAGCCACAGTCGCTATTTTCGGCATTTTTGCTATTATAGTTAATAACAACCCACAAGTTTACACTTCGAAAAACCAACATAAAATGACGTTTAAAATAAATAAGATTGCTTTCGAATATGGGAATAAATTTCTCCGAATAACAAAGAAACACTTGTTCTCCGAATTTTCTGGTAAAATGTATTTTTGTATTTATTTAGAAGTTTCAGGGAATTAGCTTTTCCGTGAATTCTGTCCCGGTCTAGATGTATGGAAACAGCGTTAATAAATTTTTATATAGAATGCTACTTTTACTTTAAAGAGGGCTGTTTAACTTTTTGTTTGTTACAACCACGACATATTTTTAGTAATGCCTATCCTATAATAAATTACATCCAATAAATAAATAAAACTCGGATACTTCAAATATGCTGAATTACTACAAAATATGCAAATAATATACAAAATGCATATATTATGCAAATATGCAAATTTATGCAAACTGCATATTATCCGGCCTTTAGACTCATTACTGTTATTTAATCGATTATTACATTAACAGGTTGTGTAAGTGTCAACAGCCAATTACAAAATAACATATAAATACGTATTCTTCTAGGTTTATGCCGTATCAAGTCAATTATTTGAAGCATTGTCATATATGTTTTGATGTTGTTTGCCGCATTACTACAATTGTAAGCACTTTCGAGCTCATATTCTTGATACCAATACATATTCCTAACAGAATATACTGTGCCTAAAAAATGAATAACAAATATGTCACTAAGTGAATGGCAATAAAAACATAAAAACACCACGGATACAGAAAATTACCTTTAGTATTTCAACTTATTTCTCCTCCTAAATTCGTATTTTCAAAATGTGGCTTTGTTCTGCGAGATTTCTACTCACAAAGTATTATTGGATAGACGAAACAATAATCCTTAAACTTTAAAATGTACTTAATAACCAAAAGTTTGTTATACATTACCGAGACTTCCCTGATATCTGGAAACCGCTGCCGGTTTCTTTCTTCTTCTGGACACAGAAACAAACGGCGAGCACCGAAGCAACAACTGAGCTAAAAAACTTATCTAAATTAATAATTACTTACCTGCTAGGAGTAATCATTTTCCACCTGGAAAATGAAAAGAGAAATTTATTTTCTAACCGGTGAAATATACATTGTTTACTGCGTTTCGAGATAAAATTCAATATAAATCACAATTAAATATTAAATTTCTTTATTCGGAGTTCTAATTACGAAGAGCGAAAGAAAGGGGAGAATAAGGATGGGGGTGAAGGGAATAGGGAGCAAATGCGGCGATACAAAACGACTTTAGAGCCGTTCTTACATTTTCGGCATTTTCCAAAGTTAAATAAATTCCGTAATGAAAAGTTCCGCATCAAGTTTGAACGCAGCACCAGTTTCTTATAAACACAGTATCTGCATTATATACATCTATATTACCATACTAATACGTCTATATTATATTTAATGTTAAACAAAGTTTGAAATGTAGATAGTTTATTGTAAACATAAGATATTTCAACATTCTATCGTGATTAATAATTGATTTTGATATATTTTGTGGATGTACTATGGGAAATACGTATGCATGTATGTACAAGTAAACTTTCCATACATAGGTGTATATAGAGAACAACTGATCGACACTGTCGCGAAAATATTAGATATCTTGATTTCTCAAAGCAGCATTTTTGCGATCGACTTGACAGTTGTTTCCTCTGCATTACATAACATTGCTGATTTCGTTCCTAATATGTTCTCCACCATGTATCGGTCTGCATTTTCCTACCCGGTATGTACGAATAACATACATACATAATACAAATTTGAAGTAATGTTGCTATATGCGAAAGCAAGTTTTTATGTTAAAATCAATCATCTAAAGTCAAAACAATAAATTAATAGACGGTAGATAGAACAGAAGTTAATATACCTAAACAGATACATAACTGCTGAGCTAAATCATAGTTTTCAATACAAGATAGTACCCCTTAATTTTCTGATTCATAGACTTTCAGCGGCATAAAAATCTGGTTTTTGTGATACAACAAATACTTATAAGAAGTTACTTTAAATTGACCTTTTAGGAGAACCTAAAGATAAGGTGCATTAAAACTCAGGGATATGTAGGATGTATTGTGTGGAATGCAATACAAAATTTAAAGTTCATCATATCTATTTGCATTTTAGTTCTTTCAATTAATTCCTAATCGATTTTGTACACTAAATCTTTAATTATAGTTACATTGACGTCCCATCGAAAAAGATCACACTAGTAATTTTTGCAATAAACATCCGTAATTTAGTTTTCATTTTAATGTTAAATTTTGCTCCTGCTGGAATTTATTTATATTCATAGCCTTTGTGTATTTTTGGCAAGTTATCTTATTGCGCACATGTACTCATATTGCGCAGTAGGTAGTCTAGGCCTCCAAATAACACATAATGTTGCTTTAAGACTTCATTTTCAACATACGAGCTATGTCTCAGAAGCATTTTGAAAATATTTTTTAAGTATTTATTACTACTGAAATAATTTATGCGCTTTTTGGGAATGTCCGCAACATCTCCAGCGGTCTTTGCATTTGTTTGGAAATCTTGTGTACCTGTATTGTGAATAACAAGCCGCAAAGGATTAAGCCTGAATAGTAAGATAGGAACGGAAGTATTGTTTGTACTGATATAATGAAAAAAGACCATAAACATGAATTTGACTCTCTATTTGCTCATGCAGGCTTCCTTCGGCTAAGATGATAACGGCGTTTATCCCTATGTGCTTCACTTTCTTCGTTGCACAGTTACATTGAAATATTCACGATTCGTTGCCTGTTATTACTTTGTGCATGAAAGTCGATTCATCTATTTTCTTCTTGACCGACAATTTCTTGGTATTTTTTTATCTTTGACGCAGTTTTATTCATTTAAAATTTAATTTTGATTGAGTACCATTGTTGAGTATTTATCTATGTACATTTTTCGTGGAAGTAATATTACAACACAACATTAACACTAGCAACTATCCCCAATTTTACTGCTCTGAAGACATTAAACGTTGTATGTATGTATATGTTACTGTAAAGGCCCTTATAATTTTTCCAGTAAATCTTAGGTTTTACCGGCATGAGTTGGTAAATATGAGGATTTATAAAAATGGGACGATTTTTTCGGGCTTTTACCATTAGAATTTAGTACATGCTAGGTTTTACCAGTAACGGCTGGTAAGTATTGGTTTGGGAATAAAACAATCAGTTCTTCTTAATCATTAATTTCAATTAACTATCAATCAAAACTTTACATATTTTTATGTATCGTATGAAAGTAATTATTAATCATTTATAATACTAATGAGTCAAATCCTTAACTGTTTTAAATTATTTTCCTCTGCTATTTTTATTTATTAATTTTTAATACCTAGTTATTTTGAGACGCAATTAAAATACTTCTTGAATTGTAAAAAATAACACTAATAAAATTATCTTCTCCCAAACATAGTGCTTACGTTGGCTAATCTAACTGAATCAGTATTTTTCTTATTATTTGGTATTTAACAAGCAAATTGAAAAAAAGCAATTACTCAATTATCATTTATGAATAGGTAGTAAAAAAACATTTTACTTGTTACAACACGGAGCGCTATTGTGAAAGTTACAATTACAAAGTAATCATGATGACTTGCAAGCGCATTTCTTCGACAAACATTTTTTGAGACAGTTATATTTTTTAAATTCTGATCCTCCACTCAACGACAATTTTCCGACAACTACCCGTAGACTCACTTCATTATCTTTAACAACTTCTTCTATCTTGACAAAATCTTCAGAGCATGAGGTAAACTGATTATACATATGTGTACAGCTGCTTTAGTACTCCAATTCTCCTAATTCTCTCAACCCAGTTTTGTAAAACTCATTGTTTTTTACATCTATCACAACTGCAATAATGCTTTCCGGATCAGTTTTAACTCGGTCAATGTCAGGTACTTTCAGCCTTATATTTTGGCCAACTTTCACATATGCATATTTATTAGCCGACATGGTTTTAATCTTTTCAGCTTAGTTTTCCAAAATTAATTTTCCTTTTTTCTTATTGTCTGGACTGGTTCTATTTTTTTCGGTATCGGATATTCTTGAGCTTGGGTTACGTTTTCTGCCTCTGAAACCCTATGTTTCTGAATCGTTGTATTGGTATAATTGGATATTTGCTTCTCGTTCATCGTTTCAGTTACAATCATTGCATTTTCTTGCCTTTTGTTCCTCACGTTGTCACGGTTTATGTCCTCTTCTGATTCATTTTCAATAACCGTTTTCTTCCTTGTCCTGTTCAATTACATCTTCGGCGTTAATATTTTGTTCCGTATTTTTTTGCGAATGCAACAAATTTCTCTCAGGAATTGCTGACATTGCAATGCCCATTTTCATTCCTTAATAGGGCGGCATTTAATTCCCTCGTGACATGCTCTATTTTTTATGGCCTGGATAAATTTCAGACTCTCTGATCATATTAACGACTGATTGGTTTCCATCCACGTGCTGAGCATATTCTCGATGCCTTGATTGGTGTGCTCCTCTGATCCTTGACTCTGGCTATGTATTGACTTTCCATGTACGACTTTAACATCCAGTCACATAGAGCATAAATTTTCAATTATCTGGTTACAAAATTCCCGTCCTTTATCGAAATGAAGGATGTTCGGCGCTCCAAAAGTGGTGAAAATATCCAAGAGAACTTCTCCAGCAACTTCTGCTGCGCGTTTAGTTCGAAGTGTTCGAAGGATCACAAATTTATTAAGATGGTCTTGGTAAACTAATATGAATTTATAATTTCCGTCAGGGTTGGTTTGTAGCTCTATGAAGTCTACTTGACAACGTGGGTTTATTTCACTATGAAGTATAAGCTTGATGACAATGCCAATGCTCTTTTGATCCTTTTGACAAGGTTGGCATAGCTTCAAACATGTCATGATAGTCTCAACTGTTGTGTTTTTATACTCGCGGTTACATTCCTTAAGCATATTTGTCCTTCCACCGTGTCCAACAGCAGAATGAGTTTCTTCGAGAATATTGAGCAAGTCGTCGTAACAAATGCAATACTTGATTTCTCCACCTTCTTCCTTCATCGGCGCAATTAGCTTTTTCTCGTCGCCTACAGTCAAAATATCATTGCGCTTTATACGCCTGTAATGAACAGCTTCCTTCCCTCACGCTTCCTGCAGTTCCACTAAACGCTTTGTGTATTTGTCCTTATCGAGATAAAAGTTATTATCTTCTTCGCTTGCCACCAGCTCGTCCATCAATTAAAGAAATCTATATTTCAGACTCATTTCGATTCATAAATTACTTTTAGACATCAAAAACACAATTAGAAACCAAATTAACGTGCGTGTTCAAACGTATCAAACGATTGACCGAGACGATGCGCCGAACACGTTATGACATGCCTTGTTCAACATTTACCGTGTCTTTGAGGTAAATCCTAAGATTCACCAAGTGAATGGGGGTGAAAGTTCGAAATGAACGATGATCACAGGACTATTCGGACTTTTACCATTAAGAGTTGGGAAATCTTAGGTTTTACTGGAAAATCTTAGTAGTTCGGGCTTTTACAGTAACATATTTACCTCAGCAGCTAACACGCGGTCAAACTTTCTATCGATGTGGTGCTGCCTTGACGCCATTGAGGCAAAGAATTTCATTCGCATTACCTTTGAAACGTACCTTTTAAGACCATAGTCTGTATATGCATGTCTAGCAATTGTCAAATAATTGTATTGTCAGTTACATAATATACGTCAATTGTGTGCTCCAAACTTTTACACAATGTAGAGTGCAAGATAATTTTAAATATGTATTTCACAAAATATATTTCCACTAGGAAACTCTGAGAGTCATCTAGGTTGCATTTGATTTGGTAAATTAATCAAATTGTGATTAAATGCGAAAATGTCTCCGCATGTGTTAGAATTGAAGAACTATCTCTTAATTACAAGCACTTAATTCTTTTGCTCAGTTATATTGTACTAGTAGTAATAGTAAATAAATAAAAGTTGTTCCGATTGAGTCAAGCAAAGTCATCTCCTTTCCTTTCCTGTTTTTCTACTCGTTCAGTTGCTATCTGAAACAAATCTTAATCCCTATTCGTTGCAGAGAAACTAGCAAGTAGCATTCCTCCAGAGAGAAGAGAGAACGTTCACATAATAGCTGATATCTCGGAATTGTTAATTACCGAACCGAAATCCAACGTCGACTTGATATTAAAATCGTAAAATATGCATTAATCTTGAACCCGCGAGAAAGTTTTATGAAGTCCATGTGATAAAATCGAGAGCGAATAATAAAATTATGCGTTGAATCGAGAGGCTTTATATTGTATACTCTCGGTTAAAGGCGGAAGGCAACGGGGCGAGGGTGTCTTAAAAACGAAGCGCAAGAATATTATTTCAGCTACAATAACACAACCATAAAATCTATCGAATTTTAAAATATAGAACTTCACCAATTATTAACTCAGTTTTAACATAAATTGCACAAACGCAACTATACCCGTGGTCAATGCTTCGTACAGTAGGTATGCAATGCGCTTGGTATTAAGATCGTGCTTTTGTAATTTGTCTGAGCGTACGTTCATTGTTGGTCCCATCATGTCCAACTTACGTTGTACCTTTACTCTCCACTGAGATGATGTATCGCCATCGTAATTGCTGCCATATTATACACGTACGACTTTTAAGGTTATATATATTATTATTACTTTTTTAGTTACTAATTGGAAGGTGGGTGAATTTTAAGTAGGTTCATTTACGTATATAAAAGCTCACCAATTACCATAATTCGGAGATCAACAATACTACGCATTAAATACATAGTTTAAATTGATCATAATGACTGCATATGCACTATAAGCTACGACATTATGAAAGAAGATACATTACATCATCTGTTGCACTGTACATAGATATTTTCTACAAGGTATTGAACGTTGTGGAAATATAGGACATTGATAAAGTAGTAGTCTCCCAGGTATAAATACATAAATAAGTTTGTGAAATGAATAAACAGTAACACAACCAACTTAAATCTTAAGTATCTACTATTTAATTCTTTAATTTTTTTAATTCCTTAAAACTTTCTGATTATCTTTCTAGTATTGAGCAACTTCTTTCAGATCAAAAATTTTACACTTCTCTGCACTTGTAACTAACATTTTCTGTAATTTAGTGTACATCGCTAGTCCAAGAATTTAAAGACAGATCACTAGTGTAAACTAAAAAATAAAGCAATAACACATGATTTGAGCAATGCAAGGACAACGATTATCCAGCATACGAAATAGAACGCGATCTATTAACTGTTATATGGGTAAAGGCAGAAGATCGGGAAATAAGGTTACAGTAAGCAGTCATTTAAAAATCTGTGAAATGAAACAGGATGCAATATTAACTGAAAGTACTGCTGCAGATTATTTTCGAAGCGGTTCACAGATTGTTTGAGGATTGTTTTTGTCTAATAGGCTATAAACGAAAGACGGGTGACTATAAAAGAATATTTTATTACCAAAGGTAATGTACAAAAAGCTTATTTCTCTACATAATCACCTTGATGATTGAGGCATTTGTCATATCTGTGAACAAGCTTTATACCCTCTTCATAAAATGTTGCTGCCAATGATTTGAAGTGAGTTATGATAGCTTCTTTGAACTCCTAGTCAGTTTGGAAGCGCTGTCCTCCAAGCCACTTCTTCAGTTCAGGAAAAGGATGGTAGTCACCCGGCGCTAGGTCGGGACTATATGGTGGGTGTTGGAAAATGTCCCATTGATTTTGCTCAAGGAGCCATTGGGTTACACGAGGAGTGTGGGGACGGGCATTGTCATGGATCAGAACAATTTCAGAAGTTAGCATGCCTCTTTTTTGTGAATTTTTATGAATTTACGCTGCACTATTCCCTTCTGCCTACAAGAAACGCATAACACTTCGTAATTCACACTTCGCAGGGGAGTCAGTGGAAACAGCAATGTTTACGTGACTGCCGCTCAAAAAGAAATGGCGTTTTGAACTCGGCAGTAACAGAGGGTGTGGAGGAAGAGATGCGTAGCCACCTATACGGTCACCAGCCGCATGCTTCATAGCCCGTCTTCATACTCTGCGATCGATGGTTGAAAAAATCAGCCCACGTATATCTTCTGAGCTTTAACCATACACACACCTGATTTGAACCTAGATGAAGACGCAGTCTAAATTTATAGGTGAACAAAATCGTAAGTCACTACTTGTTGTAGTTTATCTAGTATTGTTTCTTTATGAAACCAAATTCTCTTGGTTTACGACAACAGTGAACGTCAAACTTGAATATTTGTTTATTATAGACATCTTTTAACTATTTAGATGCCTACCATCATTCACATACTCTCTTATATATGACCAAAAATTCAAGAATGAACTAGTGTTAAAAATTATTGGGTTTATTCGATTGGTGATCGGAAAAGATGGCCACACATAAGCACCACATCCGGCGAGTATGCCGGATTTACAATATACCCTACTGCAGCTCGAATATTTTGTTTTAGATCATTCCTGCCGTATGCGGTCTTACATTATCAAGGAGCACATCACGTTATTCCCATTAACAGCTAACCCGTATGGACGATTTTTTATCAGTTCGGCCGCTGTTGTTTAATCCCTGAAATGGAACATATTATTTTAAATCAGCTTATTTTAACCCTTAAGTACTGATACATAATTTGTAGGACATAGCCACTGACGCGTAGTCTGCCAGACTACATGTACAAAAATATTTTTACAGCATTGGTTAACCCTTTACTTTACTTACTTTATTTTTTATTTCTTGCTGGAAAGTTACTTATCGTGAGATATAACACCTAGTATAAAGAAACATGTTTAAAAAAGTCTCTCTTATACGGGATTGAGTTACAACGAGGTTTGATTCAAAAAAATTATCAAATTTTATTCAACATTTAAACAAGACCAACTTAAATCCAATTATTGAATAATTAATATTTTGCTACAAGGTTATAAAATAAAGTGACAGGCAAGTCTATAATTAGTTGCACCCGTTTATGCATGCTCCTATCACATTTTGAGCACAAGTTTCTTTCCATAAACCTTACGTAAAGTTGTAATACAAATAGTATTCGTCTAAAACAAGCTAAGGAAACCAAGAGCAAATATCATCTTCACTGTGACTAAAGAAGGCCAAACTCATACATTAAGCCTTGGCGAAATTATAATATTATGGCATATAAATTTTGTTATTCTTCCTTTTTAGTAGAACACATATGGAAAATTTTACGTTTTTAATTAGTCAATTTAGTAACAAATTTGTGCGTAAAGTTCCAGAAATAGTTAGAACTCACTGTTCAGCCACCCTATAAACAATATTTTGATGCTAAGCAGGTAAATTATTTATGTACCCAATTGAGAGTACACTCCAAATATGGTAAAATAAATGAGTTAAAAAGAAATTTAAAACTGTCATAGTGTAGAAGAGTACGAGTCAGTACTTAGGGGTTAAAAACACAACTAGGTTTTCGCTTTTAATATAGACCACATATGAATTAATTGAGTTAGGCCCACGAGCGGAGTTGATGCATATCTTTATATTACTGTATTTGTATTTGATGGTAATGACAAATAATAAGACGAATGTTGGTGTAATCTAATATATATCTACAAACGCTACTATTTTTAATTCTAACGAAAGCTATGTGTTTCTATCGAAGATTTTACTACATCCTCTCGGTATCCTGGTATTTGGTTGTGATTTAACAGCTCAAAGGACATAATACCACCTGGATGTTACCAAACACAATAAAATTTTGTGCCCTGTAGAGGTTTGCTTTTAGCTGTGTTGAATTCTCAACGTGCTAAACATCGTGTTAGAACGGAGCCTATAGTTTTACTTCCTATCCGAGAGAAAGGCTAGACACTTGTGCATAATTATTGCTCAATCTCATGAATTACGCTGTCGATGTTCGCTTTGAGCCCAAAAATACTTCCATCAAATTTGGTTTTCAATAAATCGATAATTTCTTGACCTGTATGGCAAGTTGCCCCGCCCTGTTAAAACCACAACCATATTATTATTATGTCTCTATACTGCACTCGATTGACCATAATGGCAACAATAGCCTCATTTTGGAAAAATAAGGTCCAGTAATACCACTAGCCCAAAGAGCACACCAAACAGTGATACAAAACGAATGTAATGTTTGATTCTCAAAAACCCAGATGCGGTAAAGCTTGTGTTTGGTAACGTAGCCATTCAAAGTAAAAATGAGCTTCGTCAGAAAAGATGATCCTTTCTGCAAATCTAGCACCTTGTTTAATGATGAAATCAGCAATCAGCTTCCATTCTTACATCAACTGAGCTTTATAAAGCTTTAGAGCCGAATCCATGCGCCATATTCGCCATGTTGTGCTCGCCGTCAAGCTCAATTATTAAGAACGCAGTAAAATTCATAAATTTGGATCTTCCTCAATACTGTCGCTCACAGTAACAATATTTTCTTGCGAACGACCAATACGAATAGGTCGTGGTGTTGCTGCGTTGTGCGCTGACCCAATTGACTCTAATCTTTTACAGACCCACCATTTTCATAATGGATTTGGATTATTTTTATGCGATTTTCGAGCGAAATTGAATTCATTTTAATAAATTGTAGACCATAACCACAAACTGAATGACGTATCTATTATCCTAACCAAACACCAACCTATCGAAAAAGTTCTTCGCTTTATATGTCAATTACATTACTGTATACGTGTTACCAATTCTCAATTTTCTCTCCAATGGACATGGAAAAACATTGATAGCCAAGATGATGAAGTAGATGTATCAAAATTCAATGCAATATTTTGCTTGTCTTAATATATTAGCTAACAATAAGGGAAACGAAATAGTCCAAACTTTTGTAAGTTGTAGTTAAAATATAGCTTGCCCTGTTTGTAAATTTTAATGTCTTACCTCTGAGTTAGTATAGTGGAAATTGATAGTGGGGTAATCTTTGTAGAACGCATACTCAAGTCTCCATCAAAGTATCTTGCTTATTCAACAGCAACGCTTCTGATTTTTCAGTCGGTGCACAATATTTTGAAAATATGGCAGTTATCAGAGCCAGGTATTGATTTCTTTTAATAACATAGGCGAGAGTAACTCAAAATGGGACAGTATATTAAAATGTGGCACGTTTATAAATTAGAAAGTTCACTATTACAGCGCTATCCAAGTATTGTTCAGTTGACTTATCAAAATAAGGATACACATCTATAAAATTAAGCCAGTTCAGATACGTACAACGTGAAACGCAGAAGGTTTGTTAATTCTCATAATAATATTAAAATATTTTCAGTGATACAAAAGCGGACAGTAGATCAAAAACGTAAGTGATGTTAAACTATCCAAGCCAGTCACTAAGAACGGTCATTATAATGAAATTTGCTACACATTTGGCTTGTCTTAGGTTAAACAACATTGTTGATTTCTCAAGATGGGACATAGTAGAGATTTCTAAGTTAGGACGCCCCATCTTGAGAACACTATTATGTAATACTATTTGAAACTGAATATTATTCCTCTATATCTGCAGATGCCTCAATTGGCCCATTATTATAAAAGAAAAACAGATCGTAGAAAATGATCGGTTCAAACCATATTATAAGTTATACAAAAAGTTCGGAACAATAAATTATCCGTTCTACAAACGACAGAAAGGTACAGTATTCCCAAGAGTACATTGCAAAGAAGAGTTATAAACAAAAATAAAATTGTGACAGAAAATGAGAAATATCTTGGACCATTTGGGCAGGTCTTCTCTGAGAAACAAGAAAACGAGATTCTGGAATATATTTTCGAAATAGAATAACGGTTTTTTTAGGATCACTTACCAAGAACTTCGTCGTTTGGTATTTGATTTTGCGAATGCAACTAAGATTCCTAATAAATTCAATAAAGAAACTAGAATGGCTTCTAAGAAATGGATTTACCAATTCTTGCGTAGACATAAAAATATTTCTCTAAGAAAACCCGAAGCAACTTCATATGACAGGGCTATGGGCTTTAAGCGGAATGCAGTACGATCTTTTTCGAAAATCTTGAAGGTATTTTGTGATGCACAAACTTACTCCAGGCCGAATATGGAATGTCGATAGAACCGGTGTAATAACCGTCCAAAGATTGCCAAAAATTCTTGCTCAAAAACGTAAAAAACAAGTGGGTGAACTGACGATTGCCGAAAGCGGAGTAAATGTTAGTATTGCCAGTTCTATGAGTGGACGTGAAAATTTTTGGCACTTACCTTTATTTTTCCTAGAAAAAAAAACCTGAACTAATGGACAACGCACCTAATGGAAGTCCAGCTTCCCCCAAGACAAAGCTTGGATGGATCGTGATGTCTCCTTCAATTTTATGAAATATTTTGTTGAGCAAACAAGACCATCGAAGAAACATCCAATTCTTCTTGTGTTGGACGGTTTTAATTCATATCCCAAACATTTAAATGTTATAGACGTTTGCCGTAAGAATAGTGTTATCTTATTGGGTTTACCGCCCCACTGCACGCACAAATTGCAACCATTAGATGTTATGTATTTTAGATCATTTATGACCTCTTAAAGTATGTATATTAGTAGGTGGTTAAAAAATCATTGCGGTCGCACTTTTTGGACTATATCAAATTGCAGTGGCTGTCAGACAAGCTTTCGAAAAGCGTCTAGTGTGCAGACTGCCGGTTGCGAAATGTGATGTCTTTGCTAACCCATCCACCCATCTTAAGATACTGGTTTCCCAAGATGGACCATTTGCATTAGTTTTTTTAATCTAGAAAATAAGAGTTTTTATTTATCTGTGGTTCTATTTAACACTAAAAGCTGTTTTTATTTTGATTAAGTTTTCGTTTTGTTCCTACAAAATTGTTTTGTTACAATTAGTTTTTGAAATATTTATTTTCAAAGAAAATTGTCCCATTTTAAGCTACTCTCCCCTAGATTAAAATTATATATTATCTTCCTAAAGAAATTCTATTGAAAATTATATTTGAAGTATCGAGCATCAGTAAATCTGCTTCCGATAAGGAAACTAGATATCTTTAGAGAATCAAGTAACATATTTTACACTCACTATTAGTTATCTTTCTTTGTCGCTGTTCAAACCTTATGCTCCTGGTTAACACCTGGCAACACCTTCAAATGTGCTTTCTATTCGTGTTTTGTCACTATTTGAGACGCTTGATATTTCACGCTAACCTCTTTTAATCGATCCCATTTAATTTATCGGAACTGCAGTTAAAAAAGAAGACTCACACGATCGCTTCGTTCTATCAAATTCTCCTGTAGAATTCGACGTAATAATTACAGGAAATGCTACATACAGGTCACTCAGTCTCCAACATCTCTTCGTACATGTGAAAATAGCTGTGTAAAGTAAACCTTCACGACCTATTATCAGAATCTAATCGAAACTAATCCCAAAGAGCATCGTATTATGTACATGCACGCGTGAACAGATCACGATCGCTTTTTGTTTTACTTCACCTCGTTTTTTCTTGTTCGGCGCTCCTCGCGCAACGTATCAACAATGTTTAACGTAGGTGGCTGCCTGTAGCGCAAAAGAACGCACGTTCTCTCCTCATTATATTCGACTTCGTGCAATATGTGGTGACTAAACCATTAAAATAGGGTAAGTGAAACAATGTATCTACAGAATTTGATACCTATGTTGTATGTATTTCTACATACCTACAGACTGTTCCAAGATATCGTAACAATATGCTAAAATCGCTAGAAAAAGTAATGAATACTCACTTCAACTTTTTATTTGAAATATCGAGTACTGTCATACACCATTACAGCTGTTTTCAACATTTTCTCTTACTAAGCTATTTATTCATGTGCCTAAATGCTTGAATGAACTTTCTATGAAACAATAATCCAAAATTCCACAAATGCACATCAATTCGGAATCAACATCAAAATGCTTTACCACCTTTATTTTACCAATTGCTACTTCGAAGATTTTGAATATTAGTGGCAAAATTGGAAGCGGTTTATAATCATCCAAATCTTCTGCTGTTCCTATTTTGAAAAGCGGTTTAAAAAACCAGTTGGAATATCTATAATGTATGATGGACTAATGAATCGGCGAAAACTACTGTTATATTAACCAAAAGCTTTAGTCATTCCACCAACCTCGATAGATTTCTTTTTCTTAACGTTTTTAACTATATTTATATATTTTACTGCGTTAATTAGTTTCAATTTTCAACGTCAAGTTCTTGTTTCTAGATAAATATCAAGTTATAGTTGCTCCAACCAACAGTATATACAGCACTACAGTATTATTTCTATTAATATTTTGTATATATATATATATATATATATATATATATGTACTAAGTCACGTTTTAATGTCCTTACTACTTTTTCGATAGTACTTTTGAGCGATTTCACCAAACTATTTTGCACATTAAGTGGATTTTGTCTGGATTATGTTCTTTCTCATGTAATTCTTCTGTGAAGAACAACTGTCTTATTATTTTACTGTGCTTTCATGAGTGAAAATCACCCGTCGGATTTTGGATCATATGAACCACAGAAACACTCGTAGCAATACATTAAATGCCACTGCCATGCTATTCAATATTTAATAATGGCGATCATATTAATTAGTAAGACTCAATAAACTCATCCAACCTTGTAAAACTTTAAGCCGTACCTAGCCTAAAGTCTAAAAATTATTTCATCAATTCACATACTTTATTTTTCAACCTATAAACTCTAAGTACGGAAATAAATAAGTGTAATCTAGTGCTGACCGCATATTGTATCGGATAGTTGCAACGAGGCACGCGGAGTTTATCGGTAACTCAATAAAATTCTAAAGTTGCGAACGTTAGAGTTTCGTAGCCATCATCTTTGCTACCAACCCATGCTTCTCGCAACTCCCCAGTATTAACAGAAAAAGCCCGGTCGAATAATATAATAAATGAGTGAACCGGAAGAGAAGAACGCAAAGTTAGAAAAGTGTAAAGACAGAGGAGAAAAGTTAAACGCGAGAGAGGAAAGATACGGAGGAGAAGGAGTAGAAAATTAACTCTGTGCGCCCTCGCCGGTGATCGCGTCCGCGTTCACTTGTTTTGCTCCTCTGTAAGAGTAGCGGTGAATCGAAGTTGGAGAAGTGGAGGAGGTGGAGGAGATAGAGGAAATAGAGATCGAGATAGGTAGGGAAAGAAGGGCAAACACGTTACATTAACTCGCCAATACTTGAATACCAGAGAAATACTTCTTCTAATGTAGCAGCACTAATACCATATTAACGATTGTAGTACTATCGTTGCTGGTACTGCCACGTATAAGCGGCTTCTTGTATTATCTATCTATGGAAGGAGGCACTGCGACCCCAAAACAAATGAGAAAATTAAGAAATCCCTTAGCTGGAAACGCAATTAAGTTGCATCGAGTTTTGCTTGTTCGGTTTTAGGAATGGGGAGATGGGGTGAGGATAAGAAGGAGGCACGAATGCGAAATCTCGGTTTGCTTACTAAATTAGAAATTAACATCATAAGAGTCGTAGCGAAAGATAGGATTTTTCGTTGACGAAGACGGGATCGTCGAGAATTTCCACGCACTTACAACATTTCCTATTTATTACTGTTTGAAGTACGTCGACGAACGAAATTCGCATTTACACGAAACTTATCTCGTGGTAATATTACGACTAAGCGCAATAATGTATATTTTTAGCGTTTGTAAAATTATCATCTCAGGTATGCGTTGGCTAAATATAAGCAAAAAGAGTAGTAAATACGGGTTTTATGAAATATGTTTAGTATGAAAGGGCAGAAATATAAAATGTTCTTATATTTTTACCATTTAAGATTAACCTGTACAGGAATTATAATCTTCTATATAGATATAAACAGCCACTTAGTTAATAGTAATAATCATAATTGTTATAACCAAAAATCGTGATATGTTCAAACATCAACCCTCAATGCGTTAAATTATCTTGCCGTATTATTGACGTCTGGATTTTGATGATGATAAATTTTTTTGTACTCCTTTAGCAAATTAATGCATTATAATTATAACCAAGTATAGATTATTGGTGAGGTCAAAGAATGTTTAGTTTATTTTCTTTGGACAGTTAGTAAGATGTTCGTAATGAATTGAAAATAATTGCAAATACTCTATTATCTCCTTTAAAATTTTTGAAACGAAAAAAATGTATAATTGCGTACCTTACGTACCTTTAAGAGTCAAGAATTCAGATAATCGGTTGCAGTTTGCAATATATTCACTAAAGTATTCATAATTCGCATTCAGAACTTAATGCTTCAGCAAGAATTACTATGTATTTATCTGTACATGAAGACTTCTAGGTCATGAAATACTGATATACTGAAATACTGATTTTGATAAAACTTGATAATTCTGTAGGGCTGATTGGGATATGTAAAAGACCGGTTTCCGGTTGTGCCATTAACGCCTCTGAGTGTATGACAACAATGGGACTCGTTTTTGCCAATTACTCTGCAATTGTTGCAAGAAAAAGATATTCAAAATATGGGCATATAGCGCAATTAAAGCATGTTCGAACTGGAACGCTTATCCTTGAAAGAAATTGTCCTTCATACCCCCTCCAATTCGCGGAAACTCCAATTTCGATGCAACTTAGTCTTACATACTCCTGTCTATTATATTTTTCTAGCACCATGCTGTTCTTGTTCTTTAAAACTCGGATTTCTTATTTTCTTCCCGATATCCACAAGTGTAAATTAACAAATGAATTACATTTTGCAACAAAAACTCGATTAAATTTAAAGTGTGTTAAAGACTACCTAATAATCATCATAATACCGGGGAATATATAATATTTATACCTACGCATTATCAACCATTAAAAAATATAGAACAACAACCATTTAGTCCAAAATTTACACATATTGGCACAAAAACATATGTTTAGATATTTATGTCGGGTAAAATTTCCAAATACTTTTATTTTGATGCAAGGGGAGCTGTTTAAAAGCTATTACTCTTATCGTAATCTAGTAACATGTATATAGTACATATAATAAACAACGATGACATTCTTTATGTGTCGAAACTGAAGCAGCAAAATATTTTTGTTGTTAAGTTCCCTATGACCAGTCCTGCGTCCATTGATAGTATGAAGGCACAAGTTTTAGCTTTTGCTAAAATCCATTGTCGGTCAGTAATTTTTTTCTTGCAATATTGTAATTGGCAAATAACGAGAAACAGGCCTATTTTCAGGCGTCAGGTGCGTTTAGATCAGAGACAGAAGCCACCTTTTATATGGTGCTCCCAGCTCTACGTAACTTCTGAGTTTCGTCGAAGTCGTCGATGGTGAGAGGGGGTAATTTTTTTATGAGGGTTGCAGATTCATATATGTTTCAATAACCTTCTCGAAGCGCTACATGCCCATATTTTGAATATTTTCTCCTTGCAACAATTGCAGAGTGATTGGCAAAAAACCCTTCCATCCTTGGGGGCGCTTTTTGGCCCTTCAAAGGGGTTACTGGCAGAAACAGGAACCGAACAGAGTTCAACCAGCCCTACATACATACCAAGTTTTATTAGCGAAATCGACGTGTACGAGTTGGAAACCTTTCCTTAATCAAGTCTTCCGTTCTCAGTTCTGAACTGTTCTGAGAGACTGGATTGAGTATGTATAAAATATGAAAACGGAACGCTTTCTGTTATCAGTAATTTAAACCAAGTGTGGTCTAGGACCGGATCTACCAGCAGCAAAATCAGCTATCCCACGAAGCGGCAAAATTCTTACAGCCGACCCTAGCAGCACCTGCCTTCGTATAATGTCTACTATCAGAATTGTGATGGATTATGAAATCGGTAGCATTTTAAACTAGTGTTTGTGATAGTCACTATGATATCATCCTAATCAGTGAAACCTAACTAGATGACTTCCTAATACTGCTGGCTATACTAACGATATGATGAACGTAGTAAACTCCATTAAACGTGACCCAAAGCAGTTGTCATCATTCACTAAATCAAAGATAGGTCATCCTGGACTCTCGTCCCACTAGTACCCAATGTTCGATTATCGAGGTTCTGCAGGACATCGTTTGCACAAGTATTTGAAGACTGTCGAGTCTCTATGTCGTATTCACCATCCCTTACGATCTTGTTTCCCAGGATGATCTTGCGCCGTAGTTCCTTGTGAGGGATTACTGGTTTGCACTTGCCGCTCCACTGATCATAACTTGGCCATTCCTTTAACTAAAAGTGCTTGAATGTTAAATATTTGACTGGGTAAAATTCTATTTATCTTCGCATCAATACGATTTCGTAAAGGGGAATTTAGTCAATTGGCTTGTAAAACTCTGCATAGGGGCAGTCAGATGAATGTGATTTATAGGCATTTTGTACATGCCTTTAACAGTACCGATCATAACTTCTTCTAAGCGGAAATCTTTTGATCTGGGATCCTACAAAATGTCCTTTATAACGGTTATCGTTTGCGCGAATTTCGATCTATGTCCGGAGTTCCACAGCGGCTAAGCCTTTAACCTTTACTTGTCCTTACCTTTATAAATGATTTTCCGTCTGGCCTGCGGCGTCCTGGGCTACGCTAATGACGTGAAGATCTCTAAGGTCAGTGACCTGCTCAATGTCCAACACCTGCAAGCAAATGATGGTTCTATTGTTAATTGGTTTACAACAAGTGAATTGGACTTCAGTACGCACAAGTGCGCAGTTGTCTCGTATTCAAGAAAAATGAATCTAGTGCCTAGCGTGCTATATAGAGCGCCATCTTCTAATGAAGTGTACAGCATTTCAAGACCTGGGAGCTCTTTACAACAATGCATTGCTAAAACATCTATTCGATTATCATCGATTAGCATCTATTCGATTATCATTTATATCAATATATTTTTTTAGATCATAAGCAAATTGGAGTACACTGAAGTGGTATCGCTAATCAGCAGTCAGCAATTGAGAAAATACAACGTTCTTTCGTCTAAACTTTTGGATTACAAAAGTTCTAGTGTTTACTCTGCTTAAAACATTGACTGCAATTACTTTCCAGTAGGAAGATGCCCAGTGTGCATTTGTCTCTTAAGAAATTGGTTGCTGCTAACTCCGAGGATGAACATACTGTACAAATCACCACTGTACTGTGTAATTCGTAATGGCAATAGGGTTTAATGATGTTTTTCTTGTACCCTGCTTTTGCTTTTCTATTTCTTCTTATATGTATGTCTTGCAATTGTATTGTCTGTCTTATTATTATTATTATTATTTACATCATCATTGTTATTATTTAAAGTGGTATACTTTGATAACAATTAGGACAAGAATATGTACAATTAACGTTTTCTTCTGTACAACCACATAACTACAAGTGAAATAAAATTCCGGTTAAACATAAATTCGGTGAGCGTCTCTGTTTCAACAGTAACAAATTATATATTCCAATGTTTAAAGCGAAACAGAAATACATTAACTCGTATCAATGTCCGAGTATAATATCTAGACACTTCAGGTTGTTTGTCCAAAGTCGATCTATGCCCACCAGTCTATATAGAATGAATAGTCATGGTAGTAAAAACGAAATTGATTCTGGAATAATTGCAAATTCAAATGAACGTAACATTATTCTTTATTATTATATCATTCTCTTTATTCTTTGATTCATTTTTTCGCTACTAATTGTTTTCAACATAGTTACGGGATACTGAGCTCATTACCACCTGTTTGAAACTTCATTTATTAGTACGTAAGTATACTGAAAACCTGTACACGTAAAGTTGAAAATTAATAGATGGGTATACAATTAATAGATTATCTTTCAATTCAATTTCATTGACCTAAATTCAATTCACTCTAGACGTCGATTAACTTCTAACTCTCCTTAGGCTAACTGTTCGTCTATGAAAGCAGCATCAAATCGATGATAACTATTTTTCTTCTTTTTTGATATTTAATTTTCGTCAGGACGTCGTTGTTAATATTATTGTACTCATTGTTGCTGGGCTCGTCGGCGTGTTTATCGTTATTCTTTTACGTATAAATGAAGAACAATAAAACATTAAATCATTTCTAAACGCCCGAAGGGTTTAAAACAAAATCAATTACATGTGTTGCTCAATTGAAAAGCCGGCCACAATGATCATTGGATATGCGCAAGCTATGGACGCTGGTGATGTTGAAGAATGCTATCCGAACGGCGACTATTTATTATTCAAAAGGTGTAGCCACTTATAATGTAATATAACTTAATAAGAACAAATGGATCGTTTGAAAAGATGCACGTCTATCTATTTTGAAACACATATTTCTGTATCGCAAAAGGCGACGAAAACATGATTTAATGTTCTATTATGTAAATAGACGACGCAAATGTGGGTACACTTAAATAAATTGCGATTAGTAAAATCTCTTTCTAACAAACCAACTTAACAAGAAGCGTTGAAAAACTAGTACGATCCTATACACTAAATCTATTGACTATCTGTTAAACAAAAAGACATTACAGAAACAGGTCATTTAATGCCAAACATCTAGAAGACCTTAGAGAAAACTACTTACTACGGGACCACTACATCAGGAACAGGGTATGCTCATTTATGATTACACAGGGCAAGGATTAAAAAGATTTTATATTTTTCTTATGCCTTTGAGCATGCTAAACCAGGTAATAAACTTAAAAATGCAATAACACCCACCATTTGTTTGCATTCTCAATAAGAACTGAAACAACAAATTATCAATATTTAATATAGTAGTACCCGATTTTAAAGAATAGATTTTATCAGCGCAATACACAGCTTGAACTTTTTGGGGTATTTCTTGCCATTTCTTCGTCTTCTTTACAATCACTTTGTTTATTCCAAGATTTCAGGATGTCTAGACTTGACTGTAGAAACTTGCCTGATAGTTTTTTATTTTGTATGTCGTCAGTTTCTCATTGAAACGTGAAAGCGTACTACTTATATTTTGGTATAAACTTAAGAAATCGAGATAAGTCTAAAAAGTTATTTAATTTTAATAGTGAAATCATCTCCATTCCAACTTATTTCAAACGGAAATTACGCTTTTGCATCTCTTATTGTCACTGCTTTTCGAACAGCTAAGAACTTGACTTCACTCCTTTCTAATATCTCCAATAGCTTTCGAGATATTTGCACAAATGTAAAGAGATATAGATATATATATAGATAGAGTATATTTGTTAGAGCACTCTCCAATCCATCTACTGGCGATTTAGACCGTAAAAGTATGTACAACGTTCTTACTTTGGACTACTCTACAAATGCAAATAATTACAATTCTTTCCACGTCCGGCTTGCCGGAGTTTCCTCTAAAGCGAAAATATTGAACGATCACCTCACACGGGAGACAATACCCCTCCCCTGCCCCTCGAACCACCCGTCGATAGTGTTTAAATGAAGCATTGTTAATGTTGCCGGACCGCAATAACTCTGTTTACAGGCGGGAGAAACCTTGGTAATACTAAGGGTCCCTAAATCTATGAATGTGACCTGTTAGTGAATAAAAATGCCAAGTACCTAGCAGTAGCAACAAGTTAATCTTAGGAGTCCCTTAAAATACTGTATTGCCAAAGACAGATGCACCCTGTGGATCTGGAAGAAAGCAATAGTGGGTGGAACGGAATAAAATTGCGATTAGCATGATAAGTAAACTACAGAAACCAAGCTTTCTGAGAATAGGTGGGATGCTACTTATAGCACCAACAGCAGCTGTTAGGTAATACTCGACCAGTTGCTCCTACATCTACTGGTTCAAGAACAAGATAGCAGCCGACAATAAACACTGCCGCGAGATATATCAGGTGGACGCTAATACTTCACCGAGAAGTAGGGATACAAACCACATCCTACAAATGCGATCCGCCAAGACTGGCCCCGCAGGTAACTTCAGATATTTAATGGTGCTCATATAGATAATAGTACCGCGTGATTCACAGGCGGATCTAAGATGAATACTGGAACCGAGTTAGAATTATTTGCGGCGGGAACCGGAAAAAGCGTATTCCAAACCAAGGTTATTGCTACTATTATGTTCAGATGTGTGCAACTCCTGAATTCATCTAAAAATAAGACGGTCTATATCATGACTAACAGCCAGGCCTACCTGCGGAATTCCATATCAAATGGTTGTGATGAGGAAATTGCTAACAAACAACAGCTAAAGCGCTAGAGAGCGGCATCGTGATTAATCAAGCACGGGTTGTTTATTGCAGAATATTAAAATGCCAGAATAGAGAAGGTGCTGCAAATAAATAGCGGATAAATTGAAAAGACAGCGGAACTGCCATTTAAGAAATACCTTCACATCATAGGGTTAGTGGATGACCCAATCTCTAGACTATTGGGGCTTGGCTGAGTACGAGAAGATCACCCTTCAAAATATGTGAATGAAAGGATATCTAACTAAAGGTAACTAAAGTTACCTAAATTACACTGTAATTTATGCTTTTTCTTTTCTGCAGAATTACGAAAAAGTATATCTACCATCAAGTTAAAGTACTAGATGTTAGATGTTAGATTACTTGAGGTGGCACTGATGCCTGTTCCACTGCGACATTTCCAGGTCTATTGTGGTCCTCATGCCTCCTCAGAGTACGCTCTCTAGTTTTATTTCTTTAATTAGACCTAACAGCTCTGAGAGTGCTTCTTCCGCATATATATATATATATTTTTAAAAGCGGACTTGAAGCCCTCGCTCCGTAATGCTATTATATGCTTCCATAATAGAGTCCTTGTCTGCCTTAAGCTTTGCCGGCTCCATCTGGGTGGCTGGATAGTCGTTGCATACTACCACGATCCTCTCCAAAGCAGCCTCCTTGAAGGTTAAACCTGGTGGCCCCTTGCTGTTCGGAAGACCTGCTGGAGTACTGCCCTCCGACCTCGTTTGTTGGATTTCTGTCCTTTCTTTACGTTTAGTAGCCTCCGCCGCCTGTTGAGGCCTAACTTCCTTATCTAGACTAACCTGGCCCTTTGTGCATGCCTAGTGCAGTTGGTCTTGATTATGGCCCTTTTAGCCTGTATGAGATCTTGGCCCTGTTTCACAAGCTTTTGCACTCTAGCCTTGGAAATTCTAGATAGCGTAGCTATACGAAGTGTAGCTAGGGAATTTTAATGCCTCCTTAGAGTACGTTCTCCAGCTTTATTGCTTTAATTAAACTTAACAGCTTTGAGAGCGGTTCTTCCGCATATACGTGTATTTTTAAAGCGGACTTAAAGCCCTTGCTCCGTAATGCTCTTATATGCTTCCATAATAGAGTTCTGGTGTGCCTTAAGTTTTGCCGGCTCCATCTGGGTGGCTGGATAGTCGTTGCATACTACCACGATCCTCTCCAAAGCAGCCTCCTTGAAGGTTAAAGCTAGTGGCCCCTTGCTTTTCGGAAGACCTGCGGAAGTACTGCCCTCCGACCTCGTTTGTTGGATTTCCGACCTTTCTTTACGTCTAGTAGCCTCCGCCGCCTGTTGAGGCCCAACTTCCTTATCTAGACTAGCCTGGCCCTTTGTGCATGCCTAGTGAAGTTGGCCTTGATTATGGCCCTTTTAGCCTGTATGAGATCTTGGCCTTGTTTCACAAGCTTTTGCATTCAAGCCTTGGAAATTTTAGATAGCGTAGCTATACGAAGGGTAGCTAGGGATTTTTGATGCCTCCTTAGAGTACGTTCTCCAGCTTTATTCCTTTAATTAGACTTAACAGCTTTGGGAGCGGTTCTTCCGCATATACGTGTATTTTTAAAGCGGACTTGAAGCCCTTGCTCCGTAATGGTGCTATGTGCCTCCATAATAGAGTCCTGGCCTGCCTTAAGCTTTGCCGGCTCCATCTGGGTGGCTGGATAGTCGTTGCATACTACCGCGATTCTCTCCAAAGCAGCCTCTTTGAAGGTAAAACCTTCTGTGCCCCTGCTTTTCGGAAGACCTGTGGTAGTACTGCCCTCCGACCTGGTCATTATGGACTTCCGTCCTTTGAGGCCTGACTTCCTTATCTAGACTAACCTGGTCCTTTGTGCATGCCTAGTGAAGTTGGCCTTGATTATGTATCTTTTAGCCTGTATGAAATCTTGGCCCTGTTTCACAAGCTTTTGCACTTTAGCCTTGGAAATTCTAGCTAGCGTAGCTATACGAAGAGTAGCAAGGGAAGCATCTGTCCGCCAGATCAGAGCCCCGCTTGATCGGGTAAGGCTAATTACAAGGGGGTTTCGCCTGGTGCCCTCAGGGGAACGTTAAATACCGCACACCCCTGCGGCCACGCAACTCTCGGCACGTTGCCTTACACCTTAGTTTGGGTTTTAGCTCGGGTACCTCGGAAGCGCTAAATTCCCGAACTCACTTGTTAAACTTGTTAACAGTGAGCCCCTGGGGCAATTTAAAGTACTAAGTCGTACAGGCAACGTCTAATATTTCATTTGCTTTTGTTAATCCTATTTTCTAAGTCGGAATCAATTTCCATCTTCAGAGATTATGAAATATATGCTGTTGAATAAATTTAATGTTTTCATTTGGTTAATGGTGGTAGAGAATAATTAAGAGATAAACAGAGTTTTATAACAATTTAACAACAATTGCTTTTTGTAGAACGCATGATTCTCACTCCAAACAGGAATTACATATAAGCAAGATATTGATAAAATACTGAATTAACACTTAGGAGTAATTATTGTGCACTTATAATTTTCATCTTTGTTTCATCCATGCATTTTGCTTCTTCGTCAACATTATTGAAGATGTAATTATGTTCGCATGTACCAAAAATCCTTGACGTAGCAACAGACATAGGTAAACAGCATCTCTTTACGAAGACTGACAAGAAGCTCGCCATAAAATGAAACGACGGACGAAATCAATTGCGCCTAAAGGGATAGCGTTAAAGGAAAAGCTAAAAAACACCATTCTGTGTAATAGCTGTAAAATGACGATGGTATTTTTATAGTTTCAGTCACCCAGGAATAATCTGCAACCCTAAATCGGTAGAGTACATTCGTCCATTGATTTAATCGGTTCACTGGCAAACTCCACCCGTAGTTAATGCTTAATTGAAAAATCATTGATGTAGGATATGAAGATTTATGAGTTTCTTTAGTTTGCTCTATTTATGTAAATATATACTTATGTTTTGTAAGTTATCAATACTTTATTAATTGAATTTGGCTAGTATTGTAAGTCGTCCTTATGGGCTCCGAAATAATTAAGTAATTGAAAAATAAATGTCGTTGAAATGATCTGCGTTTGTTGGAACCCTGGTTTAAACTTTTTATTCTTCCCTGTTTCTTTGATAGTCTAAATCGATTACTACAAATTTAAATGAAATCATCATTAGTGAGTTGATCATTACGTAACAACTTCTAAAAATATTGGTGCTTGTTCTTCTTCTTTCACTAATTCAACTGTGGTAAGACGATTTCTCAGGGATAAGTAATCTATTGGACATATAAAATAAAATATGTTTCTACCATTATAATCATTTGACCAACTAGTATACGTTTCTGAAATTCAATTCAAATATTATCCTTTCATAATTCCTCTAATAGCAAAATGTATTTTTATTTTCTTGAAATTGGAGGTTTCCGAACCCGATACTACGCAAGAATTTTTTTACATGATTATATCCATTTTTATAATTTTCGGTGCTTTCTCAATGCCGGAAATGACTACTATATAAATATCTACTGAATTTAAATAAACAATATTCAATCAAATATAAGTATAGTTTGCATGTGTAAATTTGCTCTATTTTGAGCAATCGGGGCCCAGATTTGCATTATATATGTCAGGAATTTAAATTATATTCCTTATTTGCTTTCGATACCCAATTTCTTCGCGACCAATAAGTACTTTACTGTTTTTGAGTACAACAACGTGCATTGGAAACTCATTTTAATAATAAAGGTAATTTATATATTTTCTCCCGAAAATTTTAGGTTATATCTTTTGGTATACAATTAGTGAGCTGAATAAGTAAAAAAAATCTGTAGTTTTATGATTATTTCGATTTTCAAGACACCCTTTTCCTTTATCCAATCAAGCTGAGACTTTACACTGACAGTGTAAAAAATTCAAACTTTGAAAGCGAAAACCATCCTAAAGATGCCTATTAGGATTTTTAGTTATATTTTAGTGGAACCGCTAAGGGTCCTCATTATTTCTGAAGACATCTACCCTGCCGGAACCCTGTGGTTTTCTCTGTTCCGTCTTTTTCCTCTTAGCATCTCACGAACAAAATGCTCATTTGGACACAAAGGGGTTCTACGGATGAAGATGATGACTCCCACTTTGCTTTGCTTTCGCGTGTAAAGTGCACTTAACGATTGAACATGTAAATTTGGAAAAACTCACAAGGATCTTTCCTGTAGGGCAATATATTTTTAACCTTCCTATACTCACGTCAACATGAAAGACGTATACTATAGTATATAAGTCGGTCTCACAGACCGTATGCGTGAGTATAGGAAGGTTAAGTTAACTATGCAGCATCATTTAATCTCCTAGCATGCGCTACTTCCAGTTGGTCATCACTTTTTCAATATTGTTGCCATTTGAAGCATTTGAGGTATAATTTAGACTGAAATCAGCTTTGGCGAATACTTATCCATTAAACATATATATTACTGCATTCTAGACTAATAGAACGAAATTGATTTAATGTTTATTGAAATTTATTTCAAATTAAAGAGACTGATGTACTTTTGTTTTTTTAATATTATTTAGCTGGATCAGCTTTTTTGCAAAGAAAAATGACAAAAAATTATGATTAATTCAAACAATAGAAATTGTTGAACTAATGGAGAGTTCACGGTTAAAAGAACTTATTTGTTCCTTTGTGCATTGCAATTCCAGTATTATTATGGTAGATAAAGATGCATTTGTTTTATAAATATGCATCATTCTCGTAATCCTTAATAGATATGTACATACATACATAGTTACCCAAACTACAGTATCATATATTAAGCTTAAAATATAAATACAGCAGACGCTCAATAACGTGAATTAATTCAGACCAAGGGTGTTTCACATTATCGAAATGTTTATATTGGCGAAGGTGATTATTCACAACCAAATTATTAAAAGAAACCTTTAATACGCCAAAATGAAATGCAAAAAATATTCGAACAAACTTTTGTGAGCACTAAGGATAACAATAAATCAAAGTAGCGTTTTATAATCGTGCATTAAGGAATGAACCTCGGTCAACAAAGTTGTTATTAGGACTATTTGTGCAAAATCAAAATTATATATGTATGTATGTATACGCAAATAAAAACGTCTGTGTTTGCTATAGCAATGAGTTATCTCAGCAATGTACACAATTTAGTTCAAATATGGACATATGCTACACTAGCTGACCCGGTGAACTTTGTTTTGCCCAAAAATTTTTCGACTTTTCTTTTTTCCTAAACTTTCGCATAGTAATTACGAACAAACCCGCAGAAGGAAGTATCTAATTTGGTGAAAATTAATGCTTTATTTAAACGAAGTGGTAGAAAACATGTCACTGAAAGTATTGTCCTTCTAGCAGCATATGAATTCCACGTTGGAAAAACGATACGTCTTTTGACGCTATTCAAGGAACGATCCATTTTTGGCATCTTCATAAGAATGGAAGTGCTACTCAGCCAGGCCATCTGTCATCGATCGAAACAAGTGATAATCGGAAGAGGTAATGATGGTGAATACGACTTCCGATTCAAGCGTTTCCATGTAGGTTTTCTCCGGTTGTGCAAGATGTGACCGAGCGTTGTCATGACGCAAAATCACTTTGTCGTGTCTATCCTCGTATGATGGTCGTTTGTCCTTCAATGGTCATAATAAACTACTCCCAGTTAATCCCCAAATCCAGAGCAGCAGTTTGAAACAATGGATCTTCGGTTTTAGCGACGATGTTGATGCAAAGCCGAGCGTACCCTACGATCTTCTGCGCTTAGGGTCTATACTTTTCATCACCAGTCACGATACGATACCTTTTTCTTCTGCCGTTGAAGCAGCTGTTCACAGGTAAAAAATCCTGTTCGATGTCCCTCGACTTCAACTAGTACGGCACCGAATGTTCTTGCTTTTAAATCATTCCGAATACTTTCAAACGTTTCAAAACTATTGTGTGATTAACTCCTAATGATTCTGCAAGCTCAGCTAATGTCTGACTTGAGCCTTCATAAAGTAATATCTCCAATTATTCGCCTTCAAACTTTTACGGTGTGCCAGAGCATTCTTCATCATGAACATCAAAATTATTACTTTTCAAGCGCCTAAACGACACTCTGCGTGTTGTTTCCGACAGAGCATGGTTGCCGTAAGTCTTAACAAGAATTCTATATACTTCGGCCACAGATTTTTTAAATAAAATAGAGCAGTAAATTTGCCAATACTCCTTTTGACACGAAACTCGACACGTTTAACACAGTGAGGCCCACATTGTTTCAACATATGTGGGGATTGTAGCGGTATTAACAGCAACATGACTTCACTCGCCTTTAACCGTTGTTTGTATACTAACATTGGAGGACCCAGTTTTGGAATATATTAAATTATAAAATTTAGAACAATCACATTTTGACAAATACGCACATTGTCGGTTTATAAAGGCGAACTCAAACTATTTAAGCTGACGTACCTTCGTCTCACATTTAATATAATATATGAAGATGAGAAGGATGTAGCAGCTGGTATCAATTAGTATTTATTGACTAGTATAGACGAGATCTGTGGCTCTATAGCAAAGGAAAACAACTATGAGACTATTCTACAACATATAGAAAGGAGAGGTGAAATTTGTAATTTTGAAGAAGTAGCAATATAAAACTATAATATGAAAAATAGTGCAAGAATTGAACTACACTACCAACGTAAATAATTTAATAAACACAAATGTAGTTAAGGAAGCTTTTGATGTAGTAGGACATTGTATTTTGGATGTGGTGAATACATCCCTGCATTATAGCGTCTTTCCTGAGATATTGAAAACGTCATTTGTAACACCGATACCAAAAATAAATAAGGCCATGGATTGTAGCGAGTTTAGACCGATAAACACGGTTTCAATTCTTGAAAATATTTTAGAAAAAGTCGTTAAACAGTTACTGAAGTATTGTGACGAATTTTCGTAAAATCAGTCCCATTTTAGAAAATACCACTCCTGTGAATATGTATTCTTGGATGTGTGATAAGTGATATAAAAGTATGGAACAAGATCAGCTGATTTTGGTGGGTTTCTTTAATCTTCGTCGTGCGTTCGAGACTGTAGACGGGCAGCTTTTGGTTCGGAAGTTAGAAGGGATTGGTGTTGGTGGTGCGTTTTTGGCATTCATAAAATATTACCTAGAAAATAGGAAACAGAAAGTAAAGTTTAAGAAAAGTATTTCTAGTAAACTTACTAAAGTTTACGGTGTTCTCTAAGGGACCGTTATTGGACCACTTCTGTTTAGCATATACTACATAAACAGTGAACTGTAATAAAAAATGTCAATTATCAATGTTTGCGGATGATACGATGTTGTATGTAACTGGGTGTAGTGTTGTAGATATGTTTAATGATATAAATGCTGATCTCACGAATATTTATTTGTAGTTGTATGAAAATAATTTAGGTTTAAATTTGAGTAAATCTAAGTCTATGTTAATGGGAAAGAGTTACAAAGCCAGTCATAAAACAGAAAATGTCAAGAAAATTGTATTTTTTAGTATATTGCGAAATTTGGATATATCAGTAAAAATATTGTTGTATTGTGTCAAAATGAAACTGCTATCATACATAAAATTCAAAACAAGTTCATATGATTGATACTCAAATGCAGCAGATACATTGCCCATAGACCTGATGTTGTGGAGCCTAAACTTCATGAGTGTTCATCAAACAATAATTTTGAAAGCTGTGGACAGAATATATAAAACAAAAAATAATTTGACACCTGCTTATTTGAATAGAAAATTGATGTTTGTGAATGAAGTTCATTAATATAACACAAGAAGTAAATAATTTTTATGTACGGACCGCAGCATCTAAGATCTTCCACCCGATATAAAGTATTGTGATAATTATATGCAGTTTAGGAATAAATTAACCGAATACGTTTTCAATAGTATTGTACCTATGAGATAGTTATAACTCATTACTTTTACATATATAGAATATTGTAAATATTAACGTATAAGAGATATTAGGGCAGTAGAAATAAGTTAATATTATTGAAGGTGTTGTACTATCTATATATTAATACGCAGTGGGTCGTCTTCTGGTACATATTTTAGAGTGTTCTCTCCATGTATCGCGATGGTACATATATCGTTGTTTTCGTATTACAATGCAGATTTGTCGAATGCATGTTTCATCGCAATACGTTTAGTTGAACGCAGGTGGGAATCTGTAACATATTGCGTATATTACATATTGTAAATGAGCTTAAGTGTCAGAATGACACACGCAACGTGATATACGTCAACCACGTCAAGTAATGACATACATATGTATTATTATAGTAAATACGTTCAAGAAACGGACGAAAATTGTGTGGCATAATATTGATTGTACAAAGACAGATTAAGTGGATTAAGTTGGCGTCTCAATACATTGCGAGTGAGTAAAATAATTGTAAGTTCAGCTCATCCGTTCGGGTCAAGCATTTACATTTGTGTATTCGTCGCTAACAAGCGGAACACCAGAATTTTCATGGGTCTTATATATCTAGGTATGAGCTTTTGTCCTAACGTGCTTTATTCTTTGAGAAAATCGTTGAAAAGGGAATTGAAGTTTCCTATTTGTCCCTTATATCGTTAATTTTAAGTGTTGTTTAAGGAAGCGATCGTAGTGCAGTGGATAAGGTCTAGGGTTTACACCTGTAGGGAATGTGTGTTCAAGTCCTGCTCATGCCCTTTTTTTTATCTCTTCGTGCACAAAGGACTTGAACACACATTCCCAGGGGTGTAAAACCTAGATCCTATCAACCGCGCTACGATCTCTTCGTTGAACAGCACTTAAAATTAACGATATAAGAGACAAATAGGAAACTTCAATTTCTTTTTCAACGATTTTCTCAAAAAGGAGAGCGCGATTTTTATTTTATTTTACTCGAAAATACAATAAAGATTAAATATAGATCAGGTGTGATTGTTTGTATTTGACTGCGTATTAATATATAGATGTTGTGGTTGAATTTCGACCATCGGCCGATCCTAGTTATTATTATTATAGACCTTTACTGATATGTTAAGTAGCATTTGTTACATAAACGTATTATTATTATCATACAACATCTTATAAATAGTAAAAACATACGTGAAAGTGCGCTTGAATAGGTTCGTTCGCGGAAAACATGAAGGAGGGCGGCATCCTAAACTGTATATGTTCCAATCATTCAAATATTTTCAGATAACTGGAAATCAAGCAACTCTGAATGGTGGTTCAATCATTCAGGAAAATTGTTTGAAACGTCCTTAAGTGACCCCTAACTGTAACCAAAATTTCTTCTTCTTTCTTAGAGAAATGTGAAATTTCATAATCACATTTATAGGCAACACACATTCAAATGCAATACTAAGCAAAAGACTGACCTTTAATATACTGTCGTCAAATCCACTCAAAATGAGAAACAAAAGAAATCTAGCAAGGCCATGTTTCTATTTAATATGCTTGCAACTATTATTAACACAGTTATTATTATTGCATTCCGAATGTTCATCTTTTCTATCCGTTCCGTTCCAGCCTGCAAATGGTCGCGGGAGTGTCTTACAATGACGGGCGTATACTCACGAACAAACGCGAACTGTAGCTAATTTGTATACCTATATAGAAAATATTAGATAGGAGAAGTGTATGCAACGCACGCTGTGGCTAACGGCTTGGATATATTCGTGTTCACACTCCAGATTACCAAACCAACGTCAACACATAACAATAACACACGCGCATGTGTATGTGTACTAATGTGACTAAAGGTATCCCGCTTGACCTTTCGTCTCTATCTCGCGCGAACAGAGATGATTATCGATGGCATTTTGTAACACTACATTTTGCAGATTTTCAACAGATAGTGATTTGAATAATTTCGTGCAAAACGACTCGCTGAAATTGTTGATTATCAATTCCAGAGTTAATAATTTTCCATCGCGCTATTCTCCCTCGCGTCGCAACAGTAATGGTCACTGTATACCAATGTTGCATAACTTGTCTTGAATATGATTCGGAAGAACTTTTAATCACGAACGAATTGATGAAGTTTCTAAGGATTTATGTCTTAATTCTGCTAATAAATACATTGCAGAGAATTTGACGAAAAATTTACCTTCATTACTCTTTAATGTCTGCTCTGTATTTATAATATTTATGATATTAGACTGACCCGTTCCAACGAGAATTTAATATTTCGTGCATTTAGTCGTTAGTAGTAATCTAAGAAGAATATTTTCCCTTCTTCGGTTAGTCTTGCGTACATATACTATAATTACATTTCACATAAAAATATCTTCCGTGGGTAGGAGTGCACTTACCCCGTGTGTCAACTATAACCGGACAAAAAATACTTTTGTTTCATGAAATTAGAAGAAATAGACTTAGGAATAGTTACTATAATTGACAAGTGCCATCTAATCAAATATAAGATAAGGCATATGTTTGGATTACATATTAATGCTTAGTATCTCTTGAAAGCTACTTAATTATACTTTGAGCAAATTATTTATTACAATTCATTACTAAAGAAGTTATATCTGCATCCAATGAACTGAAATCAAGTTTCTCGAACAGAAAATGATTTCAACAAACAGAATTATGTAAGTTCAATTCAATTGCACCTCCAGCACATAGTTTTAATATGCCAAACATTGTATAGAGGAAGCGGTCTAAGTTCCGTTGCACGTCATATGTTACGTATTTATGACGTCACGCTACCAACTGTACAATGTGAATTCTTATAAACATAACTTTAGAAATGCCACAACATAATTGATAACCACCTACATAAAGTATTAATCATTATCTCTAACGTATACTTTGCATATATTCATATTTAATGTGTGCAGCGCTTTATTTTAAAATGCGAATAAATTAAGAAAATCATAATTTTGTTTTTACAATTTTTCTCATTCGCGTGCTTATTTACAGTGGCGACAAATCTTATTCGTGTCCTCCTGTCAGTCGTGTGCTCTGTTTATATTGTTATCCATGGTTTTTTTACTTATTAATCCTCTTGCTATATTAAAATCAGTTCTTTGAAGAACTAACCATTGTTACGTTATTACGTGCTGTTTAGAAAAACTGTCGAAGGCTTTGTACAAGCAGGCCAAGGAAATGATTGCGTGGTATATAACGTTTTTTGAAAAATAACGAGACAATTACCGCCTTCATAGACAACCATTAATTCCGTTTGAGGCTATAGCAGAGGTTTTCAGTAAATATATGAACAGAAGATATATAACCTCTTCAATTGCAGCATGGTGCTACAGCTTTAAATCTTTATATATCAACAGTAAGTACAATTTCTCAAGTTGTTGTTAAGGATCACTCACTGGGAGGTCCGAAAGAAAGTTAGAATTAGGACAAGACCTATCTCTCAGGTTGGTGCTCCACAATGCTCCATTAGAAATGTATCGAGTTAGTGAGGAAATCCAATATGACGCTTATTTTATAATTTATTACTGCAATATGTAATACTTCTAGAACAGCGTATTACACGAACAACTATTTTGAATATATTACAAGCAAGAGGTATTTTAATGGAGATCTTTCGAAAAATCGGTTACCGATGGAAAAAGGATGGTACTCGATGTTGAATAATGGACTTAACATACATACCTACCGCAGGGATTAATTTCCTACAGACTTCAGGAATATACACAACCAGTATTTTTGGAAATTATTGATAATAATTAATCTCAGCGAGAGTGACAGTGATAGTGGTAATGAAGAAGAAGAAAATGTACACCTGCTGTTTGGATGCAAGTTGTGTCGATGTATTTGCAATAAATATCTTCTACAGAAAATGTTTAACGATGACTTCTTTATGTGTGTAATATTAAGTCTTAAAAGAAAAAGCTCACATGCAAATAGGCAATTTGTTCAACATGAAATAATAGTCAGTATTTGTGTCTAAAAAGCTATAAAATGAAACTACCGAAATTGCAATGTTGATATTTATACGTTTAAAAATTAAAAATCTAACAATAAATATAGTTTATAATAATAATAATAATAATAATAATATTTATTTATTACCCAACAGAATAAATCCAACAAGGGCAATACAAAAAAAGAAATATGGATAATACGGATAATACGGAAAATTAATACAGTGCAAAAATATAATGTATAATAAGGTGGTGATAGTATCAATTACAAATCAATATGAAAAATAGAATACAATGAAAAATAAAACATCTCAAAACAGAGATTACAGGATTATGTATATTGAATATTGAAGTTCTTAGCGGAATGAAATAAAGGAGCTTTCAGAAGAATATTTGTTCTTGGCGTAGGAACCATGATTAAGTCACCCGATCTTGATTCAAGACGTGGCACCAGAAAGTTGACCTTTGACAGTAATTCCGGGGCATCCAGCTTACCATAAATCAAATTCACCATAAAGGAGGCACTGATGTGGATTCTACGCTGAGCCAGTGATTGAAAACCGTGTCTCTCTAATAGATCATTATAATCAGTATTTTGAATCGGGTAAAAACCGTCCTGCTTGTACGACAGATACTTCAAAAATCGTCTCTGTATTCGTTCTATTGCTTTGGAATGAACACTGTATATCGGAAACCAGACCGTAGACGCATATTCCAATCTGCTGATAACCAGAGCGTAGAAGAGTGAACATATTGCATTCAAATTGGTAAAATCTTTACATGTTCAAATAATGAAACCCAGTGTTTTATAGGCAGAAACAGTAACGGCAGATATATGCTCAGAAAATGTCAACGCCGAATCAAAAGTGACACCCAAATCTCTGACGGATGACAAGCAAGAGATAGGTATACTGTCGATATGGTAAGCTGAGTTTATTATGCTTAATTTCCTAGTATATCTAACGAAGCAACATTTCTCGATATTTAGAGTGAGCTTGCTATCAGAACAGCAAGAAAAAATTAAGTTTAAATTTTGCTGTAGAAGATCAACATCCGAATAAGAAAATATGTTATGATAGATTTTGAGATCGTCGGCGTAAGCCAAGACAGGACATTGAATCGATATAATGAGATCATTTATGAACAGGTTAAACAAAAGTGGACCAAGGTTCGAACCTTGAGGGACTCCTGAGGCTGATACGTAATATTTAGATTTGAATCCATTGTAATAAACGTAATTCTGGCGGTTTGTTAGGTATGATTCAAACAAGGCTAACAATGCGTTATCGAAGTTAAACGAGCTTAGTTTGTGAAGTAATATTTTGTGGTCAATACTGTCAAAAGCTCTAGAGAAGTCAGTATATATTACGTCCAGTTGCCCACCCAAATCCAATGTCTCAACTATAACCTGCGATATAGTGCACAAATTGGTGACGGTTGATCTACGTGAGGTAAATCCATGCTGACAGAAGGACATAGAGGATTTAGTGAGAAATGCGACTTGTTCATAAATCAACGACTCGAATACCTTCGCAAATGCAGAAATAATTGCGATGGGACGGTAGTTTTTAGGATTGCTGGCATCACCTCTCTTAAACACCGGACAAATTCTTGCTATCTTCCAGGCATCTGGAAAGACGCACGTGTGCAAAGCTTTGTTGAAAATCACGCATAACGGTTCAGCAAAAATCGAGGCACAATCTCTCACCACAAAACAAGGTATGTTGTCATGACCAGCAGAGAATTTATTTTTCAGTCTCTTAATATGGCGTATTACATCGTCAGTGGTGATGGAGCGCATGTGCACCAATGGATGGTTAGATGGCACGTCAGATAAACCATTAATTGTGTCACTCTGCAAAAAGGCATCCGAGAAAACAGACGCGAAAGCATCTACAATGCTTTCCGGTGTATTATATTATATTCCTGGTTAGAATCACAAAGTTTGCTAGGAATTCTACTCGAACATTTCTTCGATCTAATGTAATTCCAGAAGGAACGGGGGTCAAGCGATAATCTATGTTGTATATTTTGATTGTAGATATGGTAAGCTGTGGAGATCTTAGTCTTGACGGATTTCCGTAGCCTCTGAAACTCACGCCTAAAATGCATGCTACCAGTTGTTTTCCATTTTCTATAATAGTATTTCTTTATTGATAATTCGTTCTTTATATCGGCCGTAAACCATAAAGGATACCTCGAAGTATTTTCAGCTGCCGTCAAAGGCACAGACAGCTCGAGGATTTTGAATAGTTTTACATAGAATTCATAAACTAGTTCATTTATATCAGTATAGTTATGCAAAAAGACCAATCAACAAGCAACAAATCCGAATAAAGTTTATTATAATTTGCCTTGTAGAAATTATATCTTTTGTTTACATTGGAAGGAAAGGGTAGAGATGTACACGTTGGCATAAAAAGTGAAAGACATACTCAAGGCTGGATGATGTAAATCCTCCAAAACCAGTGGAACCGAATCATGTTCAATTTTAAACAAATAATCACAATTAGACAAAATCAAATAAAGCATCCGACCATTATCATTTAAAATGTGATTGAATTGTGTAAGATTTAGGGATGTTTGAAATAGTAGAAAAGAATTTAGTTTAGGATCAATGATCGTAGGGTCAATAAAGTTTGGTAAATTAAAGTCGCCTATTAACAGTACAGATTTATCTGAGACAAATATCTCTAGTAATTCAAAGAATTCTTCAAATAAAGATACGTCAAGATCTGGAGGTATATAGAGAAGAATAATATAAATATGTGCAAGATTCAAGGTAATGTTCAAAATCAATAAATCGATAAGAGGTACAAGCTCTTTAAACATTGTGGCGTCTACATAAGAACAAGCAAGAGAACTTGAGATAGCAGCAACTACTCCACCACCCAGTGATCTACCGGTGGTACGGGGATCACGATCACATCTAAACACATTGTAGTCCATTGGAAAAAGTTCATTGTTGAAAAAAGAATCAGAGAGCCAAGTTTCAGTTAAAAGTATGATGTCAAATGGAGAAGAATAGCTAGCATTAAGAACATGGTGGGATTTTGTACGAAGGCCTCGAACATTCTGATAATATAGCCCCAAGTGTGAGACTCTGTTGGGCTGTGTTAGTTTTCCGACGAGACGATTTTGGTATTCCATTTATATATCTAATTCTAAGATTATCCTCCCCATTAGATCTTCGCTCCGTGAGTTCAGCTTTGACCACATTAAACAACTTTTGTTGAAAGGGAGTCCGATCCGCAGAAATAAATATTCCCGGGTGTTCGACACAGTCTTTTAGGAGCTTGGATTTTTGAGAAGGCTAGGAACAACAGCCGCTGATGAAAAAGAAATCTTGATAGGTCTTTTAGAAACAGCCTTAGTGGGATCAAATTTACTTAGTCTAACTAGCTTCATGTCTTCCGGAACACCAGCACCTATGTAGTTAAACACCTCACGCACAACCGATGTATCAGCAGCCATCCGCTCATCTTTGGAACTAGACTTCCAGTTCGGAAATTCCGTAAATAATAATATTCTTTCGTCGACGTTTACGCTCAAGAACTTCCTGAATGATTTCTTCGGTTTTAATTAGGGATTCAGTGGTTGAAGCAACAGGAGCCGTGGTTGTCGATTTTAAGTTTTTATATCTTCTTGCAATGTTAAAATTAGGGACCGCAAATCAAGATCCCTACAATTCTTGCAAGACCAAAATATACCAGTAGACGAACCAAATCTTTTTAAATCTGATCTAGTAGCCTCAGTACAAGTAGCTTTAAAAATCTTGTTACAAACATTACAATTAATTGAGGGGTCATCCCTACTTATTACCAAATTACAGCAAGAGCAATTCATTATATAGTAAATAAGAATAAGGATTTGCACAGGGACACTTTTCTGCGTCAACGGGGTCTGTCGTGACGACTTTAAAACAAACAAGACAAGACCAACGGTAAACAAAAAATATGTGATTACAAAGGTTATATAAGAAACCAACAGTACAAAAATATTGATATTTTGTAGAATTAAATGGGGAAAAGAACAAGGAAAAAAAAAAGTATGTTGTAAGAGTAAATGCAATTAAAATAAGGAAACTTTGCAAATATAAGGAAAACTACTAAGTAAAAGTAGAGACAAAAATATATCAATAGAAAGAGAATGATATATGCTACAAATTGATACTAAATTTACCTTACTTGTAATTTAAAACACCACCAAAATCACAACTCAAAGAAGGAGCACCAAAACTCGTGTACTATCTCTACGAAAATCAGATCAGTATTATTATTTATAAACAATATGCACTTTAAAAATCTGTACTAATTGCAAAAGTGACTATTCAAGTTTTTAATTCTTAATAATAATAATAATAATAATAATAATAGCCTTTATTGTCCAACAGTTACAATTGAACCAATTACAGGACAACATGTTAATAAATAGAAAAAGAAAAGAAAATAGTGTATGCCAACTAAAGTAATAAAAATTCAAGTGAAATGATCAAAATTCTGTTGCATAATAAACTACATTAAATACTTAATATTATAGAGAATAACGTCTAAATAACTCATTGGCGTTCCGAGATAAGTGCGTGATCAGTGCTTTCTTCAGGGTGTTTGTTCTAGCTCTGGGAACCGAAAGAACTTCAGAGGAGCGAGTTGATCGTAGCGGAGTCAAAAAACCAATTTTACTTAACAAATGGGGTGAATCAATTTCATTCGCAATGAGTTTTAATAACATCTATGGATTGCTGCTGTTCTAATTTTATGGTTTCAATTAAATTTGTCAACATGTAAGCATATAACGTCACTGGCAATGAGTGACGTGCAACGGAACTTCAACTGCTTCCCCTATATTGACACGGGGTCTACAGTTTTACTTCTTATTCGAGAATAGGAGACGCCAAGGTTTTTATGTTCCACCCAAAAACACGGTTCACAGTCGGGTTTAAACCAGTGATATTTAGGTGTAGATACCCACATGCAGGGCACTACACCACCAACTGCGGCAGCTACTGATGTTGATTCTAAAATTATTACCGTTTTAACATCTCTATGCAACGAGTTGCCAAATCTGAGAAAGACAACTATAGCTAACGTCTGGTTGTATAATATACCTATATACAAAATAAAATCTGAAACTGTGGATACAAATAATAACACGCTGTTATAACCTCGTTTTCCCCTTAATTTTTCTTGTTCTCAAAGCTCAATTACTACGGAACTTTGTACTTTACTGCATTATTTTATAAATTATATGTGTACAGTAATGTTTATAGAATATTTATAGATTTATAACTTTGATATGCCGAAGAAAAGGTGGTTGACTTAGCTGTTGACCTACCCGCGTCGCTATCAAAAAATCTTCCTAGGAAGCATATTAGTAGTAGGCAAAGGCAGATCAGATGAAGAAAATTGCTATAGACTTCTTCGAAATTTTAGAACTGAAGATGTTTCTTTGTGAATATACATTAGTTACAGCTGATCTAAAACTGGGAGAATTGATTTAAAATGCAGTTAAGAAATTTTTCTTTTGATTTCATTCCGATATAATCTTTTCCTCTTCATATTTATGTACCTACAGTAAAAAGTATGTTGATCAATATCGGTAAAATTGAAAGACAATTATTTATATTCAATCAATTTTTACATATTGATAGTCGCTAAATTCTTTCGTCTATAACTTTCAATCATTTTGCTCCGTTAAACTTCGTTTTACAAAATTATTGTGTGATTAAGGAAAAATTATTGGTAGAATGTGTGATGTATATAAGTATAACTATACACGGCGAACGTTGCTGAATATAAACTAATTTACGCGGGCTCGCCCAACTATTAAAAGTAAATATGAAATTAATTTTATATTTACTTTTTACTTTATATTTAAACCTATTTACCAAATTATTGTAGGCTATTAATGCAGATGATACTTTATTTGAGTTAAAGCGAACAACACTTTGGAAAATCTGGAAGAAAATGGGTTTTAAGTGGGAGAAGCGCAGCCAGAATAGTGTGTTATTAGAAGGACGTTATTTTATGGAGCCGTCGCTATCTAACCAACATTAAAAACTTTTCGTGAACAATGTAGAAAAAGATACTACTTATATGAAACATGGGTTAATGCTGGTCATACCAAGGAAAACGTATGGAAAGATGCAACAATACTTACTGCGAGACAGTATTAACAGGATTAAGAAATCCTTCTGATAAAGGGAAACGATTGATTAGTTTATATATTGGTAGGGAAGATGGTTTTGTTGAAAATGATCTATTGGTTTTTGAATAAAATAAAATTGAGACTTTCATGAAGATATGAATGAAGTGTTTACAATGTGGGTGACAGACATTCTGCAATATCTTGACCCCAACAGTGTTATTCTAATGGATAATGCACCTTACCATTCTGTCAAAGCCGAAAAACAACCTACCAAAACACGGAAAAAAGATACACTAATTGAATGGCTTTCCTCAAAAGGAATTATCGTTAACAGCTCTCTTTTTTAAAAATTGAAATTCTTGAGCTTATAAAAGATTATTTACGTGCTAATCCAATACCATGCCTAATTTACCAGATGGTAACAGAGAGTGGTCGTACAGTTCTACAATTGCCCCATATCATTGTAGTCTGAATCCAATTGAATTGGTATGGACACAAGTGAAACACCATGTTGCTGCCAATAACAAAACCTTTAAATTAGCCGAAATAACAACTTTATTATATGAAAGACTTAACCTTGTAAATATAGAAGCATGGAGAAATTGTATAAAACATACCATCACGGAAGAAAAGAAAATGTATGATCTGGATAATACAGTTGAAGATAAGGTGAAATAATTCATTATTACTGTAAATGCAGAATCATCATCCGAACTATCATTAGAATCTGATTTTGAATTATAATTAGTTGAAAGTGAATGAAGTCCAGTAGAACTTCTCAAACTTGACTCGCCGAAAGCCGCTCCCAATAAAGGAACACTAATTTATTCGTCTTGATATCCATTTTTGTATTTGAAATTGAAAAGATATGTACCTATACATATGTTGATTCTGGTTAGCATATTTGCTATTTTATAAATAAAATATTGAAGTAATCAAAAAAATTATTTATTAATTTCACTTTTATTAAATATATTCATTTATTAGAAGATAGTTAATTATCCTCCACTTTTCAGTCCCCCTTACATAATTTATTCTTTGCTGGCTCCATGATTGAAGTTTAAAATCTGTAACCATTAAGACTTTATTCTTTGTCACATGTTAAACTCTCCTATTTACCATGATTACTTTTGTAAATAATAGTCAAGGTTCTGAACAGAACGACCGATACAAGTGTAGAATATTTCGATTGAATAAAAATAGCAAAAAAATAGCGTCAAATAATTTGCCAATAAATAATAGCTTTGGCAAAAACAGTTTGACAGAATAATTTGACCATCTTTGAAAATGAAAATTCTGAATAGAAAGCAATACAAATTTGTCAACAAGGCGAATGTTAGAACGTGATAGCGCTATACATTTCCTTTACAATAATAAAGTAAGTATATAGTCCTTGTAAAACCTGGGCTGGACTCTTCTTCAAGTGAATGAAGTATAATTGCAATACACATGACCCATGTGGTTGATATTCGTTATGTATTCTGATATCTCGGAAGGTTAGACTCGAAGTATCTAATGCAATATCTACACCAACACTAATATATGGATGCGAATCATTAACCTTACAAAAAAGAAAAACACGAATATGGTCTAACAGCTATAGAAATGGATCACTTGCGGAAAATAAAAGGAATGACGAGCCTCGATAGATTAAGAAAGGAAAACATCAGGAGAAACATTGCAGTAGGTAACTATTGTTGGAGAAAATGGGCAAGAGAAATTTAATATGGTATGAGCATGTTCTAAGAATAGACGAAGACAGACTGACCAGAAAAAAATAAGGAAATCAGTAGGAGAGTAGGAGGAAGTTCGCAATGCACGCTGTTAAATCTGTATATCAAACAGCAAAAGATCTAAGGTGGATTTTGAAAGAAACCCAGCAGAGATCAGAAACTCCTACCTTTTTGTTCAACGCGATCTGACAAATACTTTACCATCGCGATACCTACGACTGGCGTCTTTCAAGTTATTACGAAAAAATGGGATAGCAAAATAAATTTCAAAACAAGCTGTTTTATTGCTTTTTAAAATATTCGCCTTTAAGATGTATACACGTTTGCATGCATTCAAACTAACTCTAGAAACACTTTTCCCGTTGAAGTTGGTATCTCAAAATATAGTTTTTGAAAGCTTCAACAGCTTGATGAGGTACTGAAAATCGCTGTCAACGCAACTTTTGTTTGACATTGAGGACAGAAAGAATTTTTTGGCGATAAACCAGGTGAATGCCGGCAATAAGATATTAATTGATGTCTTTCTCCTTCAAATAGTCAATTGTTTGACATGCTGTGGCAGCTGATATTGTCATGATACATAAGAATGTACACTATCAGTTGTTTTCCCCTGATTTCGTCGATGACTTCTGACAAACAAATTAAAGCAATGATTGCTATATGCCCATCATAACAGAAGGAACAAGCGATAATAATCTTGGAAGTGTTTCGTAGATGAATAAATTTTGTGGGACCCATTGTCAGTTCTTGAAACACCAAAAACGGTAAATTTTTGCCTAGTTGAGTATACCTAACTTTTTGTCACCTGCTACGATATTATATACCGATTTGCAGTTCCTCGGTAAATTTTTTGATCATTTCCTTACACTAGTTAATTACCATTAAAAATTAAAATTAATTTTTGGCTTCGGTCAAATTATGCAGAATCTATTTCCAACAGCTTTTCTTCACAACTAAATACTCATGCTCAATCAAATGTAATGCACTCTTCGATATGCCTAAGAATGTCTCTATGTCACTGTAAGTCACATGCCGATCTTCTTCAATCAACTTACGCACAACATCGATATCTCTTCGAATAACAACCAATTATGGTCGACCTTCACGCAATTCATCACTGACGGACGCACGACCACGACGAAATTCTGTAAACCAATTGTACAGATTCTTTCTTTTGGCGCTCATTACCAAAAGTTGAACGAAGCAATTCTATACACTGTTGTTGACTTAGGGCTTTACTAAAATTGTGAATAATCATCCAAGGAAAACCTGCACGTGAAATTTCCATTCTTTCACAAAATTTCTATTTTTAATGTTAACTGTAAACAAACTTCAATCAATTAGTCAATTTCTAACGTACTACTGTTTACACAATATCATATGTAACATTTTAAGAAAATAGTAATGACACATCTCAATAACAATAAATAGTGATCATATGTAAAGGCATAAAAGGCGCCCCTCGTATTGATGATGTTTTTGCCGCTTGAAGACGGGAGGCCGACGTTTGTACTCTATACATATATGCTCGTATATTTGAATGATACGCGATGTTAAGGTAATATGTCTATACAAATTAGCGCACAATACACCTTTATTTAGTTATAGAACTACGAACACCTGAACTTCTTCTTACAACGACACTTACCCATTTTCAATCCACATATCATTAAATACTTCGTGTAGTATAATCTTATACTTATCTTATATCTCAATAAACCGTTTGAAGTATGGTTAACAGACGGCGTTGAATTTTTGGTTTCAAGGTATTAAAATAAAGTATTTGTGGAAATACGGTAAATGTTACGTATCAACCATTTTTGCTTTCACTTTGGTATCAAGTTGCATCCTTCTTGTCCTGCATTCTTTATGTTTTGCTGGACATCATTTGTTATAATACCTTACATAGATTTCCGTTTAATTATAGGCATTTGCTCTTTAATAAATACACGGACGGTACTCCAATACATATAATTTCGAGACCTATTTTATGAAGTTGTCCCACTTTTTGCTCGCGAATTCTACCACTTATTGTTTCGTTTGCTCCATCATACGGTTATAGCCCAATTTATTTGTATTGCCTAACTTAACGTGCTATAGTGAAGGTAATATATTCATTTACGATAAATTAGCAAAGGCAAGTGGGCTGATGTATTTCGTATGAACATTGTACTTTATTGATTGATACATCCACGAATTGAAACTGAAAATCACAGAAATGTATAAATGGACCACACCCTTAACGGCTATTGAACTTTAACAACTGATTCCTTATTAATAACTTTACAAATCGAGTTTCTTATCTACAGTAACTATAAATCCATACACAGGAATGGAAGCACCAGTTAAACAGCAATCCATTGAGAAATTATATAATACTAATTAGCAGATCATTATCGATATTTTGCAAACGTTACAAGATTTAATTAGGTATTAATGGGTACGCATTCATAACAAATTCGTCAAAGTCATATGTATGTATATAATTCACCCGACACGGCCTGCTTTAGATCGAAATCGAATAACGTATGCGTTCTAACAAAGCGTTAATGCACTCTTGCATATTAAAGCATGTAAGCGCTAACCCGCAACAAAATCAGGTACTCGCATACAAGTCTGTCAAAGTCGAAATTACAAAAGTGCAAATCATATTTGGAGTAATTTACAAGTGAACCATTTACCACAGCTGAGAAAACTAGTTAAGAATGCAATTTCCTGTTCATGCTCGAGCGATCCAAAGCATTTCAAAAAGGGAAAGAGGGAGAGAGAGAAAAAGACACACTTAGTTCCACATATACCTATGTATACGTATATGCATACATATTACAACAAACAATTATTGTAACCGAGGGAAGAGAGACGCATGATGATTGATGACTGTCAAGACGATCACACATATTTTGCTAAGTTTATTGCCTTCAGGATAAGGCATCAAGAATAATTTTACACTTCCATATTACAACGTGAAACAATAATAATTACGATTCGCAATGTTGTTATTAAAACCATTATTTTTAAATCTAGCGCAATGATTTGTGTGAATGTAACATTTTCCCGCGGATATAGTTTAAAAATAGATTAGAAATACTGGCAGTCACAAATATTTCGCACTTGGGTATGCAGCTGAAAAATTAGTTTCCATTAGTCCATTAGTCTGCATTACGACATAGAATTATTATGTATCTAACTATAAATATACCAACGTATTCAATATTTAACAGTTACCAATGTAATGATCTTCCAAGAATATGTCGAGCAGACCAACAGGAAGGGTCAAATCTTATATTTTATAATCAAAAATAACAGTGATTCTGACGACAGCCTTTGTTATACAAAGTGGTCAAAGCTTTGGACCAAAACACATTTTAAAAAATGAAGCAAGGGTAGTAATCACTTTAACGATAATTAAAATAAAATATTATGCCGTAACAGTAACATTTCCCTTGTAATTCGATACATATGATAGAAGTGTACAACATACAAACACGCCTCGACAAAGCATCTGATGGTTTTGCGAGGTTTATTATGAAAATTTGATTAGTTCACTGGCAGCACGCAATAAATATTTTTTAAATAATAGAAGGCTGTTTTCTGAAAATGTTTGCGTTTATGTTAGTTGCACTGTACGAAGAAAATATGTAAGCATAATTGAATTTTGTATTTTTTACTGTTTGGTCTGCGTATTACACTTGGTGTCATTCTGTATAAATATATAATAGATTCTAACATATGTATATACTTTTTAATCTCAGTTATACGTTGTTGTATAGAGAATAATTTAGATGTGTTTTCTTTTCCTTAGATTATATCTCGCTCTCTCATATGAAACTACTTGTCTATTTTATATTTGTTATTCGTTGTGGGCATAATATTGTTGTTTGGTCAAATCCATTGCCATGAATTTTTATTATACAACTAAGATGCTTGCTTTGTTAATCGTGGACTGACCATACCGTACTGATGAGTCCCAAGAAGAGCAGAACTAGTCTATAGTTGCATTCTGCGACTAATAAAGCATAACTTCCTTCCTTGTATGTACCAGTGATACATAATGCTAAGAGGCAACTACATCTTGCTGTATTATGCTGTAAACATTTAATTATTTGATGTAACGAAGATATAAAAGGAGGGATGAAAGAGATGGAGAACTTAGAAGACCTAAAGTATTTAAAGCTTACACTGCCATTTACAGAGAATATATTGCGAACAGGACCTTCACATAGGATCTTCCACTTTTCCTATGGTGTAGAGGTATTTGTTAAATCGACAGCTGCCTATATTAAAAAACAAGGGTAAACCTTTACTTCCCATTGATTGATGTACAGAGACAGTTACTGTTCTAAGTATATAGTATTTGGACACATTATTAATTATTTCGATAACGTTTCAAAGATATACTAGGTATAACATAATCTGATTATAAGTACTTACTGTAGATATCAATAAACTAAAAATTCACGGTGTCACTAGTATCAGCAGAGAGATTTAATCTAGAAATACACTACGGCCGTAGTTTGGCGGTAACGGGTCAATATACCATTGAAGGCTTTTGCACTCTGCAACACATAGTAGGTATACAATTTTTCTCCGCCATTTATGCAGATTGTCGGTTACTTTTGCCGCAATCGTTGGTATTAAAATCTACGTTACGGAATCTATGTTTGCACTTTGATTTACGGAATCATTGCTTAGGCCTGTAAATGTGTATATTTCTTCTTTGACGTTCGGAAGAGATTCAAATCGTTTCAAACCCTAGCTAACAAATCATTTCTTCCCAAATATCGGACCAATCGGTGCTTTCTTGATTGATTCTTAGAGGGTGCATTGTGTTGCCGAACTTCAGAAATTGGTGTCAAAGCATAAAACGGCACACATTTTAATATAGTCATAAAAATAACAGTGCTGGTACAACCTTTAGATGTGTTCGGTTTTAAATTCTGCAGAAGTTTTCTTAGAATTATATAGTGACTCTTATGACCTAGGACAAAGATTTCCTTTAGAGAAATAGTATTTATTAAAATGCAATTGTTAACCCGCATTCAACTTTCTTTACGTTGATGTGTCGATGTCTTTAAATACTCGTGGTAGAAGAATGGATACATGGATGAAACACCAGGGCCCTTTAGAAATCCTGTATGGTTTTGGTTTATAAACGACGCGGAATCTACGTCCTTGTGTGCAGTGTTTGTAAAGGGAGCTGCTGTTGTGTGTTTTGTGGTACAATACCTGTGTTTACAATATTTAATTTAGTCGCATAATTACTATATGTGTAATAGTAGTATTTTTCACAATCATAATATCAATAGCTTATATGATAGATCTCTACCACTAATAGGTCAATAAAACAAGGCTGGTTTGAACGATAGTTATATTTTCAGAACGTTTACAAACGTTTTCGGAACACTTTCGTCAGGGAAAATATAACTAGATAAATATATAAACAAACTTTTGTTTTTTATTTGGGACTATCAACAAAATAACTAATGACTAGGATTTCTTGATATAGAGGATGTGTAACCAATTTTTATAAATATATAAATTATAAATAAATAAAAACTAAATTAATGTGTAAACATACATGCAAATTAAGTAAAACCTTATATCAAAAAATCTTTGTCGAAACCTTAACAATTCTGTTCAAGGACTAGGAAGGAAACCTTTGGCTAGGTTTTTAAATTTGGGTTTTCCCTAGTCCTTGAACAGAATTGTTAAGGTTTCGACAAAGATTTTTTGATATAAGGTTTTACTTAATTTGCATGTATGTTTACACATTAATTTAGTTTTTATAATTTATATATATATAAAAGTTGGTTACACATCCTCTATATCAAGAAATCCTAGTCATTAGTTATTTTGTTGATAGTCCCAAATAAAAACAAAAGTTTGTTTATATATTTATCTAGTTATATTTTCACTGACGAAGGTGTTCCGAAAACGTTTGTAAACGTTCTGAAAATATAACTATCGTTCAAACCAGCCTTGTTTTATTGACCTATTAGTGGTAGAGATCTATCATATAAGATAAGTATAAAAGGTCACGAAATATATATATATATATACATTTAATATCAATAGCTACATAACATTACCGTGTGTAGTGTATTGAATGTTTCATAAGTATTATATTTTTTAACTTTGCTCCACTCTTTTCCGAAACTTTATTATTGTATCAAACGTGTTAATTATATTATAGTTGCTCTATAGAATTTCATGCCAAATTGTACATTTACAGTGCACGTAAAATATGCAATAAATGATTAAAAATATATAATTATATGTCTTCGTTCTTCTTGTATACTATTTTTTTTTCTAGTATGCCCACTTTCATTAGAATCTAGGCAAGCTTCTATGCTTTTAATGATTAATTAATTACAGTTCCGATATTCATTTTTAAGTGTCTGTGAATCGGATCCTATACTTTCCCTTTAGTAGCCCATGCAGTTCCAACGTTACATCAATATCAAATACAGCAGCTCTGAAATGTTGAATGAATCGCTTGGGAGAGTTACCATCAGTAGAAGATGTTCAAATCAAGAGGTGAACATGTAGATAATAATGTACTGTGCACTGCACAAAGGAAGTTCTTGTAAAGCAATTAGGAAGAATTAGCAGAAATTATTGTATATAAAACGAAAGAAAGACAAAAGCATCTAAGCAATAGAAATGGAGAATAGATAAGGTATGAAACGAAATATAAGAGAGGACTAAAAGTGAAACCTGCAATACAAACAAGAAGTGGCAAAACATTAAGTTGGTTGGCATACGTAGTCTGGACGAAAGGAAGGAAGCAAATGAGGAAGATTTAGGAAGCAAAACTATTTAAAAGGAAGCATAAACGGAAGACAAAAGAAAATGGAACAATGAAGTAGAAAATATATTAAGGGTGAGTGACAAGCTGGGGAGGGCTAAAGATGGAAACAATCGTGAAGGTTCCTGAGGGGAGAAAAGGATGAAAAATGTTTAGGGAATAAGACCCTATCAGAGGAACAGATTATTATGATTAAATTATGTTTAAACTGAAAAGCTAGTAATCACTCTTTGGAACTTGGTGCTTGTTTGTTTCAAGACGCGAAAAACGATGAACACTATTTTGAGGTGTTACTAGATATCGGTTCTGCAAAACTTAAAGCAGTGCAACTTGTGATTTGTAGTAAGTCAATAGGTCGGGTACATATTATGCAGGATACTTTAATGTGGAATAGGTACTCATGCAAAACACACAAAATTTAATCATTAAACTGTGCACAGGCCTATATTCCGTGATGTGAATTATAAATAACTAAATGAATATTTTAGGAGAACTAATGACAGGGAAAATTACTTCATACGAACTAGAATTAAAGATAAACTGGCGTATAGTCTATGAAAAACGCTACTAGGGTTCTAGCCTCCAGAAAGAAATAACTGTATACAAGTTAATGGGAGACAGCGTGCAAGGAATTCGATCATTATAGACTATTCAACAAACTAGATTATTAAGACGTTCCAAAACTTGTATCTACTTTGAACCGAATACGTAATCTTGTATCGACAAATATTGCTAGTAGTTTGTGATTTATCTATTGATATGAAATGGGCGCCATAAATTCTTGAGCTTACAGACTTCTACAGGTTCATGCGTGTTTCAAACTCCATTGCGCCATAGTAGCACATATGTGTATTATGTATATGTATATTAACACCCGCAGGGTACTAGCTGTTTAGTAGCCAGCCAGACAACGTGACTAGTACATGGTAATATCGCAGCTAAAAATGTTTCTGTTTGGGGCAAGAATCCCTTGAAGATGATGAGCGCTCCGGTCGGTCAGCTGAAGTGAACGCCTCAAGAAATTGCAATGATTGAGGAAATGGTATTAGAAAATCGCCGTTTGAAAATGAAGGAATTGCCAGTAATATCTAGCATACCTTAAATAAGTATTCGCCGAATTCTCCATGACCATTAGGATATGAATAAGATTAGTGCAACATGGGTACCGCGTCTTGTTTCTCCTCTCGTCTTACGTCAAAAACACCTTATGGGAAATCGTTTTAAGAACCATAGTGAGTTGCAAGCAGCTGTAATACAACATTTTGAGGGAAAAGATGAGATTATTTTTACAAGGATATAGAATTATTAATTGACCGTTGTAGGAAATGTATTGAAGTTAGATAAAAATTATTATATTTTACCAAGTTTATTTTTTCTATATCAGGCTGAGAATTTATGGCACCTACCTCATAAGTTCCAATTGAGGTTAGGCGAACGGATAGATTTGCTACAACTCCCAAGGAATCGTTCACATTTCATTCCTACTACCTAACGTCCTAGTAACACTGATCTACACAAACTGCTTGAACTACTAAACGTGTACCTACTTTGATGCAGAGATTGGTGCTAAACCCAATTTACATATCAGTCTCCTGCTGCCACATTAGTGACCTCCAACAGACGCTATTATATCCACATAAAATTTTTCACTTCAGTTTTTCCATTGTTTGCGTCATACCTATACAAACTATTTCTGTAGTGTATCGAGTAGGCAAATGGTGTCAATTATCAAAATTAAAAATTTTAGTAAATTAAAGACTCCTAGCAAATTCTAAGTTCGGCACGTCAAATATGAAACTATGTTTTTAGTGTTAAATTCCTTTTAAAACAGATCTTTCTTTTATCTTGATACCAATTAGTATTAATATTCACGAGAATTAAGAATAATCGTTCAAAACGATTAAAACCGAGTGACTCAATTAACACTAACATTAAATAATTGGAAAAAATGTATTATCGTAATGCTACTTCGATGTTAACTGCTATATCAATTAATAGTGTTTACTTTCACGTTGCATTGTCGCGAGTAAAATGGAACACAAGTTTATCTTCACGATCAATAATACAATGTGAAGGTAACATTAGAATGTAGAAAATGTCCAGTCATTTTAAACCTGTTCGTATGCACCTGTGAGGAAATTTTAAAAACTAATTTTTTACTTTAACAAATCACAGTAGCTAGGTCGTTGACGGATATACTACATACATATTGAAGTTTTAGTACCTGCACGAACTACCTACTTATTAAATAAAGCGAAACTAATTTCTAGATTGTTTTATATCTCATAATCACAACTTTTCTGACTAATATTTGCTTTTGTGCTTCGTGAACACATACATATGTATGTGTCACTTCCAGAATCTGTAGTAATGTAGCAAATAACAACGAAGATATCTTTATGCGTGTGCCATTAATACATATATATTTACATTTACATCAATAACACTGTAGCATACAATAAGTGATGAATCGCCGATATATGTATTCCTCTGCTAACTTAGCTATTGAGTTTTGTAGCCACAGTCCCCACAATTATTTTGGAAGTTTTGGTATAGTATGAGGACTGAATGATAACTAAGTCTCCATCTTTATAAAATATGATTGAGAAAAGACAACATAATTAAAATAGTCTTGAGGCTAACGAAGCAAATAGATTGATTTGCGAATGTATATAATTATCTTGCCACGTAATTATTACATACTTAATGAAGTACATTTCTCTGAGTCATTCTTTCATTCCGTCCATGAAAAAGCTTTTGTGTTTACTGTTGATCCAATTGCGATCAGTAGCCTAAACTTCAGTCCTGACCAAGAATGTTTACCTTTAAACACCTCATTCTTTAAAAACAACAAAAAATCTGAAGGTGTCAAATCGGGACTGCAAATTTCAGGATTGACAGTGTCTTTACACTTCAGAAAATCGCTTTAAGCGCCAATGACACTGGCTTGAACTTTGTTACACCTAGGGAAGCTTGACGTTATTCCATTGACTACCACTTCTTTTCGGGGCTATAATGGTGAATCTAAGATTCATCAGAAGATCGTCTTCATGTCGATACTGATTAAAAAGTTCTTGACAAATATTTTTCCTTTGTCTTTCCACGAAATTCGTTAATTGTCGCGGAAGCAATCAAATATTTTTCTGTAATTCAACGTGTGGACAATGTGCGGACCCCTTTCTTGATTAAAGCCCAATTTGCGCGAGTGGATACATCCACTTGTAGTGGGTTCATCTCAAGCGTCGCTGATGGTGGTTGTTCTGATTGTTTTTCATTTCACCTAAGTAACAGAGTGTTGCAAGTCGAACCAGCTGATGAACATTCTAAACATCCACACAATCGTTGCCATAAATAGCTTTCAGACGCCTGTAAATAAACAGACGTGCAACCTTTCAGCGTAGTTTTCTAATTGTAGAATTTACACATCTGAATTAATTACTTTTAAAGCAGTGTTGTCGAATACAGCGCAGAATTATTCTACAAACTGACCATTCGGTTGAATTCAGATAGCTATTACTTGGAGTACAAGTGGATCATTTGATACTTAAATGCACGTAATCATAAACTAACACATAATCTGTTCAAGACGTTTCGGGAGAAATAATTCAGGAAGCGTCTGGATCAATGATTTGGCGTTCGAAAGCAAAAGATACGGTTACAGCTATTCGAACATTACACATACCAGATGGTTATAAAGATGACCAGTAATAAATACCTACACTACGCACTGATGCATTCATTGAGATATTAAGCCCGCACAATTTGCAATTGAAATTAAGTGTTAAACGTACCTATTACCTATACAATTCACCTTTCAGCTCTGCAACAAACTCTTCTATTGCCTTCATCTTTTCTCCGTAGTTTTCACTTCACGTCTATCTACTACTATAGTCCATCCGTTCAACAGCTAGATGAGAGGGTTGTGTCAAACGAAGATTTGCAATTAATACTAAATAGGGCCAGTAGTCCCTATTGAATTAGTAATAAGGATTCCACCATCAAATTAGTCTTTCTTTAGATAGCTTAATCTCCTGAACTGCTGTTCGTCGTCTAAAATCGGATAGAATAAGATATATACGAGGGCTGTTTGTGTTCCAACCTCTGATCGCCCAGTGTGTTGCAGGTGGCTGGTGAGCATATTGCTGGCTGAGCATCTCGCCCTCCACACGCTTTGTCACTGCCGAGTTTAACACGCCATTTCTTGTTGAGCTGCAGTCACGTAAACATGGCTGTCTCTATTGATTCTCCCGTGAAGTGTGAATTGCTAAGTGTATCCGTTTCTTGCAGCCAGAAGGGAATAGTGCAGCGGAAATTCATCGAAGAATGAGTCGAGTGTATGGAAACAACTTTATGAGCGATGGTATTGTTCGTGAATGATGTCGAAAGTTTAAAAATTGCCGAACTGATGTACATGATGAAGAGGGTCAAGGACGCAAGTCTGTCGCTACAAACGACCTTGTTCAATAAATTGTCCAAGTGGTTAAGGAAAATCGGGGTTCGCCATAAGTGAATTATCGATAAAATTTCCAGAAGTTTCAAGATCTTTCCTGCACTCTATAGTTACTGAACAGTTGCGCTACAGAAAACTTTATGCTCGCTGGGTCCCAAAGATGTTGATTGACAACCACAAAACTCGGCGAATGGCTGCAGCTTTGGCGTTTCTTGACTCTTGCAATACTGATGGAGAAGATTTTTGGAATCCATTGTGACAAGAGATAAAACACGGGTTCAGTATGACACGCCCGAAACGAAACGACAATCACATCAATGGATGCACACAAATTCTCCAAAGAAACCCACAAAATTCAAACGAACCTTCAACAACCGTAAGGTTATGGCAACTGTTTTTTTGTATCAAAAGGTGGGTTCCTTGTGGAGTTTATGCAATCGTAGACAACAATTACTGCAGATTCATATTGTGAAACTTTGAGTCCCGTGAAGTTGGCAACCGAATTTGTGAAAATATAATAATTCGTCGGAGTTCCTGGTAGATATGAAATAGTTCTAGAGTACTTTGCGGAAAATTTCAAAAGTTCTGCAAAATTGTGCGAAAAAATGGAAAATACCGAAAATGAACGTAGCAACGAATATCTTTTCAATTCTCAACTTTACAAAAAAATGTTACTAGGATTTTCGATAGAACTCTTAGAGTTCCAGCGGGAACTGTGATCAGAACTATTGCGCGTTTACGAGTGCGATATTCGAGAAAATAAAGCTCATCTATACGCATAGTTAGAATAAAAAAATCGCTTAACAGTTCTGATCGCAGTTCCCGCTAGAACTCTAAGAGTTCTATCGAAAAGCCTAATAACATTTTTTTGTAAAGTTGAAAATTAAAAAGATATTCCATGAAATTAAGTATGCTTGTATAGTGAAAAAAATTAAAAAATCGCGTAACAGTTCTGATTGCAGTTCCCGATAGAACTCTAAGAGTTCTATCGAAAATCCTAGTAACATCTTTTTGTAAAGATATTCGTTGCTACGTTCATTTTCGGTATTTTCCATTTTTTCGCACAAATTTTGCAAAACTCTTGAAATTTTCCGCAAAGTACTCTAGAACTATTTCATATCTACCAGGAACTCCGACGAATTATTATATTTTCACAAATTCGGTTGCCAACTTCACGGGACTGAAACTTTGCGACGCTATTCAAAACAAAAGAAGAGGCATGCTCGTCCTCACACTCCTCGTGTAACCCAACGGCTCCTTGAACAATTTCAATGGGCCATTTTCGAACTGACTAGGAGCTCAAAGGAACCGTCACGACTCACTTCAAATCATTGACGGCAATATTTTATGAAGAGAGTATTGCAAACCTTCTTTCCAGATAGGACAAATGCTTCAATCGTCAAGGTGATTATGTAGAGAAGTAACCTTTATTGTACATTACTTTTGGTAATAGAATCATTTCTTTATATTCACCCGTCTTTCCTTTACAACCTATCGGAGGTTAAAAAACCAGCCCTCACACGTTCTGGTAGTCAATGAAGCACCACGGCTGATCTAACTCCCTGAGCATCTTATATTTAGGTATTGTGTCATTCGGTGTGCAAGGACATGGTTAGCTCGTACACTCTATTAGCCAACTATAAATTATTCATAAATCACTTGTCATCAAAAATCATTTTTGTCTTAATGTTTATAACTGGAAATTTTATTCAGATTTAGTTGAAATATTTAGCTCAAAATTGTCTTTTGTACAACCAATTAAAACATTCAGTATGTATAAAACTTTTCTCGCATAATTTCCTTGACAAGAAACTAGCTATAGAAAAAATATTTTTCGTATCTTTTATATGGTATGAAGCAAGCACACCAGGCCTTAAATGGATAAAATTGTATGTCAAGTGTAAGGAGCGGTCTGTCATAAGGCTCAGTTACTATCGGTAATACTGTAATACTCTTCACATACGTTTCCCGCATGACCCGGTCCATATTATCCTACAGTGTATGTACTTCACTGGTGGACAATAAAATTACATTGATTCATCAAAAAACAATACATCAAACTATTTGAACGCATATCTGGCAAATATAGTTTCTTAGATTTATTGCGGTAATAATAAATTAACACCGTAGAATAAGAATCATTAATATTTGCGGCATTTGTACTGAGAGCGCGAAATACACCTCGACATTTTTATATGATACCTTAAGTTCATAACAAAAAAATGAATTAGATTTATTTATCACATTGTTGTTATTGAAGTTATCGATAGTATTTATTTCATTATTCTAGTTAATTGCATATTATCCTCGTTCTTTTATTTACCTTTTGCATGTACATGCGCTAGTGTACCCAATTTTGTCTTGTAATTGGTTATTCGGTTGAGCAATAAACTTTATTATTATTATTATTATATATTATTATTATATCTAACATGCAAACAAAATCACATCTACTCTGAATTAAAGTGTTATTAAATTTTCCATCATACTGATTTCTGTCAAGTAACTTAAAATTAATTATTTATTCGTCCAAAACAATGGTTATTCGATATGTTTCATGTTTGTGGTAGGGATGAGTCCTGTCGAAGACGGACGCGGAGGCAGTAATCTAATATAGAGTAGGATCTGTCACGTTTCAGTTCAGTACGTGATCCCACGAGCTAGGCCATGTGAACATGTTCCTGTGTTTGCTTTTTAATACTTACCCAAGTTGTCGTTTGCCGCCACAGCTGCCTGCAAAGTGGCACCGAACAAGGAAAAATTTACAAAATCGCATCCCACACATTTGGTTTTATTTTGGTTAATTTTGCAAGGAAGAGTTATTCAGTACGTTTGCAACAGGAAAATGTCATAAATCTTTATATAAACTTCGTTCTAGACAGCACTATCGTTATAATTTAGAATATACAAGTACATATTTTTATTAGTCTTTAGAATTGAAACACGTCAACAAAAAGAATATAACAAAAATCTGGTAGTAAAGGTCGTCTATTCACTAATATTACAAGACATAAACGCTGTGGCTAAAATAGTATAATAGAGAGTCTATATGTGCCCGATGGATTCCAGAAAAATAGACCGAATCTTAAAAAGTGACTCACATTGAATGAAGGAAGGAATCAATTATGCTGATTAAATTGTGAAACTACAAACCTATCTTGTTGGAAATCGCGAAAGCCTTTAATCATGTTCCCCGTGGTGTAAGAATTGGAGGTCGAGGTTTAGGGATGTCGGGATATTATTATTATCTGTAAAATTCGTGAGTACGTTTTAGAAATTTGAGATACTACTTCTGGATGCGCTATTAGACCATCTATCTCTGGATAACACATTCGAACAGTTTCCGCCGCATAAATGTAGAGCATGTACTTTACATGAAACATATAACAAATTAGCAAAATCTTGTTTAAGAAACCGGCCTACAGAAAGTGTGCTCAGGTAGCGTTATAAACATTAAGATTTGGTTTCAATTAACGTATATAATAAAAAACATACTGTTACCACACCTTCTTATATGCGCACATGAGGAACAGAGAGCGCCGATGTGGGCGAATAAACTCTATGGATTCTGTCGCACTTTACCCATTGCGCACACGGATCCTAGATATTAAGCTATTCTTGGAGGACTGTAAATGGTTCTTTAATTTAATTCCACAGCTTTACCATAGCAAAATGATTAATCTCCATGTACATAAGCTATGCATAGATCTATACCGCCCTTTTTACAACTTATGCATCAAATTGAAACAAAAGAAAGTTTAAACAAAATTTATAAGACAGAATATTTTCTATCACAAGAAAACCGTAATTACAATTTTTAATATTAAAGTTTCCTATATAAAATGTTTACAACCAGTGAATTTTTGTTATTCAGTGACTTAGGCAATGTCCGTAACAACCTCAAATGGAATAAACATAGAACTGGAAGAAACAGAGTTTATTCAAATTCGATTAGTTAAATTCATTATCAAATAATTTGTCAAGTAAAATAATTCGCAATTTTTACTGTTTGGACAAAGAAATATAAATCTAAAACTCGGGTCATACGTTTAGCAGGTTGAAGGGCGTCTATTCGAGGATCATTTCAACGTGTCTGTGATCGTAACGGAGCGAAAACATCGTATGCAGTGTATTTTAGAAAAATCGCATTTATATCGACAGCGAGTAGTTCGCCATATACAATGTTTATGTTTAAGTAGAATAGACGACGTGATTTTCTTCTTTTACATATGTTGACTCACATTTACCTCATATAATCTTATAAATGAATATGACGCATATATTGCAAAAGATCCTGACTCTTTTCGCAACTTATTATATTATAAGAGAAGAAAGCTTATAACAAATAAAACAAACTCGTCAGAGAAAATATTATACATATCATACTTTTCGAAGTTTTGCCAACTTTATAAGCAACGTTTGAAAATTACTTGTAATACATCTCTAAAGTAGGATATTTGTTTCTTAGACGTAGACACGTAAATGGTAGTGAAGATCAGGTAATATTCTGATCAAGGTGAAGTACTTCCTTTTCATTTTATCTTTCGAGTAATAAATAATATGTATGTCCAACAACTTCGTACACGTGATTAAAAAGCAAAAACGGCTGTTTACAATTCGGAGAAAAATATAAACGCTTATAAAGTCACGACTATATGTCAAGTACGATAAATTGTTTTCTTTCATGAGAGATTTTTGAAGTGAATAGCTGGTCGGGTGACTCGTAAGAAGTTAAGAGTCACCCGACCAGCTTGAGCGTAAGCGTAACCGTAATCGTGCGCGTAAGTGTAAGAGCGTCAAATTTGCGCGGAGCTTCGCTTCCTATGAAAGAAAAGAAACAGAGAGTATGATGTGCGAGCGAGAGGGAATAAGCTAGAGAAAGGATACGTGCGTGCTTGCTTCCTCTGAAGCAGAAGGAGAGACAGAGAGAGTATGATGTGTGAGCAGAAGTATTCACTGTAGACATCCGTAAACCACACACCAACTTTTCTGGTTTACACTGATGGTCTAATCGTACATGGAGGGTACGCCGGCCTCGCGTTTTTTAAATACCATTGGCTAATAGATTTACAGGGATTCTAAAACAACACTTTGCGCACCCAATTTTTTTTATTCCAGTCTTTTTTCCAGTACACTCATTCACTTACTTTTGCCTCATATAACTTTATGAATAAATTTGGCGCATTGGCTATGAGAAACCTTCTATAGTATATCCTAAGTATATAGGTACACTTGCATATTTTAAATGGGAGATTTATTCTTTATTTTCAGCAAACAGTATAATTGTGCACTGGTTCATAAATAGGACATTTCATCACAAGATTACAAGTGAGAAATGAGTTTTACAATAAACAGTTTTTATACTTATCACTCAATTTCATTCAATGCCGTGGATAATTTTATGCGGAAAATAGTTGTTTAATAAACAAGACCTATTTTTAAAGCATAAGTCAAAAGAAGTATCCAATAAAACGGAAAGGAATTGGGTTTTATATGTTCATGAAAGGTGTTGACCATTACGTTTATATATTTTTATGTTTATTTATTGATAATTAGAATTACAATTTCTTCTGTAAGATAATGTGCTTAATGGTGTTTTCCGGTGACAAGACCTTATTAATTATCTTTTAGATCTGCTAGCCAGTTTCCTCTAAGATGTAGGTAATTCTTAAATTTGTGTGGAGTGTATGGTTGGAGACATACCAGACGTGTTGGGGTTCATGCGTAAGAATTTTTATCGATTACGCTGTATTACCGCCGAATTTTATTTACTGGCACACCCCCAGAGTATAGCACTATATAACAATATTTGCCAGTGAGAGTTTGGATTTTCGTTTTATTAACCACTGCATTTGTTTTAAGTCTCCCTGTTTGCGTCTTTTTGATTATATGTTCCTACCGTGTTAATCTGTGTTCAAATGCATACCTAAAGACCTTGTGAAATTTATTGGTACGAATTTTGTGTAGTTGATCTTGAAATTTCATTCTAAATCAAATGTTTTTGTAATGAAGTTGATCCTGCTACTGGCTTTACATCAGGTGAAAAGAATTATTGCCATCAGCAAAGGTGCCCATCATTGTATTTTTATTGGTTGCTAAATCTGCTGTATACAAAACATAGAGTAGCGGACCTGAAACACTATGTCGTGGTACTCCAGATTTTATTGGAAGTTATGTGGATACATTTTGTTTGACCTTGACTCTTAATTACGTTTTTTAGATGTTTGATTGTTTTCTATACACAGTTGTCTGTTGAGGTTAATAATATAATCATGGAATGATTTTCCTCGCAATTCTTTAATTTTATATTTTAACTCATTGTTAAGTTATAAAGTTATAAAATTTTTAATCTATACTTGTTTTTTACTGTTACTTTTGTTTTTGCATATTTGTGTGAGATATAGCTTGTTAAACTATTTTTTTCACAAGGGGAATGTCAAGGTTGTGAGTAACGGATTTTGATTGGTTTCGAATATGTTATAGAGGGACCTCCCTCGAGTAGAGAGTTGCCAACTTTTGTAGCCATTAGCGCTAGTTCTCGAGAAAATTGGAAAAGTCTTTTCTGCCGTACTTTGTATACTGTTAATGTTAATAGTTTTCTAACAAAGCGAATGAGGTGCAGTGGGTAAGATCCATCCTTGCTGCGATGGTGATATGCGGTATTTGATTTCATGCAAAATTATTCAAAAATATTATTTTTGCAATGGTAATTTTTTTATTAATCGGAAACAAATGTGCATCATGGTGTGTGTTTTAAATTTCACAATCAAATCTTATAATTAAATCGTTTTATTCGCCAGGTTTCCTCACTCCCTACGCCCATACCAGATCCCGGATGATACTCGTCGTAAAAGGACCGATTAATTTTATTGATAAAATTGGCGAAAAATATCATTTTTCAACAATTTTGCATGAAATCAAATATATTTAACATTATATACGATGAGATTGAAAAGAATCTAATCGTACGATTTGAACACGTACCGCCAGCGCAGCAAGTGTACATCTTCTCCACTGCACCACACTCTCCTTGTTAAAAAATTGTTAACGTTAACAGTAACTACGGCAAAGAATACTTTTGCAATTTTCTCGAGAACTAGGACAAATGGCTACAAAAGCTGATAGTCAAGTACTCGTGGGAAGTTCCTCTATAACATACTCGAGATCCATCAAAATCCATTATTCAGAACCTTGACGTTCCCCTTGTCAGATCAACTCTTATATTCTCCTCCTATATTCTTCCCAGTTGCTGTTTCTGTTGTGTAGTCCCGGAGTTGGTACTTTGTTGATAACATAACTACTGATTGTCGCTATTATAGGCGAATGATCTGAGAAGAGGTCATTTGCCATAACATCCACGTATGCCGGAGAAATTGCGTTATTAGTAAATAGGTCGAGAATTTTATTGAGATCAGTCGGCCAATAAGTTGGAGTACCCGTTGATAGAAATAAGTATGACTGTTTCTGTGTAAAGTTTAACAATTCTCGACATTTTGTTGTTACTAGGTGGGATCTCCATAAAGCCACTAGGTGGGATCTCCATAAAGTATGCGAGTTATTATGGTCACAGACTCTAATAGATTTAGGCGTTAATGTCTGAAAAAATCATTGAATCCTCTTTTTGTGTTGTGCCGTCGTAGGCAGTAAACTGCAGCGACGATCAATTCCGCATATGGTTCGTGCCTAGACAATTCTTAATGGCATATATTGTTTCTTTTATTAATATAATATTACCAGCATGGGCAGTGTTATCTGGCTGGTTAGTTAAATAATTTATATAACTTGGTATATGAAAGTACGATGTGTCTGTTATGACATGATGAAGGAATATTTCAACTTCATTGTTATGCTGTAGAATGTGCTAGCATTTCACAGGCCAATTAAGGGGAATCTATTGAATTTTGCTTAGCAACGTTGTAAGCCTTCTTAATGCCATGGTGTTTTGTTGTACAAATTGTTGAATTATAGACTTAAACTTTTCCAGGAATTAGCTCAAAATACTGAGATTATCTTCCGTGATTCTATAGGACTGTATATTATTACTTCTTTCTCTTTTTCTTTCGATGCATCTGAATAACTGCTGTTTTGTGGTATGTCTTGTTTGGACGTGGTTTGCTGGATGAATGACCAATGGATTTTGTGGATGCTTAGATAGTTCTTGACGCTTTTTATTTGTTGTTGTATAATTTCATGTGCCGTTCTAGCTTTCTCTGCAGCTGGCTGTACTACATGTCCCTCCACATTTTACACATACAACATACAATAAAGTTTATTACCACACAATATTCTTGTAGGTGATCATATTGTTGATAGCGCTTGCATTGTGAATACCGTTAATCTGTTTGGGTCGTTCTGTTACTATTATTTGATTTTGAACTTTTGGACATCTTTATTATTGGCGACGGGCACTACGCCAACGACAAATACATTTAATGGATCTGTTGTTATTTTACTTCATACATTTAAAAATATTTCTAACGTTGTTGTATATTGCACTTAATTACATCGATGCAGTCCCACGGCCAAATTTATTATATTAGTGTTTACCATAAATTATTGTATATGATGAAATATCCAACAAACAGAAATGAAAATAAAGCCTGATTCGTTAAGGATCTCCACATAGTAGGCATCTATATTATTGAAACGTCAATGATAATTGGATCTGTCAAGACGCGTGTACAAACTAGCCACGTATATAAAAATAATCATGGAGCAATACACAATCTGGCAACGTGTTAATATGATTAAGGCTTATTATGAAAATGGGTGTATTTCTTCGAAGATGATGCTGAGAATTACAATTAATATTGTTCACTATCACAGCATGTTAACAGACTTTTTATTGGACCAATTGAGAGATTGGACTGGAGACTTATGGCTCCAACAAAACGGCCATACAGCCAGAGAAACAATCTCCTTAGTTCAAATTGTTACATAATTCTAATTAAACAAAGTAGATTCTGTTATAAAAAATATATTATATGATAGATCTCTACCACTAATAGGTCAATAAAACACAATTATATTAAAAACAGAGAATAATTATAAAAAAAGACTAATATATGAAATGATAAATATACAGAAAGACACTAAAACTATTAATTTCAGGACCGATATTCAAAATTTAAGTAATGTATATAGCAATCTGTTAAAATGACATTTGCATTTCTTAAGAAGGAAACCTTTGGCTAGGTTTTTAAATTTGGTTTTCCCTAGTCCTTGAACAGAATTGTTAAGGTTTCGACAAAGATTTTTTGATATAAGGTTTTACTTAATTTGCATGTATGTTTACACATTAATTTAGTTTTTATTTATTTATAATTTATATATTTATAAAAATTGGTTACACATCCTCTATATCAAGAAATCCTAGTCATTAGTTATTTTGTTGATAGTCCCAAATAAAAAACAAAAGTTTGTTTATATATTTATCTAGTTATATTTTCACTGACGAAGGTGTTCCGAAAACGTTTGTAAGCGTTCTGAAAATATAACTATCGTTCAAACCAGCCTTGTTTTATTGACCTATTAGTGGTAGAGATCTACATATCATATAAGATAAGTATAAAAGGTCACGAAATATATATATATATAAAAATATATTAATATTCAACATTTTCGGTCTTTAAATCTAAAATGTGGGAACTCCTAACCAGTCATCTTTTATTTATGTATAACAAATCCTTTTTGAATTATAATTCTAGTTTCTTTGGTTCTTCTTTACTTAACATTTCCTTGTCTTTATTATAGTTCCTTATTTAGCTAATAACTTAGTGCTTTATATGAGTAAAAATTCGAAATTCCGGAAGATAATAGATGTCACGACAGAGGACCTTCCGTTAGTTCGTGTTGGTCAAAGTTAGACTGTTCCAATTCGGTATGTTCCGTCACAAGATGTCAAGCCATCTGATGGAAGTAACAATCGCTTTCTCGTGCTCATCGTTCCACAACGATATCGTGCCGAAGCCAGAGGTGACAATCAGATGTCAACCAACGTGTGATTTTCACGACATACGTGTAATCCTTTCTTCACATCTATCTATTGTTTATCTATCTCTGTGATTTATTAAGAGTCACGCCTTTACGAGACTCTTGCGCTCTATACGCACGCTATACATACACTTTACCGATCAATTTCATTTCTATCGCAAGATGGTATGTCGAGAAACCAATTTGGATATCTTTTATTACATTTAGATTTACCTTTAACCATCTTCCGTCACGAAAAGGAAATTTAAATGTTCGCTATTAGTCAGTGCTCTATCAAACAATTATATTTTGCATGTCATTTTCATAATAAATCAAAGCTTATTTGGACAAAGAGAATCGCATGTCTATTGTTAACCTACATCGTTATATTCGGACATTTTTACCTGGGTATAAACTATTTTCTTACATATTGCTTATAATATATCTGACCGCCTCACAATACAATATAAGTGAGAAAGAGAAACTCGACAATGTTCGCCGCAAAATTGGCTTCAGTAATGATTTACTTATGACAGAGGTTAGACGAAAATAAAAAGTATAAGTGCACTACAGTTTGCGTAATATTTTAGTTCGTTGATTGATTTGGAATAAGGCGATCTACAGGCTGTACAGAAATGAAAGCGACCGTACTTTAGAGGGAATTTCCAACGGAATCCCACTTAATGATTTGAATCCTCTCTTCAGTTGTAGAAATTGACATTTGGCTTTAGTTAATTGCGTATTGCTGATCGGACCAAGTCGCCTCCCTCGATAACCACGCAGCGACCAGCGACTATCGATGCTAACGATCCTAACATGGTCTAAACGCTGGTCGACGATGACCACCAAGCTCAGCATTGGAATATCGCTGCTTAATCTTCGATCGTAAGGTAAAGGACTATCGATAATACCTTCTAAAATTGTCTTGCATGGAGCAATCAAAGGAACAAGTACTGCAAAGAAGATTGCAAAAAGCTCATTTCAAATTATTAGATACGCAGAGGATTTCGCAAATATAGCAAGGGATAAACAAAGTTTGGAAGAGACTCTATTAAAGTTGGTATGAGAAGCGAAAGAGAGAGAATTAAGAACCAATCAAAAAAAAACCAAGCATAATGCACCCAAAGAGCAAAGGATTATACCTTATATTAACTTCCCAAAAGTGAAATATTATAAATACCTTGCAGCAACAATGGGCAGAAAATCGATAGAATAAATGAAATAAGTGGAAGAATCAAAGCGGTAAAGAGATCATACTGGAACCTCCAAAGATTTCTGAAAGATAGTCATTATATCAAATGCACTATAACAACACTGAAAATATACAAAGCGACAGTTAAAACAGTAATAACATATGCAGTAGAGACAATGTGTCTAACAAGGAAGAAAGAAGAGCGACTGATGATATGAGAATAAGATAAAGGTTCTAAGTAAGACCAAAAAGAGAGCGAAGAAATCAGACGCTTGATGAATCATGAAATGAGCCAAATGTTTGGAAGAAATATGTAGTGAGTTATGTAAAAACACAATAGCTAGGGCAGTTTGGTCGTACGTAACGAAGAAAACCCAATATAATAATCAAAAAAATAATAGATTTGACAGTACTTACAAATAGAGCAAGAGGTAGACCCAAAACTAGATGAAAACGTTTTGGAAGATATCCGCAAACAAGAAATTTAACATTAGTATGAAAAAGCCAAAGAGTGCCGGAGAATGTAAAAATATACAACTATCTTAGACGAAACCAAAAGTAATCGCGGGTCCATCCATTGTGTAAATCGACGCGAATGGCTTATAATATATTTTCACATCTATCTGAGACTTATATTTCATAACGAAGCCAACCAATATCTTCGAACTACTAGAGAATTTATATCTATATCGTCTTTTATCTCTATTAAGAATTGAATGCGTGGTAATACATAAGTTTCAACACTCTTAAAGGTAATTCATTAAAAATGGGATCTAATTCACACATCCATAGCACATACATACGTGTAATACGAGTGTCGCACTTCTGTTTATTTTTCTACCGGTATACGTCTTTTCGATTTAACTTAAGTTCTACAAGAAATGTCTTTTTCCGAACCATCTTTTCGCCTTAGAGAACAGCAGGAAGGAGAGGGACAAATCTAAAAAGTATGGAAGATGTGGTAGCAATTCGTTATTTAATGTGATTGAGTTGGTCGGTGCATTTGTAGTTCTCTGTTTTATTTAGCCTAGTGCTGCTTCGTGATTGTTCTTTGTTTCTCCAAATAATCCACAAAAATCAATTTTAATTCAAACAAAATCGTTTCATCCCCTTTCCGGCTAATAGAACGCCCCTCTTCTTGGTTGGAGCACATTAATCGGACGAAGTCCACCGTTTTCAGCGTTTCGCCTACAACCAGGACATTCGTCATGGAAAATCAATATTCGGTCACATTTAACTTCATTAAACCAATATCTCATAGTTGCCATCGATGGCTTAGGATAAACGACATCAAACTATTTTGTTATTTGCTAGAATGCTTTCCTTTCCAGATAAACAAAGCACTGGTCGATATTGTTCTTTTTCCTTGGTAGCATAGAGACGCGGAGACTGTCACTTTAAGTGACTACCAAAATATATATAACTAATCGATAAATTTGTTTCGCATTTTGACATGTGTTTTCTGAGAGATGATACTAAACGATGATGACATTGTTAGAGCTTATAAGTGTGCAATTTTTTATCTTATAATGTACACTATGGCAAATGATAGCACGATTCGAAATTACATGCTATTGATAGAAACTCTATGGTACCGCACAAACTTTTAGCATACATAAAACAATCTAGCACGTAAATTGTGTTGGTGAATTCGGTTAATTGTTGACGTTGAAGAACATTACAGATGTACTTACTTCCAGTTAGTAAAACCTAGCATTATACAGTTACTTTAGAATTCGATATAAGTATCCTAAAAGATAATCTACAATCTTATTCTTTATTGCGACAAGCAGCATATATCAATGCAATGTTTCGTATTGGTTAAAATTATATTGGAGTAAAAATAGTTGCAATATCTGTGGCTTTGAATAGGTTGAAATGAAATGAAATTGAGTACTTTCAAATAGATATTTCGATAACCAAATTCTCATTTTCCATATAAAACACAATAGGCACCGTTAAACAGTGAGATGGAATGGACGCTAGATCAAACAAGTTCGGAAGGGACGCCATCTTTCCTCCAGACGCTTCTTTCTTTAATTGGGAAAATAACATAAAGAACTTAGATTACATATATAAATTACTTATAGAAGTGCCTATCTCACATAATTGCCTATATGAATTTTGTTATTTATTCCAGAATTAATAACGATCAGATCGCCATAGGAAAGATGCACATTAACTTGTTTGTATTGTTTAAAGTTAAATTAACGAAATTAAATTATTTCATACACTCTTGTTAATCAGCTATGACAGAGTGAAATTGCGGGAAATGGAGACCTATTATTTTTCAGAAACATTTATTTTTTCTTTGGAGGCAACAATTCAAATTTTTGTGCCAGAGAAGGAGGCAAGGTATTCGATCGACGATTATCCACCTCCAACTTTTATTCCATTTAGTTCAAATAGAAATTCGTTCGTCGATCTCTCTCACTTTCCATTCAGTATAAAAGAATATGTTGTATTTTGAAATAGAATGAAAATTAAACAAAGGGATACTTGTGCAATGGATTAGCATTAAATCTTCGTAAAAGTCCATTATTTTAGCGCTTTCTTTCGGCTCTCTCTATCTACGCTGAAAAAACTCATCAAATGGAAGAAAGCAATCGCGAGCAATTCTCCGGGCATAAAACTAAAAAGCTGCAATGAGTTGTCACGTTCCAATCGATAAATGAGCGAAGTGCGCGACAACTGCGCCGTGATTAGCATTTCTTTCGAGAATTGTCTCTTGATCCACTCGTATTCTTTCTCTCTCTTCCAAATTCGCGTTCCCCTGCTGGTGGATTATGTGCCGATATACATATATACACTTTTTAGCGGGACGTCATCACTTTAAATATTCATTACGGCTATGCATTTTAATCAATTCAATGCGTATTCTGCAATTAGATGTTAAAATTAAAGTCTAAAACGTAGACTGTTGTATTTCATATTTGCCAGTACCATACCCTAATGGATAACATATGTGATTCATTCTTCAGAAGGTTAGTTGCTAAGTACACGAACATCTCCCCACTCTTTAATTACCAAGTTGTTGTGTTTGACTCATTGTTAGTGATATAATTAACAACATCACCAAAATGGAATAAGAGGAGAAAGTAGATAATTTGTATCTAATATTTCCTTGTAGCACAAACTTGACGGCCTAGCTTACGTCTAGTAAATAATCTCAAAATGTTGCGCAGCTCTCGATCAACTTCTGAGCAAGCAATCAATTAATGCCAACGGTCTAGAAATATTTTCATAGACAGCTAAAGAAGGCCCTGGCTATTATTGTACAGGGATGAGATTTTTCTGCGCTGTATCTTATTTGTAGTATAGGAACTAGTAAATCAGTGTAATTAGAAAGACGTTTAAATGAAGAAGAGTTACAGCTTTACCAATTGGATTCAAAGTATGCTTTTTGCAGAAAGGAAAATACATGTATTATAACATATTTGTGAAAAAAAAATTTTTCTCATTTGTTTAGTTGCTTATACATAACTCCAATACCTACTACTAAATGATCTGTAAAATCATCAAATGACCTAAAAGCATAACAATATAAGTACACTTTTCGAAAGCTTATGAAGAGTAAAAATGTTTCGTCGAGGTGTGTCTTACCTAAAACTGCGTAATGCTTTAGGATAACAACAATTGAAGACATAAATATTTCTGAGCGTTAAGTAGCTTGAATACAAGCATGAAATTGATAACAGAACTAGGAAGCCTTCAGATCAAACTTTATTATTATATGCAATCACAAAACTTGTGATCATCAAACAGCGATGTGAATCTAATAAAGACTGCTTATCTCTTTGTTAGATAAAATGCACTTATCCGCTATTTAGGAATTCATGAATTACAGTGACAGTTGATATATTGCTCGAACGCTTAAATTATCACACATGATTGTTAATCACCAACCTAATAATAATTCATACGCTTCTCCATTCTCTGTACCGAACGCATTATCTTGCCATACATATAATTTTCCCATCAGAAATTTATTTTTTAATTTAGCTAAAATCGCAGAGCACATACATATTCATTATTACGTGTCAAATTGCCTCCTCTCTGTGAAATATGCGTGCATTGAAAACATGTTAATACAAACAAAACACCTTTGGGTAATATTTTGATTTATACGAAGCAATAACATAACTGAGTGTGCAAATTACAACAAGATTTATTCGACCGTACCACAGGTAATGACTTTTGAGAAGTCAATTTCTTATTGGCAGACTCGGTTGGTCTGTCGGTTTCACTTTTTCTTCAGGTCTGTGGAAGTACAACCATTAAAGATACCATACCTATTTAATGTTCGAAACGAAATATTAAGCAAACAATATATCAGCACCGATATAAATGTAAATTCGTTATATACAATATCCGACACCAAAAAGTAGTACACCTCAATGAGCCATGTGCAATGTAATTACACATTTGCATACTGCAAATTGAAACTTGCACTATTTCTTCTTTCATTCTGTGACCTCAGTGCAAATACCTAATTTAAATTAGGGTTAACCTCCATACTTGTTAAATCGCTTACATTCTATTGTGTAATTGCTCATATTGTCCGTATAAATTAATTCAGGATACTCATTGTAAAAAAATAAAGGTCATATAAAAAGAGAAATGGCGTTTCCCACTTAAGATATTTATTTTAGTTTAATTATTCCTCTTCTAAGAGAAACCCAATTTTTTAATAATAAATAATAATTAAACATTTCATATACTTCAACTATTTTATTTACTCAGTGTTATGTTGGGTACTAGTTTACTCTTGTGTACTTGACCAGCGCTTTGTATCACTACATTATCTATGCAGAACTTCACTCAGGGTATTCTTAATAACGTTCTCATATTCGCAAGAATGTTGCTAGCCAGTAACGAATAGGAAGTGCTAAACAACGTATGGTGGTTTGTAGATCTTGTCCAATACATACAGCGTGGTCCCTATTTACTTTACTTATAGTTCTATTGCACATTCAACCCTGAGACCTCAAGATAGATTTGATAAGCTGTAAGTTACTATAAACCTATGTGTTGAGTTGTCCAAGAGTGCAATCCACCAATGTTTTATTGCAACATTGTCCACTCAATAAAGCAGACATGCATCATATGATTGATGAGATAGCAGAAAATCTGTTGAGTATAGAGAACGACAATAATGAAGATAATGTCAACATATTTGGAGATAAATCTAATGAAAACAAAGACTGCATTCAAGAAGAGCTAGATAGGGATTGTACATAAAGCACTAATATAAATGGAAGAACATAATATGATAACGAACAAGGTGATCAGATGTTAACAGAAGCCCCAGACGACAACGATATGAATTATTTTGTGCAGCAAAACAAACATTAATTCAGTTAGAGAGAAGAAAACAGGTACAGATAGAGTTGTATTTTGACTAGAAGAAATCATACAACGAAGCGAAACTTACAATAAATTTTCCATTTATATTGAACAAAATTCGAGGTTCAAACGGTCAAAATTTATGAAGAAGCCTGGAGTCTCAAGGTATCTAAAAAGAAATTTAATATTCTAACATATACCAATAAAGAGATCCGTCCAAGACTTCAGCTGGTCCACAACCAAGCTATAGGATACTGACAAATAAGACTGAAACGGAAACTTTGATAGATTACAATGCGTATTATACCTAGCTAGAACATGAATACTATAATCTGCGATACTTCTTCGTGCGACTATATCTAAACGTAGGTTCCAGTTTTAGTTACTTATCTAAGACTAGATATAAAAAAATAGACTTGGTAAAATATAACAACTTTTATTTTGCAATATAATCCTCTAGCTTCAAGTAGTAATTCTATGCTTTCGTAAAAATAATCTAAAGTTTCTCCCCCAAAATGTTCTATTACAGCTGCATGCGCCTTACTATTTTCCTTAAAGCAATTTCTCCTAGCGTCTTCTTTAAATTAGAAAATAAATAATAATCACTAGGAGCCATATCCGGACTATACGGTGGATATTCCATTTCATGAAAGCCCCATTCGCGAATGACAGTTTGTAGAATTGGAGGCAGTATGGACAGGGGCAATAATCGAACAGCTCATGTCAATTTTCCTAGACGTTTGGCACGAATATTGTCCCTCAATTTATGCAACATATATGTACTGTTGACAGTTGTATTGCGCTCTTTAGAGTAAATGAGTAATATACCCTCATAATCCAGAATATTGTGGCCAGCACCTTTCTCGTTGATTGAAAAACGTTTGTCTTTCTGGGACGAGTTTTATGGGACCACCGCCATTCGATCGATTTCTTTTTGGATAAAGGATTATAAAACACAACCCCTGTTTCATCTCCTGTGACAATGGATTACAAAGTCGGTTTGTGGTCGTTCCTACACATGCTTAAAAGCGTACTAATCTTGTTCATATCTAAATAGTCATGGAGAATTCGGCGTGTACCTTTTTCAGAAATGTTAGATATTACTGCTAATTTGTTCACCTTCAAACGGCGATCCTTCAATACCATTTCTTCAATCATTGTAATTTTGTAAGAGTTATCACGTTATTTGGCCGACCGGACCGCGCATCATCCTCAAGAGATTCTTGTCTCAAACGAAAGCATTTTGTCCACTTGTTTACAGTGGAATATGAAGGAGATAAATCGCCATAAACGTCGTTTAAATGTTGTTTAGCTGCGACATTTTCATGCACTAGTAGTAGTGTCTAACTGACTCCTAAAAGCTACTTCTCTGCGTGCCGTAATATATATATATATATATATATATATATATATATATATATATATATATATATATTGTACATGCCTTACGTATGTGCAACTATGACGCGACGGAGTTCGAAACATGCGTGAAGCTGTATAAACCTGTCAGGTGGATAATTTATGGCACCTAACTAGTACATTATGGGCTTTATAATATATATGGACAGCAAACTAGACCAATATGGGATAAATCGGTGGTCATGAATAATTCTAAAGCCACATACATGAATTGCATAATCAATGGTATTTCGTAAATGTGAAAAAGAGAATCATTGTCAACTTATCTTATTCGAACATTATCTAAAACAATTCATGGAACAAATCACAATATAACTGTAGACAATTGGTTTACATCAGTGGTATTAGCCACATGCTTCTAGAAAAATAAACGGCGACCTTTGTTGGAACTTTAAGGAATAACAAGGGAGAGATACCTCCAGAATGTTTGTCAAACAAACCTGAAGGTACATCCTTTTTTGTATTTTATGGTAACAAAATAGTTGAGTTATACATTGCAAAACGAAAAATAAAGTGGTTTTACTTTATCAAGCACCTATGCATCATAGCAATAACCCTAACGGGTCGATGTGGACCTCTAATGAATGTACATATCACTCGCATAACACTAACAATAAGTCAGGAAAAACAATGTGCTTAATATGGTTTACGCTAATGATAAACACAAATTGGAAAAGAGCTAGAAGCAATAACTTATGTACCAACCTGGGAAACGATCACATAAATAAATGAATTTCGCATACTTCCCATATATTTTGTGCAGACATTTCATTCTGGAGAAACTTCCCCTAGTACTTCAAACATAATCTTAAAAAACACCAAATAATTGCGTAGGTAAATTATATTAGAATCTTAGCATTATCTATGTACATATGTATATCATGTGAAAATATTACGTAATATAAGAACCATTTACATCTACTACGAGAACATAGGCGTACCAACTTGTAACAACACATCAAATTTTATTCCATCAATACCTTTAGATTAGTTCTGTCCTGTAGCGAATTTTCAATCGTTTGAAATTATAATAGAATACGCATACACGGTTTATAATTTCTAATTAATTTGGTTGGAACTACAAACTGCAAATGAGAAAAAATATTCTACAGTTATATGTTTAAATACTTAGTTTTCACCTTTTTTCTTTTTGGTGGTATAAATAGGTCTCGATCGTCCTCATCGCAACTTGATAATTCATCAAACTACAACCATTTAAATGACTAGATTCAACGCACGAACGAAATATATAGATATATGTAATTTGTTGTCATTAGAGTAACTGAAATACTATATTATGCCATATGATATCAGGAATTGAATTTTTTTGCCAAACACAGCTGACACAAATATCACATCGGTAAACTCCTCACCACACAATTGTTTATAATAAAAACGGTGATACGTGTTTCGCTAGCTCGAGGTGAGGGTGAGGAGTTTACCGATGTGATATTTGTGTCAGTAAATTACACCACAGTCCTTGCAATCACACTTATCAAACACAGCTCTTAAGCACAACTAAAACGATCCTCTGTAACCTATATAACACGCATCAATTGCGCGTGTATCAAACTCAAAATCTCTATCTTGGTCATAAATTATTCTGGTAGCTTGCACGTGATTAAATATCAGTCGCCAAGTCCCTACGAACAGAATATTTTCAAAATTGGAAGTTTTATTGCGCATGCCTCTGACCGTTCCTGATAGTTTGTTATCTGACCACTACTCTACGAATAAGTACCATATCTTCTAATATATAAAGTTGTCGTGTCACAGTGTTTGTAACAAAACTCCTCCGAAACGGCTTGACCGATTCTTATGAAATTGTGTGTGTATATTCAGTAGGTCTGAGAATAGGACGTAAACTATTTTTCATACCCCTAAGTGATAAGGGTGGTCCACCCCAAAAAAAAGATTTTTATTTTTTTAACAACATTTTTTATTCTAACTTTTTTATGGCTCGGCATTAAAAATACAAACAACCCCAAATTTTCACCGTTCTACCACCTACCCCTATTTTTTAATAGCGATATTAGTACTACTATAATAATGTTCTACTCTCGGCGGTCGATAATTGATCAGTTACCATTCGATCAGTTATTCCCGCCAGGCGTCCACCGGTGTCACTTCTCACCCCGTAAACAGCACAGAGTAGGGATGAGAACGAAGCCGGTCTCCTGTCTTTCTAACACAATAAGCTTTTTCTCACTCACTAAAGTTTAAGGCCTAAACGGTTTTCGGCCATTATTATTGATTGCGCGTCGATCGTAGCAGTGACGCTTATACTTATCATTTCACTTTCTCAGTGCAACTCTCATGTTAAGTATATTCTTATAGTAAATGTATCATCAATTTACAGTGCTATAATTATTTATTCCCATATTGCCGACCGATTTCTGCACAGTCATTAATTCGCAAAATGCTCTTATTGACCAGATATTTCCCGAAATACGACGACTGAAAAACGATTTGAATTTCAAAATACAACAGCTGTTGCCACGGGACTTAGTGTCATACAAATCTATCGATACAGTTTGGGATACCAACGAAGCTGTAAATTAACCAACAGAGTTTTTGAACTCATTGGATTTGCCAGGCATGCCCCCGCACCATTTACAACTAAAGATTGGATCTCCGGTTATTTTGCTTTGTAATTTGAACCCACCACGGCTGTGCAATGGCACGCGATTAGTCATTAAAAAGTTGATGAAAAACGTTGAGCCACCATTCTGAATGGCAAGTTCCGAGGAGAAGATGTATTATTACCACGAATCCCTATTATTCCCACAGATGTGCCAATTGAATTCAAACGGGTTCAATTTCCAAGTAGATTGGCATTCACAATGACAATCAATAAGTCTCAAAGCCAAACGATGTCTGTTTGTGGCTTAGATTTGGGCACATCGTGTTTTTCACACGGACAATTATACGTGACATGTTCTCGCGTGGGCAAACCATCCAGTTTGTTTGTGTTCGCTAAAGATGGACTCACTAAAAATATCATACACTCCATTGCACTAAGAGACTGATAATGAATGTTTGGTGTTTTGTTATTTTTATAGGCCGTCATCGTTCACAGCGCTACATCCTTCTTTCAGTCATATACCACATCCCCACACACCTACAATAACTTAGTTTTTTATTTGACTACTAAAATATTCACTAGAAATAATTTATATGGCAAAACAATGTTTGCCGGGTCAGCCAGTATATATATACAGGTAAGTAAAAGTTCGGAACAGTCGATTATCTCCTTTGTTTATGAAGCATTTTTTTAAATCGGTGTGCTTATATAACACATATTAATGCATTTAATAATTGTAATGTCTGCTTTTCCCGACTTCCGGTTTAGCCGGAAATGATCTTAACTTTTTGTTTTTAAATGCATCACTGTGTATATTTTATTGTTATCGGACGCAAAATAAAAAACTACATAAGAAATGTTATAAATAAGGTTTCTGTTTTATTCGAAAAGTGATAAAAAATTAAAAATCTACAGTAAATGTTCGAAATGCTCTCCGTTTACAATTTGACAATAGCCCAGCCGATCATTAAAATTCTGTAAAGCATTTTTTTCAACTTGTGGAGAAATTTGGCGCATCTCTTCTGTTATACGTTGTCGCATTTCTTCTAGATTGGCTGGCCTGTTTCTGTAAACTCTGCATTTCAAATATCCCCAAAGAAAAAGTCTAGTGGGGACAGGTCTGGAGAACGAGCAAGCCATTGAATAGGACCTCTTCGACCGATCCATCTTGTTGGAAATATTACATTCAGATAATTCCGGACACCTATGGCAAAATGTGGCGGTGCTCCATCTTGTTGAAACCAGATATTTTCAGCTGGTGTTAAAGGGTTTTTGGCATTTGGAAATGAAAGTGCAACAGCGGGTACAATTTGATTTCTTAATAGTTGCGGGTAACGTTCACCATTTAAATTCCCATTTATGAAAAATGGTCCAATTATATGGTTGTCCACAATACCTGCCCATACATTGAGTTTTTGAGCATGTTGGGTATGTACTTCAGATATCCAGTGCGGGTTGTCTTTTGATCAAAAACGACAGTTGTGCTTATTTACTGTGCCATTAAAACAAAATGTGGCTTCATCTGAAAACACCACATTGTTTACAAAATTAGGATTGGCCACGATCATTTCCATGATAGTTTCGCAAAATTGAATTCTGCGGTCTGGATCACCTGCAGTCAATTCATGGACAAAATGAATTTTATAAGGTTTTAGCTTTTCTGACTTTAAAATGTTCATCACAGACTTTTGACAAACACTGTGATCTAACGCTAATTGATCCGAGGAAATTTGAGCTGTAATAAAACGTTAAACTTGGTTTCTTCGTCAGTGGCTGATTTCGGTCATCTTGTTCTTGGCAAATACTTAGCGTTAAGACTTGTTTCATATCGTTTAACAGTCCTACATACCGTAGACTTACTAACTGATCGATTTGGATAAATATTATTAAATAAAATACCATACCCGCGCATCATCAAAATCGCAATACTTTCACCTTCACTAAGATTCATAGCCATATTTGCAGTCAGTTTTGATAAATTTAATACACGTTACTAAGGACTTGTCAAATAATTTGCCATAGCAACTAACATGTGAATGTTTTCAAATGTAATGCGATTTACTGCAAGCATTTTTATTTTAATTTTTTTATCACTTTGCGAATAAAACAAAAACCTTATTTCTTATGTAGTTTATTATTCTGCGTCCGATAACAATAAAATATACAGGGTGTTGTATTTAAAAACAAAAAGTTAAGGTCATTTCCGGCTAAATCGGAAGTCGTAAAAGAAGACATTACGATTATGAAATGCACTAATATGTATATATATAAGCACACCGATTATTGAAAAGATTGCTTCATAAACAACGGAGATAATCGGCCGTTCCGGGACTTTTTACTTACCCTATATATACATATATATATATGTATATATATATATATATAATCTAAACCTTTCTACTTTTCGCTGTAAGGTAATAATTATATATTGTACATAACTATATATATCTTTATATATATACAATTTTACTTGTATATTAAGACATTATGTATAGTTTTCGTGTATATTTCACTTCATTCTTATTCTAATACTTTCATTTCATATTTAGCATTTTACTATTTTATTTCCATATTTCGTACCCTTAATTCTAATAATGTAAATAAATGGAAGAGTACCTGAATCTTTTAATGACGTGAGTTGCTTGTTGGTACTTGTTCATCTCTTGAGAAACAAGATAATAGTTAGCTTACGTACGTCCTTTTGAAATACCGGTGGCGTTAAAAGTGATACCTACAACCTTATAAACCAGCTTAGCAATTCTAAGAACCTACCCCCGTCAATATTGAAAGGAAAACTGTTTTCCCCAAATATGGTCATGCGAAGATCTATCATTTTGCCGATTAGTCGTTTCCTTTGTTTACCTTTTTCGTACATATGGGTCATTCTTTTACAAATCGTACACCTTTTTTGACTTAATTTGGATACCTTACGAAATTTTTCTATCACTTATATATATGTATGTATATGTAAATTGGTAGATTGAATCCGTATCATTCAGTATCAAACAGTTTTTCATTGAAAATATACTGTCGAATTCGGTCGAGTGAATGCAGTGAATCTCAATCAATTTCAGCAGTAATCAAGAAGCTTTGTACCTTGTAATTTAGTGTAAGTTGAAAAATTAAGATTTAATAGTCTCTATCTTTGATGAATATTTTTGCTACATATAAAAGATTACTTAATTAAGAACCACTGCCAATAACTTTATGGTAAAAATGAGAAATAAAAATAAGGAGAGTATATAAAACAACTAAGTTCACCCTTACCACACGGAAATAAATCCAGATACGTATTTCGGCAACTAAGTCTCCATCCTCAGTGGATAACTGGGGAAATTTAGTATCACCTGCGATAGGGACCTAATGCACAGGGCCAACAGCACACAACAAGCACTGCACAACTCTAAGGCACTGTACAATGAACATCACACACTCAACGCCCGCGCGGGGCACCAGAATACTGTTGACGCTGTCAACACTGTTTCGAATCAGTGTTCAGTTTCCCACTGAGGATGGCAACTTAGTTGCTGAAATACGTATACGTTCCGAAAGGTGTGGTATGGGTAATTTTATGTATTTTATATAAAACGGGAGACTTTATTTAAAAGAGCTCCAAGTAATTGAAGCACAAATCGAAAGATAGTAAAAAGATTAAATATCTAGAAATTGTTTCGGGCGGATATTGCCATCGGCCAACTAAGAAAAAAATAAAAAGCAGCAATAATGTTCAAATGTAAAGCACCTACACAATTTAAACCGATTATTGTGATGTTCTGATAGAACCGTCCGCCAAATAAAATATTACAGGAAAATTAAGGCGCGGGTCAAGGGGGATAATTCAAAAATTAAAAGTATACGGTGAACAACCCGCACGTCAAACTGAACAAGCCCAATTTCGGCTAATTTATTATGTACTAGTAGGGGATTTTAATTATCTGTCATTGAATTCTAATGGGCACAGTACCCTCTCCTACCAGAATACACGTGTTCTACGGACAAAAGCGCATGACTTCTATGTTCTAGCGTTAGTAACGCTGCTTTCGATATTGGGTATCGTACTGAAACTTGGCTGTCTAATGATGTAGTCAACTCAGAGCAGATTAATCTTGATCACATTACTGATGCTGTGCCAAAAAATGATGTTGCGGGCTGCACATTTACTCACACCGCATGTAGTACTCTCAAAAGTTCCATTTTAAGTGCCAAGTTGAGCTGTTTTTGTTTCTACTATTGGACGTTAACTTAATTCATTCAAGCAAGGTTGTGATACTTGGCGACTTCAACGTTACGCTCTTCACCAACAATTACTTAGCGATGTTGGATCGAGTATCATTGATAATGTCATCAACCTTATGAACTTAGAGCGAATAATACGGTGCCCACTATCATGCAGATTGTACAACCAAACTACAAATTTCCATAATAATATTTTAGATCGGCATACTTATTAAACATGGATTTACGTTAGAAAGCATGATTCCGAAAAGATATAACTGCAAATAAAATGCGTAGTCCTAAGTTTAAACTTGGTGGTACGTATGTGACCAGAAATCTTGGAAGAACGAATATATGTAGTGTGAAATCCTACAGCGAGCGAATTTAGGATAAGAACAGATCAGTTTGAAATTCCCTTAAAATTTTAATATTCTATTGTATTAAGTATTAAATTAGTTATAAATACGCATTTATCAAGCTAGACAAATAAAGAAGAAAGAGAAAATGACATAATTTTAAACTTTCGTTTATCTATTTTAACCGATATTTTAGAACACTAATTGTAAGTCGATACTTGTTATATGTACATGCAGTATTCTAATATAAATACTGATTTACATTATATATGCTTACTACTCAAGCACTTGATATATTATATGGAAATGAATTTGGTAAACGTTTTCTTTATTTAAAATGTTAAGTTATTTTATAGATGGAAATGCTCCGAGCCATTTTAAGAAATATTTCAGCGATGCGCATTTTCGCCCTAATTCAGAAAGTTCTAATCTTCCTTACAACACCGTTTTCTCATGCCGCAAATTTTTCAGCGTCGAATATCGTTCACTCGTGTATTTAACGTCGCTTCTTTTTATGTCATGCTATAATCTTAAACATTAATTGCCACTCGTGCAAATTAGCACTCAAGTTTGATGTTAAGGAAGCAAGGAGCTCGTGCATCGTCCGCATACCCAACTCTTGAGTGATGGACCCCCATCGCAGCAGGCCAGGGGCTCTCACAATCCAACACGTCTGGCAACGCAACATGCTCATTAGAGAACCGATATTACAGATATTGCACATACCTGCTTATCCAACATTGTTGGTTTACTTTAATAGGTGGGCGGTTGCTTTCTTTATTCATCGTCACCGCCTCTCGGAGTGTCACTTTTTATTAATACTACAATCAATAATGACAGATAGATACCGCAGACTTCAACGTATACATAGACGGTCGTGTCATCAATATTATGCATGGGCATACCTACATATATTTGTATATCTACTATAAAGAATATATTTACATGCATATACATACATATGTATTAGCTATTATAGTTATTTTATATATGCATCTTCGTTACTAAATCCCTAATAATACACACATTTAATGTGAATGCTAACAGGAAACGGAGTTTTAAAGTATACATTTATGTCTATAACAACTATTATGCAAATCTTATCTATAAGTTTCCCATATATACATACATATGTTACTAATTATAACGAAATTAAACAATTTATACTAATATAATCAATGTTGTTATCAACATTTTATGACAATTTTAGGAATACCCTTTGAAAAATTTGTACTCTAAGTATATTTCCCCAATATAAGCTCTCAGTTCCTTCTTCCCATTCTTCAATCTCTTTACAATGTTATTAAAGGATTCAAAGCCGCAGACTAGTAGACAGATAGACTCCAAATTTTGCTGAAGTGCTTCCCGCTACAACGGCAGCAAAAGGTTCAACAGTTCCAAACCTATTTTAGTTCACATGTATCTAAAAAATTTAAGGGTTTGTCGTCTGCGCTCATACAAATTCCTGTTCTTCAACAAATCGTATTTCTGACAATGAGCACAGGCATCGGTAACATTAACTTCCGGTTAGAACGGTTGTAGAAACGCCCGTGAAGTAAATCACAATTCAACAACTTTGTGTAGATGAGCATCAGTAAGCTGTACTAATATAGCGCTACCAAAACACTTCAATTTGAGTACAACGAATTTATGTTTCTGGATTACTAAGCTTCTAAACGCTAAACTTCAAGATTATTTGAAGAATATAAAAAAGTAATGGCTACTGCTACATCAAACGTATGAGAGCTTTGGTCACAGATCAGAAGAACTTACAAAGAGTTTCTAGCATTAGTCGAAACTTTTCCAACAGTTTCAACTTACTCAAAATTATTGTATTCATACAAAAATGTAGGACAAAACTCGAATATCCAGTACGTTACACTACAGTGTCATGATATGCGGTTAAACTGCCAATATTATAAATGCTTTCACTTATTACTTTAGCGGTATTTATACATACTACTAGGATAATACATTGGATGATAAATTATATCCGATCCGGGACCTTTCAATCAACATTACTACTTAGACGAGAATGACATATCTACTTTCCATAATGACATCAATTTAATCTATGTTTCTCAATATACAACTGATGTTATTGCTACTTATAGCAGAAAATATAATCTCTGATTGAACACTTCATGCAGCTACAATAATGTTTACCTATGTCGTATTAGTTATTTATCTCAATAAATTAGGAGCTATATTCAATTCAAAATTTTCATTTACTGAGTATGTAGTTGTGACTATAACCCAAATCTGCAAAATGCTCATTTTTGTTATTCTCTTAATCCTGTGATTGAAATTCTCTCTCTCTATTGGATAATAAATGCACTACTATTGATATTATTTCAAACATCGTTCTGAAGTCTTCTTCTTTTCCTCTCTTGGAAACGCTTTGGTGCTCTTCCATTCCTTCTGGTCCTCAGTTGGTTCATCTGCTGATCTGTCTTCCGTTTCTATCTTTATATATCTATTAAGTTACTCCATCCATTCCTTTCTAATTTTTCCCTTCCTCGTTCTGAAGTCTTATTTCCAAAATCGTGGGCATAAGTTTTAAGAAATTTAACATATGTATATACGTAAATGCAAACAATATCTAATAAGACCCCTGAGTACTAAATTTCGTGAAAAATCTATTACAATTTTGTCTTACAAAAAGAAAAGGACCAAGTACAGATAATCTCATGATAATCTCACAAGAGGAACGTCAAAGTTGTGAATAACGGATTTTGATGTGTTTCGAATGTTATAGAGGCACCTCCCACGAGTATCTTGCTACCAGCTTTTGTAGCCATTCGCCCTAGTTCTCGAGAGAATTGCGACAGTTTTCCTAACGGACTTTATATACTATTAATCTTAATAAGTTTGTAAAGAGGTGTGTATAGTGTAGTGGTTAAGTTCCAGGCATACTACGCTGACGATTCGTGTTCAAACCCTGACATTACACGGTTCGGGTGCCGCGAGTGAAACTTATGACTTTTTAGTGACGACTACGTTAACCGCCCAAATAACGTGCGAAGACAATCATTTACAACGGTTTTGGGACTTAGAAACAATCGGAATAGTCGCTAACGGAAAGAGTGTAGATAATTTTACGGAAAGTTTCATAGAAAATAGCATAAAGTTAAAGCAGGGACAATACGAGGTATCTTTACCATGGAAAGTGGACAAATTGGACTCGAACTATCAAGGTGCAGTTTCGCGTGTAAAAACATTAACGTCTAAATTAATCAACAAAGGAAAACTGAACGAATACGATAAAACAATACGCGTATATCTAAAGAATGATTGTGCGGAAGTAGTACCGGTCGAGAAGAATTCCGACAAAACCTATTATTTACCGCATCATCCAGTGTATCGAGACGATAAAGAGACTACAAAACTGAGGGTAGTGTTCGATGCCTCTGCCCATGCGCCAGGGTTCCCTTCATTAAACGATGTGTAATGAGTGGAGACAATTTAGTACCAGACTTGGTGCGTGTTTTGATGAACTTCAGAGTTGGTTCTATTGGAGTAACGGCTGATATTGAAAAGGCGTTCCTACAAATATCCCTGGCGAAGAAGATAGAGATTCACATCGATTTCTATGGTATGAAGAGCCAATAGAAGACAACATCCTATCCTAGCCTCCGCTGCCTGTTGATGCCTAACTTCCTTATCTAGACTAACATGGCCCTAGTGCATGCCTAGTGAAGTTAGCCTTGATTATGGCTCTTTTAGCCTGCATGAAATCTTGGCCCTGTTTCACAAGCTTTTGCACTTTAGCGTTAGAAATTCTAGATAGCATAGCTATACGAAGAGTAGCTAGGGATTTTTATGCCTCCTTAGAGTACGTTCTCCAGCTTTATTCCTTTAGTTAGACTTAACAGCTTTGAGAGCGGTACTTCCGTATATACGTGTATTTTTAAAGCGGACTTAAAGCCCTTGCTCCGTAATGCTGTTATATGCCTCCATAATAGAGTCCTGGCCTGCCTTAAGCTTTGCCGGCTCCATCTGGGTGGCTGGATAGTCGTTGCATACTACCGCGATCCTCTCGAAAGCAGCCCCTTTGAAGGTAAAACCTTCTGGGCCCTCGCTTTTTGAAAGACCTGCGGAAGTACTGCCCTCCGACCTCGCCTTTTGGACTTCCGTGCTTTCTTTACGCTTAGTAGTCTCCGCCGCCTGTTGAGGCCTAACTTCCTTATCTAGACTAACCTGGCCCTTTGTGCATGCCTAGTGAAGTTGGCCTTGATTATGGCTCTTTTAGCCGGTATGAAATCCCTGTTTCATGCATATGATATTAACAAATATATTTAATTTCATGCAAAATTGTTCAAAAATATTTTTCGCCATACTAACTTTATTAATAAAATTAATCGGAAGCAAATGTGCAGCATGGTGTGTATTTTAAGTCTCACAATCAAATGTTATAATTAAATCGTTTTATCTCTAGTGATCATCATTTAAACTATTTTTATATTTTAAACTAAAATTGACTCGGGCGGAATTGCAAGGATTGAAGGATATTTGTATATTTATTTTAAAGGTATAGATAAAAGCGTATTGTAATGCTCCTTTTGCCTACAAAGCATCGGCCCAGCACTTGATGTTTTTAAGCAACCTTTATTTTTGAAAACATATCAAAAGCAACATCAAAGAAGTGTTGTGGGCATTTATGGTATCTCACCAAAGAAGCAGTCGGTTTGGTATCTTTTGATGATTTAGTTTCTGTCGAGCAAGAAGTAAAAAATGGCCAAAGCATTTAAAGAAAAAGAGTCAAATAATTTTGATTCTAAACGCTCAAATGTTCTTTTTGAAGAGATAGCCGAATTTGCCCACAAAGAACTATATATATCATTTTATGTCAAAAACCATCTTTAACTTTCTTAAGCAATTTAAAATATCATCATTTTATTAATAAAATTACCATGGTGAAAAATATTATTTTTGAACAATTTTGAATGAAATTAAATATATTTGTCATATGCAATGAGATTGAGAAAAAAAGACTACAAGAGCAGGATTTGAACACGGATCGCCAGCGTAGCAGCCTTGGAACTTAACCACTGCACTATACTCACTTCTTCACAAGCTTATTAAGATTAACGGTATATAAAATCCGTTAGGAAAACTTTCGCAATTTTCTCTAGAAGTAGGCCGAATGGCTGCAAAAACTAGTAGCAAGCTCTTGTGAGGTGCCTCTATAGCATATTCGGGACACATCAAAATCCGTTATTCACAACCTTGACGTTCCCCTTGTCAGATAAGTGAGATAATCAAATATTTCAAGAGAGATTAATGATTTATTAGTGTAAACTGTGTAATTTTGAGTGTTTATTCAGAAAATAAATATCTACGCTAATGACTGCCAGGTTTCCATTTCTAAACAGATTCTCTAATAGTTATTGTATTTTTTGCAAAAGTTTTTCTCCAATTATTTTTAATCCAGGATATTCCCAAGCTACTTATCTTCTTCGTAGGTCCATATGTGCAGCGTTCCACTCAGTAGTATTTTTTTGGTTTCAAGCTTAGACTGTTTGCTGTTCTAGAGACGCTTGGAATTTGAGGTAGACATATTATTGAAAAGAGCGAAAGAAAGAAAATATAATAGTTTTGAAATGAGCTCCACGTTATGGAAGCATAATGAAATTGATGCAGTGATCTGACCCAACCTTTTATAGTAAATCTTTAAAATCAGAAAATGCCTTCTGTTCATTTTTAAAACTTAATTTCCCTTTTACACTGTTATTTAATACACATTTAAATAAATTGCTTTATTTTCAACCTTACACATTTTTCTTAGCGATATTAATTTTACAATACAATCAATCGAGACGGAAAGAAACAAATAAAATAAAACATTTGTTTTAAATTGTGTGAATGTACAATACGATTATAAAACTTTTTAAAATACAGCTGGTATAACAATGGAACCCTTACTTAAACACCAACTAAAATTTAAAAGAAAAAAGGATATTATCAGTTTTTAGTAATTTACATTGTTAAAAAATATAACAGCGTAATGAATATCCTAATCTCTCTAGGAATAAAAGAATTGGAAGCAAGAAGGAGAAAGACCTATTCGGTTGGTGCTAACCCTTTCTCGCAGAATGAAGAACAGGATATAAACGTTCAAGAAATATCAAGCCACAATTGTGTGTTCTACAACTGGAAATGCAAATAAGTATAGTTGTGAATAAATTTTCTACTGAAATTAGCCGAATTTCAATAAAATTTGAAAAATATCGCAATACCACTGGTCCTATATTAAGAAAATTAGACGCGAATATCTTTTTGAATTTTGACAACCCTAAAGATGCCAACTTTTGTGCAAATGCTTTCAACAACTGTACATTTCTGATCTATAGCTCTCTCAAAGGACTAAACCAAAACTTCCTTCATTTCAGATATCATTTTTTACAACTAACACTGATTGTGAAAGTTATTAAGCATTAAAATAAAGCTCGTATTACTACTAGTGATATAATATATATAGTGCTTACAATAGCATTGTTTTATTCTTAATTCCCTTTCTGATTTAATCAAAGGTATGAAGAAGAAGTTTGCAATAATATAAGAAAATTTATGTAATCCTTCTTCGACATTGCAAGTTCCCAGTTCAAAACATTACAGTATATTTCCTTGCAAACCACCTTTAGATAATAGCTTTTCATTTTTCAGTTAGACAAATAGTAACTACAGAATTTGGCCAAACTACATCATTGACACTCCACCACACCTCGATAATACTCTTCATCACAATACCACCCAATTCTGTAAGATACCGTTTAAAAGATGCTGGCGTAATTACTAGCGAAACATATGTCACCGGATTTAAATGATTTTGTGGCGAAGGAATTTATCGATGCGATTCATTTCGGTAACACCGCAGTCCTTGCAATCATCATTAAAGAACTCTCTCATGTCCAATTAAAAGATCCGATATACACAAGTTGATATCTTCGGCACATCATTTTCGGAGACTACCTAGTTCCCACACCAATAATAAAACAATGCAAACAGAAAATAAGGCGAAAGAAATCCAATCAATGTAGTTGTAAACACTACTTTAAATTATGTTCAGCGTTTTTGTGGTAGGAACGTGATCTTAGTAAATAAGCTTCACTTTTCGTCCGATGATCATCCTTAAATTAGATCGCATATATTTTATATTTTGAGAAAAGATGAAAAGGAGTTCGAACTGAAAAAGTGTTTGATTAAGTTGATTTGAAAGAATAATCCCATTTGAACTTGTTTCAGATAGAAGTCAATGACTGGATAGAATGAAACTTAGAAGTACTCGTCATCAATTGACAGACGTCGTATAGAATTCTAAGACAACATCGAACGCATACATCCGACATCGCTCTATTCGATTTTGATTTGCCCTTCGGTAGAGTATGGTAGGAGAACAATATCGTATTTTTGAATAAGTTAGAAATCGATATCGAAACTAAATCTAAAATCCTCATGAAGGATGTAGTGGCCATGGAATTCCAAGCCCTGAACCAAGGGTAAAATAGAACATAATTACCCTAAATTTCATGACTACCATTCTATTAAGTATCTTATTTGCAGGAATTGCTCACAAAAACTTAATAGTATTTAAGGACGAAAGTATTTACAATCAAGTTATTTTAAAGAATACGCATCATAATTCATCAAATATAATATCCGCATTCCTGTAGTCTTCATCTGTATATAATACGTAATGACCGCGTGCAACACAACAGCCAGATGAATTTTTATCACAATTTAACTTGTTGCGTCCTCAGATCACGTACTTATAAAAGTCACTTTACCATTAAATTATGAAATATTGTGGGACATGGGCGAGTCGTGCGCGTGAGTTATACACACACTCCGAAGCGACATGGAACATGTGACGTACGGACATAACATTAGCCATTGTTCAGAGTGGAATCATTTGTCTCTAATAATGCGAGAAGCGTTTTTTAACCGTCTTCTTACCGACCTAACCGTCATTTGAATGTCATTGTAGATGAGTTGAAGTCCTCCACACCATGCAATATATTATATAATGGACAAACAGATACGGATGCCTTTCTCTTACTAGTTGGACGGCCACTGAGTAACATTTTTACTGTTCGTAGTTTGAACTTCGAAACTAATTGAATGCCACGTTTACGTATAAAATGCAAACAGCATTAGGTATGACACAGGAAACATAAGAAAATCAGCAATATACAATGTACGTGATATAAGTTTTCAATGCTCAGTTAGAAACGGAATAATTGTACAGAAGCAATGTAGACCGCCTTATATAAAGAAGTTTCTAAATGAAATGTCTTTTCTCGCTACCACACCGATTTGAAAATACGTATTTCGACGTATATGATTTTATTACATTTTACTTGTTTTCATTCCAAAAGCCCTAACAAATTAATTTTGCTTCATAGGACATTTTTCAATTTCCACAGTTTCATTTAATCTTCCACTTCAGGATTATTTTGATATTATCGCTGCTGGACTGTGAATTGACAGAAGATAACTGATACAGGCAAAGTGGTCTATGATTTCTAGATTTTACTCCCTGCAATTAACAGACAAAATTTGGGGGAATTATCTCCAACACCAGGCAAATTACCAAAGAAGTCATCAAGAACTCGGTGGATTGCCTTTTTAAAAAACCTTCAACATTTAATTGTTTGTTTGTTAAATTATCCATATGTCTAAATATTACTTTACTTTGGAATAAAGTTTGTACCTTCTGATGTTCACTTATATTTCTTGCTAAAAAAGATCCTTATGCAAAATTTCTATATAATTTTCACAACTACTAGATATAACAACATTGAAATTATCGATTGTTTGCGAACTTGAATTACATAAAACTAAATTTGACGCTTATTGGTTATTACGCTATTTTATCTAACACCTCAGCTAACGCAGTGATAACTTTTCATTCCGATAACCATGCTGCGTTGAGTGAATTCCATCGTATTTCTCCACGAATTCTACTAATCTGATCTTAATAGTCGTTCCAAAGGCTTTAGATAGCGGAACGGATATGAGCCTCTACTGGTTTGCTAGATCTCTACCCTCACTTTGATCTGTTCCGGAAACTTCTCGTTTAGAACACATTCAGGCACAGCAGAATTGTAAGAGTCATTTTCTTCAGTAGTAGAACTTCGGCTTCTGTCACCGGGAAAAGATAAAGTGATCCAGCAGTAGTATTTCTAGATCTTTCAAGGGAGCACTGGCAACTGCAACTCTCGCAAAATTAGTTGAAAGGATGTTAAAGTTGTCTTCTGTTTTACGGCTCACATAGGTTTTCGTCTCGTCCTTAGTGCTGTACGTGTTTTTATTACGCACCACATTGCCTTCTGTTTATTGTCACTATTGTTTATGAAGGCATTAACTGCGTAGTTTCGTGCTTTTTCTATGTTTTCCTAGTATTCTCTTTAGTATTTTTTGTATAGTAATACGTCAGCCTCATTGTTGGCTGTTTGTGCCACAATTCCAACTGCATCTTTGTTGTTCCAAGCCTTGCAAATACCAATTTGTAGCAGCTCCTTTTCCATCACAATTTTGATATTACATCTATCTCAATGGAACGAATTAGCACATGCGGCTATATTTGGTACACTGCAAGCTAGGGCACAATTCCCGTCGTACATATAATGTAATGACCACCGGGCTTTTTGTCCGGGTTCTATGTTTATCATGAGCAGTGCTCTAGGCCAGGTTCTTCGGAAGTTTTTCTACACTTTGATTTGAAACACCCCGATTTTCATTACGTCCTAACCATACCCTATCAGTTTTCTGCTGCAGAAAAGGCCATAGACATTCGATAAAATTTCAGATTGCCAGCAAGCGGGACGCCAGCAGAAGTCTTAATCGATGGAAGTAAAAGCAGCCGCAAGCTATTTCTCTAAGAACTACTCTGAAAATAAATAAAAATGTGTCACTTATGACCGATGTTAGCTACTGTTACTGTTAAGCTATTGTACTCTTCTGTTTGCGCGATAAGGGATATAACTTACGATTTACCAAGAAAAAGAAGCGGGCTTATCTTCTACATAGACGAAGCCTGCTCAAAATGTACCCGACCTTTGGTCATGAAAATCCAACTGTTCACTTACAGATATGGAAGCTTATTCGCCTTCAAAATACTCTCCTCGGGACTATACACATTTATCCCAGCGCTTGGAATGCAGTTCAGCTGCTTCGTTGCATTCTGCATAATGTCTTCTCGATTGTCTAATCTTTTCCATTTCAAAAGCATTCTTAACTAAGGAAATGCCCAGAAGTCACAGGTAGCCATGTCGGGACAATAAGGAGGCTGAGGAACAACTGGAATGCTGTGTTTAGTCAAGAAAGTCTGAACCAGGTGAGAAGACTGGGTCGGTACGTTGTCATAATACAGCCCCAAGCTCCCGCATCACGAGGACTATGGAGGACTTGGTGGTAGTATTACTTGTTAATGGTGTGTCCATGAGAAACGGACTCATGATGAATCACTCCACGATAGTCGAAGCCTTGTCGGTCATACAGATGAACTCACGACTCATCACCAGTGATAACAGTCTTCATGAAGTCTAGGTCATCATTTTCCGAGCCCAGCATATCTTGCGCAATATCTTCACGCAGTTCCCTTTACTCCACCGTTAACAAATTCCACACGAATTTTGCGAACACTCTCCAGAAGACCAAATTATCGTTCACAATGGCATGCACGGAACGAATACTTATCCCGACCTCGTCTGACAATTCTGTAATAGTGATACGACGATCCTGCAGGACCAAGGTGACAACCTTCTGAATAGTTTCGTCGTTTCGGCTTGTTGAGGGTCTGCCAGTACGTGCGTCACTGTCGACTGTCGTGCGGCCATGTTTGACTGATTGTACCAGTCTTTGATTTGTGTAGTACCCATGGCATCGTCTCCGAAAGCTTTCTGAATCTTCCAAATGGTGCCCGCTTAACTATCACCAAGTACCTGACAAAATTTGATGCAGTAGAGCTGCTCCAGTCGTCCCATCATTTCGTGAAGCAGCACACTACCGCACTTGCGTACTTACCACTTCTGCGTACGGAATATTTTACGCACATGCTCCACAACTCCGCATCAAATATCATTGCACTCGCTTTATTACTTTTTCAGGAAAGATGGCAGGTCGTATACACTTTCAACAGATCTCGTATGTATGTATTACTAGAGAAAAATTGAATTATAACTAGCAAATCAGTACTAATGAAGTTTCACTTGTAAAGCATACTTCATTAGTAGTGAATAACTTTTTCAGCCGGAAATATATGTAAGTGTAGGTTAGAGTTAGCGAAATTATTCATTATTCATTTGATGTGATTCCCTAACAATAATCAATAAATGTTACGTACACCGCGTGGACTTCAGAAATTATTTTCATTTCTTGTGTCCTCCCTTAATATCAAACCATCGATAGAAAAAAAAATGAGTGAATAACTATGACAAGACGAACGAAAATTAGTTTAATTCACCCATGAGGTCCACTTCTGTTTATTAACTCAAGATGCTCGAGTGGAAGTACGTAGCGGACCTCTAATAGATATTTGAAAGAGCTCATTCGTTTTTATAGTATATCTTCCTTAGAGCGCATCATGCACAGAAATGTATTGAAAGTTCTAGTACTCTATTTACGAGGTTCAACAATGTGGAATGTTTCAAGAATGTAAAGCTAAGACCTCATGCATCACAATACGATACCAGAATACGTCTACCATGGTCCTTACATACACCAAATCTGCCACCAATCAAGCATATATATGAAACATGATTGACCACCATCTTCTATAAAATTCATTATCCATTGTTAGTGGGGAGGAGTTATTGCAGCACGTTCAGCTTGAATAGAAATATCTCATAAAATAATATCCTGTTTTGTAGATTCAGTAACTGACCATATACATATGTATTAGAAAACCGTAGGTATCATATCCACGATTATTTGAATGAAAGAAATTCTGTCTTTACTATTTAAGGTTTTATTCACTACTTTTTCGTAGTGTGGATTGATTTGCCGAAAGTGCGGTTTGAATTACAAACTTTCTAGTTACAATGCGATCATACACCTTTGTAAAAGTATTGAAAAGGGCATGAAAGAATCTTTAAAGCTGCAGTTTTATTTGCGATCGTTGCAACGTATTTCTGGCCCAGCCTAGTTATAGCTTTAGTTTGGTCAGATGCGTATTTCTATTTTCTCAAATCACGAAATATAGGTGTCAAAGCTTCGTCGAGATTTACTGTCGTTCAACCACTTGACAGTATTGCATACAGTATTGATACCAATTTGTTTCTAATTGTATGTTATAAATGACTACAAAGATGGTTACAAAAATTAGAGATACTTTATCGAAGTGGTGCTAAAATATATGGGCATACAGATAATTTTCTTGAAGTATATTTTTAACGGCTGGGTGCTATTGTGTGAAGGAAATACACAGATAAACTATTAATTGTATGGTGATAAGTATGATGATATCTTTAATCAGGTATATTACACTACAGTTTACATAAATGTGAATGAGACATCGACAAAAGATTTTATATTCTAACTAGTAATTGATGTGCCACACGTTAGAAGATGTCCATGATATTTCTAGAAACTTCCAACAGCAGATATGAAGAGTAGTGACGACGAAATTCCTAACGAAACAAAATCCGATTACAGCTACTAGAAAATCTTAAACCAAAATTACTCATTCACCAATAACAGAAACAAATGTCAAATTTGATTGCCAATGAAATTAAATCTATGCAACTCCGTAGTTCCCAGTTATAAGGGCAGACCTCTACCAATTTTCGCAGGCGTACGGCAATGCGTACGCAGGAAAAAATCCTTAACATAAATAAGAAACTTCGTCGGTCGGTTGCGGTGTGAATTTACAAAGACTGATTCATCGAGCGTCGACTAAAAGCATGTAACCCATTCCGTAGACTAAGATTCAAATGAATCAACCGACTACCGGAGTAACGTTCCTCTGCATTGTCGCTTACTTGGTGGGGCTAGTGCGTTAAAAAAGCATTGACAGAAACATGAAATATGAAACCATACCACCCGAACGTCGTCTTGAACTGACGTTGCCCCACCGGCGACGTACGTTCGATTTCCTCCCCGCTTTAAAGTAGGCAGATCGTGCAATCTTTAATCACACGCATATTAAATGAAACGTTTATGGCAACCGTATTTAAAACTTTTAGAACAAACCCAAAAACAAATATATTTGAACTGTTTTGAACAAAATCTATTTTGAAGCGTTTAGCCATAAACGTGTGTTAATTTCTTCAAAGTGAGAAACATAATTCCAATTCTTTGGAACCATAAGTATAAGTCGCGATACATTTTTATCCATAAATTTATACCTTGAAATAACGCTCATACATAGGAATGCCTATTTTTATGATTATTTTGATATTGGAATATCTGAATAAATGTTTCTTATTGTAAAATATGTCAATCGTATCTGTCTAAATAAACCGGCGTAAAAATAGAAAAGCTCTCTCCAAAGCAGGAGACCGTTACAATTTCTATTGAAAAGATATTTCGTTGATAATCTTTTTTATTATAAACGGTTATAAGAAAATCATTACAATCCATTAATAGCGGAAATAGATAATCAGTTGCGACATATATCGTATATAGTATTCCTTCATATTTATGCAACATTTTATGAAATAGGTCATCCCCATTTAGTCATCAATTTCCGATTTATTACGACCTGCTACACCCGATTCAATCACATTTGTTCCAGCAATATGTCGCACGAGACAGAAGAAGGAGGAAAAATAATCGCAAAGTAAACATCATGACTGGGACGAGAGTCTGTCCAGCTTTCCTCACTCGACTATATTGGCTTATATCAAAAATATCAACACACGTCAATTACGCGGTGATTTATTCCGATCAAAACAGTTTGTTCGCACTTATTTGATCGACACTTAAACATGGTAGGATCATTTATTTACATGAGTAGCTGTTGTGGTGGACTCCACGTCGTGCGTCGTCCGATTTAGGGAGTGCCACCCCTCTTTTCTTGAGATAGCCGGATGATTATGTGATCTCGGCGGAACGATAACGTCCCCTTAACATAATTCACTTTCAAGCAAGCCGGTTCTGTTATACGTTATATCGTTATTCTTCCGTTGTGCGGTTATATTGAATGAGTTGGTCTTTTATTGAATATAAATTTTATTTATTGATGTGTCGAAAGTATAATGGAAACGGAATAAGGAGAAAATTGGTAAAAGAGAAATGGTTTCTTTAAGTAAGTGGTAAACAGTGCCAAATAAATTATAATAACAGAAGTGTAATAGGCATTCGTTTTCGCACACAGCCCTCCACAACTATTACAATTCGCTTTTCTTTTTACTATTCACCTAATTATGAACTTTTCTTATTACACGGTGTAAAGGTAAAGTAGGGTTGAAGTTTGGACATTTCTCCTATACATTTTTAAACACCACTATCTTGTCGGCATCCTTACTTCCTCTTACAGATTTTATACGTCTTCTGTTGGGTTACTTTCGGTTTTCTTTGCTTCATGGATTTACCTCTCTACCTATAGGTAGTCAGATATGTCAGCCCATTTAACATTAGTATACACAATGTATGTATATAAAGAAGGTTTTAGTATCTCGCTACACACCATCGTATTCACCACGAGATAATGTGAGATATATAATAAGGTTTTAATTAAGTTAATACATATTTCATAAAATGATTCGGAATGATTTGAAAAGTAGCTTACATATGCTGTAGTACGCATCAAGTACGCATCAAATGCGCATCAATCATTGGCGCACGAAAACGTCGCTGTATTTCGGGACCTTCAGGCGTCTATCGCCAATACATTCAGAAACCCAAATTGTGTGAACATTGCAATAGCTTTCCCTCATATTTATTACAACCTGTCTCGGTTACTGATACTTTTATTTGTCATTTATGATTTTTTTTTATATATGATAGATCTCTGCCACTAATAGGTCAATAAAACAAGGCTGGTTTGAACGATAGTTATATTTTCAGAACGTTTACAAACGTTTTCGGAACACCTTCTTCAGTGAAAATATAACTAGATAAATATATAAACAAACATTTGTTTTTTATTTGGGAGCTATCAACAAAATAACCTTTGGCTAGGTTTTTAAATTTGGGTTTTCCCTAGTCCTTGAACAAAATTGTTAAGGTTTCGACAAAGATTTTTGATATAAGGTTTTACTTAATTTGCATGTATGTTTACACATTAATTTAGTTTTTATAATTTATATATATATATAAAAGTTGCTTACACATCCTCTATATCAAGAAATCCTAGTCATTAGTTATTTTGTTGATAGTTCCCAAATGAAAAGACAAATGTTTGTTTATATATTTACCTAGTTATATTTTCATTTGAAGAAGGTGTTCCGAAAACGTTTGTAAACGTTCTGAAAATATAACGTATCGTTCAAACCAGCCTTGTTTTATTGACCTATTAGTGGTAGAGATCTATCATATAAGATAAGTATAAAAGGTCACGAAATATATATATATATATATATATATACATTTAATTTATGATTTTTGTGAATGTATGAATTTGCGTCAACTTAATGGTGTTATCAATGCTAGTAATTTTATTCGCGCTCTTGTATTATCCAATATATATACTGTGTGTCTAGCTAAGTTCGCGACAAATGGAAAACTTTTTTATTCTTGGGTTTATGAAAAAAAGTTATTCTTTATAAAAAGTCCTGCTTCATCCAAAACTTACATTCAAATTGTCAGATTTTAATATTTGTTAGTCATATACGAGATATGACAAAAAATATGAAATTAGTATAAGAGTAAAGTACCTTTATTTTCAATAATACTTAAAATGTTATAAGGAATAGTCGTTCAGAATTGGAAATTATACAATTTAAATACAGCATTTACACAAAAGAAAGCATTGACAATGTTACACAAATGCTACAACATATCCGCCTTCTCGTTCCATACATGTAACGGTTCTATCACAAAAATGCCTTAAAACCCTTCTAATTGTTTGTCGAGTTATTTTACGGATTTCTTCTCTAATAACACGTTCTAGATGGCCTACATCCGTAAACGGCGCTTGAATATAAACATGTTCTTTTAAATAACCCCACAAGAAAAATCAAGTGGGGTCAGATCTGGAGACCGAGGTGGCCAACGTATTTAAATTGTATTTAAATTGTATAATTTCCAATTCTGAACGACTATTCCTTATAACATTTTAAGTATTATTGAAAATAAAGGTACTTTACTCTTATACTAATTTCATATTTTTTGTCATATCTCGTATATGACTAACAAATATTAAAATCTGACAATTTGAATGTAAGTTCTGGATGAAGCAGGACTTTTTATAAAGAATAACTTTTTTCATAAACCCAAGAATAAAAAGTTTTCCATTTGTCGCGAACTTAGCTAGATACATAGTATATACGATAGCCTCCACAAATACTGACAATGAGACGAAAAGCAGTTAAATATCTTGGGCATATGAAGATTGAAACCCATCTATCTACCACAAGGCAGACGAGAGCGGGGTGTCCCACAAAGCTTTCTGTTGGTCTGGATGTCTGCACGAGGCGGTCGATGAACCCCAGGAATTGATGGATAGATGACAGTTCAAAATGAATGTTTCCATGTCGTCTACGCACTTGACAAACCCAAGGTGGCACGGCAGATTATCCTGTCACTGATTGGCTCACCATATTGTTCGCACCAGAAAAGCGACCTATCCATTTTGTCGGAGAAATCTACTGTGGACTGGACAACCACCTTGCTTCAAATACATTTTTCGTCTTAATTGCAAGAGACAATTTTCAATTTGTTTGAAAAATTGATTTTGTAAAAATTACAGATATCTAGCTCAATTTAAATTATTTCCAAATATTTTTTTATTAAAGATTCCACACCACACATTTGTTTTGAAATAGAGTAGATTACGTTCTATTTGAAAGTTTGGATTTTCATCGGCCCACCAACGGCAATTTTGCGAGCTTACAACTCCATTGCAAGGAAAATTGACTCGTCACTAAACAACATATACTTCGCAAATGATCGTTGTTCTAATTTTACTTGACACCAAAAACAGAATTCTAGACGCTAGTTGTAGTCCCGTTCTTGCAAAGTGTACATAAATTTTGGTTTGCAGAGCTTGTACTTGTTTACTTTTTAAATTCTTCTTACGGAAGTACCATGAATAGCACTATTTTGTTTAATTTGTGATACAGAAGTTTTAGAGTTCTGTATAACTGTTTGTAAAATTTGGAACTGATATTCTTCATCAGTAATCTAGTGACCACATAGATATTTCAATCTATTTGCAATAATTCCCCTACTTTTATATTTTGAAGAAATTCTTCCAACTGTTGTATAGATGATACTTTTACCACGATATCGGTGATTAAAATTTGAAGCTGTCTCACAAAAGGTTTTACAATTGTCGCCTACAATTAAAACAACTTCAATTTTCTCACGTCCACTTAATTTACATTGAATTACATTGACAGTCAATCAATATTTCAACTGTCAAACTTAAAACAGCTATTCGGCTATCGGAGAAATATCCATGGCTACCTACGGATTTCTGTAAAATATTACGATATTATTATAATGTTCTAGTGTGTTTAACGGAAAAATACATTAATTTTAAGTTACATTTATTGTGAATAAATTAGAAGAAACAAGATGATACCTAAAATGTGTTTATTCGCCATGAAAAGGCTTTGTAGCAAAACATAAATTAACATAAAATTTCTTTCCAAATTAAAAATTCCTTTTATAATATTAGACTGTACCAGTTTCATTGATTTTTTTAAGACAAATATGAACAAACTAATTAGGCTTATATATATGAAATAATTAAAATTCAAAATTACAAATGTAAATTGCAAGAGAAAGTGGAAATTTGAAAATTAAAAATTTCTTTGGATATCTGTTGAAAACAACTCATCTGATTTCATAGTTAACATCGCATTCACTGAATATCTAACAATTTCATTAGATCGTGCAGCTTTGATAAATACAATAATCTTTAAAACCAAAAATTGTTTGCAGAATCCGATTAGCCCATTCCGGGATTTTGAACATACACAAACTTTTGGAGGATTAGATTTTTAAAGAAATCAAATTTGGAAATTTTTCCCATATGGTGCGAACAATATGGCGAGCACGGTATATGCGGCTCCAATATATGGCACCACATGCCATACAGCTCAAGAAACCATCAACTAGCTACATACCATGTTATTTTACGTAGTGCAATATCGCCCGACCACAAACATCATCGTCGGATTTAACTACCCTAGATTTGTCTTGTAGAGTTATCTGCAGAACAAAATTTACGAGGATAGACTAGAAACGTTGGAGCACTTAAAAACAAATATTCACCGACAACACGCCCGAGATTTTGGATAAATTAGGTTAAACTCGGTAAAAGAAGCTGAATATCATTTATCACCCAATTATTATTAATAATATGTGATAATTCACCTTAAGCCTTAATGAAAAGTATGTAGATATTAAAATTCATAAAATATTTGATTTGGTATAGTTATAAGTGAAATAAATCACTTATTGTCAGTTATTTTTGCCGCACCTTTTATATATACACATATTTTAGGCTACATCCTTCCCACGAATGTTATAGGTAATATTTATGATGCAAATATATATACAGATACATTTAAATCAACTTTGTTTAAATAAAACCCCAAAAAGGCCACCAAATACAAGTACATTATCCGTAATTATTAATTACAACGAACAAAAGTATCAAGTCCCGGCGACACCCGTTAGTATTACGTATTTGATTTTAGTAAAATTTTGTTTACGGAAAGGAAATATTCTAGAAAAAGTTGTTTGATATATTTCAAAAGCATCGGCCACACTACACAGCATGGTTTCAGAAGAGGAAGAATGGCTTAAAGATTTAGTATTCATTAGAGAATTAAAACCTATTTCCAAAAAGAGAAAAAATTAGTATATGCTCTATTGACCTGAACAAAGTTTTGGACAAAGTTAAAACTGATGAAGTCTGAAACAGAGAGCTATTGAAGATGGTATATGATTGGTAAGGAAATATGCTGACAAATGTAATTACCTATCTAGAATTGTTTTTATTAGTTTCACTTTTCTTCGAACGCTAGATTTCGTTACCTCAAAATTATAACACTGCAAAAGGTTTCTACGCATCAAGGAAAGACGTTTAACTAACACTTATTTAGCCCATTCTCTGGATATATTTGATAATTTCAGAATTTTAATACTGGTATTAAACATAAACAAAAGACTAAATCTTTAAAACTTAGTTTATAAGACCGTCGAAATCCTAATTTAGCAGAAGTTCAGATCGCCAAATATCAATCATCGCATGTGGCAGTGAAAGACTTTGCGTTCTTTTCGCCTGAAGAAGCCTAAGTAACCGCAAATTTTAAGTAAACAAGAGTACGAATCGGAGGGCACGGTAATTATAAAACAAACGTATACTCATCCGTTTCGCAGTTATGTGTAAAGTATAATTTACTGACCTAATCAGAAAAAGCAGATATCTGCCAACGAATATTCTGTGTGTTCCATATCTCCTTGTCTTCTTCTGACCGTCCATTACGTATTCCCTCGTTCTCTCACTTTAACGCCCCACCGACACAGAACCACAGAGCAGTTCCTAATGAGCTAGCTAAGCGTTCTGGCTAAATAAAGATATATTACAGATTATTTACTACGGATAATACTCGTAGCATATCTATTTGCTCCTTTTGTGTCAATTTTAATGTGCGTCGGTTAAATTATATGGAACGTCAAGTCGTTGTACGTGTCTGTCGTTGAAACGATACATTTCGTTTTAAGAAAAATACTTTAGCTAACGACCTTAAGTGTTTTACGTAATTACATACAAAACGCTGCATCCTTATGTAAAGCAAAATATGTAAAGAAAAATTTAAATGTCAGTTATTGTTGTAACTATACCCATTTTTGACCTAATTGGTTTATGGCCTAGCTTTAGGTACCGTATCCGAAAGAAACTTTAATTTTAGAAATTATGAACAGAAATGTGTGTGATTTTGAAGACTTTGCATTTTCTAAGACTTATAAGATAACAGGAGGTCAATTTTAGTTAAACAGAGATTGGTTAACTTTTCCAAATAGCAACTATAGTGATGTTGAAACTTAGAAGTAACTAAAACTTACGTCTTGGCATGAATATAAAGTAAATACGATAACTTGTTATTGTTTTAAAGCCTTATGAGAGTGACGAGCATCCTACTTCAAAAGACTTGACAAAATCAAAATTGTCATCTATAAAAGTTGCAACTTGTTGAACTGAGAATGACCACTTTGTATTCAACATGCGTATTTAAAGTTTTCAAATAACCGATGAGGTAAGGATTACAGCTATCACTAAGATAACAACAACAACAAACAAGAAAATTAATAGAACTACCAAATTATAAATTTGTTTTATTGCTGCTCTGTATATACATACATGCCGATCGATATGGTAAAGGTAAGAACGATATTACATCAATTTCAAAATCTTCGAAATTTGGCAATATTATATTCATTTACGTAATCAAATTTTCCTTTATTATCTTTAAAATTACAACCTTGTACTACTTTTAATTTTATGAAACTATCTACATGGTAATGCCTCGGCTAACAAATATAATTCGTTCTAGAATGATATTCAGTGCCCAAAACATTGTTCTCCCTATGGAAAATTGTTTAATTGGTTCTGAATGCTGTCCTCTTCTTAAAGATAGATTTTATAAAATCGTAAAAATTACAATATGAAAAGACAAAGGCTTGCCAATAAGATGAAGGAAATCTGAATAAGAAACTGATGATTTTCACACCATTATAAAAAAGTGTAATTAGTATTGGTTAACTACATTCGCTAGCTACTTTTAAAGATTATCTCCACGGCATGGCACCACAAGGAAGTTGTTGCACCGTTTAACTAATTTCCTTTTTATAAAATATCGCTGCGTGTATATCAAGTCAGTTTCCCAAAGCGATCGACAGTTCCTCATTCATCCTGGAGCTCTGTCTACCAAGCATTTCTTCATAGCGGGGGAAAGATGGAAATCGCTCTGGGTCTGAATTGCAATGTGGGTGATTAAACACTGAAACCCATTTGAATATTGGAGAACTGTTTTAGTTGTTTCAGCAACATATCATGGAGAGTTGTCATAGAGTAAACTTGAATTAATACTTGATAGTATTAATACTTGAAGACAGCATGCTTTTCCATTTGTTTTGAATAGCCCGTCTTAATCTCTTCAGAATCTCACAATACGCTTTTGGAATCATTGCTACTTCTGCCTCCATGAACTCAATGACTAATACTCCCTTCTGGTGTCAAAACATGAGGTATGAAGTTGTTGTTGCTGAATGTTTGTTGATACTTTTTCCCTTGTTCAAGGTGTGGCTGTATATTAACTGTTTCGGCTGCTATTTCGGTTTTCAATTATTAAAGTTGTATAAAGTTGACCATGTAATAGAGAACTCGTAAGATAATTCTGAAATTGTAAATGTACCCTTTTACTTTTCCTTTCACTTACTCAATTTGCTACTCAAAGTCTTCACTACTTTCGCACCGCACCATCCCAGGTATAGTTTTAAGCGTACACACGGTTATTTTTCGATGAATTTCAGTAGTATTACATGCTTGGAAAATGAATAACGCTACATAATTCTCACTTTGTACTACTAAACCGAAAATACGAAGTACATACAAACTTTTCACTACTATTAAACACCACGCTTTCTGATCTCCTTCCAGATTGATTCCTTTTTCAACATTTCAGTGGCTTCTTTTTACATGTTCTTTATCTAATTCTTCTACATCTTCCTCATTTACATCCAAAAATAGTGTGTCCCCGGATTGACTTCACCGTAGATATAATTAATCAAAAATTTTTGAATTTTGTTTTAACGCTTTGAGATACCGCCCTGCTTGATCTGAAACGAATTTCAAGCAGATTTTTATTTTTCAAGAATCAAGGCCGTCATGACAATGAATAGGAAAACATTTTCTGTTGAAGTGCCATTTCGGACAATAATACAGCACAATATTATTGAGAAAAGTTGTTCAAAATATGAAATTATGATTCTGTGCAAAATTCTAAAAGTATTGGATCCCTTTTACTATATCATTATTATTTAGAGGCGACGTTCTACAAGATGCAACAACAGTTTCGTAAATGGTTGCCTCCAGCTTTGAGGGCGTTGCTCAAAGTCAAGAGGGAAGCTCATAAAAGGGCACAGAGGACTTTGTCTCCCGTCGACCGGGCCATTGCCAATCGTTTGGCTACCCGACTAAAGGAGGAACTCCGTAGACACCGTCGGAAGAGCTGGTCGGAGTTCGTGTCGTCCTTGGCTGCCGCCGACGGATCGCTATGGAGACTTTCCAGGGCCTTGAAGATGAGCAGTTCAAACCCCAATTCCAAGCCACTTCAAGGAACAATAGGGATGGTGTACGATGACCTTGGAAAGTCGGAACTGATGGCAGACCATCTTCAGCACATCTATGAGGGTCCGCAGGAGTACGACTCCGATGAAGAGTTGGAGGAGGAGGTAGACAACATCTTAGAAAACCTCCCCGGTGCTCCTGCGGATGCGATCCGATGAATGAAGAAGGAGGAGGTGCTCGCCTATATCCAGAGCACCGCCAAGAGAAACGCTCCGGACCGCGACAGAATCGCGAATACGGCGCTGAATTTGATGCCGCCAGAAATCGTTGATAAATTGGTAACGATTATTAGTTCCATCCTCACGCTGGGATACTTTCCGGCGGTTTGGAAAACCGCCGATGTAAGGATGATTTGCAAACCGCGAAAGGACCAACACTTCCGCCAGAATTGCCGCGCCATAAGCCTGCTGTCTGGGCTGTCGAAGACAGTAGAGGCAATAATATTAAACCGTCTCCGTCAAGAACTGGAAGCCAAAAACGTACTACAGGATGAGCAGTTTGTCTTCCGGCCTGGGCTGTCTACCGACTTCCAACTGTTTAGGTTGACGGAGGTAGTCCGAGAGGCCTTAGAGAAAAGGCAGATCGTCGGGGCGGTACTTTTTGACCTGGCCAATGCTTTTGACACCACTTGGCATGCTGGCCTAATCACGAAGATTAGAGCCAGCATAAACAGCCAGTTGGCCAGGATCATCCAATCTTACTTGGAGGGAAGAAGTTTCTCGGTGAAAATAGGGGACCAAGGACGACAGCGACGACGTTGGCCGTGTACGCTGATGACACGGTCATTTGGACAGCGTCAAGATCCGACGATATTATATGCAGAAGACTGCAAGCGGCCACGGATGGGATCCTGGAGTGGGCCAACCGTTGGAGGATCCGACTCAACACGGACAAATGTGTAGCGCTGAGGTTTACGAGGAAGACCACGATCCCATCGAATAATATCTTCGTGGGAAACCAGAAACTTCCATGGGGCGTAAAGGTCAAATACCTGGGAGTGATCCTCGACCGCCGCCTCACATTCGGCGCCCACATTGGTTCAGTCATGAGGAGATATTACATCGCGAGGAGATCGTTGCTGCCGCTCCTCTGTAAGAACTCGACGCTGGATTTGAAAACAAAAAGTTGATATATATTATATATCATATTTAAGACCAATCCTTACATATGGAGCGCTGTCATGGTCGTCACTAGCAAAGTGTCATCTACAAAAACTAGTGATAGCACAGAGCAAAATGTTGCGCATGATGACAGGAGCACCGTGGTTTGTTCGAAACACACGACGATTTAAAAATACCGCCGTTAAACAAATTCATTAGGCAGCTGGCGAAAAGCACTTTAGATAGAATACGAAACTCGGACAAGCCGGCGCTCGGATACCTCGCCGTGCTCGACCTTGACAGACCCCCGCCTAAGACCCAAGTGCGCAGGGTGCAGGATCTCCTCCAAGGCGAGTAACATCCTACGTCACCCCGATGTCACTCATGTTCAATCGACGATACCTCCAGTGACCGGATCACCAGTATGAAAACCTCCCAACTCCACCAGCAGTGAGACCGTGGCCGCTAAGTAGAAGATCTAGGGACCAATGGGGTGCTTGCGGCTCGGCCTCGAATGATGAAAAACAGCTCTCCGAAATATTTCTTTTGTATTCTTGCATTGTAACTACAGGAAAACAAGTATTCTGTCTTTTTTATTTCCTTGCTTTTCCTTTTTGAGTAAAACCTTTATTGGAAACTTCACAAACAACATTATTATTATTATTATTATTATTATTATTATTATTATTATTATCATCATTATTATTATTATTATCATTGGAAAGAAGCATTCTGTGTAAGTTATCAAAGGAAAAGTTAATGTAAGTTGTTTTCTGGTTTTGAACAAAATATTTTATTGGAAATTTTATTTTTGAAACAAGCATTCTGTGTAAGTTGTCAATAAAAGAAATTATTGTAAATTTCTAAAAAATTTTATTGAAAAAAGAGAAAATAACTTACATAATTTTTTGACAACTAACTCAGAATACTTGTTTTTCTGTAGTTACAATGCAAGACTACGAAAGAAATATTGATTTAGCCAAGTGATTCAATATTTGTGAAATTATACATAGAGTAGTAATAATGATTTCATATTTTGAACAACTTTTGTCAATAATATTTTGCCGTATTATTAACCGAAATGACACTTTACGTCAGGAATTGTCTTTTTCGTAATTACCGTAACGACCTTCATTTAAAAATAATAAGCATGTGCTTTAAATTCTCTTCAAATTAAGCAGGGCGGCATCCCCAAACATTAAAACGAGATTTTTAATTTTGAATTAATTATACGTATAGTGAAGTCAATCCGATTACACTCTGTATAATGCTTTGCCCGCCTTATTTATAGTGTAAATACAAGAAACAAGTTCTTCAATATATTGACTACTGAAAACAACACTTCTTATCTTGCAGTAGCAAGATCTCGGCTAACATTGTATGTGAAATCAAAGTAGTAAATTAAATACTCTCTCCAGATCTCCCTTCAGACCAAGGCAAGCCAAGTTCTGAAAACGGAAAGAAATCTTCATTAGAAAGAATATTTTGTGAACCAAGGTATCACGGTATATTCAGCAATCTGTCATAGTAATAAATATTGACATTAGCTTTGTTCGTAGTGTAATCACAAACTAGTCAGACGTTATTTGATTGGCTAAGGCAAATTTGAAACTGTCGGCAAATTGATATCGCAGCATATTGTTGGCTCTGACTGCTCTGATTAGTTGCTGATTTACTCTGCGAACAATACTAGTGTTTCATAGGGTTAGATCAAGCTAGAGCTTCGTCTTATGTAGCCGCCAAATAAATATATGACTCTGTCGCTTGAAAATGCAGGCTGTTACAGGCGCCGAAGAGCCTGGTTTCTCAAAGCCTATTGCCATTAACATTTACTATAACGCTAGGAAGTATCCAATTATTTTCCTAAGTTGCAGTTTCTAACAAAACGAGGGAATATTTATATTTTATGCACCAATTACTAAGCACTATCTATTGTCTGTATATAATACATGCTCTAAGCAACCGTCGACAGGTAATTTTAAAAAGTAAATTATACGATCACTGTCATTCTATTATTTGTGCTTTCAGTCGTCGGAAATTCTCATAAAGGAAGGATAATTATTGTCCCAAATGCAATTAATCGGAAGAAAAAGTAAGAGGACAATAAGTAGGAAAGAGATCTGTATATAGCAATATGGACCGTAAATGATCGTGGAGCTCGATCTTATGCATACGACGGCCATACTAAGATAACTTCATAGCCTCATTGACTGTATAATTTAGTGCGTGCACATTCCGCTGCATCTCTGTTGTGCACAATAACATTTTGTATCGCATACGTGATCTAAGTTCTTCTCTCGTGCTGTTATTATAGAAAGACCACGTGTGCTGCTACCATAGAGTTATATAAAGTTGTTGCAATTTAGTTTGTAGTCGCATACTACAATAAATTTCTCTTGGGTATGCATCTTTTGAAAATGTCCATATGCATATTATAAAATATTCTCAGACAATTTTTATCTAAATCTGCTTCTGTTTACGATTTCCTGGTACGAGAATAACATTCATTTCGTAAGTAATTTAACATACATGTCTCAAAAATAATGACAGTTGACTCGCGATAATTTGAACTAGTTAAAGGGAAGGATATTCAGGTTAGCCAGAAATCTTTAGATATGTATTGACATAAACAAATAGTGAAGCCATCATTATTTTTAAGGGGTTATCAATGTAGTATGACACCTATAAAATTTGATTGACTAACTAAGTGCATTTCCAGCCTCATAATATAATTTCACCCCCGATAGCGTTAATAATTGTGTTCACGTTAGTATGAGCTTCACATAAACCGGAGTTCACAATAATTGTAACCCCAAGAACGTCGATTTTAACACACCAAAAAGCAAGCCATTGTGACATGTATATTCGTTTTGCAACAAAGACAATACGATTTCATGTTTCATGAAAAATTTGTTAGAATATTTGTGTGACAAAAATTAAAATTATCAAACGGAAAAAGATATTTTGCTTCATTTCTACATGCTTTATAAGACGTAAAAGCTAAAAACTGAAGAATAAACAGTAAGAACAGTAGAATACAATTCCTAATTGAACAAAGTTAAACAGACGTTCGTTATTTAGGCAGCTCTCAAAGACAACTATGTAATGGCTTGCACTGGAAGAACAAATTACATATCTCAACAAATATCATCTATGGAATTGTTCTTTCTTAATCGTAGACTGCAACTCTAGACTAGTTTCATCGTTATTAGGACTCTTCAGTACAGTTACATTTATTCTTTGGTAATATCAACTCTTAAGAAGTAATCCATTGAAACTAGGTTTGAATAACTTTTGCTTAAAAAATTTTTGATTCTAGTTTTCGACAGGCGAAGTTCATCTAATCCCATGTTTGCAAACCTCTTGCGTGTTCCCCCTTCTTCTTTAGGTTTCTACAATCTAATTCCAATAAACAATATTTATACTCATTTCTTCCTCTCTCTTCGGTGCCCCGTGTCCTATTTCTTGTAGCAGTTTAAATTTAATGTTTGGACTATTTTAAATCGCGTGGGAATTTGCACCACTTATTGCCGGCCCTAATTTACGCGTCAACGCTCCAACATCCAAAGATTCGGAAATTTTCTCTTTCTGCTTCAGTAGTTAGTTATACTAGTTATATGAACGCGAGTACGGGTTACCGACCTAAGTCGTCAAACAGTTCGGACTTTTCACCCGTTTTGTTTCATTCAACTGACAAATCAATCGAAAGAAACCTGCCGTCTTCTCTTTGGGGAGGATAACGTTTCGGAGTTGTACGGGTGGTAGAAACTACCGAACCACAGGACGATCTCTTAATTTTCAACGATTAAAGAAAGTAGCTCACTCCGACAACAACCTGTAGAGCTCTTTGGCAAGGTAGCAACTTTCTTTTGCGTGGTATCTTTCTCAAACCCGTCGAACATGGTTTGTCAAAGATTTTAGTGCGAAATATGTAGTGAGTGCGCAGTCGTTTCCTGACACATCACCCACAGATTACCCGATTGTTTAGTTTGTAAGTTCATGTAAATTTCCCCTTCATTAGGTTCAACGTTGCAAATTGGTTAATATTTATGCAAAGCTAAGTTTTGTTTTTTTTTTTTTTGATGCGTCACCTTCTAATTAGATATATTTCGAAAAATTTAATGCAAAAATCATACCTCTGGTAAATGTCAATCATTATTTTTGTTAGTGTAACGTAATCGTTGTTTGCAACATTATGCGATTGTATTTAATATTCAACATTTAACCTTCCTATACTCACGTCAAAATGAAAGACGTATACTATACTATATAAATCGGTCTCACAGACCGTATGCGTGAGTATAGGAAGGTTAAACTACTTTTCCTGCATTATTCAAACTATTTCATTCGAAATTTTATTCAATTTTTTAAACTTTCTTTTTATTCGATCAACGACCAGTTTACAAAAATCTACATCCTAGTTTAATTTCTTTTAATTGTCTGTGTATTTGACTCCCTTCCTTGCAGGCCACCTTGAGACAGAGTCACTCAAGGAGAGGAGTATAAGAACCATTTTTATTCGGTATTTCGGGGAAATACCGTCTGTTTAACGTACCACGTTGTACCAATCTAATCTCTGACATCACCCCTACGAATCGATACCATTGGCCTGCATTTTTCGACAGCCACCTGCTTGTTTGTTTCTGGATACTTTGACCGATGGAACTCACGCTACCCGAGGCAGCACATAGTACTTTTTGGCCAATCGACAACATCTGCACCAACAGCTCATTTCCGTTGCTCTTATTTTGGAAGCGTCTTTTTCTATTTATTGTACATAACTATGAGTTATATTTGACAATTCTTCCTAAATGTATACCCAAATTCTTGTAGTTCATGTGATATGGTTGTTCTAGGCTATTGCATTATGCTCTCGTAGCACTTCATTTCACTGGTCATTTTTACTTACAATTTCTTTTATATTCCGACCACTTATATTTATAGTTATATCAGTGTTTGTGATTATTGTACCTCATGTCCTACCACCACATATTTTCCTTTTGATAAACTGATTGTAAACCTATTAATATCCAGATCAAGTTTCTGCTACCGATTTTGAAGATATTCAAAAGTATGTTTATATAAAATTTAAAATACATATAAATGCTGATATTTACTTTATCCATTTAACACCCCCTGAGCGTAGTATGATATATTAGGTTACATAGTTTAATCCAAAATTTGTTAAAGGTTATTTTGATTACAATTTTTCTATTTAAACTATACAAAAATGTTATTCGTTCTGGTATTCTGAAAAAGAATTAATCCAACAACATATGTTGAAAATCGAATATATTATTAAAATGTCGTCTGTTATGTTAACACCGACTATCCCATACAGGACTATACTATGAGAACTCCACACAGGGTTAACTCTTTATTATTTGATATATACCATGTTAAAAATTCTGCATCTGTCCTTCTATAATTATTAGCGTAATAATCCTACAAATATTACCATACATCCAGAATTTCTCTCCCATTAAGTTATAGACTTAACTTATTTTGTGGTTTTGTGGAGCGAGAGGGTCGTCGAAGGGATTGTGATTTGAATGGAATAGCATGGGTCACTCAGGCCAAGTTATTTCAGGTAATTCATAGTATCTTTTCAAATGATTCGTGTGACAGTGTCGAGCTTTCTTCTCAAAAAGTAAAACATATTTACCTTCTTCCTAGACAATTGTTTGTAGAAGATAACGGCATATTACGGCATGCAAACAAGATAGAATATCAAATATCAATATGTATACTATTATCTCTTAATTCATTGCCTTGTTTTTTGGAATTACTTTCTATAGTTAGTACTATACGCTCAGCTAATCTATTTGCTGTGGGGATGATATGGTGGAGTATTTGTCATCTTAATCCCATTGCTTTTGCAAATTGAGTGAAATTTCATAGAATTAAATGGCGGTCCGTTATCCGCCACTAGTTGTTCCGGTAGTCCAAATAATGAAAATACACTTCTAAGTTTAGATATATTTCTCAAGCCATTAGTGCCTTGCCCATCTTCAAGTGTCATAAAGTAATAGTAGAAAGTTCAATCCAATTTAAAGAAATCAACATGGACTTCTTTCAAAGTTTCAGTCAGACTTCAGCTAACTTACTACTGGAGTTTCAGGTAATTTAATACCAGACTCTTAAAAACTACTACGTTTTCACTTTGATTTCTATTTAGGTATCCATTGTCAGCCACCAAATATCTGCTCTGGCTTTTGATTCTAACAATTTTATGATGTTGGTCGTGTAATATATCCATAACCTTAGGTAGATATTATTCATCTATTTCTACTTGTTAAACAATCATTCTCGATACTCAATTCATTTCTACGTTTAAACTATGGTTTCAATTATTTATCCTGCATGGAATTCGGCCATCCTAGCTTCATATATTCCATTTCTTTAATAAGTATTTTATCTTTTTTTGATCACCTCTTGCATTGCCCCAATCGATTACAAATGAATAAATTTCTTAGCCAGTAGGATCAGTTAAGGATAATCTTGAAAGCCAGTCGGCTTTTACTATCTTGTCTTGTCTTTCTAATTGTAACCCGGTAGAAATAATGTCCATCTCTGTAGTCTATGATGAATGATAATAGGTATGTTGTTTTTATAACCAGAGATTGTCTTAAGTAGTAGATGATCGGTGATCAGAGTAAATCTTATTCCATAAATATGGTTGTGAAATTTCTTTATTGCTAAGGCTTCCTTATGTACCTGAACATAATTCTGTTCTGCTTTGGAAAGAGTAGAGCTTATACATACTATACCTCGCTTTTTTCCACAGCATGGTTAAGAACCGCTCCAACTTCATGATTAGAAGCATCGACAGGTATAACAACTGGCATATCTAGATCAGAATTCTCAATTCTTAATTTTACATTATCAAAATTTAAACGTTTAATAACCTTGTCGATTTTTATTATGCAATCTTCTAGTATTACACCAAAATAGAGTAATCTAAGTAAGCTAGACGAATATAATGAAACAACCCAAGATGAATATTAATTATTAACAATGGTCTTTATTGCACTTTAACTTAGAAAAGTAAAGTATTTTGCACCACTTACTAGTTGAAAGATGTCTTCTATCATAGATAACAGATCGCCTTTCTTTTTATGTATAGCGACAAATGGATTTGCATGTTTTACTGATGTTTTACTAATACTAAAATTCCATCCGCAGTCATTCCTATTTATCAATTTCAGCTTCCGTACTGAAGAGTACTGACAATGAGTACGCTTTATGAAAAACTGGAAGAAAATCTGCTAATGTTACTTGCACTACTATATTCGCAATGGTTTCTCTTCTGCTGCTGTCAAATACCCTGGGATATTTGTGTTTTTATTCTTCTATAACATTGCTTTTAATTTGAAATATTTAGATAGGTTAAAGGAACCTGTTACTTTTCCAATAGATTAGTAATTCGTTTAATCAATCCCTACCTAAAAAGGGTAAACCTACATTATTATTTCTTAATACTATAAGCTGTAATTTTTACAGATTTCAATACCTAACGGATACCATAAACTACTAAAGGATTTCCTGAAACATTATCAAATATTAATTTCCCTTGAGATACAAGTTTCTTCCAGATTTCACTTGATCAAGTATCACAATATCTTTTGCCATTTATTACCATATATCCAACATCGTCTAGAGGCAACAAGGATACTTGCCAGCAGCTTGCTTTTCCCCGCTACTGTACCATATGTTACCAGATTCAATAAACCGCCTTTAACAACGCTTTGTCTATATTCTAAATTATCTTTGTTGTACCCATACTAACGAAGAAGAAGCCAAGCATTAGTGGTACATGCGACAAGCGTGTAATATTCAATTGGACTATATCACTCCTTCCCTCTAATTCCTATTCGGTAATTATAATTAGTCATATCGATGCATAGTTAATGGTATGTTCACCTACTGCGTTTATGAGGGACTGAATATTTCCCAACTTATCACATTGTATATACTTCCTCAAATAGTATTGGATAATATTACCTCCATTATTTTTGGTAAAATGAGGTCCAGTCTACTTTGTTTATCTTTATCTATTCTACTATCTTTAATTATTCTGCAGGCCCTTTTATTTCTGGTGCTGCTCAAAAAATTTTTTATATTTTCGCAGGCCTTGTTCCACATGTCATTCTTGGCTTTGTTAACCATTTCCTCAACTTTCTCCTTTAATTTGTTACACCACTGCCGATGTTTGACCTCCTGTATTTAGGTGTCAAGTTAATTAGGTACACATACATTTCTTCTTCTTTCCAAGATCTACAAGATTTCTGTCCTAACAAGACAATGACAATCATTAGGGATAATTTCGGTTATACCAATCTTGCACTTGTATCAGAACTATTTAACTAACAATAAATGAATTCAAACAAATATGTATCGAATTCAATTACTACCATGACAAATATGTCCAATGTCACCTATTTAATATATTCAATACTTTCAGGCTAGTTGTGTCAGCCTAGTTTGAAGGAACCCATGTATAGGATATCTATCAGGTAATCTCTAATGGAAAGTGGCGAATGAAAAATATTATATGACTATATCAGAAATAGCGATGTAATGACGTAACTGTCTGATTTGGATTAAAATCCTCTCATTTCTTTTTGTTCTATTTTTTACTTTGCTGACAGCTTCCAGACCGTCATGTCCTTTAATAACTCCTTTATAAGCATTAACTACTTAAGAGGAGTCTAACTTTGTAAATTACATCTTCTCATCAGCATTCCTTGCATTGTCATAGAATGTCTTTTGTTTCGTTTAGTTCTCAGCACTCTACGTCTAACAGGTTGCACAATGCCAGCGAGTATCAATGAATTGTAGGGTAGGCATAGTTCCCCTCAATTATGACATGTAAGTAGTACATTTAGTAGTACAATTTACACTACTTCGTTTCACATGTAACCCGATGTATCGATGTTTCTGTGCGAAAAGTAGTTGTTTTATGTATAAAGTCCTATTCAAGAAACAACTACAATCGCCAACTCTACTCCTTTTCATAAAAAATCAAAGAAATATGTCACCTACTAATATGAACGGCTTTTTTGGTGAATGACTTAAAACTTCTTAGTTCAACTTTCTGATATCCTGCTGGGTTTTTAAACTTTGATATGGTCTTATCGTGTTGAAGAAACAACAGTTCTCCTATTGGCCAACCTGGAAAGTTTTTCTTGAAAAATGAGGCTACTTGTATTTGCAGTGGACACTACTTGTTATTGTTTATTTTTATAGGAAAAACTCCTGAATGAAACCCCTTTTATCTTACCGCATGCCTAATATACGCTTTTGCTGATGTAGTGGCGCTCTTGAAGTAGTTAGGACTTGTTCACCTGCTACATAATAAAGAGGTTATTTGAACATGTTCTATTCGGAAGCAAATTGAAATAGAGGCAATTGATTGATTGACTGAAGTCCATCTTTAATGCCCAATGATCCGGCAATTAAAAAATCGATACCCTGTCAAAAGACCAAGCAAATTACATATTCTTACGAAGTCAGAGAAGTTGTGGTCGCTTAATTATGAAGAAATAATTAGCGCACATCCTAATGAGTTTATGTACTTTACTGCAGTTGCCTACCCTACCCCCAAAATCATAAGTTGTGTTTTGAGGAGTGGGTTGAAACAAATCTATTTAACTTTAAACCCTCAAAGTGTCATATACGAAAATATACAGCTGATTTCCTCCTTCGATCAGTTTTATAAAAATTGTGCGGTACGGTCTGTTATTGCATCTGTTCGAAAAAAGTAGTTAGAACAAATTATACTTTTTAAACGCTTGATTCGCTTGGTTGCCCATATTTAAAGTTGGGCAATAAAGCAACGCTTTAAATAGAACAATCGTTGCCATCGTCACGCAGATAAATCTCGAGATAAACCGATGTTGAAGATTATGCAGGTATCTGGGACAAAATTCCACAAAATTATATTCAAAGGATATTTGTAAACCTCTAACCAAATTGACCCAAAGGAATTTAGTTTGGGCGCACAGGAAATTTAACAATTTCTAATCAACTCAATAACAGGCAAAATGCTAGGTTAATTGAAAGGTAGTAAATATCTCTATTATCCAAGTTCTTTACCAAATGAGAAAATAGAGTTTATTAGATATTATATATGTTCGCCGAAGAAACTGCCGTTTTCCATCACACAACGATTACATTCATATACAAAATAAGTACGTTAATATTACTACAGCCTAGATAATTCTTACCTGATTCCAATTCATAAGGAATGCAATTATGCATTTTACGTATTACACAATGCCAATGAAAAATATATCAAGTTTAAATAAAAATGAGATCTTGCTTTATAGAAAAACGCGTCACGAAAGTATCCTTTCCATTCCATGATTTTTCATTTTGCACAATTCTATATTATTATTGCATCTCTGGTATGCACCCACACTGTACCATTGTGCTCCGCATTGTCCATTCAGTCGAATTGCCCATACACTGCACCCATTGACCCTCAGGCTTCCAGAACATCTTTCGCTTGTTCTTTGTCTAATGATAACATTTCAAAGGCACGTGAGTCCCCGCCTTGGTACAATATCTAGAAAACGTCCACTTAAATGTCTCAATTGCACAAACAAATCTAATGCATTGAATTCTATTTATATATTTTCCATGGAATATAGTAATCATAACCATTTAAATATGTATTTACGTATATATGTCGCAGATAGATTAACTACAAGTATGTAACTGATTATTATCTAAGCGTGTATAGTAATTGGGGATATACGCAACCATTAGGAAATCGCAGAAAGATAGTATACTTATGTATAACTTTTATACTATAGTTTTCCAACCAACATTTTTCTTACAAAGCATAATGTCGACATTGTTTATTTAAGAACAAAAGGAAATATCACAAATACTGCGCAAACAATTTATTTTGCAAACCGTTCGTCACTTTAGTGTCAGTATTAAATGTTATATTGCAATAAAGTAACAATCTCTTAACATACGGTTTAGCTACGTTCCTTTTAGTTGTCAGAGAAGTTCGGCGTTCTGGCTTGTAAATAAATTTTCAACGACGAAATTCTGCAAACCAATTGTAGACTGTCTTTCTGATGGTGCCTAATTACCAAAAATTGAATACAGCCTAACAATGCATTTTTGTTGAGTTAGGCCTAGACTAAAATTGTAAAAGTCATCCACGTCTTCGCATGAAATTTCGATTATATTACAAAATTGCTTTTTGGTACTGTAAACAAAGTACTCAGTCAATTTCTAAGCTCCCACTGTTCTCACAATAAGAAGTATCTAACTTTGCGAAAATATCGTCACTAACAATAAGTGGTGTTTCGTAAAAGCATAAAAGCGCCCCTCGTAGTTGCCACGGAAGATAACGTTTCGGATCTGTATCAAATTTCACAGGTCTTGACAATTAAATTCAGTGCCAACTAACAACAGTTAGAAATATTGTTTTTCAATACAATATCGCCATTTATGTCATCCCCGTTTGTAATGATTTCAGAACCTTTATTTCTTGTTGTAAAGCAGCAATAGCGCTTATTGGGTTTTATGTCACTGAAATCAGTACTAATTTGTGAATAAAAATTACAGGCTCAATTACATTCCTGTGGTATCATAGATAAAACATTTCGGGTCTCAATGTCAAAATGCGAACGTTATCAACATTAAACGTTTTATGATGTTTGCCTTTCCTAGACACTGCAACAAAGGGAAGTCAGAGAATTGTGATTGAAAAGTTTTACTCTTATTACTAAAGGCCGGATAATATGCAGTTTCTATAAATTTGCATATTTGCATAATATATGGATTTTGTATATTATTTGCATATTTTGTACTAATTCAGCATATTTGAAGTATCCGAGTTTTATTTATTTATTGGATGTAATTTATATAGGCATTACTAAAAATATGTCGTAGTTGTAACAAACAAAGAGTTGAACAGCCCTCTTTAAATTAAAAATAGCATTCTATGAAGCCTCTTCTCGATACTTTTTCGATAAGCGCTTCCAAAAATGTATTAATGCTGTTCCCATACATCTATATCGGGACAGAATTCAAGGAAAAGCTAATTCCCTGAAACTTCTAAATAAATACAAAAATAAATATTACCAGAAAATTAGGAGCACAGGTGTTTCTTTGTTATTCGGAGAAATTTATTCCCATATTCGAAAGCAATAAGATTGCTTCCGAATATCTTAAACGTCATTTTACGTTGGTTTTTCGAAGTGTAAACTTGTGGGTTGTTATTAATTATAATAGCAAAAATGCCGAAAATAGCGACTGTGCCTGGATGGATTGCACCTTATTCAGAATTGCGTATGGATGGAGAAAAAGTATTTTGCGTAGCATGCAGCAAGATTGTAAGTAAAATTTAAGTTTATTTCCTCTTATTAATCAATAGTTTTTAAACGATGTTTAACAAAATCACCAATACAACGCTTCGGCAAATAATTTTATTCTAAAATTTTATTTAAAAATGAGTAAAATGAGATGTATATTTCATGCGTATTCTTCGCATATCATCAGCACAATACGGAATATCTGATATTCCGTATTCTGCTGATGATTTTTAAATCAAAATCATTTTAAAATAAAATTATTTGTGGAAGCGTTATGTTGGTTATTTTATTAAATGCCGTTTATTCCGATTGCTTCGCAAACTCTTTACACATTAGTTTTTTGTTACTCCTTTATCTTTTACTACTTTTTACTTTTTATTTTATAAGAAAACAACTGATGATGTGATACTTTTTATGCAGGTTACAAGTGAGAGAAAGTTTCAAGTCGACCAGCATATTAAAACTCCATCTCATGCTGCAAAACTATCAAAGATGAAATTGGCGAAGAGGGGTCAGCAAACATTACCGCAATGTTTGCCATCAACCTCCAAAAAATCGGAACAAGAACAATTTAATGAAGACAATTATTATGGATCCTGATAGCGATACACAATCTGTGCTAGACGCCCAAAAGGTGTATTCGAGTAAAGAAATATCTCAACAGTTGGCGTTTATTAAAGCCAACTACAGTTTTATTTCCACTTCTATATTGCAATTGGAAAAACAATTTATGTCGCTAATTGAGAGCATTGAAATAATAAACAAATTTGAAAAGTTATGTTTTGATGTTAAAGGAAGGGTGGGAAATCCGTGTATGAGAAATTTTTAAGTGTAATAGAAAAAATGAGGGTTTTAAAAAGCTAAAGGATATTGCTAAAATCTTGTGTGGTGAGTCAGTAGTCCTATAGCTCCTAAGCGTGGACGTAGAACGAACCTTTTCAATATATAAATACATGTTATCAGACAAGCGCCATAATTTTTCTATTGAAAACTTTGAGAAATATGTAATTGTAAATTGTTTTCATAGTTCATTATATTTTAAAAAGGGGCCTCTACTTATTACTCGTTCAGGGATTCAACAACGCATGCATCCCAAGTGTCGTTATAGCACTGCTTTTGGCCGAGATTTAAACAAGAGCGAAAAAGAAAAAGCAATGTTCGTAAAAAAGTGTACTTATGTATATGCTGATCATTCTGGGAATTATAAAGAAAGAAGAATCAATAATTATTGGAGTCTATTGCAATCACCCGGGTAGCATTCGTTTTACAAATAACACTGGCCGACAAAAGAATTGTTTTGTGTAACATAAAACTGAATACCATATTGTAGTAAAATGAACCTAACTCATAACGAAAATGGCCAACAAAAAGTTGTAACACGTACAGTTTTTTTGTTATATTAGACAAGCCACATATAGAACTGTACCATGCAATATTTACTGAAGAATGATTTAACAAGTACTTTAACCCTGTATATCTACTATATTTATATTATATTGACATCTAAGAAAGAAGCAAAGATCAAAGATGTTTATTTGGAACACATTAATTCTATTTTGTCCTTTTATGTGAGGTCACATCTTCTCTCTTCAAAACCCAACAGTAATCACCCATCATAGCTGGATTCCATCGTCCTTGGTACCGAATTTCCATTATAATATCTGGACATAATCTTTCGCCCTGTTCGCCGCGGAAAACGCCCAAATTCTTAGGAAAAATGATAAATAGAAATGGAGAATGTGAATTTTTAATGACATTCACCAACCAAGCGATTTACTGGAGTCTAAAAGTTCATGAACTAGTTTTTCATAGTTAGCATCCATGTTGTTGCCTAAAAATACCTTCACTACACTTACAAATGAATCCCAAGCTCTGAGTTCTCGCGCGGTGAGCTTTTCTATAAAATTAACATCGCCCAGCAATCTTCTAATTTGTGGTCCAATAAATATGCCTTTTTTAATTCGTTGTCACTTAACTTTAAATCTCTAGCCCTCTTTATTCATAGCCTTTCCAAAGTTTTTCACCAGTCTAAGTTTAATGTGAAGAGGAAGTAAAGGAACATTTTTTGGTCTACAAGGGAACACACTTAACATTTTGATTTCGCGGTTTAAATTCACCCCTTCCGCACAAATTTTAGGTACAAAATGTTTATTCACTGTAGGACTATCCCACAAACAAAGAAAACAGCAATATTTTATAAATCCTTCCTGAAGTCCCAATAAAATTTTTGTTTCTTTGGCTAGTAAGTTTCGCTCCTTAAGACGGAAAGCAAGAAGTACTGTTGCATTGACACGCCCAAATCACGTACTAAATTATTTAATTCACAAGGAGAAGGTAAAGTAATCGAATTTTTGTAATTTTTGATATTTATGGTACGAGTAGTTTGGACCTTGAATAAGAACATTTCGAAGTAATTCGACGCAACGTTCATAAATTACCAATATAATCGATTTTGAAACTTACCCTGCCAGTTAAATCCTCTAGATATGATATATTTTTCAATTGGAAGCTTGGCCAAGTCGGTAGCGTTCTAGTCTGGTATTCACGAGATTGTTGGTGCGAGTCTCATCCCTTCACCATAGGTTTTCTTCATCCTTGTTCTCATTTAAAAAATTATGAACAAACCAAATATTATAATAACTATATGCAGGAACATTCTTCAAGTACTTCATTAAAATGCACAATCGGTTGATAAGTAATATTCATTTTGAATTAACAATAAGGTTTCTTCAAGAAGAAAAAACGAACGGGGTCAGGTAGGAAATGAAATGTTCTACTATTTTATATCTAGTATGTAATATTTTATGAAGTGTGGCACGAGCCAGAATGGTAGTTATCATAGAAACATGAGAAGCAATTTTTTTATTATTACCTTCTTATCCTAAATGAATATTGTTTATCAACCGATTGTGTATTTTAATGAAGTACTTGAGGAATGTTCCTGCATATAGTTATTATAATATTTGGTTTGTTCATAATTTTTTAGATGAGAAGAAGAATGAACAGAACCTATAGTGCGTTTCGAAAGGAAAAAGTGTTGCGCGACTAGACTCGAACCAACGATCTCGTGAGTACCGGAATAGAACGCTTCCGACTAGGTCAAGCTTCTAATTGAAAAATGTATCATATCTAATGAACTTAGCTGGCATGATAAACTTCAAAATCGATTATATCGGTAATTTATGTACGTTGCGTCGAACTACTCCGAAATATTCTTATTCAAGGTCCAAACTACACTTACCATAAATATCAAAAAGTACAAAAATCCGATTTCCTTACGTTATCCTTGTCAGTTTCAACATGTATCAACTGTAGCTCGTCGGAACTGGGACCTGGAGTAAAATAGGGGTTGGTAAGCTGTTCTTCGGAGCTGCCTGATGATGCGCTACTACCTTCATTATCTCTCAAAGTTATATCTTGCCAATTTAAAGGCGCAGTCTATACTGGAAAGTTTGTATTTTAAGGAACAGCTCTTATGGCAGAAGGCAAGGGAACAGCAAAAACATATTTTTCTTCCCGTTCATCCAATGCGCAAATGACACGCTACAGCTGACACAGCACACATGGGGAGCCCACTGCTTGTTTTTATCTCCAATTGAAACGCCAAAGTACATGAAACATGCTTTTTTCACATTTTCAGAAAATGGCCTGACTTGTGATTTCGCCAAAACTTCTCTACAAATATAACAAAACTTCAGGAGAAATTTTACAACCGCGGCGCAGAGGACTGTTTCAACTCCTACATCTTCACTTATGAGATGGTTTTCAAATTTTAGCACCTGGTTTATGATATGCTATACCTTAATATCTTAAAGATCGTAGAAATTTTATTCCGGAATAATTTCTTCCGATGTTGCCAAATTGTCAAAAGGTTCCTTCAAGTTGTACATTTAGTTATGTTCCTGTAAGGTCATTCCGTTAATTAATACACATAACTTTTTAGTAATTATTACCTAATAGGGGGTTCGTAATACCAATCAATACTGGACAGAATCGTGTAACGCACCTTAATGAATTAAAATCAATCAATACAGGTACTATACTGGATATTATTTGAAATTTGATTTCCTATTTAAGAGCAGTATACAACTGTAGCGAAAAAGAAGATAATAAAACAGAATATCGAAGAACGAAGAAATGGAAGCATGCAGTTTCCGTAGTTTCTGCCCAACCAGGAGAAACGTAAGAAGAAGATAAGAAGTCGGGGCAGCGACGCTGGCACTTTCTGGCGGCCGCCTCACGAACCGATATGATTATGATCAGCCGGTCCGACATATATCATTGCGGCTATTATTATTGCTATTTGTTACTAATGATTGTGTATGTTGGAATCGGTCGTGCATCGTTTCTCATTAATATAGTTCGATTTGATCTCGAGCGAGCCACAGCCATGAGAAACGTCTTCTCTCGGCATCGCCCAATTCGTTACTCAAACGAGTTTTAAACGACGAAAAATTATGTTCAACTGATGGACGAAATATTTCAAGTATTAAGTTATAAAGTAAATAGAGCAACTATAACGTATAACAATAATACTATAGTTTCATGCTTCCCGCGACAATGCACATTGATTCTGATTGTTCCTACAAATACGTATACACTTGACGGTTTCTTAGTATTCATTGTATTCGCTCTAATTGTAAATGTGTAGCGCATACCATTTAGCAATTTACATCAAATTTAACGTAATATCAATAGTTCCCAATCATATGAACGGAGGTTGAGGGTATAACAAACAATACATTCAGAGAGCATATTCCAGCTTTTCTTTTAGCTTTTCATCGACACCGTTCTCATAGCATTTGACATTATTGCCCCTTTCTGTTATTTGTTATATTTGTTGTATTGCTTTTTCTTTTGGGTAATGCAATTCTAAATTGCCAAACAATAGCTGAAATCATTTAATTATAATAGATACTATGATAACTAAAAGATAGAAGTTGTCAAGAAGAAGAACTGATGCGTTAATTTTCTCCAGGAGTTCGTGTATTAGTAGAATACCGAATTCTATGATTTCCTTATTGCCGGTATTGAAAATAAAAGTTTCTAACGTTTCTGCCATTCCAGATCAATGGTGTTTATCCTGATTGAAAAATTAACTTAGACGACATGACGTTAAAACTCTGATTGAAGGAAACACAATATTTTTATATAAACTTGTTTACTAGAAGTAGGTTTTAGTTTTATCTTGTGATCTTCGAAGACCAAGATTCTGATGAGCACGCCGATATATTACATGGTTTAAAATACCAAGCAACGTTGTGAAGATATTTTCCTTGAACAGTAATTGTATAAACATATAAAAAATAGGTATGTCATATATTTTTATTTCTATCACTATTATTCTGTTTATAGAGAACTTTTATGAGAAACAATAATAAATTGCACTGAATCTAAACCATTTGTACTATTTGGCATTATCATTTACTCTGCAGAAAAACAACCAAAATCTCTTCCGTAACTATTAGTTAACATCTATATGCGCAATTCACTTTGCTACGTCTGCCTTGATCGATAAATTCTACTACAATTGACTTGTATTTATTGTTAGATATTCATTTTGGTGATAAACTAAAAAACAATAGTTTTGTCAGTTTGTACCGATACATTCATGATGTCTCGCTTTTGATCTCGTTAAATTTGTTGATTGCTTCTTGAACTTGCTGAATGACAAGTTTATATATTTCTCTGTAGTAAACGCCAGCTTCTCTCATGAACCCAGTAAGTTTTAAGTAAGTACTTATAAGTACTTATTCAAAAATTGTAATTAAGTAAACAGTTCGCAAGATTCATCTAATAGCTTTCATATCACATACATTCCCGTTTCGGAAAATTTTCAAATACGTGCTATTACCGCCAAAATTTTGCAATTGTACCCTAGTTACTGCCGATATTATTACTGAAATTTTCAGCTCGAAAAACTTACATTATAGTAATAATAGGCTCTCTCTTCCTTTCATACATTTGCTTTTGATTTGTACGTTCGAAAATATTATACTGCATATGCATCATATGTGTACCTTAGAAAACCTATGAGGTTATATATTTACAAAGAAAACTCGCTATGAAACATGCTTAAGGTGTGTAATAATTTAAACGAAAAAATCCACCTAAAGTTAATATCAATACTACCAAGGGTAAAGAGGGTAAGCGATTTGATAAAATGTTTACTATGTCAGCTCTTCCTCTTCTCCAGCGATATGTGTATGATTGATATCACATAAGGATCAACAACTACTAATATTGTCGTTTGTTTAAAGTTTATCACTGACATGTAAAATTTGTAATTCCACAAAATCATCAGAAAAAACAGTTAAAGTCGTCCTTAAGAATGAAGCAAATAGGTCTCGTCACCTTAGGAGCCGTCAGTGGATATGTGCTGGGCAAATTGGATTTACCCGCCTACGACATTTTCCAGGTTAGTGATGATTAAAGGCCGGATAATATGCAGTTTTCATAAATTTGCATATTTGCATAATGTATGTATTTTGTATATTATTTGCATATTTTGTAGTAATTCAGCATATTTGAAGTATCCGAGTTTTATTTATTTATTGGATGTAATTTATTATAGGATAGCCATTACTAAAAATATGTCGTGGTTGTAACAAACAAAGAGTTAAACAGCTCTCTTTAAATTAAAAATAGCATTCTATGAAGCCTCTTCTCGATACTTTTCCGATAAGCGCTTCCAAAAATGTATTAATGCTATTCCCATACATCTAGACCGGGACAGAATTCAAGGAAAAGCTAATTCCCTGAAACTTCTGAATAAATACAAAAATAAATTTTACCAGAAAATTAGGAGCACAGGTGTTTCTTTGTTATTCGGAGAAATTTATTCCCATATTCGAAAGCAATCTTATTTATTTTAAACGTCATTTTACGTTGGTTTTTTCGAAGTGTAAACTTGTGGGTTGTTATTAATTATAATAGCAAAAATGCCGAAAATAGCGACTGTGCCTGGATGGATTGCACCTTATTCAGAATTGCGTATGGATGGAGAAAAAGTATTTTGCGTAGCATGCAGCAAGATTGTAAGTAAAATTTAAGTTTATTTCCTCTTATTAATCTATAGTTTTTAAACGATGTTTAACAAAATCACCAATACAACGCTTCGACAAATAATTTTATTTTAAAATTTTATTTTAAAATGTGTAAAATGAGATGTATATTTCATGCGTATTTTTCGCATATCATCAGCACAATACGGAATATCTGATATTCCGTATTCTGCTGATGATTTTTGAATAAAAATCATTTTAAAATAAAATTATTTGTCGAAGCGTTGTGTTGGTTACTTTATTAAATTTCGTTTATTCCGATTGCTTCGCAAACTCTTTACACATTAGTTTCTTATTACTCCTTTATCTTTTACTAACACTTATTTTATAAGAAAACAACTGATGATGTGATATTTTTTATGCAGGTTACAAGTGAGAGAAAATTTCAAGTCGACCGGCATATTAAAACTCCATCTCATGCTGCAAAACTATCAAAGATGAAATTGGCGAAGAAGGGTCAGCAAACATTGCCGCAGTGTTTGCCATCAACCTCCAAAAAATCGGAACAAGAACAGTTTAATGAAGATTTGTGCCTAATGTTTGTGTCGGCAGATATTCATAAAATAAACAATTTAAATGTCAAGTTATTTTCGCAAAAGTAGACCAGCAAATATAATATTCCCGACGAGAGCACCTTAAGAAAAATATATTCACCGTATCTATGCAGAAACACTGAGTAGCATTAAGAAGGCTGTGCAACATTTACCTTTACATATGCGCAGATGAAACTACTGATAGTGTGGACCGATACATAGTTCATTTAATGATAGGTATCCTTAACGTATCGGTTCCAGCAAAATCTTATTTAATTTCATCCAAACAGTTGGAAAAAGCAAATAATTTGACAACAACAAGGTTTATACAGGAAGAACTGGCAACCTATTTCTTACCGAAATCGATTCCTACAGAAAAAATTCTATTGTTTTTAACGGATGCCGCACCATACATGGTGTAGGCAGCTTGCAACTTGAAAATCTTTTACCCAAATTTAATTCACACAACTTGCTTGGTGCACGGACTAAATCGTGATGCAGAAGAAGTAAGAAACCATTTTCCCTTGGTAAATACTTTAATTAGTAGTGTTAAGAAAGTGTTTTTAAAGGCTCCATTAAGAATTCAGTTTTACAAACAACATCTACCCGGTATTCCGCTTCCTCCTCAACCAGTAATCACACGATGGGGAACGTGGTTGGAAACTGCTATTTTTCATGCAAATCATTATGAAGAAATAAAGACAATTATTATGGATGTTGATAGCGATACACAATCTGTGCTAGTTGCCCAAAAGGTGTATTCGAGTAAAGAAATACCTCAACAGTTGGCGTTTATTAAAGCCAACTACAGTTTTATTTTCACTTCTATATTGCAATTGGAAAAACAATTTATGTCGGTAATTGAGAGCGTTGAAATAATAAACAAATTTGAAAAGTCATGTTTTGATGTTAAAGGAAGGGTGGAAAAATCCGTGTATGAAATTTTTGTGTAATAGAAAAAATGAGGGTTTTAAAAAGCTAAAGGATATTACTAAAGTCTTGTGTGGTGAGTCAGTAGAAAATATGGAGTTGACAATAGAGGATATTTCTAATTTGAAATATGCTCCTATAACAAGCGTGGACGTAGAACGAATCTTTTCAATATATAAATACATGTTATAAGACAAGCGCCACAATTTTTCTATTGAAAACTTTGAGAAATATGTAATTTTAAATTGTTTTCATAGTTAATTATGTTGTAAAATGTTATAAATAAACTTGTAGTAAACATAATAGAAAATTTTTTTCTATAGTATTATATTTTCTAGCATTACTTCTATTTTTTTATCTGCATATTTTTCATAAGGAAGTGCATATTTACGGCAAAACATCTGCATATTTATGCGCATACTTCCACTTTTTTGCATATAATCCGGTGTCTAGTGATGATGCTTCCAGCGACTTCGAAAATGAGTTACTTTTGAGACGATGAAAAAAGGTCACGCATCACCATCCCATATACATTTCTAAAACTATAAAAGATATGTAATGGTTCAGAAACACTAATAAATTCTGCAACATTTTTTCTATTTTTGAATATCAACATTACTTTTTGACATGTACTATGTGACAAGAAAGAACGAATCACCCAGTAAAAGTGCATAGTTTTAAACTAAGTTTTGTACAAATGTTGAGAATAAGAGATTAAGTTTTCATTGTAAAATTCCTACCATTTATACAGAAAATTTTATACTAAGTTGCCGTTTCACGTAAACGAATACGCTCTGCTGTTCGCCTCTACTCCAAACAACTTGTACGCATCATCTAGCTGTTGTAAGTGTATTACAGGATTAATAAGCATACCAACCATTCGATCATATTCCAAACATGTTCTCTGAGCAATGGATCCGGCGATCGCGTAGACCAATTTAGAATATTGATGTTAGCCTCTTGCAAAAATCGTAATGTAGCTGCAGCAACATGAGGGCGGCCATTGTTCTGCCGGGATATGGTTTCATTTAACGGTTGGCTATATGATGAAACAGTAGGTTCCATATATTTGTAAATGTACATTTGAACATTTAAATGACCTCGATAGAATACTTAAGGCGCCCTTCTTCCTATGCTAAGTCCACCCTAAACCGTCAATCCTTTAATAAGTGTAGTCTCACGTTCTAAGGAAGAAACTGCCTTTCTCTCTTCTATGTTAAATTCGTCTATTACCATCATAGACTTACCAACAAAAGCCAGATTCGTCTGAAGGGGCGATATTGCTTCACTTCTCATGGCAATCTCTCCATATATTATACTGTTGTAATCTCTGAGCACCATGCCGATTAGTTGAGAGGGAGTATTAGTCTTGGACGGTGGGACCTCAAATCAAACGAAGATGGCGATACATAAAACACGTTGCTATACTGTGGCCTATATTTACCAAAACCTCATTTTCTAAAGACTTTAACGTACTATGCCAATTCCTAAGCGTATGTCATTTTACTCTCCTGTCTCTCCGCTCGGTAGTTTTCCTAGGGCATGCAGAACCTCTTCTACGATATTCCGATCCGACTCATGTAGTTCAACAACGCGGCCCTGTTCAAATCGCTTAACCAGCAATAATTTGGATATGTCAGATGTCTTGGCACTTTGATACACAAACTCACAATTAATCACAACTATGAACTGTTACAGTCTAATAGCCGAAGTAAACTGATCCAAAATAAAGAAAAGAAAAACAAATATTTTCGTTGGAGTTAGGCAGAAAATGACACAAAGATTTATTGTTTTCTTCTTATTTCTTTTAGTATTTCTTATTCCCAACACCATGAATATCTGTACAAAATTTGGTTTTAGAATACAAACTTTTACTGGGTGATTCGTTTTTGTCTGTCATGTAGTATATGTACGTACATATGTACATATTTCAATGTGACAGCCTCATTTCAGGTGAAATGCTAAAACTAGAAGGACGCTACAGTGTATACGGTAATTCCTATGTTTAGCCTTATAAATTGATTTCTAGAAACGCACTGTTTTGGTTAGCATTGTAACATATTCCTTTAATACAGATGAATTTTCTTGATCAACTCATTGTTTTAATCCCATTAGAAAATGTGTAAACTATATTAAGTTAGAGTGTATTTGAGATTGCATTGACCTAAAAGTGAGCGACAAACTTCTAAAGCAGGGAATCCAAACCTTTTCTTCTTTCTCTTCTCAAGGGGTACCTTAATCTGATTTTTCCTTCGTGAATGTCATTTCTCTTTCAAGTTTCATTTTGTAAATCAAAATTGTAGAATTTTGTTTTTGTGTGTGGTTTGTGTTAACGGTTAATCAACTTGTTTGGCCATTACTAATCCTACTTTTGCTTACCTCCAGTCAGTTCACCTTGTCCCCGCGGTTCACATACCACCACCAGTTGAGAAATTCTGTTCTAAAGATAACGCAGAGCAAATAGACGCGAAAGAAAATTTACATGTGCCCTGGAATTAATAACTGTATGATGAAGAGTCTACCTAGATATACCTAGTGTCCATAAATAGGGATTGATTAAACTTTGAATGCTTCATTCTATTCTTAACCGTAGTTATAATAAATTTTATTCAGTTTCTATACTTCAATTTACACATTTGCAGGATGAAACACTTTCTGAAATACTTTTAAACTAGAAAAAATCTAGTAGTACGCCATGCGGGAAAGAATATTTTTGTACACAAAAGTATTACTTCTATCTAAACTATGTATTGGTTTTCAACTAACTAATTGCATTGAATTAAAGAAATGGAACACTAGTTTGACGGCAAAAGGACTTTGGGTCGAAATAAGCAATATTTTTCTATTAAAAAGTTTCACGCTTTCTCACAGTTTTTCAAAATAAATAGAGGGAAAGGTGGATTTATTGAGGGGTCCGACATCAGAACACATATTCTTAGATGCCTAATCGTCGGTAGGTGAAATGAAGGGTACTGCTCTTTTATATTTATGCAAATATCTCGAAATGACTGACAAAACTTATCGTACGTGAGATAATGGGGTGCACATGTTCAAAACCATATTCATCAATGATCTGGTTTTAAATGTATATGTCCTATTTTGTATTTCGCTTGTAGATCCATTTTATCTTTTCTGGATGGGCGCGTTTCCAAATCACCCTTATTAACACTTTCTTCCCATAGGCCCCACAGGTCCCACAGCCGCTAAAGTTATTTTACCTTTCTATAATAAAATAATGTTTAACACTTTCAAACGTTGGTCCTGCTTCTTCGTCATTTCTCCAAAATTCTACAACTATACTTTGTAGTCAAAGTTTTTATGTACTTTGATAGCCAGTCCGAGAACGTTTTCGGTGAACCTATGACCTACCGCCTATTTTAAAAGTTAGGTACCCTGAAGAACGAAGTTTCCTGGAGGAGAGCTATCGAACCATCTACGTCACCCGACTTTTTCTGCTGAGGTTATTTAAAATCTAAAGTTTATTTGAAGGGACCAAATTATTTAAAAGAATTATTACGAACTCGTCAGTTAGTTTCTATTTAATAATACTTAATCCTTAGTTACATATGTTTATATCTTGTCGCATATGTTGAAAAGATTTAATTAAGAAATTACAATAAATATGTCATATGGGGATTTACTGAAAACGGCTTCTGACCAGCTATCCAAATACATAAACATACTCAGGGTGTACTATTTATAATAAAAAAATTAATGTAATTTGTGCATGCATTAGTTCCTGTTCTGTATTCGTATTAATCAAAATTCGTTATAGAAGGAAAATATACTACGGATAAAGGGCAACTTTCTCTCAATAAACGAAGTATAGTTTTAGATAAGAAACTTTTCACACTATTAAGACCGCATTGTGTAGAAGGACATATTTCTGTGAATAAGACATTTATCTCTCCATACTCACCTCAAATCTTTGGCTACAATGTAACCCTGTTACAACATATTTTTTGTGTTACAAGGGTTATTGGCCTCATCTGTTTTGATTCGCAGTGCTTTGCCAGTTATAATTTTACTTACTGATGGGTGCGATTTAGTTTAGTTTAGTTTAGTTAGAGTTTCGTCCTGTGTTCTCTATTAAATCGTTAGCCTAAGCGTAATCAAATAAACCACCATTTAATTTCGCCAGCAACAAATATATACATAATACCAACAAGCTCATTGATCACTAAGTCCAACAATTTAAATTGAATTTTACTTCGTCTTTTGTTCATTACAAAAAATTATTATCAAGTTAGCCAAGTTATATTTACATGACTTGGCAGTTTAATACATTCGTCGCTAAACACATTTATCAAAGCACAGATACCATACCACACATCTTTTATGATTTATGTCAGTATCCAATCATGACAACGTTGTGCAATAGCCGGACTACCCTGCTACCCCAACGGTAAATTCTAGACAGGAATTTGTTCCTTCATAATTTTTCTTATCTACTGAGTCACAACGAGAAGTCCAAGTCGCAGACAGTGCGTGTTGTACTTTATTAGTTTCGACTTGCAGTGTTTCTTTTTTCTTCGTTAAACGTAGTGAAGAAATATAAGAAAATTACTGAAAGATTTATCACCAATGAATAGTATGTGATTTACATAAAATGTTGGCAGTTACGTATGTAATGTTCCATATAAATGTAATTATTTGTTGACCTATTATATTGTAATATAAATAATTTAATAGATTGACGGTTGAAGGAGGAGGTACTTATTTTAGATACATATTGGGGGAAAATTCTGTTGCAGAAGATAATGCCTCGAATAGGAACGATGAAGATTATATTCCTATAGGTCAAATTTTTATAAGCTCTTAGTTTTCCACAGGTTTAAAATGTAATTTTATGTGCATCTCAGTAAATGATCATGAAAGTGAAACCGAGTTAGACGAGGATATTGATGAACTAACTGAAAGCAATGAAGTAATGAAACGTTCAGAACACCATACGCAATATAAAACTCTTGCTCAAAATATTCTTTGTCATCGCTTCATATTTGAGATGTTGTCTTTCATTCTCTTTTTGATTAATTAATTGATGCGGGAACGGCTTGTTGAAACTCCATAACAAACAACTTAACTCAAAAAACTTTATAGGTTTCAAAATATTTATTATAGCACCACTACAATATTCTTTCACCATCTGATAAAGCCACAGTGCGGTGAAACAATATTATAGTGGTACTGTAATAAATACAGTAGAAGCCGCTTATTGTGATCAATTTGGAACAAACCCTTTTTGATAACATTAACCGAATGATAACAGTAAGCGGAAGGTAAATATAAATGTATTTTTCTATGCTGATGTAGTCAATAATAAATATGTATGTATGTAATCAAATTATTTAACGACTTACAAATAAAATTCAAGGGAAAAATTAACGATTAATCAACAATTTTTAATATTTTACCAAATTTGTTTATTTTTTATCATCGATACAATACGTAGGTACATTTATTTACACTTTACGATTTCATTCGAAAAACTGGTCGATCGTCGTTTGACGTTTATTTTTATTAATAAGATTTTGTATGTATATTTCAAAATCATAATATCTATCAAAATTACTTTCTCGGCATTGTACACCACGTCGGAGAATATTTAACGCTTCTTGCATCTGGCCATTAGTTGGCGGCTCTTCAGACATTTCCTCTTCTTCTTCTTCTCCTACTTCGGATAATTCAGGATTACTTCCTTCGGACGATTGATCCACAACTTCCCGACAAATGTCTGATATAGTCATTGTGGCAGCTGTTTGAACATCATTGTTGATATCCACCCAATCGGAAAATTCGCTTTTGGACAGACCTTGAACTACAAAAAAATTAAAAAAATATTAGTTAGATGTACAAAACAAGTTCTTTTTTCATACCTTCTAAAATGTCAGCGCACGTTTCATGGAGATCAGGTTCTTCATCACCAGTTTTGGAAAAACCTCCTTTTCGAAAACAGTTTCGGATCGTTTCTGGTTGAACTTGCCTCCATGACTTCACCAGCAAATGCAGCGCATCTAGAAGACTGATTTTTCTTGCTATCGCATCTGCAGTAGGTGCATCTCGATTCTCATCAAGTTGTTGTATAATTTGGGCTCGAATTTGCCCTCGATAGTATTCTTTGAATGTTCGAATGATTCCTTGATCACATGGTTGTATCAATGCCGTAGTGTTCGCAGGTAAGAAAATAAGTTGGATGTTCGTCAAAACTGCATTCACTTTGTGCGCAGTACAATTGTCTACTAATAAGACGATTTGGCGTTTCAATTTTTTGTCCCGCCTGAGTAACCACTCGCTGAACAAGACACTTGTCATCCAAGCATTCGCATTAGCAAAATACTCCACGGGCAAAGTTTTAACACCTTTAAAACACCGAGGATTCTTACTTTTTCCTATCACTAGAAGTTCTTCCTTTTCACCTTCCATATTAACAGAACATAACACTGTTACTCGTTCTTTCGAAGATAAGCAACCTCTTGCTTTATCGTTTTTGAACAAATAAGTATGATTAGGCATCGCGCGAAAGTAGAGTCCTGTTTCATCTGGATTGTAGATGTCCCGAGGCGGATATTTTGCAATAATCTCTGGCCATTCCGAACGCATCCAGTCAGCGGCTGCTAACGAATCAGCACTTCTTTCTTCACCGTGCAGAGGTCTATAAACGATGTTTTCTCGCTTTTTCCACCGATTGAACCATCCGTCTGTTGCAATGAAATTTTCTTTCCCCATAGTTTTGGCTATATGTTCTGCTTTTTGACGCATGATAGGACCATTCATAGAGGCATTTTTTTCGCGAACATTTGTAAACCAAATTTTTAAAGCTGATTCAACTTGATTATCCTTTCCAGATCTTTCCCTTTTTCGTTTTATGTTTTCATTCGAACGCGCACACGTTTCTATTTCTGTACGATTTTTTAAAATTTTACACAACAGCGGTTGCGAAATTTTTAATTGTACCGCAGCATTCCTTTGACTCATTTTCGGAAGTTTATCGAAGTTATCGAGAATTTGTCGTTTTTCTTCGTCCGATAGATCGCGACGTTTTTTATTCACTTCTGCCATGACCACGGTGGTTTATGCGAAATTTCAATAATTTACCCGTACACAAGACTGTAGAACGTGAGATTCGTAGAAGAGTATAGGAGAAACTGAATATCATTTAAACGAACGGACCTTTTATACATAAAGTACATCAAAAAAAAGATGACCTCTTCATAATATAGAAATAACAATTCGTTAGATTGTAATATGCGATATGAGAGTTTTAATTGAAATCGGCGAGAAAAAGCGGCTCGTTCAAAGGAGTTGCGCTGCAGACACCGTCGCCTGAAGAAACTTTCCGACAAAGGATACTATTCATAACTAATAACATTAAGCGGCTTTTGATTACAATATGCGGCTTTCTTTCAATGAGTTTTAAATAGAGTGATTTGGGACCAACGGTTTTCGATAACAATAACCGTTTGATAACATTAACCGTGATTATAATAAGCGGCTTCTACTGTATTTTGAAACCTACAAAGTCTTTTGATTTAAGTTATTTTCTTTTTGAATTTGCGCTAGATAGCCTCAACCTATTTCCCGTCTTCGAAAGATTTGAGTTCACTGAGGACCCTTGTAAGTTGGGCGACCGGTTCCGTCAGTATCTCGCGAGTTTCACCAGACTCGTCATTTCGGCGGCTTTTGGTGAGACCACGGTTATGATGTTCTTTTTTGGCATTTTCGCTTCACCATTTGGTCGGAGAATATTCTCTCACGCATTAGACTCAAGCGAACACCCTGAGCCGGCTTCTGTGCCGATTCTTTCGGCAAGGTGCTGCGTGATAGAACGTTGGTCGTCTTTTGGCGTGGGTCTCCGTAATCGACGCATTTCTTTGCGGCTCTACATCTAAACTAAGCGTCTACAAAACACTGGCATCGGAAACACTGCCCCGGTCTGGTTCTTGCCCAAGGTCTCTACCGTCGCGCGATCTCTATGACGACGTAAATATTCTTCTGCTATTGGTCCAATTTAATGATAACCAGTAGCATCGTAATGCCTTTTCTTGTCTTGGTTGTCAGGATTCCTCGCTCTGGGAACCTTTGGCTTTCAGGTGTCTGGCGAAATCTTCCTCGGGGATACCCATCGGCACTTCTCTAATTACCATGTTCAGCTTCTTCTCCGGCAGAAGGCCATATGTGCGGTATGCGATTTAGAGTTTGTTCAGGAGTTTGATATTCCCTCTGAACGACTCCATAGTTTGGCCGCGATCTTTACCGTGTTTTTACCTTTTTAAATGCGGAGACTCTCACTGTAATCGTCGCCGTGAAGGCTTAGCTTGCGCCATCTCTTACTTCTATCCACGGGGACTTTCTCTCCTGCTGCTTGACGGTCGTTTCTTCTGACATGAAATTGGTGGTTTAGCAAATTGTGTCTATTGCAACATCGACGGTCGCTGTTGTAACGATGGCCATTTCATCAATTTTTGCCTTTTTCCTTTTATTAATCGATGGTGCGACTTCTTCTTGAGCTAACCGAAGTCGCCACGTGCTCTCTTGTCGTCGGTGTTTTCGTCGGTCGCTTCTCTTTTTGGTTTGCTTTGGCATTCCGGCTGTTATCTCTTTTTTAGTATAAGCCTTAGAAGTTTTCCATTGAATTGCTAGGCGGTTGACGCCAATAGTTTTGACGCTGACGGTGTTGACTGAGTCGGTGTTACTGGTCGGCCTGTTATTCTCTAAATGACCTGGCGCAGGGGATCCGGATTCTCACTGTTTACAGTATCGTATATATAAATATCGGAAGACATTGTGAGTACATGCTATCGCTATGGAGTGTAGCAATTGGGGGCAGCGAAAATCAACCTCCTATGTACTGCATTGAGCTACAATTGGCATCAATCGATTTTGGGATATATTAAGATTTATTCGGTTTGATGATGTAAATTTTCGTGCCGATCGCATCAAGGAAGATATGGCAGCTCCTATCGGCGACATATGGACATTGTTGAATTTAAACTTATCAGTTCTTTATAAACTAACTGTGCTTAACAGTCGACGACTAACTTTTTCCATACAGACGAAGAAGTTCACTTAGTAACTTAGTATATACAGGGCGCGGCGCCAAAATCCGAACAAAATTCAATTTTAAATTTCCGTCGTTCTATACTACTGCTAGATGCGATTGGCGTTCAAATAGTTTGACGCATCTACTAGACGACCATAACATCGAAACAGTCGCAATGTTGAACTGCGATGTTCGAAAGTGTTTGCGCTAGCCGCTCGGCGACAGGTATCATTCGGTTCTTCGGGCAGCCGAAATCGACTGTGTATAATGTCATCGCAAACTACAATGAGTCGGAGTAGTACAACGAAGGTTTTGCAACACCGGTGAGGAAAACGATTGAACGAGCGCGTTGTCAGGACGCCCGACATCGTTCAACGGGTTCAGGAGCTAATTTCTGATGATCCAAGGCAGTCTATGTATGGAGCGTAGTTGAAAGAATCACGAACAAATCCGGACATCCAAACATCGCATCATTGAGAGCCGGTACTGAAGCGGCATTCACCGATATAGACCATGACATATTAAGGGGCGCCTGCGCACGCTATAGACCGAGAATGGAGGCGGTCAATCAAGCAAGCGGAGGACATATTGAATAAATGTGTTCTTTGTGGCTTTACAAACAATATGATTAAAAAAGTGATAAACCTGTTGGGCTATTTCAAAAAGAATATGTTTGGAAAAAATGTATAATCTGTCCGGATTTTGGTGCCGCATCCTGTACTATTAGAGCCAGCAAAGTAGGTAATACGGATATTAGATTTAGTGGCATAATATAAAGGATAAGGTAGAAATATATCTAAGGGGATTTTTTCAGTACTCTACCTTTGGCAAAACAATTATTGTTGTGGAACTATAAAGAAGAATACAAAATATTTCCAATGGAGATGCATGCATCTAAAGCGTGGGAAGAATTTTCAACTTTATTTGCGTTTCATGAGAATGTAACCATATGTTCTCATGTACAAAAAGAAATTAAGCAGTTTTGTTATTATCTACCACTGACTTAAATACGGCGGTGACACTAAAGAGAAACCAGAAACAGTATTATAGCAAAATAAAAATTGGAGTTAATACTGTGGATCAAATGTTAGGCTACAGTCAGACTAACCAATTGCTTCTTTTATAACATTTTAGACATCGCTAGTTTTTCGTCGTATATAACATATTAAAATGATGAAAAGGAAAAGAAGCGAATACCGATATTTTTGCGAAAACTTAGCGAGTTATGTATGTCAACGGTTGAAGATCGATCTCAAAATATCTAGGTAAAGAGAAACCTTTTCAACTAGGATTGTCATCGAGAGCATCCACGGTAAACCTGTGAATCTTACAAACAAAGTCACAACATCTAGTGGGCTTACCCAAGAGACAGATTCCACTGGACGAAAAATTGTTGTAGGGTTATGCTATGTTTGCTATCAGGTAATGTGATCAAGAATAATTCCGCATAATTAGAGAACTACTTTCTCCATTTACAGATAGCACTATATTATATTGTGGGAATTTCTTAATTAATTTCTCATATATACAAACATCATTCCGCATAATACATAGTATAGTACATCTATGACTCTACGTTGTATACATATTACAAGTTATAATAGAGCTCTTTTAAACTCGAACATCAACATTTTATTTTCCACCCTAAAGCATCAATATGACGTTTAATACTAGTAAGCGCATAATCAACTAACCCTGGAATTTATACAATTTTTGTTAAAAAAATTGATAAACATATCAATCCACGTTAACCGCCTCCAATAACGAGTATCTAAGGAGATGTGATCATTTGTTGCTAAATCCATAAAATATTTACATAAAAGATGCAAAAGGGTGTTAACATAGTAATTAATCAGAATAAGACATTTTGCAGAAACTCAAGATATGTGTATGTTGCTTTATGGAATAAGTACAACCAATGAGATAATCTTTAGGTTAAAGTATTCTATACAAGAAATCATTTTTGAGCTAGAAGCAACATTAATTCTTTGAAACATTTCATATCAAAATAATTTGAAAAAGGTTTAACAAAAGTTCTAATTTAAAGTATTTTTCTGATGTATTATCCTAACAATACTAATGTGATACGCTACCTCTTACTTCAGATCTGTGAAGTAGGTACGTTATAAAGCAGTACGTAATCATATTCTCAAAATTTTATAAGAAACGCAACAGAGTCTCAAAGAAACGGATTTGTGTTAATTATTAGTTCAAAGGGTTCAAAGTCCTAGTAAATAGCTTATATGAAAGAATAAATATACGAAAGATGGTATCAAACTGTTACTTATTTTCATATTTTCCTTCTTCAAAACATCAAAAAATTGAAACGATTTCTCAACATTGAATGAAAAAGAAATCTACATGTCGGCATCGCAGTGTCGTTTCTCAGAAACATATTAATAACGCTTCCAGGTATTTTCGGAGAGCCACAATCCACCTGTGAATTAACATCCGTCCAGGATTTATTATGAAGAGCTTAATCAATTCCGGCAACAACAATGTAGCTAACGTCGTAAACGCAGAAGATTCAATCATTAAATTCTTCTTATTATATTATTCCTACTACGAGCGAGAAAACTACGAAAGATATTACCTGATGACTTCAACACACATGTTTTTCGTCCTCCAGATCGTATAAAGGGAATCGAGAATCTGTGGTGGGCATACATATAGCATTCGGCTAGACATACAATTACAACACATATATGTTCATTGTATTTTATAATTGAATTCGGAATGGGTAAATGATTTGTCTGATTCCAGATAGCAAGTCATTTAGAGGTAATTAAATTTATATATGTGCCAGAAACACGAGGTGGTCTTCGACTGACAGTTAACGCTGTTAACACGGACACGCCTTTCTGTTTTTCTCTACACGCCTATATATTGGAAGTTATTCTTTATCTAACCTTGCGGACTTGCATGTAAAAGTAGTTATAGGTAGGTATTGCTTAGTTATATTAGCATAGACGTAATCATTTAATTTTGTTCGTTAAGTATGTAGGTTCGACTGTATTATTTGAATTGGAGAACATCATTTTATGTTCTGAAGACAGATGAAATAAAACAAAAAGTATACATATACGTAATACAAGTTGTATTGAGTGATTTCAATGCAAGATTTACCAAGGAACCTGACTCATATACGTAAAAGCTTATCTAATACAAGTCACTTGGATATATCTTTCTATACGACGAGAAAAGTTACTTGCAGCAGTAGTAAACTAATTGTAAGTAGTTACATTTTACTGGCGCTGGTATGAGTAGGAAATGGATGAAATTTTATGCACTACTCTAAGGTTGGAAGAGCTAATTTACAACTACAAAACGCTCATCATTATCATTATCTTTACTAGTTCGATTACAAGTAATAGGTAACTTACAAATTGCTGGAGAAAACTTGGTCAATAATAAAAAATTGTATGTTCCTTGCAATCTAAAGGACTGGCCGTACCATATGCATATCGCAAAGATCGATAAAACAACTGTTCAACAATAAGTCGATTTATAGAATTTTTGTATTTAGAACATTAACATGCCCTATAAAGCAGATCTTTGTTTTTATACAAACAAAATCCGCTTTATCTAGGACCTTCCCTGAACACACCATCAAATTATTTTAAAAACGCCCCTGGCATGTGTATTCATACTCTAAATGTAAATTCGATTCAGTAGTGCTAACCTACTTTTATTTTGAAGATAATAATTCTACAGAAAGTACAACTTCTAATGCAATTTGTACTTTTATTCTTCGAATAAGTTAAGATCTGGCAATTATTGGGTAGATTTAACCACATATAGTATAAGTAGTATAACTAAAAAATCTGAGCTGTAATTCAAGGAAATATATGTATATTTAAAATTCACAAGACCCACTTCCTTAAAGAATAATTGAAGGTTTTGATCATGGCAGAATTGAATAAGATTGGTGGTAATTGAAATATGCTGCAATAAGTAATTGTTGCCTTACACCGAAGAAAAAGAGAACCACATAAATTTACTATACGTATCCGTGATAAGCACAATAAATTTGCTGAGCGACGATTGATCTACTAACTGTAACAACCAAATAATATACATTATGATTTTTCTGTTGAGATTACCGAAATTTACGTCTTGAAAATGCTGTGTTTAGTATGAATTTTGGTAACGGCTACATTGAAAATTTTTTCCTGCTTTACTTATCTTTCGAGTTAATTACACTACTCCATGGGTCAATGAAAACTGGAAATTCATTCTATAGAATATACTTTAAAATTCTGTTGAACAAATTTGTTATTTTGAATTAACCTATAGAGCGATTAAACAATAAATATCTGTTAGGTTGGGAAATAAGTGCGTATTTAATACTATTATTAATAGTATTTTATTTCTAACTAATGTACATATTTATATGGTCTCACTATTTGAATTACCTATCGCTGCCAATACGTATCTACATAAAAGCGGATCTCCAGGGTACAAGTATTTATATATAATAGCGTTCAATATAGAAGATATGGAATTGTTGGTAGTTGAAAACGTTTTCAACTTGTTTGTCCTCTAGCTTACAATATTAAAAACTTAACACTACATAGCAGTTAGGATAAGGGACGATATTTTGCGATCCATATCAATCATCTATATATGTACATATGTATGTAATGTCGTGGAGCGCATGTTAAAATATAAGCTCATTATATTTCAAAAAACAAGCTAAGGTGTCCAATTCCCTGATAAACCTGGGAAAGTATGATCAGCCTTACCTAATATTCATAACGCCTATCAAATATTCAGATTTTTACCAAATTATCTTTAAATTTGTGAAAATTTTCTTGCAATTTAGTCGTTGTACACCAAGGAAAAGAAACCGATGAACCTAAATACTGTCCGATTAAATGCAGTCTAAATATGTGTTAAAATAATTAAACATGCACACTAAACGAAATATAATGAAAACTCTAAGCACAGCAGACTACCACTTCTACTTAATAAAGGTTATTGAATTAATTTGTTACAAAATATTCTTTTTGTCTCAATTAAGTCAAATTGAAAAAAAGAACAGTAAGGCTCATAATGACATTTTGATCTTTCAACTTGTGCATTTATGTACATTGGTCGTATTTCTGACCAACAAAACAGTATTTGTTCATTCAAATTTTCTTAGTCAGCGCACAGCATACAAAATGGTGTCAAAGAATTAAAAGGCAGTACATATCTTCAACTGCCCACTTATTGGGCATCAAAATATCCACATAATTAGACAAAGAGGATACAATATAATTCCTTCTACAGTTCCAGTACACTAAGTTTCAGTAAGGAGGAAAGTATATTAAATTATTGTTTCCGAAACTTTCAGCTTTCACGACCCTTTTTTGAAATGTATTATGATTTCCCGACCACTATATAATGGTTCAGAAACCGTGATAGTGCGGAGATAACGTATAAAACGTATTCCGTTCCACCTAACCTAAGTGATTTAAAGTTTGCACAAATACTTTTCGTATGTTAAAAAATATTAAATTGCATCCAAACGTCTTGTAAAGAAAAATAATAATATACTAAACATTAAGCTAAGTTAAAGTATTTTGTAATAGTTTCAATATACTAATTTGGGTTCAATTTTTTATTAACTTGTTCTGCTGCGTCCAATAACTTGAGAAACGCTGCATTAAATACTAACAAAAGAAAATATGTTTAACATGTGCAGATATATATACATATAAACAAAGCCAGTGAGAAAGAATAAAGACAACAAGACACCTGAACCAAAAAGAAAATTGCGAGAGAGGCAAAAGTAGGAAAATCTAACAAAAATGCTTGAAGCAGTGGGACTTAAAAGTTTACAAAACGGGGATATAATTGAAATAGCACGTACAGAACAAAATTTTGGTAACAGTAATAAAACACAGCTTGAATGAGTAAACGAAATCTGTTAAAGAGAAAGGAAGTATTGTGTAAAATATATCTACAAAATAAAAAGTGCCGGTAATTAAGAAACCTACATAGACAAAATTAACAAAGAAAAAAATATTATATATATAACTAAAATTGGCACAATGATCCTAGCAAGAATCTAGAAGGTTAATAGAAAACAAATAACGAGAAAACTCAAGAAAGTTTAGTATTAAAATAATTAAAACCAAACAGAATATCAATTGCAACACAGCAGAAGATAATCGGAAACGAAGAGGATGTTGTCAAAACAAATATGTGAAACAGATCAGAAGTAAGAGGAAAAAATTAATACTGGTGACTAAAGCCGCTCATTTGAACATGGTTCTCAAACTGGGGAGTCAACCACGTGTCTATACTTTTGCACCCGGTTGCAGCGTACAAATCAATTCTGAAATCAAATGAAACCTGGTCAGCATTATGTACCATTTAGACTATGGAGGAGAGTGGGAAGGGTTGACCCCTTTTCAAATAGCTCTTATAACGGGCCAAGCTGAGGAAGGACGATACTTTATTTCCTCACTTAAAGATCAGGATTTATATTATCATCACAATTGATTACTACTGTTTTGCTGTTGATGTTCCACTACAGCTTCTTTATATTATTCTAATGAAACCTTTAATATTATAAAAGTTCACACGTAAATGATTCGCCGTGTACCTCTCACATGGATTAACTTTAGGGTCAGAAAATAGTTCATAAAATGTTTTGTACAAATATAGAAAAATAATATACAAGTGCAATGTTCATTGTCTAATAAGTTAAACTGCATACGTACAAAAACAATAAAATGAAATAAAAATAACAAACTCTTCCGGTATAGCATAGCAGTGTAATGACGGTTTACAAAAGTACGCAGGGCTACATTAAAGGTGAAGAAATATAGGATTCTGTGTGTGCCTACTGCATTATTTGAAAAATTTAAACACAAAAAAATATCACAAAAATCAATTCCAGAAATACGAGTTTATACTTTCTATTTTTACAAAGTAATAAAGGCATGTCTTCTTTCGATGAAATTCGATCACTACATAAACTTCAACTATAGAAGATGTTGCAGAATGATACAAATCGTCGGGTCTGTAATCGTCTTCAACACATCATTCGGAAGATATTGATCCGTCTAGCTCCTCAATAGTTTTATAACTTGCACTCTCACTTGATGTGCTTAGTTCTATCTGAACGACTTTTAGCAATCTTAGAATATATTCTTCATCGTTTTGCGTAACCTATCCTCAAACCTCTCGATTCGATAAAGTTCTAAATTTGGGTTTGGGGTACAGCATCACCCCTTCTGCAGGTATAGCACCCGAAATTTTTGCCAAAGATGTAGGTGTTGGGGATGTTTAGGTGAACAATATGTTTTAGGTTAGAATTTGCCATGCATAATTACTTCTTAAATGTTAGTTAGTCTCTTGAAATTTGTACAGGCACTATCTATTTTATATAAATTCATAACAAGGATTTAGTGGAATTACTATTTGAAATCAAACTTGCTGCAAGGCTGTACTTCTATTTATACAATTTCAATAGGCAAGTTCTCGAACTTTCTTCACTAGTGTTGCACCCAACAATGCACACACGTATTAAACATCTTTGAATGAAATGGAAGTACGGCTACTGATGCAATCTCCCGCAAGCCAATCCTACCCATTATCCTCTACCTAGGGTTAAGGAGGAGCTCAGCAGATTATATTACCGTCCAAACACACGCCAAACTAGAGAAATTGTGTTTCCACCTTGATAAGAACTCTTCGCGCTTCTTACCGCTGACTGCAGCACTTTTCCTAAAAGCCGGGCGATGTTCAATCTATGTGGTCTGTTGCAACACGCGTTAGACAACCATTTATTTATTTATTCTTACAGAGTGTCAGAGAAATTCAGAAATAGTAGGGTGGGTATGTGTAATGAGCTTCTTCTCATTTTTAAGTACAACCATTGCACTAAAAATCATTGTTGAACATAGAAAGCCGCTGTTTGTTTAGCTAGAAAGTTGTGTTCGGGTAATATTGCACTGTTCAGAGAAACACTTCTAAAAGGGCATAAGTGTATGAATTAAACATACTAAGGTGAACATAATAATAAACAATAGAAAAGCAAAAATCATAACACGAATAACAGAAAGAAATGTGAATCACAAACACATACGCATAAAGAAAAACTTTGGTCTGCATATAAAATAGTGTACCCACCAGTACTACCATATGGAATGGAAAACTAAGTACCAATGGAAAAACTAGAAAAGGACACAGGGGACGAAGTAAAATTTTCAGGAAAAGTATTTGGAATAAGAAACTCTTTGAACTAAGAAATACAGACATCAAAAAAGAAGCAAAAATCCTGATAGTCGCACAAAACAAAAGAACATTTTTTGATCAGAACATTAATAAACGAAGGCAGAAGAGAAGCCGGTTGAAGTATTGCAATACAAAATCTAAGTAAACATTAAGTATTGTTGGTGTATCAATTTGTTATACATATATAGGATATATAACATAGTTCCTCAATTAACGACTTCTGAATAACTTCAAAGCTATTTAGCTGTCTTCTAAGCATAAGTGGATATAATAACGCAGTTTAATTGTAATTAAACCACAACGTCAACTTAACAAAGAGAAAGGCAAAGCATCACTTACATAACGTTCATTAATATATAGTTTCTTTTGCAATCACGTGCGGCAATCATACAGGTATTGTATACGTGCACATGCCAATACCCCCACATACCAGCATTCGGCATATCAAACTGTCCGGTGTAGAAAAGCAGAAAGTTTTGATTAATATATCTGAGTGATGGGAGCAATTACTCAGTGCGGGCCGCCTTGAATCGGCCGCCCTGTGATCAAAAGAACAACACACGCGTGATCACGTACTCGAGGCACCGTGCTGAAGTCGTCGCGATGCGATATCGGTCTTACCTGATAGTCTGATACTCTCCACATCAAACCGAATGATTTACTACCGCGGCCTACATGTTCTACAGCCACTACTGCATCGTATTTCCTTACCCTGTGCATTTATGCACTGTATAATCGTGAGCAATATAAGTGTCACCGCCATTAGAACTTCGCCTAGAAGAGCATTTTTAATTTTATGTATGGGATTACTATCCGAAACATATTATGAACAACTGTAAGTTAATACCCCCACCCCACGCCCACCCCGCTTCCGCATGCTTATCTACTAAGGATGAAGGAAGGTTAATCTAAAAGAAATGGAAATTGATTACCCTACGAATTTCCCTAAACAAGTTTTCATAATAAAGTCGCAAGGAAATTACAATTTCATTCTATTTCAAACATACATTAGGATACGCACATGCCGAGTAGATCACACATGACACATTACACATAACTTCACACATTACACATTGCACATGGATGTGACTGCGCATACCAAGCGGAAGCATCTTCATTGCACTTATAGATTTCGACTTAAACCCAGCACTAAATGGATATTGTATCGTTCATCTAGCAGTTAAATTAAATGCTAACTCCATATTAAGTGAAATATACCGGGTGACATAGAATAAACAGCAATGCATAGCACCAAGCGATAAAGGACCAAAAAATAATAAGAAAATTCCTATACGCTAATGTCCCATCGCTTTTGTTTTCACGTTACAGGCTGTTGAAGTTTCTTAAGCTGAAGCTGGTTCTAGTCGCGATGGTATTTTGAACATGCATAATATGCATTATTGGACCGATGAAAACCCTCGTCATACCGTAATACGGAATCACCAGAGTGGGTTTTTCATTAATGTGTAGGCAGGTATAACCGATAATTATCTAATTGGTCCAGTTCGATTGCCCAGACGATTGACAGGTGAACTCTACCAAAATTTCATTCTATTTTCTAAGACCAAGAGAATTTCTTCAAAGAAGATTTGGAAATAGGTGGATTGGTCGTGGGGGACCTATACCATGGTCAGCTCGTAGTCCCGATCTTAAGCTCCTCGATTTTTCATTTTGGAGGTTTATGAAAAATGAAGTGTATGCTGTAGAAACAAATACTGAAGAGCAATTATGGAACAGAATTTTGGAGTCTGCTGATACATTTCGTAATAATCCGAACATATTTCAAAGATGCCGTCAATCATTAATACGAAGATTGGAAATGTGTATTCAAGCACAAGATCACCAAATTGAACACCGTATGTGGAGCTAAATACCTTACATTTTTAATGTTGTTTTATTAAATAAAAGCCTTTTCAATTAATAAAAGAACTTAACAGCCTGTAGCTTGAAAACAAAAAGCGATCGGACATTAGTGTTTAGGAGTTTTTTTATAATTTTTTGGTCCTCTATCGCGTGGTGCTATACATTGCAGTTTATTCTACGTCATCCTGTATATGTTTCGCGAAACCAGTAGTGATGATAATGACGAAACCTCATTGGTCACTAAATTATATATCTTGTCAAATACAAGTACTGACGGTTCAGAGCTCATCCAATCAATGAAAGTAGAAAAGCATATGGTGAATTTCATTATTTATACCAGGAATTGAAAAGTTGTCAATAGAAGTTCCAGGAATATGGAAGATACATTTTATTATATCTTGGCAAGAGTTGAATCAAATTTGAAACAACGAGAATATACTACCATGTCTACTACTACCAAATGATTATTGTCGCAATTAGGTATCTTGCAACACGTAATGTAGAAGAGGTGGGAAACAAAACTCCGACCCAAGCGAATGTAGTTGGGATTGAAGTGAAGTAGAATACAGTTGTGTAGAATTATGCTGATGGAACGTAGGAGAATTAAAAGTAAAAGTAGTGGGGTTGGAATTCTGAGGATAGCTTAGATTAAGTAGCAGGTTTTGAACTTTCATTCGAAAAAGCATCTTTGTTCCTGCGTTTAGCTTCTTAACATGAAACAACAGGTAATTGAAGAAAGCGATGTCTTCATCATATAGGTTATATGCTTTCGTTTATTTCAATGTTTTGTCTTTCTAGTTCTAACACAGAGTGACCGAGGGCAACCTGCGGAGTCATCCTCTTCCTGTAGTCACAACTTGTAGTCTACGTAGATAATGTAACAGGCGTCTCGGATGTTAAAGATCGAACGACTAATTCTTCAACGGACGGTGTAAGCACCCCTTCATCTTTTACAAATCCTCCGTCATCGTATTCTGTAAACAAGCTACTATAATATGAATTCTCCAAGTATGAGTATCTCGATGAACAAACTGGTCTCTTAAGTACATCGCTGTTTCAAAATATGGCCGTGAGGTTGTAACTTCTTCTGGAGTAGCATCACCAGACGTACTCTTGGCAAGTCTTCTAGAAAACTCCTGTCTCAAATTCTTCCATGTAAATTTTGCATTCTATTCTGCAAAGCATTAAGAATTAATGATAGGGTTCATAACTATATTAATCCATATACAAACTATACAAATTTTAGTGGCATTTGCAGGCATCTGCAATACCTTCAGTTATTTGGCTACGGAAAGGAGTTTCAGAAGTTTTGCATTTTCTTTTCGCATGGAATTTTTTACAATTGGAGAAATCGTCAGAGAAATATGTCGATGTCTTTGGAACAGTTTCCAACCGATACATATCAATACACCGACAACCGAAGATCTTATATGGATCAATGTATGTATTTCAATTACAAACAATATCTTTTATTAGTTCTGCAAAGACTAATGGATGACCATTACACATTTATATCCAGTAATGTTGGAGGTATTGGTAACTTGAGTGACGGAGAAACTTTTTGAGCTTCCTTGTTGAGGCAACCAATGGACAAAAATATAACGAAGATCCCTCCAAAATCATGCTTACTAAATAGTGATATTTCAGCACCTTTTGTGTTTATAGCTGATGGGACTAATCCATTAAAACAAATCCTATGAAACCTTCCTCTAACAAAGAAATAGAACTGCCAGAACAAATACTTAATAGGAGACTGTCTCGCGCAAGTAAGACTGTGGCATGTGCTTTCGGTAGTTTATTTTCTAAGTGAAGAATTCTGCGTAGTTCCACTGAAACAAATGAACAGTTTGCTGATAACATAATACAGGCTACCTATGTCCTGCATAATGTTATAATTGATAAAAAGCACACAATGTCGAAGTATTAGACCTACCAGTCGTCTCTGTGAATTTACGCGCCCATAGATCTAATAACCCTTTTTAAAAATGTTTCTATTATTATGATGATTTTTAAGCTCTTTATCCCATATTTCTACATAGTTTTGAATAGTAGAAATTATTTCTTCCTTATCACACATGATATCTATATGTATACATATATACCGTACTTTTTAAACTTTACTGGTATTCACAACCAACATGCTACTAAGATGAGCATAATTTGGTTAAAAAATAGAAATATTATTTTTCTATATAATCTCTATAAGTTCCTACCAAATATACTTCTTAAATCGTTTAACAGATAATTCTATGCCTTTGCAACAATTAAGATCTTTAGAATAAATGTCAAGGTTCAGCAGCTTTCAGATCATTATTGATGAAAGGACGTTGTCTGCTAAAGAATTTCTTCAATTAGGGATAAAAGTAATAGTCGCTAGGGCCAATATCTGGGGTATAAGTTGCATGGTAAACGTGTTCAGTCGCAGTCTCTAATGAAAATCTGCACCAACCAGCTCTAGTCTGGCGCAATGCCTTGAAGAAAGCGAATTCATTTGATTGATTTCATTTTCGGCATTAACGGCCTTACCTTCAAAGGAATCAACGAAGATGGAGAAGCTGTGGTAACACTGCTAAAGTTGTAACCTTCACATGTATAACTGCGATCCAGAACTCAGCATCAATAATTTAAAACAATATATTGTACACATTCCAATATTCGGACCGTACACTGTGAGGAAATGGGCTCGAAATTTCCTGATCAGTATTTGTCCTTTAAAATATCAGTGCCAAGGCATTTCATTGAATTTTTCAATAATCCTGACATCTGACCTGAGTATGTTTGCATAATCCACTTTGTCAAACGCTTATTTGGGAAAAATATCCTGAAGTAGTGTAAAACAGGAGAGGATGCTTACTGCGTGACATACAAAGCTCATTCGTATTATGCATTACAACATTCGCTCATTAATATAAGATAAGATTGCCCAGCTAAAGATAGTTTTAAAATCAAATAAATCAGACATTTTACTACTTATTGTTAGTGAGCATTGGCAATTAAGCAACTAAGAGAAATTTAATTTGATAACTTCAGTTTAAAGTTTTACGTTTGTCAACCCTACAAAAGGTCATCGATCAGAAGAATAAAGAGCAACGGGCCGAGGCTAGAGCCCAGATTTGCTCCGGACGTACTGTAAAGAGAGGAGGGGTAACCATTGTACAATACATAATTGAACCTGTCGATCAGAAAGGGATAAAATAAAGAAAGCAGCATAGGACTACAACCAAACAGTTTGAGCTTATGGAGAAGCAATCTATGGTCGATAATATCAAAAGCACTAGAAAAATCGGTGTGGGTAACGTTAACCATCCCACAAGCATCTAGAGTTTCATTGATAAGTTGGGTAATATATAAAAGATTAATTACAGTGCATGGGACAGGTATGACACCATATGGACGCAGAGATACTAAGGAGTTAGTGTTAGCAAAAGTACAGCTATAAATAATGTTTTCATAGATCTTACCGAAATTGGATAAAATTGCTATTGAACAATAGTTTTTGACAGAAGATTTATCACCATTTTAAAAATGGGAGCAATTTTAGCCCTTCTCCAAATATTAGGAAAGGTAGAAGTTGCAATAGACAAATTAATTAGGATGGGTAAGAGTGTATCCAATACAAATCTAGAGTCACGTACCAAAAAATGGGAATAAGGTCATCACAGCAAGTAAAGTTATTTTTTCTCGGCAGTCTGTACTCACCCTTCCTAAAGGGGATGAAATTCAAAATTTCTTGATGGTTAAATTGGTTAGAGGGAAAGACTTATAGGCCGGATATATCTGTTCTTTGGAAAGTGCGACCATTTGTCTAAATTCACCCAAGAAAGAAAACCTGAGATGCTTTCCATTGATGTCCGTAATGTTCTTTGAGTTTCAAATTTTAAATCAGTTCCAGAGAGAACCATGGTAGATAATCCGAAAACAAATATGAAGCGGATATTTGAGGTACAGCTGACTCTGACGGTAGACATAACTTTATTGGACGGCGAGGATTCAACTTCATTTTATAAAATTTCTTCAGTCTAATCGAATGCAGATAGACTACTGCTAGATTAAAAGAAAGTATCAACTTAGATTTTGGCGTATCAGGTGTACATAAAAGACCAAAAACATTACCTTGTGCGACTCCTGACGATACACTGTACAGGTCTGTGTACTTATTATAATGTTTCATTAAAGAATATCTGTTAGATAGACCTCATCAATTATACATATATGTATGTACATGCATATCGTGTGGCACTATTTAAGTTTCCCAAACTTAAACACACACAAAACCTTTTCCTCTGAATTTCGCTATTAACTTTATCAACTACTCTGTGGATTTGCTCGATGGTTAAATGGTGGTGAATAAAATGAATTTCTTGGTTTCGACAATTTTCAGTATTCTCTTAATTACTAGTTTCAACTTAGGCTTATCTGACGATATGAAGTAATATCATTTGCTCCTTTTCCAGGATTTGGCAACATGATAATTTGTATCAATTTCCACTCTCTTGAAAATTGTCCATATCTGATGATAGTATTTCAAATTTAACTAAGAACTTTAAAATTAGAATATGAAAGTTCTTGCAGTACCATTCCGGTAATTAAATAAAACTCTTGTGCTTTATTTAGATTTATTTCGTTTTTTAATATATATTCTCTTTCGGGCGCGATAACTTTTCTCATTGGCGGTGTTTCCAAACTTTGCTGAATTTGTCTTTCTTCTTCTGGAGATAATTTACTAAGAAGTGTAACATCTACATATGGCACTTATGTATTATTACGTAATACCAACGTATTTTAATAATTCAATTTGCATCCGGAACTATAAATAATCTGAAATTATATATATATATATTCACAGTAAACATGTGATCTTCAATTTATTCAATTCAATTTATTCTATTATATTGTAGGCATTATAAGAAAAATATTGGTTTTATAACTATTGCCCAGCTGCCAGTCAACAAAATGTGCTATTTATTTCATCCATCAGTGCACATGATATTCTAGACGCTGCTTCACAATCCAGCTTCTCCAATACAATTCTCATACGCTTCTCTCCCATCGAACAAATTGCATTAAAATGAATTAACGTTCACTGTAATTCATCTTGAGATGATGAAAAAGAGGTACCGATTTAATGGTATCGGTTCGTCAATAAATAACAACTGAGGCGAAATGATAAAAGCGTGCAGTTTTATTGGAACGCAATCCCTTAGAATTCCTTACAAATATGAAAAAATACCATTATTTATTTTTCCTTTACTTTAATAGATGCACGGAGTTAGATTTTTCTTATTATAGACCGTGTAGTTTACTCTGAAATAAGTCATTTGATCACTGACTGGTAGGTTTTCTCACTTTCTTCGTGTATTATTTCCAATAATATCCGTTACTATACACAGTGGCTAAAATCTTCCACCGTATTACGGTTAAAGAAATCGATTTTAGAATATTCTTATATGCTGAAGATTGTACATAGACTTATTTAAACCCTTCGGGAAGGAGAGGGGGATTACACCTGATTTAGAAAATAATAAAAACTATATACCGGCAGTATTTATCTCTCCGTCTTGTTCAATACATTTCTAGTCCTTCCTTTTCACAGAGTTACAAATTCTGCAAAGTATAGTACCGTTCATAAACTAAACATTTCTAACGCTTTCTTATAAAACTTCCTAACGATTGAAAGGGATTGAGTTCAAAAACTTTATTTTTGGTAGCACCCGTTTATAGTCTATTATTGTAAAATCGGGTGTCCGAGCAGGCTATGAAATCGGACTGCTATTTGAAATTATCAGTTCACTCAAAATATCACTTAAAATTTTTTGAACTTCTCTTCTGTTCCATGCCCTGCATCGAGCGAAACTTTTTTATTTGTTCTGTTGTCAAATTGTTGACAGAACTATGATGTAAAAGAAAAAGAGAATGCCCAACGAGAAGACAGCTCATTACGGCAACAAAAATTCTTTAGTCAGTCTCTGATGCATTCCCAGAAAGTATACCTTCCACCTCTATTAACGCATTAAACTCAAATTCGCAAAATTTTGCTAAAGCAACAAATTTCCGTGGGCTAACGATGAAAAACCAAGGAAGGCATACTCGTTGGCCCTGAAATTTGGGAATTAATGAACAATTTTGATGAACAAAGAAAGTCATTCAAGGAAGTAGTCCAGCACCTTCTTGGAAACAATGAACACGAACAACCTTGGAAGGAGCAATTACTTCAAAATTATAAAGCTCTCGGTCGCAATATGTCACTGATAATCCTTTTTTCATTCACATTTAGATTCTTTTTTCCCGGAAAACCTAGGTGACGTCAGCGACGAGTAAGGTGAGCCATTCCATCAGGATATACATGCAAACATGCTAGCTGATTACCGCTGAATATTTAAGAGAGATATTTCTGCTGAATAAAACAGATAAAAACGTGAAAAATACCTTTTGAATCGCCATTAATATAAGAACTTAAACTATTTTAAATTGGAGCCAAACATCCTGACCCCCAGTTGTTTATAGCAGTCTTACATCAAAGCATAAAAGAAGCAAATCAAAAAGCAGTACAATATAGAATATTGGAATATGAGGCCAATATAAATATCAGAAATAAGATATGCCGACGATATGATACCAAATAGGCAAAAAAAAACAGGGAATTTTAAATGAAAAAAATACAATGAATGTCTGGAAAAAAGTATACATGAAAATAAGCGAGGAAAAAACAAAAACTATGCTAATCGGCAAGGAGGAAAAGATACATAAAATCTTTCTTGGTTAGAAAAAAAAGATGGAACAGGTTAAAAATTTTAAATATTTGAAGACAATTGTTGTCTTATGATAGGTAATATCTAATTCCTTGGTAAATCTAAGTAACTAGCATCAGCGAGGTTGTCAAAAATAAATTGGCCAATGAAGTGACTGTCTTACCAAAAAGATAAATTGGTAAAATTATAATTGCTAGGAACAGTAAAACACCCATGATACCCCAATAAATTATTATTATTAATTAAATATAGATTTTTTTGCAGCCCAACAGTGTTAATTGTGCTCATTAAGAACTCTACCGTTCACTACGCCAACATATTTTGAGTAATCGAACACGAAACTCAAACTCTTCTTCAGTAATTGTTTACGTTTGAGTGTTGAATAATTGTCGATTTATACGGATGGCATTTGTTGCACTTTGAATCTCTCTGAATAACTGGTTTTGCAGTTCAGGGTTTCGGTTAATAGTTAATAAAGTGTGTATTGTTTTCTATTCGTTTCCATCCTTCCAAGAAAGCTTTCGTAATATTTGTCATGCGCAACTTGGAAATTTCTCTTTGCTTTAAAATAATATTCTAGAACAACTATGTTTTCTCCATTAGATAATTTGTGTACCATTTTATTGTTGAAACTAAATTGCTTAAGACTGCGATCTGAGGTTTTCTAGTTTTAAAACTGAACGCGAATGAATCATAAAACCAAAAGCAAGGTTGACAAATCTCCTACGGTGGTGTTTAAACAATAAATCACATACCAATACTACTAAAATAACAGCAACCTTATTCGGGTCGTGTAATAAGTTACTATCAAAAGCTAGTGGGACATTTGGTTTACACTCTGCCACTTCACAGAAAAACGTTCTGAAATATAACCCAACAAATTTGAATAAAGCTTTGTCAGTTTGCGGACCCTATCCTGTGTTCCAAGTCGCGGCTTTCTGTTTTGGCGAGGTCCCACATTTATTGGGTAACAATTGTGTTCGTAATTTCGACGGCTTTCAGTTATTTACAATTTTCACCGTTATTATGACCAAAAACATTTATATTCTATACTATGAAACTCTCCTACTGTTGGTCTATCAAATTGAGGCAATTTTGTTTTCCTCTTCACCCCATTAACACCACCAGGAGGATAGGATAGGAATCGTCACCCAAAAGCAAATTGAATGAAGCAATTAAAAACCATCCCATAGATGATCCACTGGATATACGATTTTCGCTTAGATTCGCATGCATTTCACCCTGCTAATTCAACCTTTCTACCCTCGTTTAAATATGAATGTGTACTATGCAATAATTAAATAGATTTATTACGTAAGTATGTATATCGCACGTACTTTATTGTAGATGACTTATCCACATTTAGATAAAGTATACATAACTAAGATAAATAAGTAAGTTAATGAGATAACACTTTAATGCACCCTGATCTATTTATAGGGGAGCTAAATTGTTGAATATACTCTGCACTCTGCTACATATACAAAACACAGAAAACTTATCCGCTTTATTAGCAGTATTCAAAGAAACTGGTTTTGTGTTTGGGCCCACAGTATGCAATAACTTATTGTAGGTTAGTGCATAACATTTTTTCATCATAAATCAGGCATACTATTACTATTACCATTTATTAAGCATCGAACACTAACGAAACTTACATTAGGAAAATGAGCAACCGAATTATTTACGAAATGATTCACAAACTTCTACTTACCCAAATTATGAGTGGGACACAATCAACTTTGCTGCTTCGCTCTTGCACTGGCCACTGACCTGCAACATTGCAAAAACATTTATCAGCCCATAGAAATATATATGTTACAATTCGAAACAAAATAACTGAACTGGTTGAATATCTCGATATGTACGGCTTTCGTGTGTGGTGTGTAGTTATGAGAAAGCTTTCTGATCAACCTGTGCTTTGAAAATATTGATATTGATTTACTTCAACGGAATATCATAACAAAATTGCAATCGTTAGTTCATAATCAACTCTCGTCTTCAACTTTCAATTTGTTTTTATAATGCTGGTACTGTAATGGTTATGCAGAAACTAACCCTGATAGCTTCATTCAGCCAGTAAAATATGCTGTCCCACACTATTATCAAGGAATTTTGTCCCTATGTTAGATGTACGGGGAGCCTGCTTTTATAAAATGTTCTTACTGTATCCAATGAATATTCTTGTTTGAAACGACTTTTATTACCATGAACAAGAACAATAAATACATAGTTAATGTGTATCTGTGATAATTTCTACATACAAAATAATGAGACTGATTTTTCTTCAGTTGTTTAATTCTAATAACATTATAATTCAACACTGTCCCATTAAAGTAACTGCCTTGGAAAGCAACACAGCGCTGGAAACGGTTTGTCCACTCTTCATAGCAGCGCTGCAACTCAAAAACTGAAATAGTCTTCAGCCAGTGGGTTACAGTCGCTGAAATCTTGTCCAGTGGGCCAAAATGACGTCCCTTGAGGCATTATTTCAATCTTGTAAAGATACAAAAGTCACAAGGACTCAATTCGGGCAAATAAGGACGTTAAGGAACCACAGAAAAATTCTTACGCCCCAAACGCCAATTACTAAAATCACTGTGTGGCAAGGTGCATTGCTGTAATGCAACAACCAGTTCTTTATGATGTTTGGCCTCACACGCATGACCCGTTTTCGAAGTCCTTCCAAAATCTTTCACAAAAATGTTGATTAACCCCTTGACCTGGAAGCACAAACTTTTGGTCAACGATTCTCCTGACCATCAAAGAAGAAAATCAGCATTCTTTTGATCTTTGACTTACCCATTTTTGCTTTTGCCTTGAAGAGTTTAGAGTGTCCATCCAGATTTTCATTGCACTGTGTCCAAATCTGGAGCAAAAACTGATACGCAACGCATACCGTTGTTCGGTATTCGTGTCACTCATTTTCAGAACGCACAAGCAAAACCTGCTTCACTAAAACAATCGCTACGAATAAACAAAGTGACTCTAGCGAGTTCTAACTCGTACTGATAGCGTATCACATGTTCACGTGTCTCCCATCTAAGTCAATAATGGAGAGACAATAGCATACATATGTACGAACGTAAGACCTACTAACTATTTCGCTTAGTTACTTTATCCTTTACATTGTAAAACTGTTTAAAAGGCTGGACAAAGATGGATATTAAGCAAACGTTTGATCATGGAACGATAAAAGTATAATTAAATGACTTTGGAACATCAATTCCATTGATAAGGGGCCGAACTGATATTTTATAATCAACCTTTGTCACCACGATCTAGAAGCAGCACTAATTTATAGGCTACAAGTCTCAAAAAACAAATATGCTTTTTAACACAATTATTAACTTATCGAAAGTAATAGAATCAAGCAAGGAAATTGTAAATAAAATAATGCTATCAATCTACAACATGTCGTATACTCTGAGCAAACCAGTGTCGAACATTGCGTATTTTGAAGATATTGCTATATAGTTTGACATGAACAACTTTTCTTCTTGAATTTTGCAATATTTTGAATATGTTTTCTCAGAGTATACGACATATTTCGGCTTAATAATACAGCAAACAAACTTTTGGGTATATCTTTCGGAATGTTAATAATTTGATTAAAAAGGATATTTGTTTTTTGATTTGTATGCTACAAATTAGTGCTGGTTTTAGATTATGGTGTCGTCATCTGTTGACCACGAAATCTCAGGTCCCCGCGCGAATGTTAGTTCTAGATTTAATATTACTTACTTGTTAGTTACTAATAACGTACCAATCAATAGCTTACAGATAAATGTATGTATGTGCCATATTAATGACCATACTTCCAAGGTACACCAATTTTTGTCTGTAACAAAACTAAAACAATATCCCAATAGTGGACAAGCTTAATAAGTGTTAGAATTGGAACTAACATGCTCTGGCTAGAAACGAAATTGACAAATTTAATTCTCCTTTTTTTCAAGCAACTTGAAAACTAAACGAGATAGAATAAAATGGAAAAATATCTGAATCAGAATAAAATTACGCAAAGCTGCTCCGCATTAAGCTTCCTTCTGCCTCTAGTAAGTTAGTTGAGTATCGTAATTGAAACACACAAGGTATACCAGTTCCGATACTGCTTTCAGTTTGAAAAGACCTGAAGCAGTTACATACGTACTTACATTATGCTAATTGTAGTATGGTAATACTCCATTAGTAAGATTATCAATAAAAAGAAGTAAATTTTATAGAAAGCATTCTTTAAGAAATAGAAAAGCGTTGTAAACATTTACCACACACATACACTTGAAACATTTCAAAATCTAGAATTCCAAATTGCTCTAACGACGTGCAAAAACAAATGAAGTTTGTTGATTGAAAACGACGGAATGGGATGGTAGACGAAAAAAGTCAGATAAAAGTTATATAAAATACCAGGGTTGAAAAGAAGCAGACCACATCAAAATAAAGAAGTTGTTGTTTACAAACGACGAACAGACCAAACAAAAGGAAGTACAATAAAAGGAAAAGACCAAAGAAAAGAAGTGAAGAAAGAATTCAAGAGGGAGGGACAAGTTAAGGATTAGAAAACAAATTACACTTATACACACTAGGTAATGTATTTTGATTGTATTGTTCATTATTTTGTTAATATAATACTAAAATTTTATAAATTATTATTTGTAATAAATTTTGCTTTCTATAAAATTTTAACTAAAATTCATACTACAAATTTTGGCGCCCAACGTGGGGCTCGAACTCACGACCCTGAGATTAAGAGTCTCATGCTCTCCTTCTTTTTCTTGCTTCTTGATAAATTCCATGCAGCAGCGCTGGTTGTTTCACAAAACAGAAAACACTCAAAACTACCTAAAAATTATGCTATTACACTATAGGAGAACACACGTTTAAATACACTGATGTTTCCTTAATTTTTATCACTAATTAAAACACTTTGAAAGCATTCTAAATTATTTTAAAAACGTAAACACAACTCCAACACAACTTTAACTTTTTAAATTATAAACAACAACTTCGTTTTTGATGTTTTCCGCTTCTTTTCAACCCTGCTATTTTATATAACTTTTATCTGACTTTTTCGTCGACCATCCCATTCTGTCGTTTTCAATCAACAAACTTCATTTGTTTTTGCACGTCGTTAGAGCAATTTGGAATTCTAGATTTTGAAATGTTTCAAGTGTATGTGTGTGGTAAATGTTTACAACGCTTTTCTATTTCTTACAGAATGCTTTCTATAAAATTTACTTCTTTTTATTGATAATCTTACTAATGGAGTATTACCATACTACAATTATACTTTATTGCCTATTATATACATTATTTAGATAACTAAAATTAAACTGTACTTACAGTTTATATAGGTTATGTAATAATAATACAAAATTTTAGACTTTAAAATTGTTGTAGTTTCTACTAATTCGAGTTAATTGTAATGTGTTTGTAAAAGTACCTTATAAAAGGGCACGCTAATCACTTAGCCATATCTCTTGCAAAATCAACTTAATATAAAATATGTCATAACGACCAGTCCATCCCCTGGAACAAGAATGCAGCAAACTAGCAATTAAATCATTGTTTCAAGTAATTGTAGTTCAGAGTAAAGATTTTTCACTTCTCTATTTAATAATAGCACACCAACGTTATGTGATTATTTTACAGTCATATATTCTGATCCGCACTGTTTACAAACATATCTCTTCATCTACATTTGCATAACTCGCCGCAAATGTTATAAAAATCGGTTCGTGGGTGTGAGTGGAAAGACGCCTTAACTGCGAAACTATCTAGAAATCCTTAGGATACGGTATGTGAGGTGAGAATTGGTCTTCGTAACATAAAGAGAATATGACATGTAGGAATAGTTCGGTAATTACAATGGTAATATAATGATAATGATATGTAATACATTTTAAAATACATAGAATATGCGGTTTGTATGTATTATAAATTATATACTGCTTGCATAATCTATAAATGTATCTTGTTATAATGGCTGTCTCTTAGTTATTTCCCAAGTAAACAGCATTGAATTTATTAGTGAATCATTATTGTACATACTTATATAACTAATTCATGACAACTTAATATATCACCCAATTACAAAAATTGATTTGCTCTTAATAAGGTGGGAATACGTGGTTTGTAAATATGTGAAACAAAATGAATTATTGTAGTTTATGAACTTTACGAGAGCGGTTTGACAGAAGAGGGACTTTTCAAAGGTTCGCAACATTTTCGCTACAGTTATTATGTTGTTGGTTACCGCCATGTTTCTGATGTCTACTGTCAAAATTTCACACAAATTTGACAGGTAGATTATGCGTTACACTCATTTAAAGGAAACTATTGTATATATACCAAAAATACATAAATAACAGGGATCCAAAGTTAGCATCCGGTGATAGTTACCAAGTCTGAATTGCTTGTTTAAAATGTCTCCTCAACCGTTATCACAAATTGTACCAGTATGCAAAGCCTTAATTTTTAACTAAAATGAAGTATATATTTTGTAAGCTATCTATTTAATAAAATTAATATCAACGAAAAGGTATATTAATATAAAAATATGTTCTGAAATCGTATTGGAATTTAGACGTGTCTCCAATAATTATCTAATATTGTAACTAGGTCCTGGGCAGTTCCTGTTTAATATAAAATAAATAAAATTACCCTTACCTTTCGGAAAAATCCAGATACGTATTTCTGCAACTAAGTTGCCATCCTCAGTGGAATACTGGAGAATTCAGTATCACAAGGGAAAGGGGTTAATGCACAATACGAAAACTACACAACGAACACTGTACAACATCAAAGCACTATACAATGAACATTACACACTGAACGCGGAATCACACCAAAATATTGTTGACACCGAACTTTCATTAAGGGGAAGCTGTATTTATACTACTTCTAACATAAATATCATGCTATATGGAGCGTGTCAATACGGTTGAATGATCCTGCACACAACTAAATTTAATTCAATAGCTCGTACAATTTCGAATTTGGAATAGGTCCTCCATCTGCATTCATAATTCTCTCTCTATTCTTATAAATACTTATGCTTTCGTAGCTATCTAATTCCATGTTATTTTCTACCGCCTTAATTAATTTTAAACTTTCAATTGGCACAACGTCTTTTTGTCCAAAATATATCGGGCCATACAGGATTTTTCGGACCTGTTGAACCAAAAATGCGGAATGTGCTCCTCGTATCGTGTTAGGATTGATCGCCGAGTTTTGCCAATGTATTTTATGCCACATGCTCTCCTTAACGGCAGTTCAGTGTCAACAGTGTCTTACTGTGTTTTACGCGTTCAGTGTGTGACATTCATTGTGCAGCGCCTTGGTGTTGTACAGTATTCGTTGTGTAGTGTTCGTCTTGGGCATTAGCCGGATTCGCTAGTGATACTGAATTCTCCAGTATTTCATTGACGATGGAAACTTAGTTGCCGAAATACGTATCTGGACTTTTTCGAAAGGTGTGGTAAAGGTAATTTTAGTTATATGTTATTTTGGCCACAATCGCCTTATTCTTATTTGTAGTTATGGCTACCCGGCCAAAGGAGTTTAACAGGTTCCATGGTTTAATTACTAGAATTAGGTTATTGACTGCTGATATTAATATCTTAAAACAATACAAACGTCACAATATATTTCCTAAATATATGAAGTTAGATGTTACTTCCAACTGTAAAATCATTGAAGGTCATGGTTTGTGCAAAAATGAAATGGCTAAATTTGGAAATTAAATACAAATACGGTAAGTAAAATAAATTAGAATTAGGAGCGTACAATTTGCATTTAAGTGTGACAAAAAATTGACTCTAGCTGAATACGAAAGGTGGTGTAATTTTCATGAAAATTCATTGAGATTTCAGAGCATAAATATAAAAGTAAAAAGTTTGGAAAATTGTGCCCGAAATTAGATAAGATAGTTTAATGAAACGGAATTAAATTTACTAGCAAAAGGTTAAAAGAAATCCCCAACAAAATAATCGCTGAAATTGAAACAGCAATAAAAAATTTCGACGAAGCTTCCAAGAGTTTTATGAGAGAGTCATGCTAAATTAAAATGTAGATTGCTTAAAGCAACATCAAGTCAACACAATTAGCAACTTTGAAACTATCAAAAATCTCAAAGCAAAATTGCTTCTACCATTAAGGCAGATAAAAGTAATAAGTTTATTAATTAATTTTGGATAAACAAGATTATTTTAGCAGAGTTAACGAAATGATTTGGAACCATATATATAAAATAGAAGTATATATTACATTAACAAGTCTTTACATGTCCCAAAACTGTTTCCAAATTAAGGGCAAATATTTTGAACAGAAACACGGAATTCGATGAGCAATAGTTTGTCACCATTTATGGCCGATTGGTTATGAGCAATTTTGAGATTCAATTTAAAATGCCGTTTTTGACCATAGAATATATAAATTACAGGACTTTTTGGATGAACTAAATTCTAAATTCAACACCGTCAAATTTACAATGAAACAAGGGGAAAATAACGAATTTCTAGATAACTTAGTAATCAGCAGTAACACCAATTTTGAGATAGATATATATCGCGAGGAAACCAGTGCGAAACCATAGTTTTCAGCAAAAAATTGCATTTTTGATTTCCTAGTACATCGATTACTATATTTTTCCCTCAGAACAGAAAGATATCAAAGGGAACCTATATACAGAGGAAACAGCCCAATACAATGGTTTCGAAGCAAAATTGAGTGATAACTTTTTCCATGTTTTGATGACCGTATCTGCTCATAAAAGCAATATTTACTTCTTAAGCAATTATTTTTATTTTATTTAAGTGATGTGAGTCTAGCGTTGTCATTGTACTACACGTATGATGCCGTGACGATCAGAGTTTCTGCACCCTTACAAAGAATGCGGAAGAAAGAATGCCGTCCGCATTTGATGGTATAACGAATGAAAGGTTACAATTCCGATTTACGGGTAGTAACATTCCTATTTAATGTAATATTTAGAAATTTTAAACCTCGCCCGTTAGAGCGATTTTTGTGGAGAAATTACCACTTCTAGCATCATTTATTGCCTGGAACAATCTGGATTCAGAATTGACTCGATGCTGAAGTTAAACGCGTCCTTGACTCATTGAAGTTAAGGTAAAAATGAACAAAAATTCCAAATTAATCCAATTTCTTTAAATTTGGAGGTGGATTCGTATATACATGTATATCAATGCATGTACGTACACTGGTACTAGTAGTAATATTTATGGTTATTCGTATAGCAACAAAGTATACGTTCCATATTATAAGGGAAGAGATATCGATATTCTAAGGAGGCAAGGAGAAACCAATTACAGAAAAGAACATAAATGTTTAGCCTACTAATATTCCTCGCAGAATATAATATAAGTAAAATAAAAAATGAGATAAATAACAAACATTAGGAAGCTTAGTAAAAATTTGAAACAGGAAATTCAGAAAAGTGAATTTGCTAAGAATACAGCAACCTTGCATGAAGGTAGCTGTGACCGAAATGAAAGTTCGTGATGAAGAAAAGACATATGTTCCACAAGCTTATGCAAAACAAGATATGCACATGCTGATCCAGAGTAAGACTTTAGTATAGAGCAAGGTATTAGTAATTCTAATGATAGCGTTTAAATGGAAGAGAGGCGTTCACTTATGGGAAGAGATAACGCGCGCTAAAATGTTGATCTACCAAAAGTAGTGTAAACAACAACTTTTAATATTTTTTACAAATATGGTCCACGGTAGGCAGTTGTTGGATCCTTATACTTCGTAAAATTACTTATCCATTCGTTAAGCATTGTCTAGATAGAAACACTAACAGTATTATTGTTATTATAATTGGGCTTTCCGGTGTGCAGACAACGTGCCTAAAATGTGCGTCTAATACCAAAACTATTCTTTATATCAGTAATTCAAGACAAATTTTAATTAAAAACTTGAAACATCCTACAGTAGGTATTTCAATATTACAATACATCAAATAATTATTGTAATTATACGTAGATCATTTAGTTATAAGAAAAGCAAAATACAAATAGGTCGTATCTGATACGAAAACCCCGTTTTGTTATAAACATTCAACGTGTCGAGTGATTTGCAGGAGCTATAATGCAACTCAATGAAATATGTACAAACGATGTCTAAAGGATATGTTATACGGCACCTCTGTAACAGGACACCACCAAGAGTACTGCAGTTGGAATATAATTAAATTGTAAAAGTTCTCGAGGAATCTAACATAAATAATATATCTATATCTATATATTATCTTTGAGAAATAAAGAATAAAACTTTACAAAAGGTATAAAGATAAAGATATGGGAGTAAATAAAAACATAAACAAAAGAAATGAATAAAACCCTAAATACTTCAACTGTGTAACTGGAACATCAATAATATACAAGGCAAAGAAATGAAAGTTATGCTGGTATTACTGCTGAAGATTGAGGGTGCAGTATCAAAAATCACTTTTAAAATTCCACCTGGCTAAGGTCTTTTCAACTCCTTGCTATTTCTTTATAAATCTATATAGCTTGTAAGTCCGAAATCCTTCTCTTCACTAATTAATTAAATTGAAATCATGTCTTCCTTATTTAAAACCTATTTTACTACAAAGTGAAGAAACCGACTGTAAGTCTTTTAGTATCCATATGAATGATAATTATTTCTGATGCAAATAACTACTTGTTTCAATGGCGATAATTGTAAAACAACAGTTTAATACTAACTATATAATCGAAGAGTATTATAAAACTACAATAATTATAGTACATGTATTAGGAAGACAGAATAATATAGATACTTTCTTCGGTTTGTCTTAGCTAACAATGTGATTTAAATTATTAATACGTGGTAGTGCTGGTTCGGTAAGTCGGAAAACTACAAACAAGAACAGCATAATCATCCACTTTATTAAATTATTAATCGCGTTTCAATGTCTCTATTATCAACTGCATCATCTATTGTTACAACAACCGCTAACTGAGTTCGAAATTATATGCTATCAAAATAAGACAAAAAGGAAGATAGGGGTACAGAGAAAGAGAGAACATCTCGTCTTAAATGTGTACATTACTTCTTGTATTGATACAGTTAGTTGCTGGTTATGATTGCTTCACAAACGAATAAAGCATCTTTATTGAATCATATCATAAGCGAGAACATCACTATGTACATACTTTTATTATTTATATAGCAGCTACTCCTAACTACAGTATGTACTCTTTTAATGCTAATGAAGGGTATAAATCAAATAATTAATAATAAACTTAATAATACACAGAATACTAGGAACGAAACAAAACGCTATTTTCCGAAAGGGAAAATGTGTAAACAGAATAACTATTCCTGCCAATAATGTTGAAAAATCATGCAAGCACCACATAACATTTCGTAAAACGGATCTAACCAATACAACCGTATATAGGAAACCTCGAAAAACGAAACGCCGAATCAAAATTAACCGCAATGTTTAGCGATAGTCTAAAGTCAACGAATTATCCAAAACAATGGAAATCGATGGAGAATTGTATCACGCAATAATTTTTTACAACCTTTTGAGAATTGCGTTAACAACTGCGAGTATTTCGTCCAAATACACCAAGGCGTCGGGTTCAAATTCGGACTCTTACACTCTATCAATTAATCTCGTCACATTGGCGGATGCATTGGAACGTCCAAAAGGTAAACGTAAGAATTCGAAAATACCGCGATTCGAGAAGACGAAGGCGATATATTGATGGAGTTAGCATCGATAGGAACTTGCCAATAAGCAGACTTGACATCTAAAAACGAGAGAAACTTTGCGTGCCCAAACTTGGCTGCAGTATGTGAGACGTACAGCATAAGATAAGCGTGCTTTTTGGTGCCCTGGTTGACTTTTCTGTAATTGACACAGAAGCGATAGGTTCCGCCCTTCTTGAGTACCATCAACTGGATTGAGGCCGAAATTTGTCCAGTGCCGTCATACTTAACTTTGTTAGCAACCATCTAAGTGAAAACCTGCACACCTAATCCCAACAAAATATCCCATCCTGATTGACCAACAATAGTGCGTAAAGTGCCAGAATCTAAAAAAGATGTTTCCCAAAACGGGAACGGAAACTTGTTCATTTCAAATAATAAAAAAAAAAATTCTTCGATTTATTTATAGTGAATGTTAGTTAATACTATTTAAAATTCGCGCTAAGATAGAAATGAGTTTACTTTGTAAACTTACAGCTATCGCAGCTACAGTCACGCAGGATTTTTATGAGCTTGACAGAACTGTAAGTTCCAACGGCCCTTTATGATCAGCTTCGGTTGCAATCAGCGAATGAAGCACTCCATGCCCTACAAACGGCTGCTTGGACTGTCCCAACTAATCTTTATAATAGAGACTAACAAAGTGTACAACTACGTACAGGACTTAACATTTGTAAGATAAGTACCGATAAGTTAGTTAATTTTAAAAATTAACTGAAATGCGTATTTCACCTACAAAGTGGAAAACACATAGAAAAGGCTCCCACGAAAATTGGGTACAAGTGACACCAAGGGGGCACACTTTACTATTTCATCTTTCTTTTGTTTTGTATTCATAACAACGACTTTTTGATCGAAATGGATATTCGCAGTTTTCTAATAATCGGTGTGGTAAGAAGAGGCACTATTTTATTTAACTTCTAAACTACTGATATTCTTCTAGATGTAATTCGATGGTAGTGGCTTTGAACATGGATAATGTGATAGATGTGAAATATAAACTAAATAATTTTAGATCCAATGCTATACTCCCCAAAATTGATTGTAATTGAGATGCATATTAATCATAAGAATGGAAAGTGGGAGACCAGTAAAACAGATATGGAAGACAAAAATTCAGAAATGGAAAAAAATGGAAGATCATGGAAAGAATGGAATGGTGTAAGAAATACTTCAAAAGGGAACAGGAAACAAGGATTGTGGATGAATATAGAAATTTGTTCGTATGGAGGGATTTTATATGTATTTATGTTATTGTAATGAAATTTTGTAGTGTACCCTACACAACTTAATGGTTAAATGGTTTCTTGATGTGCTACTTCCAAGAACTACAACGGGTTCACATATCCTTGCTCAAGGAACTCAAAGATGACGGCAGATAGTTTTAATATCAAAGAAGCACATTTCCCGCTAAAATTCTACACAATAGAGAAAAGCACAAACATGAAACTCATGCATATATAAATAAATAAATTGTTCATCTATGTCAACTAACTGCTGCAATGTTAAATAAGAAAAATATTTGCTAATAATAATAATAATATATACTGATTCATTACAGAAAAATATATTCCGTTAAATATCAAACAAATTAATATTTTCATCATTATTTATAAGCGTAAAGACGTAGTATTATTATTAAAGTTATTTTGTATATTAATCGCTTAAATTTTCTCCAACTACTAACATGACCGTCCTTCCAACCTAATATTAAACCATTAACACGAAAAATATAGGAATTAAAGGTAGCATTTAAAATATAGATACTAGAATATAATACCTTCAAGTTTTAAAAACTTAAACAAATTGTAATTTTATACCCGGCCCCATCAAACCGCCATAGATAATTTCCAATCAAGCTTTTTCCGCTCGTTCATTCTCGAAACGTGCGTAACTCCAATAATCGGCAGAACGGTCACAATCTAACAATAAAATCGAACCGTAAATGAACACAGAAAAGACCGAAAAAATTGTTAATTAAAACATTATTAGTGCACAATTCTTTGCGCTCGCGGCTACTCAATATTTTTAAACGTTTTATTATACGATATCCGTATTTATTATTGCTCGGCAATTGCCGTCTCCTTCCTCGGATAACGTTCATAGAAGAAAGAAGAAGTAAGAAGAGATGGTAATGTAATATAACCACCCACAGCGTATGTCGTGAGCTTTTGACGTCCACAACTTGGGGCTTTATTGGAAACAATTTTAATTCAATACGTTCCCTTTCCTCCGTCCTTGTTTAACTCTCTAACTATGTGTACACGGCAAGATGATAACTTGACCAACTAGGATAGTAATTACCAGGCATTAGTGTGCTTTTAAGGCGCAATTAGAGATATATGATATTTATGATGATCCGCTAACCATAAATAACAAACAATCAGTTTGTTACATTGAGATGTTCAATAGATAAATGTATTTACAACTGCTTATAGTTAGATTCAACTTGTATATGACTTTGTTTTTCAGAAATATCGAAATAGACTCCGATTGCAACCTTTATGCGAACCTAATGTATTTATCCTGTGTGCTCTTAACGAAAGCTTATCTAAACATAAGCTTAAATACTAAATTGTAATACGACACTTCAGAGAAACCCACAACAATGAAACCGCAACTTATTAAATTGGAGATATGGATCGACCGAACTTCTAATAATACTTTACGTCGATCGAAAATTGAGGTTTGTTGTCTATTAACTCTATTCTTGAAGATTCAGTATGTATTTGAAACTTTCAGACCCGAGATCTAAAATATTATAAAACTAGATTGTAAAACTTAATTTCAAAGTGATATTCTAAAGTACTATATCTATTAGTCAACTACCTCTAATTTATCAAATGTCTTTGTGGATGTGTGCTTCACAGAATCATATATTCTTGTTCCCGTGAATGAATACCAAGTAACGTATCTTAACCTATAATACCCCTGTCGTCATCGGAATAAGTATTCGGTTAACAAATTTTCAACGTTTTGCATCCAAAGTAATTATAAGCTGCATATTCATGCCGCTAACATAAATTTTACGAAAGCTGTCCAAAGAACTACTCCTAACAATAAAATCTTCGGTCAACCATTGAATCATCCTGATAAGAACGCTTTCGATCCACGATTCTTCGATAATATTCAGTCGCAACAAAATGTTGATTGTAAATTAGTCCCTTTGACTAATCAGCAATGTATAGTAGAAAGTATAAAAATGAATAGTAAGAATAATTACCGTTTATTCAATATGGGAAAGGATCACTTACAAAAGAATACGCGTTCCTCCTTCATACTACACTGCTCAATATAATAAATGGACATTTTTCAAAACTGTTAGTAAACGAAAATTAAAAAAGAATGAAATAGTTTTTAAAAACATTTATTCAATTTTATTGCAGCATTTATGATCAAGAAACTAAATCTACCACTCTACCATGGCATTTTTTGAACAGATTCGTCCAACCGCATTTCTGGTAGAGCGCTTCGCCCTACACTTACCATTGTTAGGTCCAACATTGTTACCTCCTTGCGTAGTGGTGGGGGTTTTTAATGTGAAATAAAATTAACAATAGAGTAACATCATGATTTATTCCAATCAGAGACACTGGTCGATGATTTCTTACCGTTGTAATAAGCAACGGTAAAAAATCATCGGTGTTAGACACAACCCAGCTTCAAACTGAATTTGTTGCTGCTACCAGAAGCCTGGCGTCAGCGCAAACCATAGTAAAGTGGCTGCATGACATGTAACGGTATAAGCGAAAACCAATGGTATGTATTCCACCTATTGTCAGTAGACACCACAAAACTGCCCGGCGCATCTGGTCGGCGATGCATAGAAGCTGAGAACGCGATCATTTGAGGTAGGTATTGTTTAGTGACGAACCAGAATTAAGTCTTCGGCCGGACAACACAGGCGTTTCTATTTAGCGTGAGTGTAGAACCAGCAATAAACCATAGTTTGTTCGGAAAAGATCAGAATATTAAGGTGGAAGTATTATGGTATAGCCAAAAATAAATAGTGGAAGTCATCTGTATCCCATTCTCTCATTTCTTTTAACGACCAAAGATACCTCAGTGAAAACCTACAACTAACTATTCCTTTCTATACTAGAGCAATAGGAGAAGCAGTTGATTTCTATGGGCAATCAAGTTCGCACTGTTGATAACTGGTTGAGTTAACTGTGAGATTGAAACAGCAAGCAAATTCCCTTAATGGTAACCAAATCGAACATGCCAGTTTGGGATGCATTAGAAAGATGGATTTATTCCCGAAATAACTCCTCAAGCTCGAACATCACATTGCTTTGCGAAATGAATGAAATCGAATTCCGCAAGAGCTGTGTGATAATTTGATTCTAATACCGCGTAGAAGATTTCTTGTACCGCGTGCGAGAAGTATTGTACCAGGGCTGTTCTTCTCCAACCTCCGACAGGCTATGAAGGCAAGACAGATGAATCTAAAAATTTATTTTATTACCAAAGATAATGTACAATAAAGATTACTTGTTACCGCCAATGATTTGAAGTGAGTTGTTATGGTTTCTTTGAGCTCTTGGTCAGTTTGGAAGCGCGGTTCCCTAAGCCATTTCTTCAGTTCTGGAAAAAGATGATACCCACTTGGCACTAGGTTGGAACTGTATGGTGGGTGCTCGAGAATGTCCCATTGAAATTGCTCAACGAGCCGTTGAGTTACACGAGCAGTGTGAGGACGGGCATTGTAATGGATCAGAACAATTCCAGAAGTCAACATGTCTCTTCTTTTGTTTCGAATAGCTCTCCGTAAGCGTCGCAAAGTTTGATAATATGAATCTGCAGTAATTGTTGTCCCCGGTTGCATAAGCTCCACAAGCAATACACCTTTCTGGCCCCAACAGTTGCCATAACCTTACGGTTGTTGAAGATTCGTTTAAACTTTGTGGATTTCTTTGTCACAAGGGATTATAAAGATCTTCTCCGTCAGTACTGTAACAGTCAAGAAACGCCAAAGCTGCAGCCATTAGGCGAGTTTTGTGGTTGTCCGGCAACATCCTTGAAACCCAGCAAGCACAAAGTTTTCTGTAGCGCAACCGTTCAGTAACTATAGAGTGCAAGGAAGATCTTGAAACTTGAAACCGGAAGTTTCACCGATAATTCACTTAGGCTAAATATGAGGACGAGTCCCGGTCGATTTTCGCAAAAAAATTATAGCGCCGTAAAGGTGACCTAAAAAGTGATAAATTATCTTAATAAAAGTTTTGCGAGACGTGTCTACCAGAGTCACAATTTCAGAAAAACGGTCTTACCTTGAAGTGTTTACGTTACGTTCAAACGAAATCTTCTTATGTATTTAATCCCATAAGTATAATTTATAATACATTTATAATAACCTTTATCCTTTTTCTACAAATATGCCTTCCATTATTAATATAATTTTCAGTTATTTACCAATAATTTTACATTTTCTGAGATGTTAAAATGTATGACTTTGTAAATGACATTTGACTAGTAGCAACCAGTACCAACTTATATAGATGTATATTCATGTAACTGTTCTTATTCTTCTTCGAAGCGGTCTATTATCGAAGTTAAACGTTGGTTAAACGAATCGTTGCCGTACACACAAAAATTGAATGATGCACGAACTTGCGTATTCTTATGATTTTTCCTGTACATATTTATTAATTCTTTTGTCGCGAGGTTGTTTTGGATGCGTATATCATACATAAAGAAAAGTTAAGGGGGCCAAGTAAAATCGTAGAGATAGACGAATCCAAATTTGGAAAAGAAAGTATCATCCTGGATATTTTGTAGAGGGCAACAGCTGGTGTGGTGTAGTGTGGTGTGGGTTTGGGTCTGGTGGTGTGGGATAGTTTGGGCCGGGTGGTGTAGTGTGGGTTTGGGTTTGGGTTTGGGTTTGGTGGTGTGGTATAGTTAGGGCCAGATGGTGTATGTGGGTTTCCGTCTGGTGGTGTGGTATAGTTAGTGCCGAATGGTGTGGGGTGGGTTTCGGTCTGGTGGTGTGATTGGGTTTGGGTCTGGTGGTATGGTGTGGATTTGAGTCTGGTGGTGTGGGATAGTTTGGGCCGGGTGGTGTGGTGTGGGTTTGGGTTTCGTGGTGTGGTATAATTAGTGCCGGACGGTGTGGAGTGGGTTTCGGTCTGGTGGTGTGGTATAGTTAGGGCCGGATGGTGTGGCTTGGGTTTCGGTTTGGTGGTGTGATTGGGATTGGGTCTGGTGGTATGGTGTGGGTTTGAGTCTGGTGATATGCTGTGAGTTTGAGTCTGGTGGTAATGATGTGGATTTGGGTCTGGTTGTGTGGGATGATTTGGGCCGGATGGTGTGGGGGTGTTTGGGTCTGGTGGTGTGGCGTGTGTTTGGGTCTGGTGGTGTGGCGTGTGTTTGGGTCTGTTAGTGTGGTATGGGTTTGGGTCTAGTGGTGTGGGATAGTTATGGCTGGATGTTGTGAGGTGGGTTTCGGTCTGGTGGTGTGATTGGGTTTGGGTCTGGTGGTATGGTGTGGATTTGAGTCTGGTGGTAGCGGTGTGGGTTTGGGCCTGGTGGTGTGGGATAGTTTGGGCCGGGTGGTGTGGTGTGGGTTTCGTGGTGTGGTATAATTAGTGCCGGATGGTGCGGAGTGGGTTTCGGTCTGGTGGTGTGGTATAGTTAGGGCGGATGGTGTGGCGTGGGTTTCGGTCTGGTGGTGTGATTAGGATTGGGTCTGGTGGTATGGTGTGGGTTTGAGTCTGGTGGTATGGTGTAGGTTTGGGTCTAGTGGTGTGGGATAGTTTGGGCCGGGTGGTGTGGTGTGGTGTGGGTTTGAGTTTCGTGGTGTGGTATAATTAGTGCCGGATGGTGTGGGTAGGTTTCGGTCTGGTGGTGTGGTATAGTTAGGGCCGAATGGTGTGGGGTGGGTTTCGGTCTGGTGGTGTGATTGGGTTTGGGTCTGGTGGTATGGTGTGGATTTGAGTCTGGTGGTAGCGGTGTGGGTTTGGGTCTATTGGTGTGGGATAGTTTGGGCCAGATGGTGTGGGGTTGGTTTGGGTCTGCTGGTGTGGGATAGTTTAACTTTTCTTTCTGTATGATATGCGCATCCAAAACAACCTCGCGACAAAAAGACATAAATATGTTCAGAAGAATCGTAAGAATACCCTAGTTCGTGTATGAATCATTTTTTCCATATATGGCAATTATTCATTTACAAACGTAAACAGGCAACTAAACGAACCAAGAATATATATATATATATATATATATATATATACGCACATCTGATAGTCAATGATCTATATCAGTAAAATAGCAGATAAATTAACACAAAAATTTTGCTTAAACTATCGACTAGTAAATACAGAAAAAATCATAAGAATACGCAAGTTCCTACATCATTCAATTTTTGCGTGTACGGCAATGATTCGTTTAACCAACGTTTAACTAATAATGGACCGCTTCGAAGAAGAATAAGAAGAATTACATGAATATACATCTATTTAAGTTGGTACTGGTTGCTACTAGTCAAATGTCATTTAGAAAGTCATACATTTTAACATCTCAGAAAATGTAAAATTATTGGTAAATTACTCAAAATTATATTAATAATGGAACGTATATTTGTAGAAAAAGGATAAAAGTTATTATAAATGTATTATAAATTATACTTATGGGATTAAATACATAAGAAGATTTCGTTTGAACGTAACGTAAACACTTTAAGGTAAGACCGTTTTTCTGAAATTGTGACTCTGGTGAGCACGTCTCGCAAAACTTTTATTAAGATAATTTATCACTTTTTAGGTCACCTTTACGGCGCTATAATTTTTTTGCGAAAATCGACCGGGACTCGTCCTCATATTACTCCTTCACTTATGGTGAACTTTCGATTTTCCTTAACCACTTCTGTAGCGACAGACTTCCGTCCTTGACCCCCTTCATCATACACATCAGTTCGGCCATCTTTAAACTATCGACACCATTCACGAAAAACATCCTCACTCATGAAGCTGTCTCCATACACTCAACTCATTTCTCGATGACTTTCCATTGCCCTACTCCCTTTTGCAGCAAGAAACGAATAACACTTTGCCATTCACACTTCGCGGAAGAACCAATAGAGACAGCCATATTTACGTGACTACAGCTCAACAAGAAATGACGTGTTGGACTTGACAGTGACAGAGCGTGTGGAGACGGGGAGCACGCAATATGCAATCGCCATTTCACGAAAGTGTATTACTTAAATTATTGCTCAAAATCTAATTTGTGATAACACATTGACTTTGATCTATTACACTTTTCAATTATCGCTTGTTTATGGCCAGCTTCTATTTTGCCTCATTTTATTAACTTCCACCATGTTATCGAAAGGTTTAGTAGAAAGTATCAGGATATATTTCTTACTACTTAATATTATCATTGCTCTTTTGCTTTCAAATTTTATTGCAAACGCTTTTCCTCCATGTAATTTCTTCTGTACTGGTTTATAAATATTATGGACTCTTTTGTTCCTAAAAGCTACACTTGTACGTCAATAAATTTATTAGTTAGTTGTAAGCTTGTACACAAACTATCCGTGCGTATTGTATTTAACGCATCTTTTGCTAATTCCTAAGCAATTGTCATTTGCTTTTATCGCGTATTTATGATATCCATATTCCATATTGAGTCATGATAAATTTTCCTAAAAATGGATAAGTATGAATAGGCAGATTTATATGTATAGTATGTTCATCGCAAAACTTGAAACGCCTGGTAAAACAATTTACAAGTTGCTTATATAGTTTACCTAATACGTATATATATTAAGAAATGTCTAACATTATTTGAAAGATGGATAATTAGTTTAAGTAACTGGAGTGTAGCTATCCTTAGAGTATAGTATGAAGAAGTATCAATAGTTTAATTACACATCTGTATACGTACACATCAACTGTAAATGTCACCATTGCATACCACTTGGACACCAAACGATTACAACGTTTTATCAAACTGTCACAGATATAAAAATCCAATATGTTTCTGTATGGTGGTACGTTTTTAATTCGGGTGGGACATGTCAGTCAACATTTAATACATTCTACATAATAAAATCTTAACATTTGAAACCGCAAATGGGGCGCTATATAACACAATTGAGAATATTTTCAAAGGATTCCCAGAACTAATTTTTCTATTAGTGACACACCACTTTCATCCAAGGTATAATTAAAATATGTATCCTGGGTTAAGCTATAAAGTTATGCAAGAGAAGTAAATGTAATGTATAAATGATGCCTCTCTTAAAATTCTCGTGTGTGTGGCTTCTATTTAAATATTTCACTAAATATGGAATAAAATTTAATTCCACCATCAACATACAATAAAGGCGTTTTATTTCTAACAGTAACTAATAACAAGTAAAGAAGAAATTTTGCCAACACTTATTGTTAGTATTAAATTGAAAATCGTGAAGTGTACATATTTCCAATGGCACGGTAGTCTTTACATAGTTAATATTTTAAACTGATTAGCGACTTAAAGATGATAAATTTCTGATAACTTCTTAGAGCGACACGTTTAATTTCTTGTTCTATGTAGTTTATCCGTATTATCCAAGAAGAAACACAAATGTTATATTCTGCAACCCCATTGCATAAATTGCATCGATTACAAACTTCAATTCTAACCTAGAGTCAGACAGAAAGCCGTAAACTCTTCTATTTTCTTTGAAGGAACTGATCCAATCGGAGAGTTTTGAAATTGTTCGATACCTGCTGCTAGAGATAGATTTAAAGTAAAGAGGAATTTATGATAGTATTTGTTGGTAAGCGTTCTTTTTACTTTCAATTATGTTTTTAGCATTTCCTCATTAACTAGCTTTCATGAAAACTAAGTCTTGCAACGTTGTAGAACAATAAGATTATATTGAAATGTGATTTCTATCAAAAACATTAATGTCAAATATTCACATTTATGTATTTAACAAAAGTAATTGAAAACTAGTTTCAATGAGTTACTTCGCGAGTGTATATTAATAACTAGCTATTAAGCCTGTCCCTGCCAGGCAGGAAGAAAAAGAAAATATAAGCTAAAATGTTAAAAAATTGAATTTTGCCACGCCCTTTTTCGTCTTAATTCTCCGGCCACAGGCCAAAAATTAAAAATTCGGCTACATTAGGATTTGGTCTAGGCGTTTTACTATATACATGCCAACTTGCAGCATTCTAGCCTATCAGTGGGCTTCAAAAAGCTCTGGATAGACAAAACAAGAGGAACACACATATAAGGAAATTATATATATAGATAAAAGTAAAAGATGAGTAAGCTGAGGTTTAACTCTCAATTGAACGAACTTAAACACAGGTTCGTTAGTTGGGCAACTCTCCAGGAAAACTGTGCAATGGCTTGCAGCGTAAGAACAAATTACATATGCCAACAAATGTCACGTAGGAAATTTATTATTTTATATGTATTATTACTATTTATGCTTTATTAATCGTAGACTGCAACCATAGACTAGTTTCTTCCTTATTAGGACTCTTCAGTATGATATAGTGTATTGTGCGATTAATAAAGTATTTCCTGATATTGTGATGTTACATCTTATTAATGAATTTTACCACAACTAATGGCTCCATGTGACGGGACTGTTGACATACATAGGATAACATATCTTTCACGACTAATAGATAACAAGGGTAATTGGAAACTAGTTTCAATGAGTTATTTAAGGAGTCTTTTTTTATTGTTGCTTATAACTAATGAAAGAAAAAGAAAAATAAGTACAGATTTAACTCTCAATTAAGCGAACTTAAATAAAAGTACCCAAGTAAACCTTAACTATTCTTCTTTTACTTTTACTTATGTATTTCATTCGACTTGCTTGTTATAGTTTTGTATAAGCTCCGCAGTTTTCGTCATTATTTGTATAGTCTTGATTAGTTATTGTGTTTCTGTGTTTTTCATTCTTTTATTATTATTTTGTTCACTCATAATGGGTTTTACATCGAAGGAATATGCCGATATGTACATGGTATAAGATTTCTGTAATGGAAATGCTAACATGGCGGAACAAGAATACTGCATACGTTTCCCAAACCGGAGGCATCCTAGAAGAAATCTATTTCGAAAGCTGGATCAACGTCTTCGTAAAACTGGTTCATTTAATACAAGAAATGCTAATGCTGGTCGATCAAGACAAACGCGTACAATACAGGTAGAAGAGCAAATTCTAGACGCAGTTCAATTCCCAAATGGATGAACTGATCATGGCGATCCTATAATATGGCCTGCGAAATCTCCCGATCTCAATCTTTTAGACTAAGCATGGGCAACTCCCTATCCGTGGGCCACATGCGGCTCTCGGGTAAGATTTGTCCGGCCCGCGATTGCATTTTTCCGTTATATATCAGCACGGCCACTTCAAGTTGCTTCATAAGTATACTACAAAAATGTATATTTTTCAATATTACTCGCAGCATAAATCTTCTTTGACCCCTAAAAAGAAAGGTTGCCCGTGCTTGCTTTAGACTACTTTGTGTGAGGTTTCATTAAAGAGAAAGTTTATACTGCGTTTGTGCAAGACGCTGACGAAGTTAGAGACAGAATATACACTATTAGAAATTACCACCAGAAAAGCTCGAATGAGTATCGCAAGTATCGTATCTCGTAGATTGCAACTATGTATAGAAGCAGACGAATTTCAATTCGAACAGTTACGTAGGTAATAGTATCAATGGTTTAATCTATATACATAATTTCCTTATTTGTGTGTTCCTCTTTTTGTCTATCCAGAGCTTTTTGAAGCCCACTGATAGGCTAGAAAGCTGAAAATTGGCATGCATATAGTAAAACACCTAGGCCAAATCCTAACGTAGCCAGATTTTTGATTTTTGGCGTGTGGGTGGAGAATTAATACGAAAAGGGGCGCGGCAAAATTCAATTTTTTAACATTTTAGCTTATATTTTCTTTTTCTTCCTGCCTGACAGGGACAGGCTTAACGGCTAGATGGATTACGATCACGATGAAAGGCATAAATTCGATAACTTCATAACACTGGTTTCTTCAAGAAAACGCTCGGACACATCGATTTATGTATGTAAATTATACGGACCATGGATATAAAGACACTCAAAATCTTGAAAACGATTTATGCGATTAGAATGTGGCTTTTCTTTATTTATTAGCTTGACGAATTCAAATTTGACATCGGTGGTATTGTCGCTTTCGCTATTTGTTCACATGTATACCATTTTCCTTATTTTAGACGGAGCACTCTATATATTTTTGCTATTTTACATTATCTGATCAATTTAAAACAACTTTTATATACCATAAGTTATTGGTAAACTTACTGATTATGAGTAACGAAAGTGTTCTTTACAATAACGGAATAATATTCCTGGAAAACAAGAACTTGAATTTAATATTACTGACGTTTTAGAATTACGTAGCTACTATTTGAATTTGTAATATTTTTAACAATTTTCATGATAGTTATCTAAATTCTATTTGTATACTTACGATTAGTAAGATACTAAACATTGAGTATAAAGTTGCAATTGTCATTTCTTAATGAATGTTTAAACCCGACACCTTAACGAGTGTAGAGGTTTCTGAGAAGAAGAAAGAACCAAAGAATGTGTGCTTAATTGCTGGTTTTGTTGTCGCAAGATTATTCGTTTCTCGAATTAATTATGTTACAGATAACTCGGTAATAAATAATTTTAGCTCCACTCTATGTTACATAAAAGTGGTTTAGAACTAGTTAGACAATTCAATAAGGCAAGAATGTACACGACGTTTCATTTAAAATAGGAAAGTTGGTATAGCTTGTGAGAAAATACTTTTGTTCTACAGTGTATATTTGAATAGGCATTTCTCAGCATTTTGTAATCTATACGTCAACTCAATGTTACCTCAGATTTCTGTGGAAATTACATTACCGTTTAAAGTTTCAGATTACATACTTGGATATTTTTATACCCCAGACGTTTCAGGGCAAAACTGCAATAGGTTACAGGTAGCTAGAATGTTTCGTCACATTGTAATTCTACATTATCTTCTGAATACAATACATTTTTATTGAACTCTATTGCGATGGTTACTGAAAAATGTTAGTCTATTACAATTTTAAGTGATCGCATTTTATTTACGAGGTAAACTTTAACTGACGTTTAGAGTAAATCGTCAAACAGTTGTCCATTTGCTCAAAACATTTGTTAACTCGAACTGTTATTCCTTCTTGAAAGATTCGAAGTATTTCTACAGTTAAGCGGATTTTTAGCGTACTAGTTGTAAGTAATTTAGATCTTCTAAGTTATTAAGAATACTTCAACTATCTCTTCAACATAAAGTGTAAAGTTGTTAGGTTATCAGGTAATATAGGCAGTCTGGGCAAACAGTGGTAATTACGGAATGAGTTACGACAGCCTCCATGTCAACAGAACTACTCGCTGTCGTAACTTATTTCGTAATTGAACCCTACTCCCGCTGTTTTCCCAGGCCAGATATAAGTGGTTACTCAACGGTATGGCTGGGCGATATATATCGATAAGTAATATCGAATATATCGATATATATCGATATATCGATATTATTTATTTGCAGATAAATGCGAATGTGTAAAGAGAGAAGAAATTGGAGAATACTAACAAATGCCTGGAACAGATAAACCAGTGGATGCAAGAGCATGGATTGGAGCTGGCACCGGGGAAAGCAGAGGCCTTGCTAATGAGAGCTAAAAGAAAGAGGAGGCACGTAACTTTCACGCTGAGCGGAACTGCAATAACACCAATTAAGACGATCATATATCTTGGTGTCACGTTGGACGAACGAAGATCATTTGGACCGCATGTGATGAGCGTGACTGAGAAAGCAGACGTTCAAGCGGCTCTACTGGGCAGGATTATGCGAAACATTAAAGGGCCAAGAAGTGGCAAGAAGGCAGTAATAAGCGGTGCCATACACAATACTTTGCTTTATGGCGCCCCCATTTGGCATCATGCATTAAAAATGAAGAAGTACCAACAAATTATAGAAAGATCACAGAGAAAAGTACTCCTTCGAGTGGCTTCGTCTTACAGAACTGTGTCCCTGGTAGCACTGCAGGTTATAGCAGGGATAACATCAATAGACCTCATGGCGCAAGAGAGAACGAATGCATATGAGCATAGGCTAGAGGAAAGGAAGACTGTGGCATGCCAAGCCAGGGCAAATACAAAACGCACTTGGCAGCAGAGATGGTAGGTTGAGAAGGAAAAGGCACAGTGAACTAAACGACTCATAAAAAACGTAAACACATGGGTTAATGTAAACATCGTGGTCTGTACTACCACTTGACACAGGCGCTGACGGGTCATGGCACTTTCCGCGCGTATGCCAAACATTTCGGGAAGGATGATAATGACAAATGTATATACTGCGGAGATACTGATACGGTGGAACACACATTGTTCCAATGCGACAGGTGGCATCAGATAAGGAGCATGGCGCACACTAATATAGGACTGATGATTACACCTGATACCATGGTACCGCTGATGCTAGCTACAGCATATAACTGGAAAACCATCGATAAAATGATTAGATCCATAATGGAGAGAAAGGAAAAAGATGAACTAGATAGACAAAGCAAATTAGCCAGAGCAACTTTGCAACTAAATAAGCAACTAAATAATGGGTGTGTAGCCGATGGTAGTCGATGAAATGTTTTAATTAATGGTCCCGACTATCATTAAGAGCAAACGAGGGGTTTTAGTGGGTAGGCAGTTTGCACTTGAGAGTCCCACACTACCAGACCATAGATCTAGGTACTGGTGTGCATTAAGCATTTCCCTGGCAAAAAAATATATCGAATATATCGATATATCGATACCATACGATACGATACGGTATATTTGTTAAAATAGTGTACAATTGGAATAAAATGTACAGTACTTGACTTGTTATAGATATAAAATAGATCAAGATACATAAAATACAATACACATACATAAATGTGTAAATATTTCCTTACAGCTGGTTCCCCGTCCCACTCCAACTACTGCTCTCACCGCTGTAAGTGCTTCCGGAAAATCTTTCCTTGTGGTCTCGGTTTCCACTTCCTGCTCTATAATAATACCTATTTCTTCGGAATCTTTCGGATGTTCGAGAAAACCGAAATTTACTGACCACAATACCAACTGGCCATTTTGCTGATTTATACACCTCATTTTTTAGATCTTTGCTAACGCCAATTTTGAAACATTTATGTTTGTTCAGAAGTTTTCAATTTATGTTCACAACCATGGATTATATATTTGTTTCCTTCTCCAAATGCTTGTCGCATATAGTTTTCCAAGCTCTTTTCTGAGATTTCAGAATTAAATTTACCTGCGTGCACCCAATGCAGTTTACTTTCTTTGAATACCATTTGTTGGTAATTATTTGCACCCGTGACAATACCATGATTTCTTCTTTCTCCTAAGTCAGTTTCTTCCTTCTCTATATCTCTATTCTGGTGCGCCAAATACTGTACCTTATTTTCTATTTGTACATTTTTATTTTTGGGATTATTTCCAATATTTTGCATGGTTGGTCGTCTAGCTAGCAGCAATGCATCACTAGCGTGTGCATTTATTTGCCTGTCCTCTAAGAGTGAAGACACCTGAGAACATTTGTTTGTACTGCCAGACATTGGCTTGTTTACTTTATCAATGTTGTTTACATCGTGTTTATTTACTATTTGATTGCGTACAAGTTTTTGATTTGTGTCCTCTGGGCCTGAAGTGAGATTAAATCTGTTGTATCAGTAGTTAACAAGGTGCTATTGGTTATTGATTTTAAGTTTTCATGCATCTGATTTGTTTCACTCGAATCCCATTAATACTGTCAAACTTTACCTGTAAGTCCGTAATACGATTATTTAAGCGTTCTTCCAAATCTTTCATGTAATATTCCATACTTTTCATCTTTTCGTCCTGTTGTCCGTCCATTAGTGATTTTTCCAAGACCTTGGCACAGTCTTCCTTTCCTCTAGCCTATGCTCATATGCATTCGTTCTCTCTTGCACCATGAGGTCTATTGGTGTTATCCCTGCTATAACCTGCAGTGCTACCAGGGACACAGTTCTGTAAGACGAAGCCACTCGAAGGAGTACTTTTCTCTGTGATCTTTTTATAACTTGTCGGTACTTCTTCATTTTTAATGCATGATGCCAAATGGGAGCGCCATAAAGCAAAGTATTGTGTATGGCACCGCTTATTACTGCCTTCTTGCCACTACTTGGCCCTTTAATGTTTCGCATAATCCTGCCCAGTAGAGCCGCTTGAACGTCTGCTTTCTCAGTCACGCTCATCACATGCGGTCCAAATGATCTTCGTTCGTCCAACGTGACACCAAGATATTTGATCGTCTTAATTGGTGTTATTGCAGTTCCGCTCAGCGTGAAGGTTACGTGCCTCCTCTTTCTTTTAGCTCTCATTAGCAAGGCCTCTGCTTTCCCCGGTGCCAGCTGCAATCCATGCTCTTGCATCCACTGGTTTATCTGTTCCAGGCATTTGTTAGTATTCTCCATTAGTACATGTTCATTTTCACCTCCCGCTAGTAATGCTAGATCGTCGGCAAATGCCACACACATCGCATCCTCGGTCATGTCCAAACTCAGCACGCCGTCGTATAGGGCGTTCCAGAGAGTGGGTCCCAGTACAGATCCTTGCGGTACACCAGCTCCCGTTTCGACCAGCTCACCCGCACCGAGGCTAATCCTCCTACCCGTGAGATAACTTGTTATGAACGCAATGAGATATCTTGATATGTGTCTGTTATGCAATTCTTGGATTATATGCCTATGACTAGCTGTGTTGAAAGCATTTCTTACATCGATGGTTATTAGCACACACCATTTGCCTCTATATTCCTTAGCAGCCTGTACTATAGTGTCGATGGCCTGGATAGTAGACCTACTTTTCCTAAACCCAAACTGCGCTCATGCAGGCCACCCTTTTCATCCAGTTCTTTTTCTGGTCTATTTCTGATTAGCGTCTCTAACAGCTTGCTAGCAGCAGTGAGTAAGCACAACGGGCGATAGGAGCTAGACGCCCCCAAAGGTTTTCCGCTTTTTAGGAGTAGTACAACTTTAGCCACCTTCCATGCGTCAGGAAATACCTGGTCCTGCAGCAAACTGTTCATCATGGCAGTTACCAATCCCGGCACGCAGTCGACCGCCATTTTGATGTCTTTCGAGGGGATGTTATCTAACCTAGGGGCCCTATGGGCTTTAAGGCTCCATGCCGCATCCACAACTTCCGCTCCACTGAACGGCTCCACGTTTGCTACCCTCCCCTCACACCTGAGGACAGCATCCTCCGGTGGAAAGAGATCAGCAACGATTTTCCTCCTTGTATCAACAACAACCTCGTAGGGGTTAAGCACCCCGCTCTTTTAGGACGATTTTATATGCAGTACCCCATACGTCGTTCTCCAGGTCCATGCATAGTTCCTCCCAATACTTTCTCTTGGTTTGCTTTATAAGCTGGGCTAAGCTTTTCCTGCAACTCCAGTACGCTTCTCTGGTATATTCGATATTACTTATCAATATGTCGATAATTATCGATATATCGACACACATATTAATAATGGTATCAATGTCAGGACTGTCAGGAGTTTGTGGTAAGTCAGCAATAAAGGAGATACGAATAACACTTATTGGATTAACGTAATAAGAGTCGTTATAACAGATTTATCGTCTATGTTCTATGTAATCATTAAGTCAGGTGTTCGCCTACTATTTTCCCTTGATATTGCATAAAGATACGGAGTTTATTTGTCGGTGTTTATTTCATTCGGTATTCTTTCCTCGCGGCATTTATTAGAATGCGGCAGTTGTTAGAATCAATAAGTATTCATCAATTCGCAAATTTGAAGTAGACCGTTTATTCATATATGATTTATGCTTACTCCATCAATGATCCGATCTTTAGTCGTTCATTAAGCAAATATTATATAATTATCTACATTTGGACAACATCTTTTACCATTTTAACAGTTACATCCTGTATATATATTATATATCAATATCAATATATATCGACTATATCGATATGAATATCGATTATATTGATATATATATCGATAATATCCATTTGTGTCGATGATATTATCAAATATTCACTATATCGATAAATATCAGTGATATCGATATAATATCGGTTTTATCGATGTATCGATTTTCATATCATGACATATAGATGATCGATATTCGATATTCATCGATATTTATCGATATACCGAATATTTTCCCAGCCCTCCTCAACAGTACCCCGTTTTTCAACCCATCTATTAGGAAAAGTTACATGTAAAAGTTGTCGAATGATGAGCGCATAATACGGAAATCGAGCAATCTTGCCGAAACCTTACTCGATTATGGGATAGACTGTCCAAAACAAAATAATTAAGGCAATTACGAGGTTAAACTGAAAAAATTCTAAATAGTGTCCTATAATTAACATTGTTTTAAAAGTAATAAGGTATCTGAATTCGACTACCACATGGGTCAGTAAGTCCGCCTAATATTATGCTACAAAATAAATTATCAACAGTTTCAACATATGTATATTGTAGAAATGCGCTAAAGTGCAGCTTCTAAATAGATTGTGATATGAATGTTTTCGCACACCTGTATTACTAAGGCTACTGACATTCTTTATTTGAATTTATTATACAATTTTTTTACAATACAATTTTCCAAATTAGTTTGAAATAGTTGTACACAATTTCTACTTTATAAATTATATATAATAATATACCTATTTGTAAGAAATTAATAAGAAGCTATCTTAGTAACTATAGTAACAGAAGTATACAAAAACTAGTATTATTCAAAAAATAACGGAGGATTAAAGTATGTATAAATAAATCGACATCTAATTTAAAATGCAAAGGTAGTATAATTTCCGTAAAATACTAGAAGCTGGCGTGGAAATACTATGAAGTCACCGGATTTATTCCTTTCATCCCGAACACAGTATATTTTTACAAAACGGTATGTTCCACCACATTACTTTTAACTTCTTTCAATCATCAATAATCTTTTGTTTTTAACTACATTCAAAATAGTTACTTTTTTGATATGCATTCCTACATAATTCTCTGAAATTTCTTACACACTGGAACTATGCAGAGATAATATGGCATTAACAAGAATTAAGTACACGCTTTAAAAAATATCAAGGAATCCTTATCCTAAGAAAAAAAAATTAAATAAAACTGGCATGCCAGCAAAAACGTTGCATTTCAAATTCGTATTCAGAAATCCCAATACAAATAAAAGGAGTAATTCATTCAAGCAGGTACGAAATGGATTTTTCATTCATGAAACGGTTCACAAATTGTAAAAACGGTATGACGAATCCGTAGTAATGTTACGAATCGGATACACATAGATTGAAAATCGTCGCGTGAAGAAAAGGAGGAATGGCCTGAGATTCCCACACATTTTGTTTATATTGCTCGGTTTTTGTCTACAATAATCACAAAGGGAAGTGTTTTACATCAGAGTGTAAAAAATAATCAGCAGAAAAATCTATCTTACCGTGTTGTACTGTATACTAGCAACATACATATGTGTGCATATTAACATCTTTCATTTCGATGCACATGACTCATCAGAATTATTGTGAATTAAGTATTTGGGAAAATATGATTTCAGCATGTTTTCTTGCTTAGAAGCCGTGAATTCGTGTATTAATTGAAAACTAAATCGCTAATAACTGAACAAATACATATGCCAGGGTGCATTAGGAGTGAAAGAAGAGAGTATTTAGTACCTAACCAAAAATACCAAGTAACTGGTATAACAGCTACTACTACTATATCAATAAATAGTGCAAAGGAAATTTTCAATGCAATTTCCCGGTGAGAAGAGACCATGAAGGTTCAGAATAAAATAGAACCAGAAATACATATTTTTAACTGCTGGCAAGTATAAGAATCTAAACAAAAGTTGCTTAATTCGTGAAAGAAGAAGCTTAGGTTTCATCTACAACCAAAGGCATTTACGTTTGTCGCCACATCTGACGTCAGAAAATGCTGTATCGTTCACAGTTAGATTTAAAATCGAATCGTTTGGAAGATCCTATGAAACCACAAAGAATAACACCTTTCATGTACATATGTAAGTTATACGATATAATTGCAACCACAAGTCAATATATTGAGAAAGCGATGCAAAAAGTCACCAATCCTATCACTAAAACTCGAAATTGTGCCAGAAACGCTAAACCAAGACCAAGCGCCAGATGACACAGAGAATCTAATGATACATAAGAACCAAGTTAGATGAAAATTCGAAAGAAAGTGAATCCCACAAATTCCAATTAAATGATACACGTTTCGGAGTCCGATTTTAAGAACTTTCTTAAACCGTATCCACACCTAATGAATAAGTGTGAACGAAGTGACAAGAACACACGTTAACAAATTGAAATTAGAATGTTCGTGAGTGTTCCGTTCAAATGCAGTCGCGCTATAAAAATGGACGTCGTTTTGCCAAGGAAAATAGTTGAATTAAAATAGATGTAAACATAGTCCATCGAATTTTTGGTTGCGTTGACCATCAAACATGCTGCGCATTTTGAAAATGTCAGCAAATGTGTTCCAACACATTCGAAGCTGTTCGTTCATGTTCGTTCGTGCACGTGTGCCGTCCACACTTCACGCACAATGTTCGTCCATTTGTGCTTATTTGCGCTCGTTCGCGATCGTTCGTTAGGTGTGGACGCGGCTTTAGATTGGAACAATAAATTATCAAATATGCCACAAGAACTTCGAAAATAACCATAATAAGCTATGGCATACGAAGAAAGCACTTGCCCAAAAGGATCAAATACCTGCCAGGTCGGATGGGTAAAATATATTCCGCCTTTAACAAGGCTAAAGCATTTGTTAACTTACTGCAACAACTATCCAAAACTTTATGGTTTTGTATCTAAAAAAACATATCTGACACATGCATATGATTAGACAACCTTATATATAGAATTTTACTTTCAATCCGTGTAATTCTTTAGGTTGTGGATACACGAAACCTTTTCTCAGCTTCAAGAAGATGATTTGTGAAACTTTATCGAAACGCCTAGGCAGCAACGGGTTTTCTCATATGTGCATGTATTCTATACGTATATATTTAATAAACCATTTTTAATTGTAGAAAAAAGATATCCGGGGACCAAGTTCCACGGTATACGAGTATATGCATCATAACAAACATATTCAGACATCGCGAGAATGAAGGATAGCCTGGTAAAGTGGTTCATTATAATTAATGTTGTCAACTTTTATAACAGACATAACTAAATATCTCGACTATCTGGTACTTTTCGATTGATAACTGTGTTCAATAATTCAATATTTTGATACGCACGTTATTGTATTTCTCACAGACAGACTTCTCATTGGCCGACATTAAAATTCAGAAAGTATCTAAAAATTTCTACCCATACCATGACTAACATTTCTTTCCGTCCAACGATCGGTCGTTTCTCTTATTCTATTTGCAATTGTTTAAAACGGTAAAAAATATTATCTGAACATTTAAATTTAAACGCTTGAGTAACAAGAAACCTGTGTATTTTTATTCTACTAAATAATGGCTGTTTGATTCACTTACCGTTAAGTTAGGGCAATTTAGTAGTTCTGGTCAATTCCATTCTACGTCGTCGACAGCAGAAAAGATCTGCGATCTAATACGAAACGGATATGCAGCTTTAGCTTTAGTCACATCGAAATACAAGTAAATGGTGGTAGTCAATATGCTTGACGATGAATTATTGTCGCAAATTAAATTTAGAATTTTACTTACAGAAGCCATCCGATTTATCAACCGTCGTAACTAGTGCCAACATTATTAATGGTAGTATGTGTTACCAAAAATGTCGTCTCTTAGAGCAAGTAACAATAATTATATTACTGTAATTGTTGTAATTATTAATTGCGGAACAAACAACTATTGATGTGCGGGGATTTAGTTAGCAAACTAAGTGATTACCTTTGTAAAAATTGTGCTAAAGTAGATATACCAGGTGTACAAGTATGAAATGCGGATTTCAGACAACAGATGCGCACCAATCCAGTTTGTGCTATAAAGATTTGACACTGCGCCATTTTGCTGTCAAACGCGCACGAGTGATAAATTGGAAAAGTGTTTGCATAGTGTGAACAAAGGACACTCGCAGACAGCATTAATTTTTGTTTTCATTTGAAGAAAGCTGCTGCTAAATCACACCGATTAGGTACTTCGAGAAGCTTATGGTGAACATGCTCCTTCGCAATATACGTGTAAACGATGGTTTCAGCGTTTCAAAAGTGATGAATTGGATGTTGCAGACAAGGAACGTGGAAAATCGCCAAAAATACGAAGATGTGGAATTGCAAGCATTGTTGGACGAAGATGGAAAATGGAAAAGCGCAAAAATACATGTGACATTTTACAAAAATCATGGGCAGACCCAGGCGCACCATCCACATCAATCGCAAGACCGAATCGCTCTGGCAGAAAGACGATGTTCTGTGTTTGATAGGACCAGAGGGGCGTGGTATATTATGAGCTGTTAAAACATGAGAAAACGGTTAATACTAAACGCTACCAACAATAATTGACCGATTTGAACTGTTCGCTGCTTAAAAAAGGCCAAAATACCGACAGAGGGAACACAAAGTCATTTTTCTTTATGACAATGTTCCATCACATACGGCAAAAGCGGTGTTTGGACAGGTTGGAAGCAATAAGGTGGGAATTTCTACCTCATGTGGTTTACTCACCAAACTTAGCTCCTTCCGACTACCACTTGTTTGCATCGATGGGTCACGCACTTGCTGAGCAGCGCTTTGGTTCATACGAAAATGTGAAAAAATGGCTTGGTGAATGGTTCGCAGTAAAAGGGAAGATTTTTACTGACGTGGTATTCACAAATTGCCCGAAATTTGTTTAACATAGTAGTGGAAAGGGCGGTAAAACGTCTAAAACAACAGGAACAATAGTCCAAATCTTATGATAAGTTCTGGTTTCGTGCAGACGAAATTGCTTTAAGTAGAAGTAGGAAGTAAAGAGAAACGACTAGGAATTAACCAACGAAAACGAAATACATGACAAACAGTAGGGAGATAAGAACCGATATCACACAAATCAAGAAAGAAGAACTATAACGTGATAAGGTTGGCATATTCCACATATCCCGGAGTGAATATAAAAGGAAGAAATAAGAGAAGCACCAGAGTTGAATAAAGAATACAGACTTCAAACAAAGGTTATTTATAATACTCAACGTTACTGAGAGATACGACAGCGACCAAGCCAAACAAGGTGAAAATCTAAGCAGTGATTAGATCATGAGCGATATGAGGCACCGAAACAATATGCCTCACAAACCAAAGTGAAGGACAATTAAATATCTTCTAGAGAAAAGTTCTACGACAAATATTTAACCCAGACGCAATAGTAGAAGGAGACTACAAAAGGTTAATGAACCGGTAAATCAAGGAATAAAGGGGGAAGAGAATATTGTGGCAGTCATAAAGGTACAAAGATTAAGACGTTTTGGCCGCCTACGACCGATAATAAAAAAAGAGAGGAGAACCCAATACAAGATGGGAAGATGAAGTGTACAAAGGCAGTAGGGAGCTAAGAATTAAAAATTTGACTAATTAAGAGACGAATTAAAGAAAAAAGAATGGCGTAGGAGAATGCAAGAAGCAAAAACCAGGGAACAAGGAAGAAGATAATATGCGGAGTAATTCACGGCACCCCTAGAATCATAAAAGGTCACAAAGCAATGATTAACATTTTATCTTAGAATGTGGAAACCTATATTAATGTTATCTTATTTTCTGCTAAAATAAGATTATGTATACTAATCACATTACAATTCCACACAAATCAAATATTATGCTGAATATTTTTGTTCAATATGGAATATTTGCGTAATTGTTTGAATTGCAGCTATAAAAATAAATATCAGTGCCTAGATTTCCAAAAAACAGGGCTTAGGTAGACAAACAGATTGAAGATGTCCCCTAACGGATTGCGTTGATATTCGTACCATCTCTAATTCAACCACTAAAGTCTTATCTAAACAATAAAAAGCATTATGTACGTATATAATCCCCAATTGCTTGAAACACTAAATATCTCATCGAATTTTCATAGTAAATTACATGTGTCATATATTTCTTTTATTGTGTTGAGTTTATTTGTTTATTTATTAAAAATATAATGAGACTTGCGTCAATAACTTATTTATTTATTTAATAAGTGAATAGCTAATATTTGGTCCACAGCTCACGTTTTCTTTATATAGCATCGTTAATTCCGCGAAGCATTCTATTAACGGAAATCCAACAAAATATTCTGTCGACTTTAGAGTGTCTCGCGCTGCATATCCACAAGTTACCAATACACCAGGTACTATTGGAAGATGGATGCTAACAATTAAATTTTGTTTGAATATCGAAGGCGTAGGGCCAATGGTAAAAATATTTTTCGAAATATACATACATTTTGGATGCAGTTAGTTATGCAGCAAAGAAATTTTTTATCAAAACCTTCGCGGCCTAAATATGAACACTGACATTTTTTATTAAAACATGCTTGAGTCTATGGATTATGATATCATTATTACTGATACTTGGGCTAATGAAGATCTACTTAGCTCCGAACTTTTCCGGATAAATATGTTGCGTTTAGAACTGATAGGCAAACACCCGGTGGTGGTGTACTTATGGCGTTTAAATTTGGTATTACATATCGTGAACTGGGTACTGACTTTGTCAGGGATTTCGGTGATTACAGAATTGAATTGCTTTCTGTTCAAACACATTATATCAATTTGATGAATAATTTCTTTTAACTTATATACCTTCTGATGTTCCTGCTTGCGTGTATGATGAACTCTTGAACTCTCCTTGAGCTGCTTGGCCTGTTTTACACACTGTTTATTTTTGCTGGTGATTTCAATATCCCAGAGTTGGAATATATCGGTCGTGCGAGATCTATCAGTGTTAGTAGCTTTCTTACTACTACGAAAAGTTTTCAGATAAATACTATTTTAAATCGCAATAATCGCTTCCTCGATTTGGAGGTTTCTTAGGATTGTCGGGCCAATGTTGAACGTGCTGAGCTACCATTTGTAGGGGAGAATCCTGACCATCCTCCGCGTTCATTTACTGTTACTTGGGACACACCAATTAATAATCTATTTCAAACCTCAGATGCTCCTTCTTATAATTTCAAGATTGCTAATTTTGTTAAATTGTACAACTTAGTTTTGAATAGTAATTGATGACTGTCGTACAATATAATGATGTTATTTTAGCATGTAATAATCTTTATGAAATACTGTATAATTGTTTTAATTTTTTTGTACCGCTTCATGCGAAGCACAAGACATCATTTCCAAGTTGGTTTTCGACTACTACTAAAATCTATATAAAAACTACAAGACATTATCTGAATATGTTAAAGAAAACATGTTTGCTATTTTATAGAGGCAAGTTGAAGGAGTTTAGAAAATTGGTTAGAACAAGTATTGGCGCGGATCGTCAGACTAGCTTAAATATTATTGAGGCAAACATAAAAAGTGATCGAAGGAAATTATTTTTATAAACTCTTTGGGACACCAGGCTCGTATTCCGGGATCAATGTTCAGTGCTGAGAACAATATTATTGATTCTCCCGCAGACATTACTAATGCTTTAGCTTCTCATTTTCGATCTGTTTTCTCAGCGTCCAACCTACACAGCTCTTCTGGCGAAACCTCGTTGATTGATTATCCACACTTGGTACTGAGGGCTTTTGATGAAGCGGAAGTGCTCTGTGCTACTAACTCTTTTTAAAAATTATTTCGCATATAGTGCAGACTCGATACCAGCTTTTTTAATTAAGGATTGTAGAAATATATTGATTATACCTTTGCTGCATATTTATTCCTAATGCCTAGATACTTTCTCAAATTACACCTGTTTATAAATCTGGTAATAAAAATACTATACTAAATTACCGACCCATATCAATAATATCAAACTCCTCTAAAATTTTTGAAATAATGTTGTTGAGTATGTACATCTCTAAGCATGTCTCCCACAAATTATCCGTCACTCAGCATGGTTTCGTTAGGGAGCAGTCTACAGTTACGAATTTATGCACATTTGTTAATTTTGATTCAGATATTTTGGGTAGTCGTGGCCAACTTGATACTATATATACTGACTTTTCAAAGGCCTTTGATCAAGTGCCGAATTCATTTATTATTCGTAAAATGCATGGTTTTTGGATTGTCTAACGATTTGATGCATTCATATCTGGCAGACAGGAAGAACTTTGTTAAATATAATGGATTTCGTTCATTTACGTATAGTTCTGGTAGTGGTGTGCCTCAAGGCTATGTCCTTGGACCACTTTTATTTAATATGTTTATCAATTAGGTTATTGACTCGGAATCACTTATTTATGCAGACGACTTAAAATTCTTTAGCTCTATTGAAACTTATAGTGTGTTATCTTACAAAGGACCTTGATGCGATTGTTTTGTGGAGTCAAGAGAATTTGTTAATACTAAATATTTATAAATATAAAATTGTAACTTATTGTCGTAAACACCGTTATTATTATTATTATATATTATTATAATATATATATATATATATAATCAGTTTCCCCTTCTACCCTAAGGTGTAGGGATATTATTATTATTGTTATTATCCACACTAATATGTATGCACACACAGATTTACTGGTACGCGGCGCATTCTAAAGTTGACTACAAATATTTTGTTGGATCGTTAACTATTAATAAAAGACGTAATTATTGTCTTTTGTCGGCCTCATTTTGTCACACTTCCGCCTTTCATAAACCTTACTTTTAAGCCGATTTCGTTCGTTTCCGATGGGGTTAAAGTCCGGTAAAGTTCCGGGCCAACTTACAAGAAGTATATGGTTCTCTTCGAAGAAACTCTTAACTGTTTTTTCCTACGTGGCACGGACCATTATCCTGCATTAATATACGTCTCGTTGGTTAGTGACGTTTAGGCTTAAAGTGTGTCAATGACATGTTTTCTAGCACATTTATGTATTGGTCTTACAATTAGCGCATTGTACTTTCTACAAAATATAAAGGGCCAGGTTCGTCTCCGGTCCACTCACGCCCCCAACTTATCTGCGGTGGGTCTTTTACGGTTCGAAGAACCGTTAATTTTGTGATACGTTCGCCAAATCGTCTGCGGACAAATTGTGATCGCTCGTTTAACAGAGTGTGAACTGTCGTCGCTAAAGAAATCGTGTTAAAACATGCATTTCGTACAGTGGACGCCTAACAGTTTTAGTCGAAATATGGGCGCATTTTTCTTCTTTTTGATTGTTTTATTGTAGAAAATCCTTAATTACAGCGTGGCAAACAATTTCTCGTTCAGGTCTCTTTAAGGTTTTCCTTTTACGACCACATTTTCCCTGCCTTTGTGTAGAGATGGTGGCTCCTTAATTGTTTTGCTAAACTGTATACATGATATATAAAAATATAATTATGCAATTCCCTATTGTGAATGTTTGTCCTTTAAGAGAGCTTTTATAGCATATTTTTATTCTTGGGTTGAGTCTTTACCGGATATTTTAGTAAAGTATTTCAAATATTTGCCTATGCTAAATAATTATATTAAAAAGGGGGAAAATTAAATAATAATTTTACCTTCATAATGATGAAACAATAAACAATACTGCACAACATGCTATCTATGGAGTATAAGATTTCTTTCATATCGATGCGGTCTATAAACTTTAAACTTGCTAAATGTTGCAGAAACAAGAAGAATGCAGTACTTATATCGTTCTAAATACTATGTTCGACGTAATTTACTTTAATGGCATAATAATATAGCCCATACAACCAATTGTAAGGTTGTACTCAACACCGCTTCTTCCTCTTTGATGATGTCATTAATATTAATAATAATAATAGTAATAATAGTAATACTCTTTATTGCCTGTATAAATCCATGGTCAACAATAATGAATAAAAAATAATAAAACAAAATAAAATAAAATAAAAGCAAAATAAAATAAAATAAATAAGATACAATACAATTACATATATAAGAAAAATCACTAAAATTCATTACTTTTGTTACGTGAAAATCTCTAAGCAGATGATGTTAAATCCTTTGTCCCACCAAGTTTTGATAACTGCTACATAATCAGCTCTTCCAGGAAGCATAATATTGCTTTGGACTATGCTATGCACGATATCTGATTGCAACGTGTTAAATGCTTTAAGGATTTGTATTGAGTTTTCAATAAAAAATTCGTATTTTTGTGGACTGTAACTTTTTCGGTGTGTATTTTTGCTCTAGTGTTACTGTCGTCTCATAGCAACAAAACAAATAAAAACAAATCTAAGACAGGCTCTAACAATTTGGGAATAATTCTTAATTCTAAATTTACTTTGTCAACAGCCTTGTCAAAGCGTTCAAAGGAAAGCGTTCCCGCCGTCAGTGAAAATATGCGTGAAAAACCAAGCACTTCAATTCATCATCGTCTGCATCTTGTATGGCACTATCCAAAGGATTATAACTAGAGATCTTCATTTGCATGCTTGCAAAATCGAATTAAGTCAACAACTTAAACCGTTAGAATACTTACAGCGTCGCACATTCGTTAATTGTGTGCTGGAAGGAGTTAACGGCTCTGGTTTCAACAGGACCGCACCAACTTCTATATAAGTTCTGAAGCAACAGCTTTATTACACTCGAAGTTCGGTAATCGCATCATTTCCAGAGATGACCACGTCAATTGGCCTCCAAGAACATGTGATCTTACTCCTCTGGATTACTTTCTTTTGATTTATTTGAAAAGTGATGTGTATACCAATAATCTGCAAACACTTCAACACCTAAAATGCAACATTCAAGCTGTGCGCCTTCTAGGTGACTGCGTGTGCATGAAACAGCGGTGGTGGATCACCCTTTACTTATGTATATAGTTTAATGTATAAGGTTGACTTTTCTGTTTAATAACATGCTTTCAAGATGTAGACTTATACATGTTTCCAGCTGTTTCATTTACTCCGTTTGGAATATTTAAAATGATGTTATATGGCCTTCTTCAAATTCCGATACAATCCAAAAATGATATTTTCATCACTTTTCCGTCGAGAAGTAGAATTGTGGTCTATATTACTGGTGGGAACATCATTTATCACAACTCTCTGACTTAAAAATAAGACTTTCGATTGCAAAAATTATTGGCTCTCTTCTCTATAGCCAACCATCAAAACATTTGCGAAGAAATTATTATCAATTGTTCCTATAAACATCGAGTTACGGTCTAGTGGTGGAAAACCTGGGTGGAATCACTAAATCGGTTTCCGAATGTCTTTTATTATTTCTCACAATGCTTAGACTAAACCAAATCTTCTTCAAATCATGAATTGTTTGCCTTTTTGTATACTCAACTGTCAAATCTTTTCCCACTCTCCAAAAAGTAGTTTCCACCAATATTTTGCAAAAGATAAAGCTCTTAGCTTTAAGTGTGAGGATTTTAGCGGTAGATCCAGGTATCATAGTTTATAATAATTCACGAAATAAAGTTTGAATTATTTTTAGGACGGTTAACTTGGGCTTATTCGGGACACTTGTTTCGTTGTCAATGTGACAAATACCTTAATCAGTTTTTCCCCAAAGCCAAGCATCGATAATTTATTGTTAACATACAGGCAGACACTTTCGTAACTATACGGACCTAAAAATACCACTGCATATTTTCATCGCCGCCACTGATCACAAGTCACAAGTCAAAATCCGAGCAGAGAGAAAGTATTTTTACATAAAATAATCTGCATAAAAAGGTACAATAATTTCTTTTCGACATTTGTTTTTCCAGTTATTTAAGTTTACTCTGACTATCACGTGTACTAAGAGATCTAGTTTTACCAAAGATATCAGAGTAAACTTAACAATTACTCAAATCACAACACATGTACCTAGTTCCTATTGCGATTTCAATCAAGAACTGCAATAAATACATAATAGTCTTATTTGTCATTCAATCGTAACGGTGTATAATATCATGCGAATGATTAATTATTACGTAATTAAAACGTAGGATATTGTCTTTTTAAAAGAGAACTTCACGTATTGGACGGCTTTCACGAATCTCCGCCTTTGGTCCTCCCCGTAGCTAGCGACAAATAAAATTATGTTGCATTATCTTTCCTCTTGAGCCGGCAAAAAGTCAACAGTGTAACACAAAAATATAAAAAAGGCGTGCCACCAATGTTACGCAATCGAGTTTTATTGGTCGCTCATGGCATTTTGCAATAAAATGAAATTTAGAGAAAACGATCCGCTGATATTGCTCTGCTTCCGCGCATGGTGTAAACGTTTCACACGGTCGAACCTTTATTTGTTGTTCTCTATGTAAGCGTGCACATGCGGGCGGTTCCGTTTTGTGTCAAAATTTTGAAAATGTGTCGAACACTATTCGACGTTTAAATCGGTAATTTTTCGGTTACGAATCACTGCAGATAGTTCTCGGAAAAATACAGTTGATGATAGTCTTCTACTTTCCTCTAGTATATAGTTTGCGCATATCTAATCCGCTATGTTTACACCTCTTTTGGTAGGGTACAATAACAAACATGTGTATATGTACAAATGTTTGCTGTTAGGGTTCCAAGATATAGTTACTACCATACTGAATTACAGATGTAGTTTTCTTTAAAGGAGAAAATTCTAGATCGTCTTGGAAAACTAAGTTTGATGATGAAACTGGTCTTGTCTTATAGGATAATATGTGCCCCGTTCCGTACCTTTTAGCATGCTTCTAGATGACTCATTCACTGGTTGCCACACATTAACTCTCTTTAAAACTACTTATAGCAGTATAACTCTAGATTACTGGCTTACAAATGACAAAACATAATAACAGAAATAAAATAAACGCAAGGTAACATACCAAAGGAACACATGGGGTTAAATCGGCGTCCTCATTACTAGACAAAACTGTTTTATATGGTAAGTAGTTCCTAATATTTGCACTATTTTTTTTGCATTTGGAATGTATCTTCTACACTTCCACAGATATGAATGATTTCCTGAGTGATATATTGATTAATAGTGACACATAAAAGGATATCATCTATAGTGTAAGTGCAATAGATACTTCAGCACTTTCTAACGCTCAAATTTTATAAACTTTTTATTATATGTAGTAGTCTTAATACAGTTCTTATAGGCATAAGTGCAAAAATACATTACTAACAGAAACATACTGCAAATCTTAAGAATTGGGTATATAGCATACTTAGCACTTTTGGGTCACGTCTACTCATTACGTCAAATGTTAAAAATAGTGCTGCTAGTAATACAATACAATACAATTGAAAGTAGTGAGTACGGTTCGACGAACGCGTGTCTTATTCACTGAGGAGACAGTCTATAGGTATACAGGGACCAAGAGAGGTGTTTGTCGAAAAAGACGATAGACCCAAAGATTACTACAGATCTCCACGTAAATACGAAAAGTTATCCGCTATACTTATCTGTGTTTACCTAATTAAAAAGATTGTACGCTCCCTTTTCGCCACCACGAAAACAAAGATGGCGTGTTAATTCTATTTACTGGTGCTTACTGGTATCAATAAGTTGGCGTTGGGTCAGTGTTGGTATAGGTTGCTTTTGATTTCCTAATCTTGTTCTTATATCTTAATTATTTTCCACCGTTGTGGGACAAACATGTTTTGTGTAGGAAGAGCTCTATGGAGGTTGCAAGATGTGCTGCTTTCTTCTATATACGTAACCTTAAATGAAAGAAATAATCTAAAATTATATATCTGTAATAAAATTTATAAATAATCTAAATTCTATATTGCAAAGTTTACAAAACTACAATAAAATAGAAGATATCGTTAATGAAAATAAATATATTGATGAATATAATTGAATCAGTGAATTACCTAAAAATTATTTTCTTACACTTATATTGTTTTTCCAGTTGCCCATTCAATTGTCAATTTAGGAGTTATATCTAATAATAATGAAATATGCCCTACAGACAAAAATATAGTTCGACGCACTGCATTTTGGAATTTTGGAAGAAAGGAAAATTTTAGATCCAGAAGAATTAATACCACTTCCACAGCATGTTAGCCTGCAATCGTGTGTCCTTAATTCGTCTTCAATTGTGGAACCGTTTGTATTCTCATGCAAAGTTCACCCTACTTCTCGAAGTACCCCATAGCATTTTAAAAATATTGAGACAAATAGGTATTTTGCTGAAAGTACCCTCCTCCCCCTTCCGCCTACACTCCATGGAAATGCTATAATAATAATAATAATAATGATAGTTTATTGTCCAACAGTAATTGTCAATAACAGGACAAGAAATATAATAATTACATACATACATTACAAAAAAATACAAAATATTAAAGTAACTACAAATCATTAATAGTACTAATAAAAATATCCGTGTAATGCAGGTCGGCAGATCGGCACATTGTAGCAAGTGGCGAAGCGCTAAATAAATTAGTTCTAGAAAATAGTATAAAAATGTAGTGTGAGAACGGGACGATAATCTAGGAACATAAAAATTTAACTGGAAAAACAGAGCCGAACAGTCAAGGATTCCATGTACCAATTTCCATATGAAACGGGCACCACTGCACGTCGAAAGGCTAGAGAATTAAAGCCGTGCCTCCCTCCAGGAACGAATTATAATCAATTCCTCGATCGGGATAAATGCCATCCATCCTAAATGATATATATCTAAGAAAACGACGCTGAATCCTTTCAATTGACAACTGAAGATAGATCTAATGAGGAGACCAGACTTGCGACGCGTTTTCTAATTTACTAATAATAAAGCTGAAAAAGTGATTTCAGCAATTGGTCATTACGAAATGATCTGTAAGAGGGTATTATAAACCCCAAAGTCTTAGAAGCAGAAAGACACAGGTAAGTTATGTGAGGTAAGAAGCTCATGGCATGATTAAACACCACACCAAGATCCTTAGCCACATCCGGTTTGGTCAAGGAGTGACCACCCATGTTATAGTTAGAGGCAATTGGATTAAGTTTACGGGTAAAAGAAACGTAGCAGCATTTATTGAGATTTAATTTAAATTTAAATTTAGCGCCGCAGTTAATAATGTAATTAACATTGGCTGGTAAATTTGAAACATCATTCCAACTGTTAATACTAGAATGAATTTTAATGTCGTCAGCATATGCCAACACCGGACATGATAGATTCTCCAAGAGGTCATTAATGTATAGAATAAATAGCAAAGGCCCCAGATTTGGTCCCTGCGGGACACCAGATATCGAAATAAAATCAAAGGATTTATAGCCATTATAGTGTACATAGTTACATCTATTACTTAAGTATGACTGAATTAACTTCAAATGGTGTACTAAGGCCAAACCCACACAGTTTATACATTAGTATATTGTGATCAATGATGTCGAAGGCCTTGCTGAAATCCGTGTAGATTACATCCACCTGGCCACGGCTATCCAACTCACCACAGATAAATCGAGAAACCCTGACAAGGTTGGTTACAGTTGACCGACCACGGACAAAGCCGTGCTGATTAGGCGATATGTAAGGTATAACGTTTTTATATAAACGTAAATACAGAACATTCTCAAAAGCTTGGCAAAATTCGACAAGATCTATACAGGTCTGTAGTTAGTAATTTCAGATTTATTCCCTTTTTTAAATACAGGACATATTCTTGTTCTTGTTATAAAAAGAAGCAAGGGTAAAGTTGCTCAATTTGCGCCAATAATACTATAAGTATCTGAAACAACTACTACACATTGCAATTGAATGTATAGTATGAAGCCATCTGTATTTATAGCAGTTTTACTATTCTAGTACTGTCCTGTCAGATAGCTGCAGTAGAGGTAAGCATTCACTTATTATTAGCAGTACTTTCAGTGCTACATATATTTTCCCCTATACCCCTATTTTCTGCACTTCGGTCAATAAAATTGTTGAATGCAATAGAATTACCACCTATAAATAATACTACTAGCTATAGCTCTTGAAATTTTCAATTTACAGGACTGTTACCACAACAGGCATTGGGGGCTGCTGCTTTCATGCATGATATTGACGAGCTGTTCGATAGCTTTAATTGAAGTTTTTAGCGTTTAATTATTTAATTCCTCTACTTATTAGATGTTCGTTTTAATTTTTATTTTTTTCAAATTCTTGTTTTCATCTTGTACCTATTATACCTACATATATCGTCGGTATGAAGGTAAGAATGTTGTAAGTTATATTTTAGTCCAGAATGGTAATAATTTATTTTGGATTAAAATGTAACGTTGTGAGTTTTACCTTAAAACCGACGATATGCACATTTAATATTAATTTAAAATTGCCGCCAGTAATCTTAAATTTCGCGGGTAGTTGATATCTAGTGCCCTCTTTAAAACCTTGCCGTTTTACTGTGTGGAATAGATATACACATATCTATCTCATCGGATAACTTTTTACCATTGAGTTTGTAATCTCTAAGTAATCTGCGGATAGCACTATAACAATGATATGTGACGGACCAGACATACATATAGCGAGCTCATATAGGTCTATCAGCTTCTTTCGTGTCTTGTTTGCTGTATATAGACTGTTATTTCAGCGAACAGGACCCGAGTTTGTCGAACCTTAGTAATAAGTAAGGTCTGGTAAAATAGTGGGTGACGTGTTATCATTCACTAGTGTAAAGCGGACTAACGCCCTTACTTCTCCGAATGTTAACGTCGCACCTTACATGTAAGTGGCCTCACACTACTTAATGATTACACCTTATCCACTCCTTAGTAAACCAAACCTTAGTAATAAGTAGAGACTGGATTATATGCTCGAGATTCGACTAAAATATGTGCATATAATGCCTTAAATTTGAGCAAAATATTTTTCAATATTCCTACAATATCTAGAATATGTAAAATATGTTTCAAGAATATTTTCAGATTGGCGAATATGTTTCGAGATAACAAGAAAATGAAACAAACACTAAGAAAATTGAAACAGGTTTTATTAAACAGATACCTATCACTTACATTTCTACATTAGAGACCACATTTCTTACTGTAAAAACAATTCACAGTCAAATGTTTTTGAATATTTTCAATAGTTGAATTATATCTCCTATCCATTAGTAGCGATTCGTAAGTTGAAAAACTTCGTTCGACGCCAACTGATGTAATCGGTGTATATTTTAAAACATTAACAACTTCCGGATTTAAATCGGTTTCAACATTAAAATCGACCCGGAAATTTGGTTTGCTTGTTGCAACAAATTTAAATCGCTACAAATATCATTATTTTTTTATTTATTATTAATCGTATTTTTCCAAGAACTTTCTGACGTTTTTCCTTAAATTCATCAATGAAATGAGGAGATTCTTGTAACGGGACTGATTCAGTTTCAAAAACACAATAGTTTTAGGAACAAAATCATAATTTGATTTAATGAAGCAAAGTTCATAGTGCAGTGAATTATTTTCTACTATTTGCACTTTGAAATTAAACCAGTATTGCCCTCTCCAAAATTTAAAAACTATTAAATATAGGAAACGAATTTATTTTCTTCCACTCTGTTTAAACCGTGTGCTAAACACGTCACGTGAATATAATTGGAATACAAAACTTTAAATTGTTGACCAGCTTTGACTATGTATGACGTATAACGCAGCATCAGAAAGCATGAGCACAATTTTATTAGTTTTTAACAATGTCGGGAAGGAAAAAATTATGAAAGTTTTATTCATAAACCTAACCATTGTTACATAGTTAATTTTTTCAATTTGTTTACATGAAATCAAATACCAGGAGTGTTGTTAAACAACCTATAATAATAAATTTGCCATAGAGCGTCCACAAGTATCTGTGGTTTAATCTACTATAAAATATATAAAACTGTTATTTATAGTTTGCTTGATTTCATTAATTATGTCCTTATATATTTTTAACATAATTTTTACTTAAGGTACTTTCGTCAGGTACAGTATTCCTGCAATGCTTTTGCAAAAACATTTTAAAATTTAGGTTTTGTAACTTATAAAGCGGGATATTAGCAGAAAGAGAAGCTTCGCTTAATTCCGAATTAAATACTTATTGTTCATTCTGATGTTTAGGACATGAAGGCGAAGGTGCTAGTGACTACAGACATTTACACCACTTTCGATTGTCTCATTTTTTCTAACTTTCGTTTATGAAGGTGTTTCTCCTCACATGAAATCTATAAAAAAAGAAAATTATAGTAGAAAATATATACACCCTTTTAGATATAAGAAATTAAAGCAAAATATTTATATTAAAAATAATTTTATTTGGCGAGCCAAATCAAGTTTCTAAACCAATTCTATGGCGAACTAGAATTTGCAGAACAACGTGTAATTTGAATTAAATAAGTAAAATAAAATTGTTTTGTAAAATTATCAACAATAATTCTGGAACGGTCTTGATGCCCCTACCTAATTATTTTGAACAAATTAGAACTCACCTTTATTCGTTGAATTTCTGATTTTCATTCTTCGAAAACGTAACAGAACAATCTTTGCTCTTGGGTATTGAACATGATATTTCGTTTTGGAAGTTTAAGAGCAATTAACAATTTTTTAGAAAAACATAAATTGCTTGGAAAAAGCATTAATCCCTATTTAAGTAATATTTATTTTATTATATTCAATGAAACATCGGTAATCGTACAATGTAAATTTCCCACAAAATCGTCTACTATGTATATCTTTTATAAAAAATAACGTGATTTTCAAACGGAAAAATATGTCGAGTAATTTCAAATGTGTTAAAATATTTTAAATATATGGAAAAGAATCAAAACATTGTAAATATGTAAAGCGTTCAATTATACCGTTGATAGTTATCGATATGAAAAAAACATATGACCCGATCTCTGGTAATAAGCAATTAAAATTGGGAGACCTTTGAGCAACCGTATTTTAAGTATTAAGATGACGTTGCATAATTCATAGTGAAATCTTTTCTGATTTGTATGCTTTTTTAATTTAGCGCGTTTTTGTCTAGAATATGATGATTATGAAAATCATGCAACAATCATTGGAGTTTGTCGAGAACGATTTGAAGAATATTAGAACCGTTGTCGAAGAGACACAGGAGTGCAAAGAAAAGTAAGGAAACACCAGGATCGCCACCTAGTTAAGACTGCGGTCAAATGTACAGAAAAATTGCGTTGCTAAGAATTGTTTTAACTTGAGTAAAATTCTGACACTTCAAGTATCTGAAATGATTCAGAAGCTAGTTTCTATTAAAACAATGGTAGTTTCTCCTGTAAGGTAATACGAATATAGCACTGCTGATAATACCATACTGACGTACATAAAGACCGACACCGACAAACCATATCTATCATTATCACTTGATAGATAATTCGTTTGAAAATATCTAATCTATTTATACAAAGAGCAAGCTTCCATTTCATTGTGTCTGACTGATTTATATAATTTACAGTACTGTATAACCAAACAAATAATCCCACTGGCTTTTCCTTACCTATTACTATAAAAACTCATTTCACATTTGCTACGTTTATAAAACTTTTGTACAATACATATAACACGAAAGAACTAAGTTCTTATCCTCCTAAGTCGATTAATGTAGCTTTTGTTTCGTGTAGTACTTTTCCCTGGTTCCTTCTACTCCTTTTCTCCCTTTTTAAAATCTTCCTACGTTTCATTTCTATCTTGAGTAGAAAAGCTTTCAATGTTATCTTTAAAAATTAAAGTACACCCCAAAAAATAGATCGCATTTTTTTCTGAGCGATCACGGATTAGACAAAAACGACCCGTCGCACACCAAGGACTTTTAATTAATATCTTATATATTTTTACGGAAAGAAGAAGGGAAAACGCTACGAAAAAACTGACAAGTCGCTTTTTTAATAAAATAATAAGCATTCGCAGTGCTCAATTAAGACAGGAAGTATCATAAGCTCCGGAAAAATTAAACTGAAGAAATGTCGGATTTCTCTTTTGTAATCCATTATTTTATAATGAAAAATTTAGTTCTTGTTTTATTCTTGCACCTATATGAAAATTTACTTGGATTTACGAAGTGCGATTATTAGAAACTATGTCGTGAGTCTTTAGTAATTTGTAATTTGTAGTGGCAATAATTACGGATTATTCCTGAAAGCATCAATATACCAACCATTAAAACCTAGTGCTACAAAAGATTTAATTGTAAAGTGTGAAAACTGACCAGTTAATATAGTCACCTTTAAAAGCCCTGAGAAAGACAGTCACTTCTTCCTAAACTTAAAAGATCGAATACTATAAGGGCAAGTTGTTTACACCGTACACATCATAATTGTAATTAACCGAGTGATCTCTTTCTTTTAACCTTTGGCCTCGCACGTATGCCATGTATTTATTTATGGATATGGTACTTAAAACATATTCAATTTCTACTGCTTGGGTTATATTTTGCATTCTAGTCAACATGTTATACATATGAACACCTACCTTTCTTTTATATTTGTTTAATACTTTAATTGAATCTCTGGCTGTTCAGTATTCCCACAAAGCTCATGTAGCTTTAGCAGTGATGTTTCCCAAATGAGTGTTGAAAGGGTTATTTGGTGTCGAAAGTGAGCCCGAGGTAGTTCACCTTCTTATTCATTGGCCGGTCACGTTCATATATTTTGAATCCCTTTATATCATTAAGGTTTCTTCTTCATGTGAACGGAGTTGCTGTGGGTTTGTTGACTGGGAGTAGTGCGCAAAATGTGGTGAGATTTTCTTCGAATCTTTTTGTAGAATGCAGGTGTAGATACCATTCACCGTGGAGACTTGGACAGTTTGAAGATAATATCCCCATGCAAGTTTTCCCAGATTTACAATGTTATTTGCCAACTGACAATTACTTCTAGTAGTACCCGAAATATTGTTAGTGACGTGAAACAACTGAAAACCGTGCCCCACGGATGGGCACCGCAGACAATAAATTAGTTGTCGCAAACGAAAATCTGCAGTTTTAGCTGACAAACCCATATGCCATATAGACAATGTAAGAAGTTGGAGGGGCAAACAGCAGCTAAAACCACTACTTAAGCACAAGTGCAAAATTGTGTACAGATTGTGATCACGCCTTCCTGCTGAGGATTCATAACTTGGAACTGCTTGATATACGTAAAGAAATAGCAATTGCCGATTTTATCCATGGATTAATGCATGGTACAATCGAGCGTTCTATGTTCTTGGAATTGATTTCGACGAATGTCTCCCGTTTCTCATCGCGAAACTGCGCAACCTTCGTCACTACTAAATGTCGAACTAATTGCAAGGTCAGAAGCTAAAACACCAAATGTTTAAAATCGCGTGTTTATTATAAAGACACCTTTTGAGCATGTATGATTTTTAGTAATTTTCATTTCTATTTCTGTCTATTGAATATCTCGGATTTATATTATTTCATAATGATATTGTACTCTTCGTTTTCTAATGTATTCTGATTGAAGTGTAGACGACCTATATATGTATATCAATGCCTAATTTTGATTGTTAAACTGTTGGGCATAATAAAGATATTTATTTATTTATTATTCATTATTGCAGCCACTTTCGTTTTTGAACTGTCGAGCATAACTACTAAACTAAATTTCAATATTTTATTAAATCAAATTATACGTACAGTCTGAAATAAACTTCGTTTATAAGATTTGCGAGGATATGCAGTCTTTTGAGTGCACTGAGGAATTACTAAATACCTAGCCATCACATGAACAATCCAGCGTCTCTGATATCGTTCTTTACAATATCTTGGTTAATTTTCTGGAGGACGGAGTAAATAACTATAAAGGAAGTGAACCTTGATACCCACATCCCAATTTTTGGAAGTTTGTTAGCATGTCATCTGCCAGTTGAGAATAGTTTTCAGCTTTATAATTAATCTTTGAAGACTACTGGAAAACAGTTCACAACGTTTTCATTTTGAAGCTTTCTGATCAACTTCCTCAACCACAAATTTGAAAATTGTTTTGAAATATATTGGAATATTATGTGATCTCTTATCACTAAAGGAATGTTAATAACCTTCTTACCTATTAAGAATCAAATCTTTTCTTCCAGCCCGGTTTCTTATAGTCTCATGTTAGTTCTTTGCTGTACCATTCCGTAAATAAATAGAACCACGTTATTGAAGCATTTTTAAAGTCACACACACTAATTATTCATGTTTGTCGTATTCAATTTTGCATGTACAAGAAACAAAATCATCTTCTTTCAATTTTTTTCTGATGCGATAATAATGGTAGATTAAGATCTAACTTTGTCTTGTTGCCGATACTAAGCTGCTTTTCTGATCAATTCCAGTAATATTCATAACACAAAAATAGGACAGCCAAGTAAGCAGAAACCTTGGTGCCTGGAACGTTATAAATTTTGACTTTATTTGGTGCGTTGATTCTAAACATGCAAACCGTTTCCCTCTATCAGCTACACCTTTAGAGATATAGTGGTACCAACTTATAAAGGAGTTATCTGCATACAAACAGTACATCGGCGTTGCGACCTGCTAATTACCCTCATACAACACTCTATCTTGAGTTAATATTATCCCAAGCATTCCTGCATATAATGCTTATCAAAATAGTTTGTGGAGATTCCTGTTCATAATGAATCATGCGTACATAGGACCAATAATGTCCGGATTACGTACAGGAAACTACGAGCTAGGAATGTCTTACGGTTCCCGAATAAGATAGCTCAGTGATCCTGCTTTCATACAATCAATTGCTGTTGAGCAAAGAACGTGGACATAATTTGTGTTAGTTGTCAGACACTTTTTGGGTAATCACAATGCCAATAACTATGTTCACGACAAAAATTCCAGCATGTTGCTTTGAACATGCACTTTAAATAACTTGAATGTAACATAAACGTTTCCTACTTACACAATCACTTAGACCTGTTTCGTGAAAATTTGAATGATCAATATGAAATATTTCACGGAGATATAAAAACAATGGAGAACCGTTACCACAGAAGACGGGCATGGCAGAACACTGCTGAAAATTGCAAAGAGATTATTCTAACAAAGTTAATTAAAAATGTGTCTCAAAAGAAACTTGCGAAGTGTCAACTAACTCCTCCTTTAATTTTCTTCTAAAGTGCTATTATAGTCTTATGTACTATTCATATAACATTACTATATCTAATAAGGAGAGATGAAGCAAAGTAAATTGGATGAAAGAAAATAGAAAGACCGAGAAAAACGCGGACTGAAGAAGTATGCGTAGCGGAAGGGAAAAGAGGAATAAAATGGTAGAAGGTGGAAAGCATGACTAAAAATAGGAAGAAGTTAAGAAAAATGTGGAGGAGAGTGCCAGAAGACCCAACTCCAAAATAACCGAGCCACATTAAATAAATAAAGTTAAACTACTGTGTTACTTTTTTCAATCTTTTATCTATGCTTTCCTGAGCTATTTGCCCAATTAAAAATGGGGTAACATAAATTATGCTATTGTCCTATCGAAGAAACTATAGCTTTTGGGCGAAAGCTATCGCAATGCATTTATAACTCAATTCAATCCACCAAATATAATTAATAAGAGAGAGATTACCCCTACCACAACCTTCGGAAAAAATGGAAATTGAAATGAAATTATTTCCGAAAGGTGGTGTGATAAGGTCGATTTTATTCCTTATATTATTTTAATCACAGTCTCCTTATTTCCATTTGCAAATATAGTTAAAATCAGCTCTAAAAATTCCGACACCAAAACACTTGGGCTGTGTAGTAATCCACATGATTTGACGGTTAACACCATATCATTAGCGCAATATACTTAAAAAGCTTCTCCTTTAGTTACCCATAACCGCAAATCATATAACAAATGCAAACACCAAGTCTTGCTTTTTATCTTTAGTGGAAATGTAAAGCAACAACAATAACCTTCGTCTATAGATTCAAATATGTTGAGACGGTTCTCTTTAATATACATATATATTCACCACCAATATAAGAGAAACGCTACTATTCAGACACTCTTACATGACGATATGATTTCGTTAGATTGGCAGAAATATTTAATTTCGTTATTTTATCCATTTAGCCTTTTCTTCCTTCTTAGAACTTTTGCTTTTTATTTTAATCTTTCTTTATTAAGGTAGAATGGTAAGTTGATAATTTTACAAAAGAACTTTATTTTATTGATTTAATTCAAATTACATGTTATTTTGCAAATTTTAGTCTGCCATACAATTGGCTTAGAAACTTGCTTTGAATTGGTGAATAAAATTATTTTCTTTAGTAAAAATATTTTCCTTTAATTTCAAAATCATTTTCTTATCTTATATCTAAAAGTGTGTACATATGTTCTACTAAAATTTTCTTCCTTTATAGATTCCAGGTGGGCAAAAATCCCAAATTACTCAACATCTCCCGACTGACCTTCATAAACAAAAGTTAGAAAAAATAGGACAATCAAAAAGTAGGACAAACGTCTGTAGATCATTAGCAGGTTCATCTCCATCTCCAAAAATTAGAGTGAACAATAAGTATTTAATTCGGAATTAACCAAAGCTTTGCTTTCTGCTAATATCCCACTTTATAAGTTACAGAACGTAAATTTTCAAATGTTTTTGCAAAAGCATTGCAGAAATACTGTACCTGGCAAAAGTGCCCTAAGTAAAAATTATGTTACAAATATATATAAGGACATAATAATGAAATCAAGCAAACAATTTTATATATTTTTTAGTAGATGAAACCACAAATACTTTTGGACGCTATATGGCAAATTTATTAATGGGTTATCTAAATAACAACACTCCTGGTAAATACTATTTGATTTCGTGTTAACTTTCATGAATCTTTCTCCAACTAATAAAATTGTGCTCATGCTTTCCGGCGCTGCGTCATACGTCATAGATGGTGTAAGGTGGCAAATAAGTTAAATTTTGTATTCCAATTTAGTTCACGTGACGTGTTTAGCAAACAATTTAAACAGAGTGGTGGAAAATATTAGAAATTCATTTTCGACAGTTTATAGTTTAATTAGTAACGTAAAGAAAATATTTTTAAAATATCCTCTGAGGATTCAGTGTTACAGAGAAAAATTATCTAATACTCCTTTGCCACCGGAACCAATAATAATAATAATAATAATAATAATAATTTTCTTTATTCGTCCAACAGCGTTTAAGCCATTTACAGGACAATAAGAAGAAAATTACAATTAATAATAGCAGTAAATATATGAACTAAATAAACATAAATTCATTGGGAGACAAACTAGAATAGGTATTAATCTAACAAAACGAAAGGAAATGTGTTGTAGTGACGCGTATTACAAGGAGGTACGTTGAAGTCAATACAGGCAAGAATCATCGGCGAATCGATTGTATTACTTAATATATTTTTTAGAAATCTACCACTACGCACATCACGCCGTGAAGATAGAGGATGCGGACTATGTTGATCCAGTAGACTTTCATAATCTGTATTACGGCCAGGATATATGCGAGTTATAGTAAATATTAGATATTTTAGGAACCTCTTTTGAATTCTTTCTATGAAAATCTGATGATACGTGTAATAAGGGAACCACACCAACGAGGCATACTCCAATTTGCATCGAATAATAGCACAGTATAAGATTTTGATAGCAGCAATGTTATGGAAGTTCCTATATGATCTGATGAGAAATCCTAACGATTTCGAAGTTGATGAACAAATGGAAGCAATATGTTGACGGAAGCTTAGTTGATAGTCAAAAAGAACGCCTAAGTCATTTACCTCAGTTCTTCTGGTAATTGAATCGGTTCCAACCAAATACTCAAACACCAGCGAATCAGTGCATTTAGTGTAAGAGACTATACAGCATTTAGATACATTCAACAAAATTTTATTTTGAGTGCACCATTCATCAATTAATGAAAGATTAATCTGTAGCTTGATGCAATCGGACTTTTCATTAATAATATTGAAAATTTTTAGATCATCAGCATACCCCAGGTACTCACAATTTAATTTCAGAAGATCATTTATGTAAATATTGAAGAACAACGGGCCAAGATTTGACCCCTGGGGAACACCGGAACCTATTGAGAGGAACTGAGAAGAAAATCCATTATAGGACACATAACCAGCTCTACCCTTAAGATAGGACGCTATTAGTCGAACAAGTGATGGACAGAAACCGATCCATTCAAGTTTTGCCAGAAGTATATTATGGTCTATGGAATTGAACGCTTTGGAGAAATCTGTATAGATAACGTCAACATGCTGCCGATTAACAATTGCAGAAGATAGAAATTGGGTAATATGTACAAGATTAGTAATAGTTGATCTTCCAGACATAAATCCATGTTGATGGATGGATATAAATGATTTGATGTGGCTGTATATTTGACGAAATAATATCTGTTCGAAGACCTTTGCAAAATTGGATATAATACTGATGGGTCTGTAGTTGCCTATGTTTGATCTATCACCCTTTTTAAACACAGGTATAACTTTACTGATTTTCCAACAAGTTGGAAATTTAGAAGAACTAGTAATTAAATTATAAATTACAGCTAATGGTTCACCTAAAACTAAAGCACAGTCGCGCACTAAGAAGCTAGGTACGCGATCATCACCAGCATTCATGTTCGATTTAAGCTTAGTTGCACTAATACGCACATCATCCGCTGAGATAGACCGAGCATTAAACGAGGGATAGTTACCAAAGCAAACGGATAGAATAGAGTCACTTTTAGGGAAGGCCTTAGAAAACTCCTCAGCAAACTTATTCACTATTATGTTGGGTTCTACAAATTCTTCCCCTTGATATGTCATTCGACCTGGAATTCTCGAAGAAGAGCGCTTGTTATTGATAAATTTCCAGAACGACTTCGGATCATTTATATTATCTGTTTCAATACGACCTTGATAAGTTCGATATGCATGTCTAGACTTTCGTTTAAGCAGCTGCCGCACTCTTTTAAATTCAGAGTAGTCAGATGAGTTGTTAGTCGACTTCCATTTTTCAAAATAAAATTCCTTCATGCGTATTAGTTGCTTTATGTCGTCAGTGAACCAAACAGGATATCTCCTGCTGGAGGTCTTAACTTTTGGGACGCAATCATCAAGTACAGCATAGAAAGCTTTATAGAAAGCGTCTACCGCTAAATCAACATCATCGAACTCCGAAAGGAAGGACCAATCATAATTCGTTAATTCAGAATAAAGCTTTGTTAAGTCAGCTGAACGGAAGTTGTAACGCAAATTATCATTGGATGGAAAGCTATCTATTTTCGTTAATGAAGTGAACTCTATATTAATGCTAAGAGCAGAGTGCAGTGGATGCTCTGGAACCAGTGGTAATGGACTTCTGCTAACTGTGATTGGACAATCCATATTAGTAAAAACCAGATCTAGTAATCTGCCCTGATTATTAGTAATTTGATTAAGTTGACTTAAATTAAGCGCCTCTGCAAAGTGTCTCAGAATTATAGATTTCCGGTCTTCAGATCCGGTAACATTAAATTTGGGAGCATTCATGTCGCCAAGAACAATAGCTGGTTTATCCACTAGGTGAATGCACAACGCATCAGAAAAAAACTTCGAAATCGTCCAGCTCAATGTCAGGAGGTATGTAAATATTAACCAAAAAAGTGGATTATGCCAAAATTTACATCTACATAAAGTTATATCGACAATAATCACAAGAGGGGATCATGGTTGAAAGCTGCCACTTTTTATGCAGAAAATTTAGTTCCTATTAAAGAACTAATTTTAAGTTTTGAAGAGGAAAATATTGGTGCAATTTCAAAGTGTAATTCAAAAGATTCACTGCACCATGAACTTTGCTTCATTAAATCGAATTATGATTTTGTTCATAAAACTATTGTTATTCTTGAAACTGAATCAATCCTGTTACAAGAGTCTCTTCATTTTATTGATGAATTTAAGGAAGAACTTCAGAAAGTTTCCGGGAAAATGGGACAAGTGATAAATAAAAAATATAATCATATTTTAAAATGAAATAGCAATTTAAATTTGTTGCAACAAGCAAACTAAATTCTCCGTGGCGATTTTAATGTTGAAACCGATTTAAATCGGGAAGTTGTTAACGTTTTAAAATATGCACCTATCACATCAGTTGACGTCGAACGAAGTTTTTCAAGGTACAAATCGCACTAACGGAAATCAGACATTTAACTATTGAAGATATTGAAAACCGTTTGATTGTGAATTTTGTTTACAGTAAGAAATGTAGTGTTTAATGTAGAAATGTAAGTGACAGGTATCTGTTTAATAAAACCTGTTTAAATTTCCTTAGTGTTTGTATCTTTTCCTGGTTAGTTCAAAATAAATTCGACATTCTGAAAATGTTTTTGAAACATGTCTTACATATTCTAGACATTTTAAGAATATTTTCAACATATTTTACTCATAATTAAGACATATATATGTAGATATTTTAGTCAAATCCCGAACATATGGGTCTGGCCTCTAGTTATGTCCCATTATCAATTCAACGTTTTCTCCATATTTTGCATTTATTTCACCGCTTTCTGCATTCTAGATCCCTACGCCTTTATTTAAATCTTTCGATATAATTGACTACCATTTTTCTTACTTTTTCCAAAAGTTATATTTTTGCGTTGTCTCTTAATTATTTTATCCGTATTAAGTTGTTGTGGTTGCCCCTCTGTGTTTGTCCATCTTTAGTTTAGGCCATGTGTATTCTTCCAGCAATAGCAGTTCATTTAAGAATAGGTTCTCATATCTGACGCGTTCAAGTTCGTACCAGTTTTGCCGGAGATCTTATGATTTCTTGGTTCATTCGGAAGCTTGCATTTACATGGACTTTTTATAGCAAGTCCCTACTTTTGTATATATTATATATATATATATATATATATATATATATTCAATAAACCTTTCTACCCTTTCGGGTGTAGGCACGTTGATTTTGGCTATCCTTTCAAGAACCCCTACTTTTATAACTAAATTAAATAACTTATACCTAATATCATCCGTTACCTAAGCAGAAGGAAGAGAAACCCTATACGCACAAATCAAAAAATTGGCAGCAAATAATTATTTAGTATTCTTCTCTCTTTGAGACCATAATAGTTTATTTCTACTAGCAATGTGAAATTTAGGTTGATTAATTCTTATTTTCTTCCAGAAGACACAGATAAGTTCAAACAGATGAAATCTACAAATATGTACTTATTCCAAAATAATATAAAAACTTTTAAAAATCGAATTAATATGTTAAGGAAATGATTTACTTTAGGCGATGGTGCATGCTAAATGTTTCTTGAATATATGCATTAGAAAGTGTATGTTTATCATAAAATTTATTAACGATAGAAGTCAAACGCCATGAAAATATAAAGGGAGGTAAGACATCAACGAGGAAATTTTAACGACTTTCTAAATTCTTGGCGGGAAAACTAATTAAGAAAATTTCTTGTACAAAATGCGCGACCACATTCGGAACTAAATTAAAATCCCGCCGAAGAAATAAGAGGAACGGCGAGATGGAAACGAAGGAAATAAGACTGATGGAGGGCGAAAAAGCGGGACGATCTCACATCTAATCTACGGCTAACATAATTATTGCAATGAATTTCGCGAGAATCTATAAATTTACATGTATAAGTCAGCCTCCGGGAAATTCGAGTCGGAGTAAAACTCCGAAAAGAGAAACAATGCAATTACCGAACATTAATTTGAACCAAAAATTTCCTCACGCCCAACTCTTTCGTCCTACATCAACGAAGCAGGTACAAGCAGGAAGTTTCCCCCTACTTCCTCGATTCTGCCGACGCCGATTTCCCCGAGCTTTCCTTCGGTCAGGGGACTCATTTGTCGGAATTTTCCTTGATAAAACGCACGCAGAATTGTGATAGATTTAGAAATAAGGGACCGAGACAGATTATAAAATAAGAGATGGGTTTAAATATAAAAGAAAGCCTGAGAGAGAAATCCCATGGTGGCGCATTTATTGCATTCCACCAAGGTTTCAACGCTTCAAATACTTTTAAATGCAAATAGCAATGTAAGAATTTTGCACATTCTTAGTACGTGTTTTTGTAGGCTGCATCAGTTAGCTCCAAAACCGATTTTCTGTAATATTCATATTGTATCTTATATTAAAATCTAATTAATTTAATTTTAACTATTTCTTAATATCAATTTTTCGATGGTGCAACTGAGTAAGTTGCTATGCTCTATTAGCCTGTAGGAAAATCTATCTGAAAAGAAATGTCAGTATGGTAAACATTACTCTTAATGTGAAGATGAAAAAGAAGCAACTTCTTAGATTTGCAAAAGTAAATACACTAGTTTATAAAATAAATATTTAATGGAGTGTAGATGCTTTTGTAGCAAGTCCACCTCAACTATACGTATAGCGCAAACAAAATGATGTCTACTCTTACCACACCAATTTGTATATCTCTAAACACATATTTCAACCGCAGTCATCATTAATGGAAAAATCAAATAGTAAAAGTGTTTTGTAGCACGAATGTTAGCCAAACTCCGTGCGTAAGGCTTCCTTCTTGATTTTTCCATTGGATATAACTAATTGTCGGTTACCGAAATATTTAGTTCATATGTTGTTTAATTGTTGTAATTAGGTAATTATGATTTTATTCAAATCTAATATGTATGTTATACAAGCCATTAATGCAAACTGTAATAGAATTAGAGATCATGGAGAAGCTACTTCTACCGCCAATTATTTCAAAACTCTTATACACTGCTGTTCATGGAAGGCCAAACGTATGTATAACGTGCGAATCAATATGATTGCCCGTACCGTTACTTTGAAAATTGCAGCTCGCTTAAAATTATTTTCATTGAGGTGCATGGTGAAACATAAATGGCATGCTTGACTGACTGCGAGCTAAGAAAATTACAAGTAAGGTGAATTCCAAATTCATTAACAAAGAAAAACAAGAAATTAATAACTCTTCAGAAAGTCTTTAAAAAAGTACATGTAAATCGACAGAAATAAAGATTGAGCAAACTCCTTAGGGAAAGCAGTATTTCTCGGACAACATTTTGGATCGCACGATACATTTTTGTATATGCATATAGGTACATAAAAATTTTGCTGGATCAGACTCCTAATAACTAAGAAACTTTTTCCATACTTGTATCAACTTTTCAAACGTGCGCAAATGTAAGCAAGAGTTTGTGAGGACAATGATAAACGTGTGTAACAATATGTACAGCCCATCCACTCAAGATCGTTTCACTTTTGTAGAAAGAGTTGACTAGATCGCATTTACGTTAATTATTTACCGTGGTGGAACGGAGTACCAATTTAGATCTACAAGAAAACTACATTTTAATTCTGATTTCCATTGGGATTTAGCCGAATTAAATACGAAATGAGAAAGGATTTCAGATTTTCAGTTTCTTAGTGCTCGACTAATGTAGCTTCCCAGAGAATTATAAAATATTACATTTGTACTCGTAATTTAAAATAGTACATTCCCTGTGAATTAAAAACATACAAAGAAAACATCTTTGCTATTCAACTCACTGCGATAAAATAAAGTATCAGCATCATTATCTTATAGAAATAATAGTAGATACATTGCTGAAATGAGTACAAAAAAATTATCATTCACATTATAAAATTTCCTAATTTATTCAAATCAGATACGAATTCTGGTAGATTATATGTACAGATAGATCAAACTTTAAGTTGTAAAAATTCGTACGACTTTCTTAAATACTTTGTAGCAAAATCTAAGCGGTTACACCTGTTCACCTCTTTAGGGTTTCTTCCTTGTCACACGGGCATTACAGCCATAGTTTCTTATCACTGTTTTGACTTCTCTCTTATCATTACTGTTAATTTTGATGCTCTTCGGATTTAGTTTGATTTCTTTGGTTATTATATGTTTTCCGCGCTCATTAAAATATTTTTATTTAAATGACGTGATATGTTATGTATTCTTCCTTCTTTAATTCGTTTTATTATATACTGTATCATAGGTCGGTTTTTATTTATAATTCTGGTGATTTACTATTGTTGTTGTAAATGTTTTGAATGATATGGTCAAATAGATAGTTTGGATAAATTTGGTAGTTTTTTCTTTGTGGGTATTTCAGTGATATATTGTATTAGATTAGTAAATAGTACATTATTGTCATTATAAAATCGGTAAGGAGCTGGAAGGAAGCTGGGGCGACCTAACTACCCTGTTGCACCAAAACTAGAGTTACGGTGTGCGATTGATAAACCTTAATTCTCCTCACGGATTATTGACATATGCAAATTGTGCTTACTTTGTAATGTTTTGTACAATTGCTTGATAGCTACCCATTAGCGCACCTAATTCGTTAGGTGGTTATATAGAGAGTTCACCAGATTGTATTTTCTTAAAAAAATTATAGGTGTAAGAATTCTAAATAGAGTAACAAATTTTATAAATAACTGCTGTAAGAAAACACAAAAATATCGCAAAAATTAAAGCAAGTATATCTTGTATCCATTTTTTTAAATGCGATCGAAAAGATCCAGTGTGGCAGCGAGGAATTACTGTATCCTGTATACTATCAGTATAAGTTGTCCTCTAAAAAATGTAATGAAGCCATCATGTATGAACAACGTATTCACTATATAATAGCTAATATAGAAGAGAGGAGGAGGAGAATAAACGAAAAATTACATATAATAAATATGAAATATCCATCAAATCCAATTATGAATTTATAGATACACAGCCTTAAAAAATTGGAAACGAAACTGTTTGTGTCTTGACTCTTAGCTTTGCTGATGATCAAGTGATGTTGGCGCAAGACTCATTTGATTTTAAATTTATACTAAAACGACCGTATAAGAAATAATGGAAATAAGTACTACAGATTAGTCTGAAAAAGGAACTGAATACTTGGCTATTAACACTGAAGCTAACTCTGCACCCTTAATCAACGAAGGCATAAGGATAAAAATAAAGAAATAGAACATCGTATCCAGGAAAAACTAAAAGACGTTTTGGATTAGTGATGGTGAAATCTTCTTTATGGCATGGTTGTGAAGTATGGACGGCTAATTTACACACTATAAAAAGTCCTACTGTAGGAATATCAATGATACAACACATAACAAACGACAAAATCAGAAATCGCATGAAAGCTATAACGACAGTAGTGGAAAGAATCGAATTGCAAAGTCTACCATGTTTCGGACACTTAATGAGGATGCCAGAAGTACAGTGGCTAAGACGATTATTACAATAGACCTCACCAAGAACGAAAAAGAGAGGCAAATGGAGACGTTTCTGGATCGAAGGAAGGCTATAAATAGAAGGAATTTGCATGATGAAATGGCACAAAACCGAGAAATTTAAACAAGAGGATTTAGAGAGTGCGGTAAATTGTGAGTTCACGTTTGTCAATTGAAATTTCTTTTCCCTTCTTGACCATTTTCTTAACACTGCTTTAACAAACTTTCATAGACCAAGTACCTTAGCGTAGCTTACAATACAAGTAGATAAACTTATGTTAAAGCAAACTCAAAGATTTAAACACTTCATACTACTAATAGCAGAAGCATTAAACACGCATTCCTTGGAAAAAAGGAAATACCAAAAGAAACAGGAGTAAATGTGCTGGAGAAAATGGTGATCCCAATATTCATGGAGCAGAGACATAGACACTGATATAAAGCTTGAAAACGTGACAGTCTTAGAAGTCAGATTTGGATGGACAGTGGGAAATAAAAACAGAATGGACAAAATAAGGAACTCAATATACAGACAAAACTTGAAAGCAAGAACTTTAGAAAAAATTAGGAAGTCAATTACGTTGCCACGCAGACGCAAAAAGAATAGAAGACGACAATATAGTAAGACAAGTGCCATCTTCTGTTTATTGCTTTCATATCAAAATCAACAGTTCTCCTTATTGGCAACGTATTTCAACTACAAATGAGCTTTATTCGGAAAGTTGATGTTTTAACTAAAATTGGGAACAACCACAACCACTGTAATAGCTTAGTGGCTTTATTCTAAACTTAACACAATGTTATAAAAGTGGAAATACATTTTTTTGCAAAATATTCCAAGTTGGCGGTGTTGGTAGACCTTATTGTTTATCGTTTTGTCGACCCTTAAACCCTCCTCGGCGGCAATAATTGTGCAGTCCGCAAAATTTACATCGTTCTCTTTACATTGTATTCACACCATTGGACCACATTTGAGATGGATATTTTATTACTGATGTATGTAGTATCGTATAAAATCAAACCCCTTTCGAATTTTGCGACGATCGGACAAATAGTAATTACATGTGAACAACACGTTGGACACCGACACTGACTGACATTTGTGTCAATTTAAACATGCTTTCCAATTTTATAAACATGTTGTGCTGTTAGTTAAATGAAACTGTAGGTATGAACATGTATCTAGAAAGAAATCAGAATTAAAGTCATATTCACTTCAAATATACATACATTTTTGACTGGAGCTCACGACCTCCTTGTCTTGCCTCTACTCAGTCGATGAAGAAGTCGAACTCTGGCAGCACTTGTTATTGGCTGTTTCAGACAATTACTTCCTACTTCCATTTCTACGAGGGCCGTTTGTTTTTCAACCTACGGTAGGCTATACAGACGGGTGAATATAAAGAAATGATTTTATTACCAAAAGTAAAGGTTATTTCTCTACATAATCGCCTTGACGATTGAGGCATTTGTCATATCTGTGAACGAGCTTTGCAATATCTTCTTCATAATATGTTGCCGCCAATGATTTGAAGTGAGTTGGGACGACTTCCTTGAGCTCCTGATAAGTTATGAGCCACTTCTTCCAGTTCAGAAAAGAGAGAGTAGTCACTCGGCGCTAGATCGGGACTATTGAAATTGCTAAGGGAACCGTTGTATTACACGAGCAGTGTGAGGATGGACATTGTCATGGATTAGAACAATTCCAGAAATCAGCATACCTTTTTTGTTTTGGGTAGCTCTTCGTAAGCGTCGCAAGGTTTCACAATACGAATCTGCAGTAACGAATAATTCTTCGCAATTCGCACTTCGCGGTAGAATCAATAGAGAGAGCCATGTTTACGTGATTGCAGCTCAACAACAAATGACGTGTTGGACTCAACAGTGATAGAGCGTGTGGAGGGCGAGATTCGCAGCCACCAATACATTCACCAGCCACCTGCCGAATGCCTGGTCTTCATACTGTGTGATCGGAGGTTGAAGAAAAACAGCCCTCGTATTAGACGTTGGTCTTTGGCGTGCTAGTAAGTTTGTATTTCATGTTGCTGGTCTTAGCACACTTATGTGTATGGTATGTACATCTTCCTCGTTATTGCCGTACTTCAAGTCTGGTATATTTTCATGTTAACAGAAAAAAGAAATGTGTGAACAAAGGATCACACAACGAATATGTAGTAACATTCTTATAAAAATGGATAATTATTATTAGGTACTTATTATCATCATTGCAAGCGTCCAAGAAACCAATTTTGTCAAACTGTTCTACACCTAGAACAGTTCATTTCTTCTTTTAGGGTTACACCGGGCACTTATACCCTAGATTATATTATTAAAACGTGTTTAATGTTAACATTATTAACACAGACTGCTATTTAAAATCGATCTTAATAGCACCCGTTGACTACAGTCCATTCAAATTTAATTTATTGTCAGCGAATTAGGTGTCACCTTCAGAGGATTATAATTTGTTATTTTCACAGAGAATAATAAAATCTCAAATAACTTTTGAAGTAGATTTAACATTTTAAAATAAATTTTCAACACGGTCTCATTTTAAACCGTAAAAGTTTTAAGCCTGTAATTTTTCCTAAATTCAGCCGCATGATATCAAATTTATATATAAGCAATTCGTATTGCTTATTTGGTATAGAACATCGGTGTAAATTATTTGTTTAATACCAGAAATATATTTCGTCGGTGAAGAAAGATGTTGTATGTTTATGATAAAAAGAAAAAGAACAAAACAGCACTACCTCCAATATTTACAAGCATATTTTTAAAAAATCATTTTGGTAATCATTCAGCGGTGAATTTAGGAGAGAAATCACTTCCTTCGCGAAAAACAAACGGTTTAACTTTTGGACAAAATGTACGTCCTGTTTATTTAAAAAAACGGTACCAGTTGGACATACAAGGCTCCTTATTGCAGACATCATTAGCTGATTGATATAATTACACTGTACGCATAACATATTATAGATTAAACAGCACTTTTAACATCTTCTAGGCTTTGTGGAGGCCAATACGACATCGTGTGTAATTCTAATTGGAATTCAATTTTATCTACATAATAAGTACACGCTTGCGTTACTGTAAATTTCCATGTGTGGTCGAACATTCCCTCTGAAATTAGATCAGATATCCTTTAGTTCCGCTTTATTAGTACTGTGCCAACGACAAATAAATCTATTTCTTTCTTATGATACTGTCCAAAACCTTCATTTAAAATGTATTTAAATATAAAGAAACTAGTTTCCTGATGCCTTAAAGTTCATCAAACGGACTTCTTGTTATACGTTAGTTGCTCATTCTGTTGGACTTGTGTATATATGTATATACGTACACACACACATATGTACAAGGGAGCTTTTATGTTTTTACAAACGACCACCAACCGCTATTAAGATGCAATTACTGTGTCCGTAAAATTTGACAATCGTTACTATACAAGCAGTAGCAGATTAGAAATTGGCGGAGTAGTTTGTTTACCGTGAACGTTCAAAGAAAGCAATTTTGTGAAAGAATAGAAACTTCATGCACAGGTGTTCCTTGCGTGATCTTTTGCGATTTTATTAGAGACTTAAATCAACAACAACACATAAAACTGCGGCGTTCGCCGTTGAGTAATGAAGCACCATCAAAAATATTTTCTTCAATTAAGGGTCGGTTGTTATCCCAAAAAACATCGATGCTGTGCGCAACACGATTGAAGATCGGCATGTACCTACAGTGAGATAGAAGCATTCCTAGGCGTATGTATGGACATACATTCGATTTTGCATGCGCATTTAGCTATGAAAAAGATCTATTTCCGACGTATTCCGCAGCTAACTAAAAGGCTCGTGTTAATTAGTGTAAGAAAATGCTCAAAAAAATTGGACAAAAAGAAACTGAAAAATCCGTATACAACGTCGTAACAGATGTCGAATCTTGGATATATTCGTATGAATCGGAAATTAAGCAATAATCCACTATTTGGGTGTTTCAAGATGAACTGAATCCTTCAAAAGTTGTGCGTTTGCGGAGACCTTCCGACAAAATAAAGAGCAGGTAATGCTAAATGGTGTACAATGATTTGTTTGTCAGAAATCGACGAAATCAGGAGAAGTAATCGAGAACGTCCCATAATTCTACATTATGAAAATGCCCGTTCTCACACAGCACGTCAGACAATTGATTATTTGTAGGAGAAAACCATCGAATTAATATATCATTACCCGTATTCACTTGATTTATCGCTTAACAATTTCTTTCTTTTCCTGAGTGTCAAACAAAAATATGCGTTTCTCAACACCTCAAGACGCTGCTGAAGCCTTCAAAAACCATATTTTTGAGATGCTAACTTAGGGGTGGAAAGAGAGTCTCGAGAATTGATTTGAAAAACATGCAAAAATGTATAATTCTTAAAGGCGAATACTTTAAAGAGCAAGAAAAGTTTCTAAAGGAAAACCTTTCCTTCCTAATTTTTGTGACAACTTAACTATACCGTCAAATATTAAGTCATGACCATACCAAATTAGTTTCTGTCGCGTTGAATGCTTCCTTTGTAAAGAAATCTTTGTATCGTACAGTGTACCCAATATATCGGGTTATGATTCTACATGCCTACCCACGTGTTATATAAAAAAATATATAAACTAAAAGTGCTTTAACAATATCTTACGTATATGTTGTTAGGTAGTTTAAGAATGTTTGTGTGGACTTTACTTTGGATGATGACCTCATATGTATATTTTTTTAACAAAATACCTTATATACTTCCAGTTTGATAGGCTACTCTTGATGAGACCTCTTAACCGGTATCAGGTTGCAACGTTGTTAACTTAAGTTTTCGAGGTATTTGAGGTTTTATTAAATATATATCCTCACACCGATTGTAACAATGAATAATAAAAGTAACTTTAATGACAAAAAACGGTAGTCTTACAGAGTTGGGATATATTTATGCTACTTCATTTCGTATTCTAAGTCTACTAATTGTTACGGCGGTCTCTATAAACTTTGTCCTTCAGGCAGCCTTAGACAAAGAAGTCGCAAAGTATCAAATCTGGAAATCGCGGTAGCCATTCTACTGGGGCCTTGTGGCCTATCCATTGGTTCGGAAAAACATGATCTACATATCTACGTATACTTAACTGATAATGAGTTGGTGCCCCATCTTGTTGAAACTAAATGTTTTTGTTATTACGAAACAGAACTCTGCAGAACAGAATTATTTGTTTTTGTAGTAACTGTAGATAACGATCGCCAGTTACGTTCCCAGAAATGAATAAAAGTTTCGACACATTGTGTTTCTTTGGTATTTGCACATGGGTTTTCCAACCCAGTAGGAGTTGTCAGCAGCCCAACATCGATACTTGTGTCTATTTATCCTTTCATTTATACAGAAGGTGGTTTATTCAGAAAAAATATGTTATTCACAAAGTTCACATAACCATTAATTTCCGCCATTATCATATATGTTTACAAAGTTCTGTACGTCAGTCAAAATCGTCTCCTGATAGCTCACCTCAGCTCAGATAGCTTGTACCAGAATGGGTTAGTAAGTTTTTCTTTCCCATAACGTTATGAATTTAAAGCTAGCTAACGAGTTGACGAACAGCTAATTCTAGTAACACGTTGCGTTTGTTACGACATTAGGTGGGCCGCATTTTGGAACATTCTCAACATGGCTCGTTTCCCTAAAATACTTTAAAGTTTTAATGACAACCGACTGCGTAATTGGTTGTCGATTTGAGTAAATTTCATTAAATGAAGCAGATACGTCCTGCTGGGTGCTCGTACGAACTCCATAACCAACCCTCATTAAAAGGAAAATCTGTTCTTTTTCTAGGTAGCTCCTCCTTGTTTAGTTAGATACTTCTTCAACTTTCTTAAGGAGAAGCTCAAATATCTCTAAAACTATTTACTTTACAATAGTATACCTTGATAGCATTTAAAAGATCTCTTCGAGAATAATATAAAGAAACTGAAAACATATAGATTGTTTTATTTAAAGAAATATACACATGATGTCATCACTCAAAGTTAAGTCAACAAAAAAATATTACCCTTGGTCGAAATATACGCAAAACGTTGTTAAATAACTTTTATTTAATACATTTTCTAATATAAAGTCTGAATAAGGCTATAGAACCATTATTCATTGCTTTTGGGCACCCGGTATGTAGTCGTACATATGTGTATGTGTACATATATAAGTGAGACGTCAGCTTAATATAACTCTTTTATATGTACATACATGCGTGTAGTGAAGATATACTTAAACTCTTTATTTACATTTCTAATGTTTTAACATATACTAGTTATGAAATGTGTACAGCCAAACTCCTATATATTGACCCTTTATTTTATATTGTTTTTCAGTGTAATAATGTTCCTGCGAGAATCTTTACATTCAAGCTCAATTACACCTTTAAATATGACGTGATATTTTCTATTAAACTTTCACCTTATTAGTCCAATGTTCCGATAAAATTTTGAATGGATTATGAAATGTAATTAAATTTATTTTAATGTTAACAGAATTTGTGCCAATAGTTGCGGTTATACAAATAACTGCAGTTCAATTATTTTAGTTAGTGATTGTTTTTTGATAATAATTTAAAGTCTGATCTGCTCAATGAGTAATTCAATGGCCACGAAAATATGTATGCACAACGTCCAAGTTAGAGTAAAGGCTCACGAACACTTACCGACTACGGCCCACTACACTACGGACGGCAATTTTTAGTTTTAACGTGCAACGCAAAATTTTCGTAGCCGTGACTAAAATGTCGGAATATACAGATGGTATTTTAGATGGAAGGGCTGTCATTGTGGTACTATTATGTGAAGAGGAAAAAGAGGAAGAAAACGGAACAGTAGGACATGAGTACACAAAATATACAGAAAAATACATACAGTAGGTGAATGTTGCAATGTTTCTTGATCTAATACTCGATCAGATTAATTTTAAATTCTTCAGCCCGAATAACAGAAGCAAACCACCAAACTTGGAATATAAATTCCTCCGGAATACACGGCGTCGGCGAAAGTACTCTATCGACAGATTTTTGTTTGTTCCGTATTGTCGTCGGTGGGGCTGTTTCCGACCAATGAACTCAGCTCCATTAACACATAGGGATAGAATAAATTCTGTGCCTAGTGTAATCAGCCGTAGCCGTGCGAGTCAGTAAGTGCGCGCGAGGCTTAAGAAAGAAGAATGGTTTTGGTCGGTGCAAATATGACTAGTAACATAAAAGATCGAACTTCTAATAATAACCAAAACTAAAAATCCCTGATTTTTTAAAAGATGAAGCCAAGGGAAGTAGATTACGACTTTAATAAAAAGACGTGGATAAACAACCGGTTTTTTGAAAAGTGGTTGTCAAAATTCGATGAACAAATCAATACAAAAAATAGAAAATCGCTATAATTCTACATAGATAAAGGCCCAGCACACCCAGCGTCTATAAAGTCAAACTTCAAAAGTGTCAAATTGGTTTTCTTTCTATCAAATCTGACTTCAAAACTACAGCCCACGGATCGAGGGATCATGAAAAAATTTTTATTCCATTAGCGCGAATATATATATATATATATACATATATATATATATATATATTCGCGCTAATGGAATAAAATTTTATTATATATATATATCAGCCGTAGAACAAAGTACAGAAAAAGTCATCAACGTTGGTGATTGCATATCCAAATTTCAAAAGTGTGGCGGTTTGAAATGACGAATGCGACAATAAAAATCCGTTTTGGGAAGGCTGGGTTTACGTCTAATTCATCAAATTGAAAAGCGGTTAATTTACAATAGGAATTCAAAAAGCAAAACGTGGTAACATTTTAAATGGCGGGGAATGTTTGTGATAAAGTGGAACTTGAAGACTTTTTAAACGTTAATAAAGATGAATTAAATAGTTTTTATTTGTAAAAGTTACCAAATAAATACATCTTTGTGAGATAATTTATGTGAGAGTTGTAGAATTTTATTTTCTACTTTTTCTTTCGTAAAGATGAATTAGTTACAAAATATTGTGACGATAAAGATATTTTAGGTAGTATTAGAAAAGAGAATGAAACAAATGAGATATAAGTTGATAAAACTGCTTATGAAGATAATGAAGGTATCTTTGAACATCCTTCGAAAGCTTCTTCAGAAAAAGAAATGCTGTTTAAATGTACCTTTTATAAAAACTAGCGTTATAACTTTTATTATCTTAATTTATAATACCCCTATTATATAATTTATTTATTAGATTTTTTATTATTTTTGCGTAACAATTGTTTGGATAATTATTTTATTAAGGCGAAAGGAATTTAAACAGAGTTAAAGAAACTTTAGATAAAAATAATTATCCAAATAATGTTTACGAAAAATAATAAATAGTATAATTGATAAATTATATAACACACGTATTGGAAATAATGATAATAAAAGCTATAAGTCTATTCCTTATAAACATGGTTTAAGCGTACAAATAAAAAAGAATTTAATAAAAAAATATAAATATAACTTTCATTCCAAATTATAGTAAAAGATCTTTTTTACTAACACTAAATCTAAAATAAATAAACAAAATCAAAGTAATGTAGTTTATAAAATAAACTGTAAAGACTGTGATGGTTGCTACATCGGTCAGACAAAGTTTAGCAATAGCACAATATTTAAGGAAAGGGTTGTGTAACCATAACTATTCTTTAAATAATGATTTTGGTGCAATGACCACTGTAACCAAACATTACAGTGATCTGAGGCATTACTTTGATTTTGAAAACATAATTATTTTAAAAAAGAAAATAATTATAGAAAAATTAGTCTTTTATATAATTATTTTCTTACGAAATGATAAATATACGAAAAGAGTTTCAAACTATTGCTTTCTGAACCAATGTTCAGAATTTAAGTAATGTATATAATAACTTATTAAACTGACATTTATATTTCATGAGAAGAAAACCTTTGGCTGGGTTTTTTATTCGGGTCTTCCTAGTCCTTGAACAGAATTGTTCAGGTTTCGACAAACATTTTTTATATATGGTTCTTTTTGGTTGTTTTTATACCTTTGCATATATGTGTTTGTACATTAAACAGTTGTTCGAATATAATATTTTTACAGATCCTCTATATCAAGAATTCCTAGTCATTAATTATTTTCTTGATAGTTCCCAAATAAAAAACAAATGTTTGTTTATACATTTACTGATGAAGGTGTTCCGAAAACGTTTATGAACGTTAGGAAAATACATATAACTATTAATTTAATCTTTGTCGTTTAATTGACCTAGTAGTGATAGAAAAACCTTCTACATATAAATGTTTATATATATATTTTTTTGTCTAAACTTAAATTCTATATAATGAAATTTATATATGGTCTTTTTTTTTGTAGGACCTTCTAACATCCTTGGAAGCTCGACTGATAGGACAATGAAAGTAAATATGATACAAGTAATTTAATTAAATAGAGCATATAAAAACTATATAGAATAAAATAAAAACGACTTTGAACATTCTTGCATGACGACCACTTGTCCATAAAGTTTCAAACCTTTTCGAATTTCCCGACTCGGGATGTTCCCTTGAAAGTTCACATTTTTAATTAGTATACATTCCATGATATGTAAAGCTGCTATCTTAAGTACTTACATATTGAATACTAGTAGCGACATTTTAAAATCAGATATGAATTATGTTATTGTACTAGGTCGGAAGTAAAATGAAACAGGCTTATAGCTTCTGATAATACGTCCCAATATCTTAATAAGTATTTTGTGGGGTCAGATGGTTCTATTAAAAGCATTCCTCCGATTATAATAGTTACGATATTTTAAATAAATACAAAGAATATTTCAGTTTAAGTGACAACTTCTCTAAGAGTTATCGGTTCTCTTTCAGTAAACACAGTAACCAACCACTTTGTCTTACAACTTATGAATGAACAACTTAATTGAATTACAACTCAATCGTCCTACTACAACCAATTCCGTAATTACCGGTTCTTTAAATGAAAGTTATCAAATCGACGAAGGCGATGATGATGACCGTGATTAGTGACAATGAGTTGGAGCCACCTTGAGTGACCGGTATGTTACGTGAACAGATAATGAGTAAAACGATGACTTCGACAAGAAAAATAAAATAAACCCGACCCAAACGTACGGATGAATGAATCGGTAGATCGGTGCAAGAAGTGAGTAAAGGAAAGAAATGAAGAAATCTAGAGAGAAAAAAGATAGAAAGGAAAGGACTGCAAGCAGATGTACATAGAGAATCGTAGCCTGCACGTCTATTGAAGTCCATCTGCTCTTTCGCTCTGATTCTTCAAGGGTCCACGACCTCGTCTTCTTCATATCGACAGCGAGTCAGGATATCATGTGAAGATGTAAATTGAGCGACCAGTGTTGCTGACCATCGAGCATGACACTCTTTGTCCATATACACCTGTCACTGCCATTTGCGGTGATTTTACATTAGTTACACGTTACCCATGCGTGGGAATATAGATTGAGATTTATTATGTGGTTAACTGATAAGAAATTTCCTTGTGCAATATTTGACAATACCTATTTAATTCAACCGCATAATACCACCATTGCTAAAGGATAAAGGTATAAAAATAAGAAAGCCCGGCAAGCTGAAACTAAAAATTATAATTATATACTCTCTCCAGTTGAGTAGGATATCTCTTGCAAATTTACTTGAAATAATAGAATAATACATATAGACTTGTGATATATCTTGTGATTTGTATAATACTGAACTCCTGATGCGAAAAGAAATTAGTTGGAGTATATACAAAAGTGATTATTAGAAATCCAATTCACATAGTTTATTGATGTTAAATAGCTTCTAATTATCACACTTCTCACATTTCGTAGTTCCTTTTATTAATTAATGTTAAGATTACACCCATATATACATATACCTTTTTTGTTCCCACAACAACATATAAAGCAGGGCACAAAATTCGTACAACCATACACTAACTTTTTGAAGACATTGGGTATACGCCTCTTGAAGCCAATTAAGATTTTGTAGAGGCCAGTAAACGGTAGGACCGTCTGGGACGTTATTTGAAAAAGCTATGTTCTGATAGAAATTTCACAAAATTCAGTTCCTCGGTTGTAATGAGCTTCTATGAGTTTGTGGGATAACGAGGGAACATCTTCAACCCGAAAATTAAAAAAAAATCTGCATCCATAAATAGTCCTTATCGAAAAGCCTATGAAACCATTTCTCTATCGGCCAAAATTAAAACATTATATCACAATATTCATTACCTCACATTCTATGAAACACATATTCCTAACGTATTCAACTGCACTGAAGTTTTGAAGTATTACACTGCAGATCTAAAAATGATCTCACGGAGTAGTTGGAGTTAAATAAAGTACATACTTCCTTGTGATGTCGTAATTTATGATCATGCTCTGAATCATAAGTAAACTAAGTTATACCATTATGAAAAACTTTACTAGTCATTATTTTTCTTGTCATCCGCGACTTATTGTGATTTCAATGCTTCAATAACCAATTTCTACACACTCTTTATTTTTCTTATTACCAGTGGCTCTTCTTATCGAGCATCTGAGTAAGCCTATCTTTTGAAGCATTACCACCGAAACAGTTGTCATCTTTTAACATAAATTTTTTATTAAAACATGCACTTCGCTTGCATCTGCGCATATATTGTTCGGCGAGTATCACCAGATATTGGAATATATTTTGAACGCGACTTACGAAACTATTGTAGTTGTAAACGATTAGATCTAATGAACTACCCTTACTTTTCGAAAATGTCTGAGCATTTTCAGTTTTAGCAAACTGTGAATAATATCGCATTTTAATATTGCCGACTTGAGTTCTTCCCCGCAGAGAATTTTTCGACTGCATGCTGTTGGTTAGAACAGTTAGTTTGTGTTTTTCCGAGCATTGAATAGTTTATAGGTACTTTTTCTTTAATAAACTGAGTATTTCCCGGTAGACTTAATGATTCAGTTATTTACAATAGTCATATTACAATGTTAGCATTTCTTTTCTATTTGTTGAAAATCCATGAACTAGTCGCCCTACTTGAACTTTCACATTTATAAGTGTTATAACCAAAATAAAAACAAGATACGAGGTAAATGTAAAGAGAAGTGTTGCTATCCGTTATTGAGAGCCCACTGTAGGAGGATTTACTTACAATTAGATAGCAATACATATACTGCCAAGCTCAGAAAAACCCAAAGTGGGCGTGGTCGGATGAGCTGCATTTATACAAAGTATACTCACATTTTTGGCTCGAATTTGAAATTTAACCGCATAACATTCTCTATAAGAAAATGGTCAATAAAATATTATAAAAGAGAATAAAAAAGTAAAGCAGCCTGTGTGTTGCTTCAGTTTCATATAAACTTAAATTGAAAAATGTGTAAAATATGTATGAAGGGTTTATAGTTTCGTGTAATATTTTATTTTAAGGAATAATGCTAATCTACATAGTTTGTAATCACTCATTATTTTCAAAATACAAACGGCAAATTTTATCTTAGTTTCCAAAATGCACCACTTGTAACTGAAATGCAATTTGATATAATCAAAATAATACTTATGCAATGTTGTCCATTTTAAGACCATCACAAATTCCGACGTGTACTGTACAAATACGTACTATATTTAGGATCAGTTCCATTACAGTTAAAACTACCAAGTTCTTCTTCTGAAGATTAAGCTTAAAAAGTAAAACACCGAGCCATAATGTTGTTTCTTTCCATAATATTTTCTTATTGTCACATTTCCCATATTTAAGGCTAAATTGTAATCAATATTTTCATTTTTGTTATCCTTCGGTGTATTTGATGAATGAATTAGATAACTCTGACCGTAGCAACACCGATTTTGCAAAATCCCGAATATATGTTTCGATAAGAAAGTTACTATGAGTGAATAGGTATTCTCGGTTGGTGCTATTCCTAAAACGGTACAGTTCACTATTTCACAATCGATATTCGATAATCTTTGTCATTTTTCTTGCGATGTAGTTAACTTTCCAATTTAATATTTATCATTTAGAGCTTCTCGCTTCTTTCTGGAATCTTAAAGAAATACATGCGATTTCAATGTTTTTGCGAATTTGTTGTTTATGTACATACAATTTGTTGATTTTCATTTTTCTGTAACAAACACCTCAGTAGCTTTCTAAAATGAATCTGCTCACTTATCCCTTCGGGTGAATGAATTTGGGTACTACAATAATTTTTAAGTTCCGTGAAGAGACAGCTTTGGTAAATCTTAAACTACCCTTTTTACACGTTGTACGTTAAGAAGTAATGATAATATATTATTTACGAATTCCTAAATTGCTGCCCTGAGAAAAGAACAATAATAATACTCTTTATTGTCCGACGGTGAAAACCATTTACACGACAAAAGGGGAAAAATAACATTGTAAATAATAGGAGAAACCATTCCGGCAGGGGGTATAAATCCAAAACATTGGACCACGATAAGAGACTAAATGCATTTCTTTATAAATAATAGAAACAAAGTAAGATAATTGAACTAAAAAAATATTGCGTAGAACTTAGATAATAGTAGTAATACTTAAGTAACTAATGAAATAGGCATGAACTATTACAATTTACAAATATACATATAAAATGCAAAGGAAACATGAAATAAAAAGACTTGGTAACAAAATATTAACATGTAGACAGGTTGCAAAAATTATTAAAATTCTTAATCTTAACTGAAGCAGGTGACCCCACTAGTACATTGGTTCTGGCTCTACCTGCAGTCAACGATACAGAAGATCAGGTATTTCGTGGAGGTGCGCGAAAACTTAAAGCAAATAGTATTCTAGGTGAATCAACAGAGTTATTTATATATGTATGAGGTACAGACGTAGCTGAATAAAGAGCTATTCAATTTAACAGACATTGAAGGTTAAATTCATCTAAGTACTCTTAGATGAATTGTGTAATCACTTTGACACTCAGGCTAAACTCCGATCGACCTAAATCTTAAATATTTTAGAAATCTCCTCTGTACACGCTTAGTAGAGATCTGCTGATATGTAAGATATAGATACCAAACGAAAGAAGAATACTCCAACTTAGAATGGACAAGAGACCAATAAAGTTTCTTTTTGTTGAATGGAGATTAGTGAAACCGCGGCAAGATTGAACAACAAATCTCAAATATCTAGTTGCAAAGAAGCACTATAAAGGTATATGATAAGAAAAAGTAAAAACAAAGTATTAGGTAATAAATCATGCAACATTTAGACACATTAAGAACTATATTATTCCATTTGCACCACACAATAATTTACTAAATTTATTTTTAATTTAATACAATCAATGTTATTATTGACCACGTTGTGTATTTTTGGATCATATGCCTGCCCCAGATATTCACAGTTAAGGTTAGTAAGCAGATCGTTAATATAAATATTAAAAAGCAAATTTTGACCTTTGGGGTACCCCAGATGGTACCTTAATTAAATTGGAAAAATATCTATTATAATGCACGTAACAGAGACAAAGAGACATAAGATACACAAGAGCAAGACCAACAACAATACTCTCTAATTTAGTAAGTAAGATCTTATAATCTAACGAATCAAATGCCTTCGAAAAGTCTATATATAAAACATTAACATGTTTACCTTGGTCAAGAGCTGAGGATATAGTATGCTCGGCCATTTCTATGAAATTAGTTAATCTAGAACCCCCGGCTATACAACCATACTGGTAAGTTAATTGGTAGCGTTTCATGTACGGCAAATTTTATAGTTTACTATACATTCCAGGATTTTGGAAAATTTTGATAGCATATTGATAAGTTTGTAGTTAGTAACATAAAATTTGTAGCCCTTCTTAAATACGGGGACGATGCAATACGACTAACCTTCCAGGTCTTTGGAAACCTAGATCATTAAATCGAATAAAATAGTCAAAAGCACACCAAACACTGTAGAACACTCCCAGACAATTAAACCGGAACACACGTAACTAGTAATAAGAAAATACAATAGTAAATTTGCAAAAATGTAAATGATACATAACAGCAATAAAAATCAAATAACTTGTCTCTTTTAATGTACCCAAATATAATTATCAATCTTATTGGTTCACCTTGCATGTTATTGAAATTGGTTCGTATATTTTCCAGGGCTTTCCCGATCTTGATGGCACTATATTTTATGTGTTTCTATGTAATTCCCTTTTAATAATTTTATTAGAAGTCACTGAATATCTATTCCATCGTGGTTCTAACTTTACACTCATGTTATCAACAACTTACGAAAATGTAAACTTTTATCACTAAATTTGTTCTAATCCTATAATTACATCGTTAGTGTTTCAAGAAAAGCATATTTTTGCTACAAAGATATATTCACTAATTGTAAGTTTAATGGCATACTTACAATGAATGTTGTATGTACATATTACAAAATCATGTTTAGTCACACTATCCTCTCTTTTGTCTACACAAAAATACAAGCTTACTGACACAAGAAGCTTTAATGAAAATTTATAATGATAAGCAATATATTCTATCCAATTATAACATGAATTTAATTGTCAAAAGATATATTGTTGGCTGCTACAAAAAAAGGCAGGAAAATACGTGTTCATATTTTTATTTTATCTATAGCAGCCCTCTGTGGACTCAATTTTAGCAGTGAGAATTTCCAGAACAATTAACTATACATTCCTTATTGACCTAAATACGTGAGTTTTCTAAGCCAATCGCAATTGTTGATTTTAATTTGCGAGCATTTCAGTGACTGCTAACAAAGTAAATCGTTTGTATAAACTAAAATACGGTAAATTAACTGAAGTTCTGCTTACAAAACAGTCTTAAATTCGAATCCCATGACAGATATTTTTTTCTTCTTAGGAAATCGTAACAAATTATTTGGTGCGAGAACATTCGACAAACCACAAAGCTTAAGTAATGAATATCATTTCTCATAAAACAATAGAGGTTACCCAATGTGTGAATGTCCCAACATAAAAGAAACAAATAATAAGAAATATTTTTCATAAGATATGTATATTATGCCAATAACTACGATATAAACAACTTACAATTCTTAGATTTTATGTTTGCTCCACTTACACTCAAGTTAATTGCAATAATAAAGCTATAAATCTTTAATTCGTAAACCGTGGACACCAAAAACCAATGAAAAAAGGCCAACCAAACTAATACAGCAATACATATCGTTAAAAGAAAATCGTAAGTTGTTACGCCTTCCTACTCTGGCAGCAACTGTATTACTTTCTAAATGATTAATTTACTTAAATTGCAAATAAAAAGTACATCATTGTAATTTAGTGTAGAATAACTTGCAATGACTGCGGTTTTGTGTAATACAGTTTCCTCTCCATTGCAGTTTCAAGCAAAAACGTGGAAACCAATTTCAATTTCATGATAAGTTGATTGTGCATAGCATCCTTCCTATATTTTCATGTTATGTTTGTCACATTCCTATGGTGATATCCTTCACCGTAGGATATACACATATGTATACATATATACGTATATGTACATGTATACTGCAAACAACATGATTGCATATACGAATGCACATATTTCAACGTAATAAATCAGCGAGATCCATTCCTATAGGCAAATGAATCATATTGAATGTAGTTATGTGACAAATTCCATTAACCTTTTTTTCTATCAGTGGAACATTTTTTATTTTGCTACACTACCCTAAACTTGTAAGCTATTAGTATATAACATCTATTTGATCTGTAAGATGTAAGTTTTGTGCTTGGTGATTAGAAGTTGTAAAAATGGTGGTTTCAATTTGCAACTTTTTGTCAACGATTTCGTCTAAAAAGTAACTAACTTTTACATTTTCACGTTACCATTTTGTGAAATATTTATTTTATTATATTTATACATATGTATCACATTGTTATTATATTTGTCTTTCTTTTAAAATATGTATAGTCATTTTTTGCTTTGTATGTTACATGTTCCAAAATTGGAACACTTGTACACACGATGATGTTCTAATCGAAATAAATCCGCAGGCGCTTAACAACTGAAGAATGCCATATGATTGTGGAAGGCGAGAACTTTTGGTCTGTCGATGTTTATACTACACTTCCAGAAGATGATATAGTCTCAGAGAAAGACAGGAACAGCAAATAGAATTGAGAAATGTCCGCTTACAGCTGTTAAACTATGGAAAATAGAGGACGAGGTGGTTACGATTATCAATTAGATACCAATTCAAATGTAAGCCTCGCAGTGTGGAACGACAATAGGGTAGTGATTACAGCGAGTTCGTCAGATAATGTAGAACCAGCAGGACAAACGCAACGTTAGATAAAGGCTGAGCAGAAAAAATATTGCTTCTGCAGCCCAACAGTATTACAAATAAATGGGGAGGGAGAAGGGGGAGAAGTCGATCGTATGGATGAAAATATATATTGCTATAAGATTTCCATTCGATTTAAGAAGTGGTGGCATAGCGCTTGGCAACCTTTTTGGAGAAAAACAACAAATGAAGAATTTGATTTTGAATTCATTCGTAAAGTTGTAAAGGTTTACTTGGAAAAATACGAAACACCCGATAGTAGCGTAGGAAGACCTAAAAGTTTGAAGGACGTTTCCAGCAGAGTTGGGGAAGCAATTAGATTTGATCACATTGATCATTGGGTGGTAAATGCACCTAAGCACAATAAATGTGCCATGAAAGAAAGAAAAATTCCTACTACACTACGAGAAATGTAAAGATAATATATATGAACAAAGTTTCAGTAACCCTCATATTCATTAATTCCACTTACTGTAAATTTTATTGAATATTGAATATTGAATTAGACTTTTTACATTTTTAAACAAAGAAGTAAACAACCCTTATTTTCGCAGTGTTCTGGTTTTGAAACATCAGAAAATCCAAAGAAATAATGCAAAAACTTTTGTGGGTAGTTAACAAGTATTATCTTTTCTTCACATTTGAGCGAAAAATAGCAGAAAAGTATGAAAAAGATAATTCGGCCAAATATGGTTTAAAGGCAAGAAGAAACTAGGTAATATTTTATTTATTGTTTCGACACCTCATTTCGTTTAATTATAGCGTTTTACAATTAGTGGTGTCGTAGTGGCAGTTTATTCTACATTCCCAGCCTTATACATTGATGACTCAAGAATAACTAATTTAGTGTGTTCGTCCACATTTACATCTAAAATTGGTGAAATATATGAATCTGTCTTTGAGGGATTGGATAATAGCAAGTACAAATATATTTCTTTTGTCGGCAGGTACTACAGTTGGGTCCCAAGAGATTAACTTTTCGAGCGGCAATGCGGCATATATCCCATCAAGTTCTTCAAAACATCTAGCATGCCATACAATAAGTAGCACACATTTGCTTTTTCTTGTAAAATGTAATAAAAGTTTACGAAGATAACATTTCTTTTCTATAGGTATATAATGGATATATTGAACCCACAAAACTGTGCCTGTTGGGTTGCATATAACAATATCCAAATTCTTGCACAGAAAAACAAAAAACGGGCTATTAAAGTGACAAGTAGCGAGAGAGAAGTAAGAGTCACTATTGGGTTTCTATGAGTTGAACTAATTTTTTGACAAGCATTCTCGTTTCCCCCAAGAACAGAATAAACCTTGTTCTGACTGATAATGTACCCATGGGAAGAGCAGCGCTCCCACAATAAAAGGGTTGGATGAACCGTAAGGTTTTCTTTAAGTTCATAAAATAATTTGTTCAACAAAGTAGGCCATCAAAGGAGCAACCAATTCTTATTATTTTAGACAGTCATAGTTCACATACAAAAAGGTTTGACCTCATAGACTTTTATCGCGAAAACGTCAATTTTATTGTCTCTACCACCATAAAATGCGAACGTTAGACGTTGCGTATATTAAATCATTCACGACTTATTACATTTATCTTATAAGGTGGCAATGCCGATTGCATTCTTGGACTGTATCAAATCGCATAAGCTGTTACATAAACGTTTGAAAAATCGGAATGTAACCATTCGATAACGAAATGTAAGTGGAAATTTGCTATATTCAAAAGAACGGAAAGAGGCTGTAAAGATATGGGTCCAACAAAAGAAAACGACGAACCAACAGCATCCAACAAAGATAAAACGGAATCGTTAAGACAGCAATTCTGTAGAATTTTCGCTATCAATTTCTGTAACTTCGAAAATCGGAAAATATGCTCAATACATAATAATGTTTGTCTAAAGTAAAAACAATTGTCCTTATCCCCCTACTAATAGCAAACGAAAATCAAAGCAGGACATCTTCTACTAGAAGGTAATTAAAATCTACAGTTTTAATAGTTGTCATCCAACAAAAAGAATAATTGTATGTAGGTCACAATATCTTTAAATAGAATAAAAGCAAGAAATAATTGTTGAAGAAAAATATTACCGAAGCTCCCAAAATTCAATCTACAGTCTCAGCAAAATCTCCAAATGACACAAGTGGAATGGTATGTGAAAAATTGTTTGATGGCGGTGTGAAAGACTGGTACAACTACTATAGGTGCTTAGCGTAGAGTCTTGAGTTGGGTTGCTCAATTTGCGCTAACAGCCAGTACCGAACGCATAAAAGTTTACACATAAAATAAATAGTCACAAATACATTATAATACGTGCTCAAACACTTACCGTCATAAGAGTCATCCGCGAAAATACAAAGTAAATAATGTCTTTAAAATGTCTGCAACATTAGATATGTTTTCACAGTTATTTCAGCAAACCGAGTGCGACGTAAGAAAAAATGTGTGTATATGCAGAAAACGAACGTTTTACATCTGGTAACGTTATATTAGCGTAATTGGAATAATCTTTGGAACGACTTAATAATTCTGTTGACGCACCTTCACAAATTTGTCTTAATGTACCAAAATCAGCATCTGTCTCTAAAACACTTTCAAACCTTTCTAGTACAAAAATATGTTTGTCTTCTACCGCGCATGGCCGTGCGTGAACATGTTGCACTTGTTGCAGATATTCCACTAGCAACGCTGAAGGATTTTTTAATTTTCATATTGCCTCCAGTAGTCCGAAGTAGTTGTTCTAAATAGTTTTTAAACCGGTTTTAACTTAACTATCTTGAAATTTCGATTGGCTTTCCTTGACGGTCGCAGCTTCCTTTGGATCGAATTTTAACACCACGTTTTTAATATTCTCAAAATACTTATGATAGTAAAACTTGGTCTGTAACCATGTTCCTTAATGTTTAAGAATCGGCTCTGGTGGTTCAGGCATCCTGGGACACAGTCTATGAAATTCGCGAATAAGTTTCGGCGATTTGGCAAACACTGCTTTTGTATGCGCTATTAAAGATGTCTACCTCAGGATAATATTTTCTAATACTATCTGACACAAGATTGAAAGCATGAATCTTGCACGTAACATGTAACAAGTTAGGGCAAAGTTTTGTAAGGGACCGACCTACAGAATGTATGTTTGCGGCATCATCACTCATAAACATTAACAGTTGGTTTGTTGAAAATTTGAACGTTTCCAATCTATTGAACAGTAACATTGAAATTACTTCGACAGTACATTGTTATACTCGTCTGGAAGCTAATAGAATTGCAGGCGACGATTGATGTGCTTCCATTGTAGGTACCACAGAATGTTTTTTACGATCTGTTTCGTCCACCGATAACCATAATTTTTATCTTTAAACTCCGATGTAACTCTTCTTTCAACATGTTCACGAACAGATGCCACCAATCTTTGTAACGATGCCCGACTTTAAATTTTCAGTCCGAATATTTATTCCAAAGGAAGACATATGCTTCGTTGTCTACTAAATTACATTGGTAGATTACATAAAATAAAGGTAACACATAAATTAAAAATTTTCATAGCGTTGTATGCAACTTTTTCTTGAAGAATACTGTTTGCTATTTACGTAACGTTGGCAATCCCTTTTGAACCAACACATTAAAGAGATATTACAAACTACATATTGAAGTTTAACGCCATCATAATTTAGGTCACACAGTTCTGCTATAAATTTTGTAATCTTGTCCAACATTGGTCGCTTTCGGGACACAGACAACATTTTTAAAACAAACACAGAAGTAGGAAATAGTGTTTACGGCTGCGTACATATATACACAACAGATCTCATTGGTGTTCGCTTTTATACTAAAGCTTGTATCGAACCTCCGCCACTGCTCGTTGGGGGTAGTGAGCACGTCTACTCTTAAGTCCTGTGAAATCATAAATAGTTTGAGCACAATTTCGAAACAAGTTGTGACATATACATAGCCCTACTCGCATACCGCATCGATTCAGCACTGACTAGATAACGTGATGTCGTAGCTTAGTACGCCGTTACCACTGTTTGCCCAGACTAGTCATGAATGAATTATACTTTACCTGTGCTATCCCGGTAAGATGATATCCATCTTAGAAGATGGAGAGATTGGATATTTTCCAAACGCTGGAAGCCTTTGTTTGCTTTTATATCAATTTACTGTTCCAAAGTATTTTCGTTTCGAATAAACAGTATTTTTATAATTCTAAATCTTTTATTACTTCTTTAGAGAAAAACTCGTCCCACCTTGAGTGATCTTCCCTATTACTTACTAGAAAAGGAAATAAAAGTATGCTGTTATCTTAAATAGAGTTCGTAAAGATATTTATATTAAGTGGATCTCACTCATTTAGCTGTTATGCTGCCAGATTTAACACAAAAAGCATACCATGTGTCAAACTGTCTTCCTTGCATATATCGCAGTAATAGTGCATACATTTCCCATAAATCCTACCCTAACCTGCGAACAGACTACAGCAAAAATTTAGGGAATTTTGTGTGTGCGGATGAAATCAGTATGAAGAACAATACCAATAGCCTGCAATAACTTGGAATATCTGAACTTTAATTCAAGCAATTATGTTTTCAATCTGTAAACCCTTTCCAAATCTTTTCAAATTAATAAAATTCAAAATAAACCAAATAAAAACTTAAACAAAAGCCAATGCACATTACATAACTGAAGATTAAATAATTTCTTTTCGCATTTGGTTCCTATGAGAAATTTTCCCTTATTATTTTTCTGCTCAGTCGTCAGAAGCTGCAAACAGGAATATAAAAATCTTTGTCTCCGGGAGTATTAATTAATTTTTAATGTACTCTTCTAGTAACTTTTTACTTTCTTTGTCTCCCACTTCGTCTTTCTTTCCTTTACTTATGAATTCATAATAAGATTGTAGGACAGATTACGATGTAATTGTCTATTTTTAAATTATCCGGGTAATGACGATTTTTAGAATGAAACGATCCCATTAATTTCTGAATGTCAGCCACCATTATGCGTCTTTACAAATTTTACTACACGGCCCTTTCGACTTTTTATGTCGTTGTTTGTCAAGGAAATGTAGCAGAAATATCTTGTACTAGCAACATTGTTCCCATAATATCATTGTTAATTCAGGTGTTGTAGCGTATATTTCATTGTTTATATGCCACCTTACAAGCGCACCTGCTATATTAGGATACAAAAAGTGTTATAGTATTCGTAATCCAAGTTTGATGAAATACGGGTCAAATTAGTACATTTGTTAAGTACGCCTAGAGCATAATTGTGTACATATATTCAGGTTAAAATAGTTTGAGAATTGAAATTTACTCTAAGAAGCCGTCGATTCGCTAGAGAATTCAATTAAAATTCAATTTAATTGAAAGTTATATTTTCCTTAACTTTTTAAGTTACTAATGCTCTCGTACATATTCACGACTGGGTCAGGTTTCTTTAAGTATCTGTGAATGAAAAATGATTGTGATTGGTCCTGCAGATACAGCATCAGGAATAATTTTGCTCTGGTTAAAAGCAAACTGAAATACTTACTATTCGTGATGTGTATCTTTCTCTTAGTCAATGGAACGTATTCAATGGTTTCCTCCAATTTTAGTTCTAAGTGTATTCAGACTACCAGATGTTTCTATCAACGTCATTGAGTTGCTGTTGTAAGACCACTTCTACCAGCTTTTGTGTAACATAATTGAATCATACTATAGCTCATTCGAAGGGAGTTCAGAATAAACTTCAGACAAAATTACAAATGAAATAATTATGCGTTCATATTTTTATATGTACAACTAATGCAGAGAAGAACAGTTTACTACACATAATAAGAAATCAGTATTACAATGCAGTTGCTTTCTTCTAGCTACAACCAAATAAGGTATGTATATCGAAGTACTCAGCTTATTAGCAATCAATAATAACCCAAATATGCACATTAATTGCAAAGGTAGGAGTATAGAAACGGCGAAGTTGAGAATCAATTTCGCAGTAAAAGCGTTGCCGCAGTCTCGGTGAGAATTATGAGAAATTCCAAGAGGACCGGCCAGCAAAACGGAATATTGTATCTGTTATGTACCCACTTTGTTTCGCTGTGTCCGATGTCATCTTGGTCTTCCATCCAGGTCCTGGCCGAGCAAGGAGCCCTTAATAATAAATTAAGGGACACACCGACGACTTCTAAACTAATCAACTGGGATTTGGGTATCAAGTAGTCGGTGGACAGCACTAATAACAGTCGATAGCGTATTTCCCCGACCAACTTTCAGGAATTCCGTGATCGTTTAAGTTCGCAACTAGAGGAATTAACCTGGACGCGAATGCCATTTGTCTTGGTTTGACTTGACCTCCCCTGGCCTGTCCGCTAACGCCCCGACGCCCATTATTCTTGGAGCTGCGGTCGCATCGCTAAACAATGCAGCCAACTTTAAACACGTATCAAGGCACTATTAGTTACCTGTAATTGTTACCGGACTCCCGATATATTGGCCCGGGTATTTCATTACATTATGTTTCATTACTAAAGGTCTTGGACTTCGATTGGTTTTGTGGTTGTCTACTGTTATACGTCGTGGCAGAACGGGCTGCGGTAATCATCCAGTATAGTTCTTAACCCATAGAAAATGAGGACTTTAAGTAAAGATAAATTCATCTTATACATAATATTGCAAAATACTGGATTAGCAAATATTAAGTTCCACTCATCATTAGTAATATATATATATATATATATATATCATGACCTATATAAATACATAAAAATGCTTTGCTACTATTATTATTTAGAATTTTGTTGCGTACCGTCTTTGGATAGATACTAACTCCTCCTTTGTTTTTTTACTATTGGGTTGTTCGGAAAAGTAATTCCGTTTCTTTTATGAAAATGAAGGACGATTTTCTTGTATTGAATAAATATTTTATTGAATTATATATTGTCCATTCTGATCCAATACCTTTTGCCATCTTTCTGACCGTAGCGTGATTCCACGCTGATAAAATTTGTGTTCTTTGTTGGCAAAAAATTGATCCAGTTGAATTTTGACCTCCTCATTTGAACTAAAGGTTTTACCGTCTAAGAGAAATTGTAGAGACCGGAATAAGTGTAATAACCAGAAGATGCCAAATCTGGAGAATATGGTAGGTGTGGCAGGACATCCCATTCAAGCTGTAAAGGCTTTTAGCGAGTTATCAAACTTATACGAGGTGTCGCATTATCTTGGAGAACACCACATCTTTTCTATTGATCAATTCTGGCGCTTTCTGTTTAGGTGAATCATTCAATTGGTACAGCTGATCACAGTACATTTCAGAATTGATGGTTGTGCTGTCCAGTAAAAGCTAAAAACGATTCCCTTAAAACCCCAACAGACAACATCACCTTTTTTGATGAATACCGGCTTCCAAAGTGCTTTGAGTCGGTTCATCCTTTTCTACACCATGATCTCTTGCGTTTAACATTGTTGTAGACAACCCATTTCTCGTCCCCAGTGATTATGCGCTTCAAAAATGGATCATTTTCTTGACGTTTGAAAAACAAGTAACAGACATAAATACGACGTCACAAATTTCTTTCCGTAAGGACACGAGGAAGCCATATGTCGAGCTTTGAGGTTAAACCTAGGCGTTTAAAATGACCATAGACGGTCGAATTCGATAAGTTTATTCTTTCAGCGATCTCACGAGTTGTTATTCGCCGGTTTACATTAATGAATACCTTTGTTGTGTCTTCATCAGCTTCAACTGGCCTTCCAGAACGTGGTACATCTTCAACATCAAGATTGCATCTAAATTTTGCAAACCAGTTGTGGCGCTGGCGTTCCGTCAATGCATCTTCTCCATACACATCGGATAATTTTTTTCTTGCATGAACAGCGTTTTTACCTTTTCGATAGTAAAAAAATAAAATATGCCGAAAATGCTGCTTTACACTTTCCATATTTGATAGGGCACCTACCAAAACTACTACGTAGAATCAATCGATATTTTTCACAAACAAGCCTTACTATATCATCTGTTAAAATATATAATGACCATGCGGCGTAAGTGTGAAGTTGGCTGTGAACAAGTACAATTAAATCCTCTGTTGGGAAAAAGGGAAATTACTTTCCGAAAAACCATATACTTTAGCAATCGTTTCACTATCTTCGTTTGCCGTCTACTTACAACATTGTTAAGAACATTCAACATATTGTCGAGGGGCATTTATGGGGAAACTTCCACAATGGCACCACATAATCCTCTGAATATCTTGCCTGAATATGTAGTATCCTTGATTCTGCTGCAATAAATGTGTATAAGGCAGTAAATAGTCTATTTGTATATTAGTTTACTCTGTTGTGAGTTGTCCCACAATTTTTGATTCTGTGCGCAATACTGTAGGTGTTGGTACGAGTACCAGTTATTTCGCAGGCAAATACTGAAAGTACCCCGCAAAATTCCAAATGGGTTTAAACTATTTATGGGCACGAATGACAAAAGCTTGGCTACACAGCAGGTAAAACATACGTCACGGAATTCATTTTATTACTAACAGTTACCTTAATCTGTAAAGCTTACCTTACACTATCAATAATTATAATTATAAATCCGACCATAGTTATAACTATACTACTTTTTCTATAAATGAGAACACAATAATCGAGAATAGTATGTCGTGTACATGGGGCAACATTTACAACCATAATATCCATAGTAATATGCGTAAAACTAATGCATACATTGCATTTCTGAAGATTATTGACTTGACGATATTATTGTTTCTTACTGTAATTGTCACTGAAAGCGCAAAATAATTCCGAAATAAATAACCACAATCTGATCTGGGCACCTTCAAATTCTAACTACTATGCATAATTTGCATGTTCAGTGAGTTTCAGATATGTATTATGTACCTACTATATAAGATGATGCAGTGTGTCTTATGTATTTTATGTCAACAAAATTAGATATGTTCTACTTCTATGGTTAAAAAGACGGCTTTGATAAAGTTTTCTGTTTTACATCAGATTTATAATTATAATTACTGATAGTGTAAATTGAGCTTAAGAGATTAAGACTTCGCTCACAAAAAAAATAGCTGTGCCGTAATGGAATTTTAAATTAAATAATTGAAATAAAATTCTTTCGTGTTCTTAATTTCGTCACCAGGGACTGCAACATAGTTTCTAAATTGTAGTCACAATACATTGACCCACAACACCTTTTATAAAATTTTCGTCGGAAACTTATTTCTATAATATTACGCTCATTCATCTGACATGATAACCAACAAACAAAAGATTTAGGAGACGGACAAACCTGTAGACATACATCGTCTTTATTTCCCAATGGAACAACAGCTGGGAAGATGCCACTTGGGATTTAGTTGCAGTAAGATCAAATTTGTTTGCGTTTTGACTTAACTGTAAAACAATATTGAATTCCCTCCATTCATTGATGGCCGTTAACAGCGAAAAAAGTAGCGATTCGATCGTTTTGGAATAATCAAGCACTTAATCGCTGCTTCATTCGAGGTATACCAATGAATTCTTTTCGTCAGCTGTAACAAGATCATAAACTTTAAGCAACATAATTGATTCTTTGGAGCATTTCCTTGCTCCATTTGATAGAAGCAGCTATTTGAGCTTCAACCAAGTTCTACGAAATTTTTCGGACAACACATTTAAAGAGCTAACTGTCTATGCAAAAGCCTTGATGTAAATGCTAAAGATGCGATAAGTTACATGCTGTTCATCGTATATATCAATAATTTTCCAGCCAATATCGAGGGAGTGCAAGTGGGTTTGCAGATGACACATTCATGCTGGTACAAGAACACAACCTGGATAGTCTCCATAAAAAATTTGTAAGCGCTATAGCCAACTCGAATAAGTATTTTGCAACCAACAAATTAAAAATTAGCACCAATAAAATACAAAATATACTGTTTTCCACTGAAAGTAACCATCTACTCGCTGCCGTGAAGTTTCTCAAGATTTCCATGGACCAAGATTTGAAGAGGTACCAGCACATCAATTCACTGACTGTTTGACTGTCTTCGGCTCTATTTGCAGTAAGAAGTCTCAACCGCATACCCACAGACGAGACCGCTAAGATAATTAATAATTAATTTAATTTTGCAGAAACTAGCACTTCGATTCTTATACAGTCTGAAATATGGAGAAAGCTTGGAAAGGTTGTTTTAAAAGGAAAAGAATTCTTATCTTGCCATCCATATTTATTATGTCTGTCGTTACCTACGTTCACCAAAATAAAGAAAGATTTGCTTTAAATGGATCCAATCACAATTACAAGACACGAACACATGATTTAAACCACAAAAGCTGATGCATGATTACCTGCCCCCAGAGAACAGTAGGCCACTGTGAATGTAAGCCATACAAAGAATTGCCCGAGAATTTGAATTTGAAGCGTGAGAACTTCAATCTAGAAGTGAAGAAAATGCTCATTGATAGAGAATGCCACGATGTCAATCGTCCTCAATCAATCAATCGGTGTTGATATCTTTTGTTTGTCTCATGAGAAATGTTTGTTTTTTATTATTTTTAGCTGCTTAAATATCTTTCTATTTATTTTTTATTTCGGTTTTACTTTTTATACTATTTTATTTATACATATACTGACAAATATACATACAAGTTACACGCTAAAAGTAATAGCACTGTTGTGTAATGTCATTATGAATATTTGGCTTAAGAGATTAAGATGTCGCTCACAAAAAAATAGCTATGCCTAGATACATTATTATTATTATTAAACTATCGGAGGTACGCCATCGATGTTTGTTGAAACAACAAGAGTTATCAGACATCCTTCACAAAATTTGTTACAACTATTACCAAAATAATCAATGCTACTCTCCCTAAATAATGTCAAATTTTGCAATGGTGAAATTTAAGTACTTTGATAATATCAGAGTCCACGATTCTCGAAATTTATGCAGTAGCCTACGTATTTTGAAAACCTTATTTAAGATGGTTCTAAATTATTATTGTTTAGAGTTTTAAATACTTTTGTTATTAATAAATTTCGTTCTTACTAAATTATCGTAAAAGTAAAACTTAGAGCTCAGAAATTATCTTTTGTTTCGCGACGTGATGCCACCTTTGATATCCGTCAATTACAAACTGAAATCATAAGTATTTGTGTCAGTTTATGAATTGCTTTTTACTCCTACCACCATTCGATTTCGAGAACACTCACTCGCAAACCAGGGATAATGTACATATACTGAAAAACTGAGAAACAAGACATTAAAGTAAAACAAAAACCCCTGCATTACATTTCCTCTTGCTGTAAATCTCTTAAACGAAAGAAGTTGTATACATACATAAGAACATAAGAAGATACGCGGTCTGCGTTCGTATGTTGTGGTTAGCAAGGTCTTAAGGAAAAAGAGAGTCTCCAAACTTTGCCAAGTTATTTTAGATACTACCTAAAGTTTCCTCTAAATCTTCTTAATAGGTTGTGACGGTTTTCTTGCAAGCATGATTGTTATATACATACATACGTATACACTGCTTTCTCATTTACATATAAATTAAATGTATATATATATATATTTCGTGACCTTTTTATACTTATCTTATATGATAGAGATCTACCACTAATAGGTCAATAAAACAAGGCTGGTTTGAGCGATAGTTATATTTTCAGAACGTTTACAAACGTTTTCGGAACACCTTCGTCAGTGAAAATATAACTAGATAAATATATAAACAAACTTTTGTTTTTATTTGGGAGTATCAACAAAATAACTAGTGACTAGGATTTCTTGATATAGAGGATGTATAACCAACTTTTATATATATATAAATTATAAAAACTAAATTAATGTGTAAACATACATGCAAATTAAGTAAAACCTTATATCAAAAAATCTTTGTCGAAACCTTAACAATTCTGTTCAAGGACTAGGAAAACCAAATTCAAAAACCTAGCCAAAGGTTTCCTTCTTAAGAAATGCAAATGTCATTTTAACAAATTGCTATATACATTACTTAAATTTTGAATATCGGTCCTGAAATTAATAGTTTTAGTGTCTTTCTGTATATTTATCATTTCATATATTAGTCTTTTTTTATAATTATTCTCTGTTTTTAATATAATTGTGTTTTCAAAATCAAAGTAATGCCCAAGATCTTTGTAATGTTTTGTTACAGCGGTCATTGCACCAAAATCATTATTTAAAGAATACTTATGGCTATACAACCTTTTCTTTAAATATTGTTTCGTCTGACCGATGTAACAACCATCACAGTCTTTACAGTTTATTTTATAAACTACATTACTCTGATTTTGTTTAATTATTTTGGATTTAGTATTAGTAAAAGAGATCTGTTACTATAATTTGGAATGAAAGTAATGTTTATGTTGTTTTTATTAAATTCTTTTTTATTTTTCGCTTAAACCTTTTTTATAAGGAATAGCGCTATAACATTTATTGTTATTAATTTTAATTCCTCTATTATATAATTTGTTAATTCTATTTTTTATTATTTTTCATAAAAACTATTTGGATAATTATTTTTATCTAAGATTTCTTTAACTTTGTTTAAATTCTTTTCCCTAAATTCAGGATTAGCTAATCTAACCGCTTGATCAACTAAACCGGTAACTACATTAATTTTATGTAATTTTGATGTTTCTGAAAAATAATTTAAATGTCTTCCTGTATTGGTAGACTTTATATGCCAATTTGTTTTCACAATGCCGTTATTATGCATGACTGTCACGTTCAGGAAATTCAATGAGTTATTAGATTCTCTCTCATATGTAAATTTTAATCTATTATGATAACTATTAAATGAATCTAATATCTCATCAATATTATCCTTTCTTACGGAACAAAAACAGTCATCCACATAACGTCTGTAAAAACTTACACTAGAATTTAGTTTTGCCAAACAAGTTTGCTCTAGGTCCTCCATTACCAGGTTTGCGATAACTGCTGATAATGGAGAACCCATTGCAGTACCGAAAATTTGTTTATAAATTTTATTTTGATATGTAAAATAAGTAGAATTTAAACAAAGTTTCGAAGCTGCAATGAATTCCTCCTTTGAAGATCTGTAAAATCTTTTATGGAATTCCATTTTTATCTAAAATTTTTAGTGCTAAATCCACAGGAATATTAGTAAATAAATAAACAACATCTAAACTGATTAATTCGTAATTATTAGGAATTGTTTGATTTCTAACCGAATCTACAAATTCCCATGAATTTTTCACATTATATGTAGTTTTACCTACAATATTGCTTAAAATTTTAGATAAAAATTTGGAAAGATTGTAAGTGGGGGAATATCTTTAAAGATAATATTCCTTTACGTCCAATCGTAAATTGCATTAATTCCCCACTTACAATCTTTCCAAATTTTTATCTAAAACTTTAAGCAATATTGTAGGTAAAACTACATATAATGTGAAAAATTCATGGGAATTTGTAGATTCGGTTAGAAATCAAACAATTCCTAATAATTACGAATTAATCAGTTTAGACGTTGTTTCTTTATTTACTAATATTCCTGTGGATTTAGCACTAAAATTTTAGATAAAAAATGGAATTCCATAAAAGATTTTACAGATCTTCCAAAGGAGGAATTCATTGCAGCTTCGAAACTTTGTTTAAATTCTACTTATTTTACATATCAAAATAAAATTTATAAACAAATTTTCGGTACTGCAATGGGTTCTCCATTATCAGCAGTTATCGCAAACCTGGTAATGGAGGACCTAGAGCAAACTTGTTTGGCAAAACTAAATTCTAGTGTAAGTTTTTACAGACGTTATGTGGATGACTGTTTTTGTTCCGTAAGAAAGGATAATATTGATGAGATATTAGATTCATTTAATAGTTATCATAATAGATTAAAATTTACATATGAGAGAGAATCTAATAACTCATTGAATTTCCTGAACGTGACAGTCATGCATAATAACGGCATTGTGAAAACAAATTGGCATATAAAGTCTACCAATACAGGAAGACATTTAAATTATTTTTCAGAAACATCAAAATTACATAAAATTAATGTAGTTACCGGTTTAGTTGATCAAGCGGTTAGATTAGCTAATCCTGAATTTAGGGAAAAGAATTTAAACAAAGTTAAAGAAATCTTAGATAAAAATAATTATCCAAATAGTTTTTATGAAAAATAATAAAAATAGAATTAACAAATTATATAATAGAGGAATTAAAATTAATAACAATAAATGTTATAGCGCTATTCCTTATAAAAAAGGTTTAAGCGAAAAATAAAAAAGAATTTAATAAAAACAACATAAACATTACTTTCATTCCAAATTATAGTAACAGATCTCTTTTACTAATACTAAATCCAAAATAATTAAACAAAATCAGAGTAATGTAGTTTATAAAATAAACTGTAAAGACTGTGATGGTTGTTACATCGGTCAGACGAAACAATATTTAAAGAAAAGGTTGTATAGCCATAAGTATTCTTTAAATAATGATTTTGGTGCAATGACCGCTGTAACAAAACATTACAAAGATCTTGGGCATTACTTTGATTTTGAAAACACAATTGTATTAAAAACAGAGAATAATTATAAAAAAAGACTAATATATGAAATGATAAATATACAGAAAGACACTAAAACTATTAATTTCAGGACCGATATTCAAAATTTAAGTAATGTATATAGCAATTTGTTAAAATGACATTTGCATTTCTTAAGAAGGAAACCTTTGGCTAGGTTTTTGAATTTGGTTTTCCCTAGTCCTTGAACAGAATTGTTAAGGTTTCGACAAAGATTTTTTGATATAAGGTTTTACTTAATTTGCATGTATGTTTACACATTAATTTAGTTTTTATAATTTATATATATATAAAAGTTGGTTATACATCCTCTATATCAAGAAATCCTAGTCACTAGTTATTTTGTTGATACTCCCAAATAAAAAACAAAAGTTTGTTTATATATTTATCTAGTTATATTTTCACTGACGAAGGTGTTCCGAAAACGTTTGTAAACGTTCTGAAAATATAACTATCGCTCAAACCAGCCTTGTTTTATTGACCTATTAGTGGTAGATCTCTATCATATAAGATTTACATATAAATGTAGTCAGAAAAATGTATATTCAAATTATATTACAAAAAAAAAATAGCTAGTGGGTGAAGTTAGCAAAGAAAATGTGAATATAATATAGTTAATTTATTGGAAATAAAGCAATATTGTTGTCCATCTTTAGATAAATACATGAATTCAAATTTTATATGGAATTTAGATATTTTTGGAGATGGATATTTTTTCAATGCCATACTTACGAGCCTCTACGAATATTGATGGAATGAACTACTTGATAGGGTAAATGTGCCAATTACTGCGAGGTATGAGCAAAAATTTCTATTTCGTGTTGAAAAGGGATGATAAATTTGAAGAATGACTTAGTATTTGTATCTACGGACTTATTTTCCATTATTAGAACATATTTCAATTTGAATAATAGTGGAATAATCAATAGTTTCATTAAAAAAGCGAAATAAGAAGGTGTTCTAATGTTGCTATTACTGCGAGCTGAGTCAATTACTGCGATCGAATTACTGCAAGGGTCCAAATACTGCGATCGATTTACTGCGAGGATCTAAATACTGCGACCCAATTACTGCGAGTACATAAATTTATGAATTAAAACAATAAACGATGAGGTTTTTCATTTAATAAACTTATTTATTAATAAAATAAGTAACATTGAACAAAATGTAAATCAATTTTAATAATAACATAGTGTTAATTCTGTAACATGCCCAGTTGAACAAAATTTTTTGGGTTAACTCTAGTCTACATAAATATTATCACATTCATATAATGATAAGTATATAAAAATATGAAAAATAAGTTCATATATATTTTTAAAGCTTCAACGTGATATAGAAATATTACCTATGAGAGAAACAACTAAAAAATAACTTTTAAAAAATCTATACTAAAAACTCTAGTTATAAAATAACTGAAACTAATGAGAACGAATTTCGTCGCGTTTTTTCTCTAATTCTTCTATTCTTTTTCAATTTCTGCTATTTCTTTTTCTTTCATTAAGATATCTTCTGTTTCCTTTCTCTTCTTTTCCAATTCCATCATTTTCTTTTGTTGTTTCATCAATTTTTCATTTTCTCTCTCTATCCTCTGCTGTTCTTTTTCAACTTCTCTTCCTTTTTCTTAATAACATCTGCTTCTTTTTTATTGGTACTTGCTCTTGCTTTTCTAATCTTAATTTCTTTCTCATTTCAACTTCTTCAATTTTCTTATTTTTTCCTATTTCTCTATTTCTCTACTTTCAGCAATTTCCTTGCTTGTTATAACTGATGGCATTCTGTTAGCTGGTTTTTTTATTTAATATATTTTCATCTGGCCACAACAAAAATTTTCTTACAGATTCTAGAGTCTTGAATTTTATTGGTGATGTTTGATAAAGCAGTCGAATAATTATTGTTTGACTCTATTGCTTTATCTGAATTTGTAGAAACGGGAGGAGAAATTTGAACATTAGGAGTCATATCAACTGTAGCAGAATTTTGAATATTATCAGTTATATTATCGTTTGTTGTGAGCAAGAGTGCTGTTGTATTAGATGCATTTAATCCAGTATAGTTGAAGGCCCCGGCTTTTTATTTGCATATTTATTATCTTTTTCGCCCTTAGTGTGGCTTCTGGAATATTATATTTCCTCGCAGTAGTTGCAACCGGGTTTCCTTTTCTAACTTCTGGTAAAGCTAAATCAATATTTTACTTAGAATATATCATACGCTTATTTCGAGCTTTATTTTCAAGCTTTTGAAGTGCTCTGGAGTTCTTTCAGGACTCGTTCTTCCATTTTTCACTCTAAAGTCACTCGTCAAAATTTAGAACGCGTCACTCTAAACCGCACCTGTTGGTATAGGTAGGTACTTCTACTAAACTAAGGTTATGTTATGCGCGCCTTGAAGTCGTAGTAATTCACGCAGCCGTGAAATCTCCCTGAATTACTACGATTGTTTAAAAAACTAATATATAATATTAACAGAGAATTTGTGAGTGAGTTTATTCATAAAATAAAGATACTATTCTATATGAAAGAATCTTTATAATATTAATTTTTTTATAATATAAATAATATGAATAGTTTTCTGGCGCTCAGTCACACCGCCGAAGGATACTACGATCTGGCGACCATACGAATTTCAAATCGCAATAAAACACTGAAAAATGTATATCATATCCTTGATTTTTGTATAATTGATTGATATAATGTACTAAAATTAATCTCCAATTGTTTTAAATCAAGCGTGAATAGAAATATGATCACGGATGTACTTTTTATTCTATCTCGCAGTAACTCATACGCTCGCAGTAATTGGCACACTTACCCTAGTGTGTATGTATGTACATATCTCTACGATGTCGTTTACGACTTGTAAAAGCGGAAGGTCCTTGGACACCATACTAGGGCATAATGAAGTCATTGCGAAAGGAAAGGAAAAAGCAGAAACTCACATTTTGGAGAGAAATATATAGTGAGAGTAAAAAGACTAATCGGGACCATTTGGAACCAAATTTAGATTGGTAATGCAATGTAGTTTACTAAACATTTCTACTTTAATTAGTTGACAGGTACCCGGGTTGCATTTCATTTTTTTATTATTTCGGTTTTGGTATTGTGTATAAATTCTGTTTTTCCTAAACAAACTTAAAAAATTTGTTTCGTATTTGATATATGTATATTATTTAATCAAATGGTATAGAAATTATACAAATTTAACCTTTTATGTAAATAAAATTTAAATAAGAGGTACACGTATCTAAGTATACATAGCATTGGTTTTGCAATAAGGAAAAGAATTAAAGAAATAACTTCTTATAATCACATAATGCTACAACTCTAATTAGTGAAACACTTAGGATTGCCTTTCTTTTGCAAAAAGTTCAATACTTGGCGAAAGTGCTGTTGTAGGTACGCTTAAAGAGTTTTTCAAATTAGTATGGATAATCCTTGATTTGTTTCTTGATTTCGTGAAATTCATTTTTGGAAAAAGTTACTCACAGCAATAGGTCCGCCCAAGAGAGACATCATTTTACATATAAAATTAACTAAAAGTGGATATTTAACTTTGGAAATATATCTCAATTAAAAATATTGCATTCCTCACGAAACTGACTTTTCAGACCATCATTCGCTTTTGAGATCAATTAATTCCATTTAAAGCGGCATTTCCACTTGCTCCACATTCACGTCGAAAGGAGTCATGAATAGAGGTTTACGTGAATGGGAAACCTCAAATCTGGATGTAAATTCTGCAGTTAATGAAGATAATTCCTGTGCTACGCTATTCTTGACAAAATTTCTGTGAGTAGCTAGGATTAGAAAATGATATGTATTTCCCGTACGAATGTGATGTTCCCACAACCGAAGCCTGTTTTGAAAAGATTTTACAAGGGTAAATAGATCTTAGGCAAACAGTTTTTGTTTCTGCATATTCGTATTTAGTTCGTTCAAATAATTGGTGACGTCAACCAAAACTGCTAAATCAATTAACTATGTATCATCTCTCCATTCTTGGACCAATTCGGGTTTGCCCTTCATTTCCATGAAAATTTTCACTTCTTCTCTTAATTCATAAAATCGCCTCAACATTTTGTCCTTACTAAGCCGAAGAACTTCACAATAAAAAATTATGTCTCCCTATTCCCTTTCCAAGTCCTGTGAATGATTTAGCACGGAGGTCTTCCTGATGAATATGCAGTGAAATGTGAACAGATTATTACTGTTAATACATTCTTTTTAATAATTCTGCTTTTATTTTGGCAACCACTTCCTCACGTTTCCCTATCCTTTTTTTTCATTTTTTTCGCCAGTACTGACAGTATAACTCGTCCGAATGATACCTTCTGTTTCTTCACTGCGTTTTAGAAAAAAAAATTGTTGATCGACTAAATTATTTTTTAACTTTTTGATTCTGTCACTTCTTAGTTACCCTGTTAAAGTTTCGTATTTTTGCAAATATTTGGTGGTATAACGTCTTTTTAAATTGTACTCCTTTAAAACCGCCACGGACAAATTCACTTGTCCTTATAAATAACAAGAAAATATTTTTCAGTCCACTTCTCTTCGAATGTACGACAGTCAGAATCAACCTTTTTGTATTTACTATTTAAGACTCAAAACTACTAGGAGCAAAAATATTTTTAAATTTTCAAAACAATTGGAACTCACGAACAGTAAGTGTTTTCCCCTGAATTTGAATTTCCCAACTGATCTTGACGCAGACTGGCAGCACAGCTGCTTCTCCATATATAGCAGGTGGTCTAATGATCTGGGTTATTCCATGATAGAAATACATTAGGTATGCTCATAAGTTTACCAAAATAGAATTTTCTTGCGCATTTATCAAAGCGCGTCATCACTTGCCTTTAGTTCTGGATGTTGTGTTGTTGGTTGCCTATTTCGCTACTGTATTGACTGCTATAACTATATTAGAATTTCTCAAAGCGCGTCATCGCTAGATGCGCACGAGCATACCTAATGTATTTGGACCATGGGTTATTCTTGAATTTACTAGCGTCTTTTCGTCGGTCGCTTTTACTGACATCTCTGTATCGGGAGCCGAATTACAAGTTCTATAAGTCTTACATAAATATTCGACAGTTTAAGATTCTACCCTCACGATGCGCTCGCTAGAAGTTTTATGCTGCGAATAATCTAGAGAAATATAAAATTCTTTAGTATCCTTATATACAAACTGTGTATATGCAACTGCACAATTTGCGCCGACAGTACTGCAGCTATTATAATCGGCTGTACTAGAATAGCAACATTGCGCTATACTAATACATAATACACAGTAGCTTCAATGTATAGTACGAATCCACTGAAATTCGTATAGCGCAATGTTTCTATTCTAGTACAGTCATTTCCCATAGGATAGTTGTAGTACTATTGGTGAAAATTGAGCAAGTCAAATTGACGGGCCGTGCTCATATGCAACGAAAAAATCAATGACGGGCCAGAAAAGTCTTACTCGAGGGCTGTATGTGGCCCGCGGGCCGGATGTTTTCTATAGCTCGCCTAAGGTCTGGCCACACCAAATAGTAATTATGTTTAATGTTGCAATCCAAATTCTAATCCCCCACTAACGTTATAATTGATATGGAGTAATTTTGGGGTCTCCCGTGTATAACTAAAGGTGTCTATTGTACAACATTTGTTTCCGATTGATTATGCAATTCGTATTCAGTATTATCAGTGGTCTGAACAAAAAAATAAATAAAGTTGTTTCATTATTCTTGGTCTATAGGCAGTTAGAATTATTAAACATAGAGCACATATATGCCACAAAATCGTGTGATATGCATAATAAGCCCAATTTTCTTCAATTAAACTGTTACTAGCTGTTAAAGCTTTTTATAAAAATGAAAATAATAAATTAGAAAAATCAGAAACGTGACCGATACAGTAATACAGTGCGGATAACACACCTCGTTGATGATGGGGATCTAGGTCGTGCTAGCCATTGAAAACGGCGTAGGTTAAAGTTCGAGAAATAGTAACAAGGCGCCACTCTCCAATTATATAACTGGATCACCTCTAAGCGTTTGGAGTCAGAGAGACGCTCCAGCTTCCGTAGTACGTGGTACGAGTTTATCCGAACCGTCTATGTTCTGGACCCTTATCCTGCCGTGACGCGACCAGCAAAAATACTCGAAAACGGTTTAAAATTAACATAAACGAAATAAAAATCAAATGAATTGAGGCGGGAGATTGACGTTTAATAGCACTCTATTGTCACTGGAGGTGTATCTAATAAAATTGATTACTCTAGTTAGTTATTTGGTTTACACGCTTTCGGTAATCGGTAGAATTCAAACGGCCTTACAGCCACCATACGGTTTTAGCTGAACGTAATTAAAGGCAAACATATATTCAAATGACAAGTACTTGTAATTCTCCCCTTAAACTACTAAGATAAGTTAATATATCGCTAAATAGCCTACGTAACAAAAAACCCTTTCTGATAGAAAACGAATCGGAATCTCCCCCTCTCCCTAAAAATATTAAAATAATTGTATGTTTACAAAAGTAAAAGAACCCCTGTTTACTCGCGCACAAATCCCCAAAAATGTAAATAAAATCAAATAAAAGCAGAACTTAGTGGAATGTCATTTCCTGTTGTCGACATCCGTACGGCGTGGTATTCGATATCGTGCCGGAAGATGTTAAAGATAGGGGTTTTCTCGCACTTGATGAAAAGATAGTTCTCAGATGTTCTCGAAAATAAACTTAGGATATACTAGTTATCCTAGCCTACACCAGTTCACACTAGTTTACTAGCCTGAACTAGTTATACCAACATATACTAATTTCCTACAACAACGTGAAAGATACGATAACGATATTGTAATTACCCAAAAAGAGAAGACTCACCACCAGGAGGGAAAGGCGACGTGGACGATTAGTTCGAACAGCAAAACTTGGGGAAACGAAGATTCTAACGATACTATACACTACCCAGTGTCGAATTTTCACGTATATAATAGTAATAATAATAATAATAATAATCTTTATTGTCTAACAAATTACCATTCAATCACAGGACAATTAATGAAATTACAATAAGCAAACCGGTATAACCCTACAACAATACAATATTTCCAGAAAAACCTATACAAATGTATTGAAATGACGCTCACAACAGCTGACAATTTTCCGCAATGAGTCATGGTTGATATCACAGACAGTCGAAAGTATATTATAATTGTAGCACATCAAGTATATAGGCGTGGAAGATCCAATATTTGTTCTACATCGTGGTAAATAAAACGTTGGTGGATTACGAGATAAAAATTATGGTACATAAAAGTTTACTAATTGTTGTTGTAATTAATTAAGATTAGGACAGTCAATGTTACCATGAATTAAATTATATACATATTTAAGGCTAGAAGTAATTCTTCGGAATTGAAGTAACTGTATCTCAAAGCGATTCAACAGAATTGCCTGATCTATATTTCTAGCTGGATAAACATTAGCAATTTTAAAACTTAGGAATTTTAAAAATCTTCTTTGAATTAATTCAAGATTTCGTCTGTGTGTTAAATAAAAAGGGTACCATACTACTGACGCATACTCTAGACGAGATCTGACCAGAGCAAAGTACAAAGCTTGTAAAGCCTGAGTATTTTTAAGACATCTGCAATTCCTAATAATGAAGCCCAACATTCTTCTAGCCGATGCAGTAATTACACCCATGTGATGATTAAAATTAAGTGTAGGATGAAACCAAACACCCAAGTCCTTGATTAACGCACACCTCTCCAACTGATTCTTATCAATACAATAAGGGAAAGAAACCGGAACGGTCCTGCGTGTAAATTGTCTTACATTTAGATATATTTAGGGATAGATTATTAGATTCACACAACAAAGCAATATTATCCAAGTCAGCCTGGACGCCAAGGCAGTCCGATACTGATGAGATTTCTCAAAACACTTTAAGATCGTCGGCAAACAGCACCTTATTTGAGTTAATTACAGTTGTAATGTCATTAATAAAAATATTGAACAGCAAAGGACCCAAATTTGAGCCCTGAGGTACTCCTGACAGTGCTTGAAATGATCCCGACGAGTAGCCATTGAAGAATACATATTGTGGTCTACTCGTTAAGTATGACTTAAAAAAACGAACCAAATCTTCACTAAATCCAAAAGCCATCAGTTTTCTAAGCAATGCTGCATGACTAATACGGTCGAATGCTTTAGAAAAGTCAGTATAAATGGTGTCTACTTGGCCACCAGCGTCAAGTGAGCTTGCCACAAATTGTTTAAAACAAGCCAAGTTTGACACGGTCGATCGTTTCGCCATAAAACATGTCGATGAGGAGAAATATGATGAATCATTATAGGAAAAATATGTGAATACATAATTAATTCCAACAACTTAGCGAAATTAGAAAGAATAGCGACAGGTCTGTAGTTCACCACATTAGTCACATCACCGTTTTTGTGTATCGGAGTAATCCTTGCCACTTTCCAGATGTCAGGGAAGGTCAACGATGTAAGAGCTCAGTTGAATAATGTTGTCAAAGGAATCGCAAATATGTATTTACAGTCCTTAACCAAAAAAGCGGGAACCTGATCGTGGCCAGATATTAAACTATCTTTAAGTTTTTTGCTAAATTCAATTACTGTAGCCGCAGAGATAGGACCCATATTTATGTTATGCGAGCTGTTTCCAATCTGTGGGTCAATTGATACATCAGACTGTGAATTAATAGATGTGGTATAAACCGAACTGAAGTATTCACCAAACGAATTAACAATAGAAATAGGATCATTTAGATGTATATTGTTGAAAGTCATGTTTCCCGGAATCCTAGACGACCGCTTCTTGTGGTGGATAAAAGTCCAGAACTGCTTAGGATCAAGACAGAAACTATTTTCAATATTTACTAAGTATGCAGAAAAAGCTTCCATACTCTGCTTTTTAGTAAGAGAGCGGAGGCGCTTAAAATTGGCTAATGAAATAGAACAATTAAACCTTTTATACTTTTTAGGATATTTTTCCTTTAATTCTATATTATAAATTAACTGCGCTGTAAACCATTTCGGATAGTGCCCACGAGACTGCCGTGTTAGAGGAATATGTTTGTCAACAACTTCATAGAGCACCCGATAAAAGGAATCGCAAGCTGCGTTGACATCCACGAAATCGTTCAGAAAAGCGCTGGAAAATCTATTTTACGGAAGTTATAAGTTTTGCTATAATTAGGAAAGTTAAAAAGTTAAAATTGGTGGCAGACTTGCAGTCTACTGAAAAATCAAAACGCAATGCGGGATGGTTAACATACCCTGGAATCAGTGGAGAGCTATCTCGTTGAACATCACATATCCTCGAAAACGAGAGTTAAAAGCGAAAACGGAGTCATTTGTCATGGAAACTGATATGTTCCAATTCAACGTCAGAAGCTGAATGTTTTACCCGCACCACAGAAGATAAGACCGTAATGCAAGTGACACTTCACGTATGCGAAATAAAAGGACTTCAAAGTTTCAATACTGACCCATTTAAGTCAGATTCTGATAGCATATATGGATGATCAAAGTTTTGACTTCAAATGAGAACAATGATCCTCAGCGTTCAATCCACGATTAGGCAACGCTTGCATTCTCAAGTATTGATTTGTTTTTGAATTAAATTAATAGGTTACTGTTACTTTGAGCTGAACATCTGAATTTATAATTAAAGCTTTTTCTTCACACTATCTGTTTATATTACTGACAGACGCAAGAATTAAACGCATGACTCAAATCATTAGCGTAAATTAAAAATAAAGTTGAAACCAGTACTGAACCCTGTTGTACACCACTACGAATACAAGTTCTGGAAGACACAACCAATTGTCATTGAGTTCAACTGTAAGCAATACTTTGATTTTGCTATCAGTCATAAGTGAAATTAGTAAGTCGTATGAAAGGCCCGAGTACCAATGGCGTTTAATTTATAAAATAGTACGTCAATAATACGTCAAATACTCTTGTTAGGTCGAAAAGTACACCATTTAGGAATGTGATAGATAGTATTCTGAGTAAATGTTGAGGATCTAAACCTATATTGCGTTGTAGAAACTGTATTACTTCTAGTTAGATAATTAAAAAGACGAATGTTTATGACTTTTTCCAATATTTTTGCAAATAGCGATAGCAGGGTAATAGGTCTATAATCAGGTAGGTCACAGGAATCAACTTTTAAATTATTATTAGGGCAGTCGTCCTGGTTTCCAAACTATATAGATAAACACTCTCGCACAAACATTGATTACACCACATTACACCAATATACTATACTAAACATAATATATTTTAAAATGAATCATGGAATGTTATCGATACTTGCGAAATGTTCGGATGTAGTATCATTTATTATATCTATAATTTCACATTTTTTGGTTGGTGTTAAATATATATTAGAGCTAGGTGAAACTTTTATTCATGATTTAAAGCTATATCTGTGATATGTAATAATTTTGGAATATTTTATGCACAGCTTGGTGATCTGGCCATGTTCTTAATTACATTCCAAGGAGTTTTAGACTTGTTATTGGAATTTAGGTATTATAGGAATTAGAGTGAATGTGTATGCCATAAAGGAGACGTATGTAATCAGCCCAAGTGATTGCTAACTAGTTATCCCCATGTTTTGATTTAATCAAACATTTCTTAAGGAAAAAGCAAACACTAAAGTAAAATATTATCCCAAGTCTCACTACCAACCAATACCCGAAAATTCGGGAAAGGGTCCCTTGAAAAGGATTATCTAACATCCATAAGTTTCCAACATTGAACAAGTACATTTCATCACTATTGCCGGCAAATATGTTTTCAATCCTTGTGCATAACGTTCTGGTCACACGAGTATACTCGGAGACAAATGTTCTTAAGTCGAAACACGAAGGTATATTCATCACCGTGTGCATTGCACCACCCTGTACCGCAAACTTTACATTAAAATCATATTAGCACCACCTCGTTAAAATTACATAATATATATATCTAAAGCATCATATAAGTTGCTTAAGAATATATTTAAATCATTTGAAGAGGACCTATACACGCAGATCGTTGCATGCTTAACATTTAAGTTAATTGTTGTGCAATGGTATTTGAAGTCATTCTCTTTAGGAGGAACACGGCAGTCGTACGTACTAATTCTTCACCATCACTTGAATTTGCGCTACTATAACTATTAACGAGTCTATAATTATACAATGCGACTTTTTCGCTATGAAAAGGCCAGTGTCTCGAATCGCATACTACATCAGGAAGTTCAAGTTTGGAAAGAAGTCCCTCGAGTTGTATTTTTGTAGCGTAAACTACAAATGATAAGGTGAAACAAGGTTATTAGATTTTCGTGTTTCAGTTTTGATTCTATAATTCTACTGACATTACTCGTGTTATTTTGCTTTTGTTTCTGTCTGTGTCGAGTTCTAAAGAGTTTCAATCATTTGCCCCTCTTCTACTGCCGCCTAAGTTCACCTAAGACATTTACCTGTAAAGTCAACCATTCCATTCAGACCGAGGGCGTTTCACTTCCTAGGTTCGCCCCTAGACTAATTGCAAAGTTACGCACATTGCTGTCTCCAAGCACCAGCATTTTAGTACTTTTAGTGGTAACATAGTCGCTACTTATTTCAGGCTTTGTCCTTACGTGTGAACTTGTTTGACAGGTTTCGTCTTTTTTCGCTAATTCCAGTCTGAACTTGTCTGTATACATCCTACTAAAATTTTCATCTGTACTATCAATCGCCATTTGGGTATTCATGCTTGCATGATATAAAATATCCGTTTGAATTTGAGCGTTTATTGTACGGCATACTTTAATCTCCTCAGAATCAGTAAGATTCTTGATGGCGATCAATTGATTACTAACAGTTGTATTCTATCGTATTTATCTTTATAATATTCTACGTTCATTCTTAGATCTTCGATGAGCTTATTTATAGTACAATCTGACGTCATATTCTCTATTTTGTAAAATAAAATTGTAAATATTGCTGTTCATCGCGATATGCAACGACGTCGACCCCCTTGCTGCGTTTATGCTACTGAAATTGTCCCGACCATCCGGTACGATACTATCCCTGGCCTGGCCCGAGCTCGCCTATCGTTGTGTTTGCTAAATACGACGGGGTTCATAGTCTAGATAGCCCTAACCCCGGTCATTGTCCCACTGGCACCAGGCTATCCCCATAGAACCAATAAAATACAGACTCAGTTCACAAGCCTTCAGTTTGTATTCACTGCAAGATAGGCGCAGGGCTTAGAAATTGCAAACTCACTTCTTCAGTGTCATTCGTTCAGTAATCTGAAACTAACAACTTACGCGATTAACCACGAACATATTCCGAGCGGAAACAACACTTGACGTCCTTGAATATGGGTAGACCCCAGGCAACGCGGATAAAAGGGAACAACTAACGAGAAACTAACGAAACCCAGTGTTTACCTTTAACAGCTGTTTTCTCGAAAACTTGTTTTTGCACGTATGCCCCATTTTCGTAGACCAGGTCACATATATAGAATTTCTTTAGCCGCCTCTGTGTCTATATCTTTTTCTGAACATCTTAGACTAACTGTGACTAAACCGATTTCATGATACGATACGAGTCTCTATTTTTGGTCACTTGTAAAACCGATTATCTTTAAAAATGGCCATTATTAGAATTCCTAGAAAAATACATGGGAATTTCAATATTATCTACAGTAAGTCCCCGGATTGAGTTTACAATAGGTATGATTGACCAAAAATTTTCGAATTTGAATTTCATATTTTGGGATTCCGCCCTGCTTGGTGTGAAACTTATTTTTAGTTTACGTTCAATTTTTTAAAGTCAAGTAGGCCTTTACAGCTGAGCAAATACTATTTTAGCTCTAGGTAAACTACCTTTTCCGTTCACAATGCGCCAAAGTGTTACTAAGAAAAGTTGTTCAGAATGAAAAGCTATGGTGTTATGCAAATTTTAGAATAATCGGCCTGCTTTATTAAAATGCAATATTGGTCAGTTCTCTTTTGTGTCAACTTCATTTTCAACTTCGTTTTGTGTCAACTTTGTGTCAGCTTGACTTTAAAGAAACAAATCTGCAATTGAAACTACAATCATACCTTGAGATGGGTTAATGATCACGAAAACAAAAAAATATGTATAAGAAATTTTCAATTAAATTATTGTTGAAAATGAATGAAGTTGGCACAAAAGGAAACTGACCACTACTGGATTTTATCAAAGTACGCGGATCATACTGAAAATGTGTATAACGCCATAGCTTTTCATTCTGGACAACTTTTCTTAGTAATACTTTGGCACACTGTGAACGAAAAAGATAGTTTACCTAGAACTAAAATAGTGTTTGCTCAACTGTAAAGGCCTACCTGACTTTAAGAAATCGAAAGTAAACTAAAAGTAAGTTTCACACCAAACAGGGCGGAATCCCAAAATATGAAATTCCAATTTGAAAATTTTTGGTCAATCATACCTAGCGTAAACTCAATCCGGGGACACACTGTATATAGCCGTTTTTTTACCATTTAATCTAAACTTATTCTAAAGCCTGATGTGCTACAGTACTACTGCGACCGAATTAAATTTTAGCATCAAAAAATCTGTGGGGTTCATCTCCTGTAATTTCTATAGCTGTATTACTATTATATTTTTCCATTCCCTTAGTTCTTTTTCTGGTTTCGTTATAAATAAATATTGGATCTTGTGTTTCCTTTTTCAGTCTAAAACCAAATTGCGTACCTCCAAATTCAACCATCGGTGGTTTTTGATTAGTTTTTCTATAATTCTTGCACGCAGTTGTTATCTCTCTAACGCTTTCATTCTAAATTGTGTTTTCTTTCTAAATTTGAAGTTGCCGGTTGCTATATCTATGTATTTGGTATAACTAACTAGGCCACCAGAAACATTGATTTATGATGATATATTTTCTAAAAATAGTGTGCTACCTCCATTTATATTTTCATATTCTATTTTTCGAGCTCCATCGGTGTTCACGAACTTTTCGTGTATCTAAAAGAGGGTATATATTTTTCATAAGAAAAAATATGCCTTGCTGTTGGGTCCAAAATAGAATAAAGTTGATCAACGGCCAGATGCTATACCACACAACAGCTGGTTTGAGACTTCAATGAATACGTATTTTGGAACGAAGGTCATATTTCGGTTTCTAAGTTAATTATTTGATTTTTCTAGAATGTGTGACAGAGAAAAATTGTGACTAACGCAAATGTATCACAATGTAGCGAAAAAAGAAATGAAATCGAACCACTTAAACGTGCAATTAAGTTACCCTCCGCCAATCCTCTCCGCACAGCACTTTTTCCAACCAGTCCTCTTCTCCCTTAACAATATCGCGTCTCGTGGAGATCATAAAATTTATTGAAGCCAGTTACAAACAATTAACATAAAATCCGAATTGCTTCCCTCCGAACGGGGTTAAAAATCCCGAAAATTCAATGAACACATAAAAAGGGTTAAAATCGTAAAAGGACCTTCTCTTCACTCTTTCCTAACGAAACTCCTTGCCCTCTTTTTCCATACAGCAACCCTTCCGCGTTTGCTCACCCCGGCGGGTTTTATTTTATTTTAAAATATCATCGGACGACCAGAGTAAGGTCGCTAACATTTGGGACGTCTTGGCCTATTTTCTCTCCTCTCCCTCGTTTTTCTGCCCCTTCCAACTCTCGACGCACATAAGCCCTGTGAATCTGTGTGTTTTTATGTGTTTTTTGTGTGCCTACGCGCAGGATTTTCCCTTCCATCCTGCATTGAATGGCTTCAGAGACTGCTCTTGCGTTGTTAATTAGGCCACCTAATTATTACCTATATCTCTATATCATGGTTACGATTATTAAGGCAGACGTGTAAGAACATTGCCTTTTTGTCGTTAAGATTTTTATTCCTGAGTATATTCTAAACTTTTCCTTTATGGCACACCTTAGTTGTAACACTGTATATTAATAAAAGTTAGAAGCATAATGTGTTTACTTCTTCTATATTTTTTTCATCAGTAGGAAATTACGAATTTCAAATAGGATAGATGCATGCCAGGGTCTTCAATAATTGTAAATTGTCAATTCAGCTGCTCGGTAGGACAATAGCTGTCCAAAGGGAGTATGGTGCATATCTAATATTTACACTATACACATATTTCACTTGTATTATATTTTCCATACCTCCACAAAGATAAATCACGTAGCGGTATTACACTTACTACATATCAAATTTCATGTTGAAGTACCTTTTAAACTTTCTGTATTATTCACGGCATTCTCTACGATGTGTGATATGTTTGCAGAAACTGCAATACGGCTCTGCATTATCAGTTTCTAATCAAAAATTAATAAAATAACATCAAATATGACCTACAGAGTCTACTACGAAGTAGTGGACGTTTAAGACGTAGGTCAAGCTGTAGAAATAAAGAGCACTGACACTGGGATTACTTTATATGAGGTCTGCTGAAAATATCTATACATTTGGCCACTATTAAATTCGTAAAATTTCATATTTCTGCCCTATACTTCATTTAACACCTGGTACCTAAGCTACCCAGCTTTGTTTACATAGCGCTTTCAGAATGTAATTTTACGACAAAATTAGACTTTTGCTTGAATATTTTCAAATAATGATTCTTTACCATTTTCGAAACAACGTAACACCCCAACAACGCATCAAACCCCTTGGTACAGCTTCTGGCAAGGATGCATCGTTGAACAAAACCCTTTACAATTGCTGAATTTCGTGAAGGCTGTCTACCTGCATCTGTCTTGAGACTAACCTTGCTGTGCTATGTTACAAATTAATTTAATTTAACACCAAGCTATTTCTCCTTGTTCCTCCCAATTGAAACTGAGGTGCGTGGTGACTATTTTTCTTCGTCTGATGTAGTGGTCAAGACATTAGGGCAACTGGTTCTTCGGATATTTCTCCAGCAGGCCTCATATCTTCCCAAACAGTAGCCTTTTGCTGATCGAATAACGTTCTAAACGATCACTTTTTCAAAGACATTATCAAGTATAAAATTATTTGTGAAACAAATTAGCTCTTACTCTTACCATACTAAGTTCCGGAAACTACATGTACGTACTTTGGTCACCAAAGTATTATCCTTGGTAAAAAACTCGAGGAAAAGGAAGCCTCACTCGCGTACCTTGGCTATCAATGCTCCTAGAAAGACGCACTACATCTTCTCATAGTCGCCACTAAAATTTCTTCATCATCTTTCATCATACCTTTAGTATAGGTATGACATAAAATAGGCCAAGAGAAGATGACTTATCTACCTGACAATTACTGATTGGTCTATCGGTTAATTAAATGACTATTTTATTAGAGTACCTACTGTCTTAAGACGTGAGACTGCAGTCTGCCAACGTAGCAACAGCAATGCCGGCACTCTGCTGTATGCTAATTAATAAATAGCTACGACTGCCCCAATTAGCTATTTCTTAAAATCCATTCGGATCACATTTATAACTAATTTTCGTTCCCATGTTTTCAGATTTATTTCGGATTGCCTAGGGATCCATATCTTACTTACAAACAAAACTACAGGGTGTAACTACACGTAGTTTGTTCGAAATTATTTCAGGTCGGAATTAAGTAAGTGTTTTGGTATATTCCCTGCTGATAGCTCATCTTTGCATGTGGGTAATTTTGATAAATGTACATCTGATCCGTTGTTCTTTTTCCTTTTGAAATTGTGGTTTTTAACCCACTAAACTAAGGTTAATAGCTTGTACTGTGTTAAACTACCACGTTCCTAACGGAAAGCTTTTTCCCTTTTGGTTGCAAATACCATGATTCAACTGTTGACTGTTAGGCATGCAGAAAGAAGATGTTGCCAAGTCTCCTCTTCCTCATAACAGATAGTACCTTTCATTGTCCATATAGTATAGAAATGTTTGTTAAGCCGGCAATGCCATGTCAACAGGTCCCAATTTAGTTGCGGTTTATCCCCAACAAATTGCTTGCTTCTGATATATAAAGCTTCCACATTAAACAGATGCGATTGACTTAATCCTGACACGGTTTTCCAATATTTTAAGTGTTGTTCCTTGAGCATGTAGTCCAATATGTATACTTATTTGTTTCTTCACATACACATAAATTTTTTACCTTATTTTACAGTACACTTGAGTTTCCACATTGAACTTTTGAAATATTTTACAAATATATTTATTTTGTTATTACTTCTTCAAATAGTGACAATATTATCTAACAATAAGTCGATGAGATACTTGTCGTTTAACAGCGACACATGACTATCCAATTGTATTAATATTTGTTCTCCTTGTAATTTCTTTCAAAGGAAGACTGAACTGAGCTAAGGATGATTCTATCTCACATCACACAATTATTTAGTTAAATTCATTGGCACATTTGTTTCCAGCAACAAGGGCTAAGAATAATGAACCTCTTTGACGCAGCAAAGTTTGACTTGCAAAGCTTTTTCATGGTTTCCCTCCTATTCCGATTTAATTTTCTTAAGGTTTTAATATCATCTGTAGCATATTTACTACTTTTATTTATTTATTATTATTTATTTACACCAAGTTCTTTAAAAAGACTTTTTGTTTCTTTAGACTACCTCGTGTGCTTATTGAAATGTCATAAATAAGATGCACATATCTAACACAGCCCTACGAGGATATATGCAGAGTTTGTAAACACCGATGTAGCTCGACAAATGGTATCATGTACGTATTAGTAGCACACTATATTATAAACAATGCTTTTTCATAAAAATGATATAATGAATTTAAAAGAAAATACAAATCAATGCTTATGGTGGCCTATATAATTATACTAAATAGATAGATATAGTAACAGGCAACTTCAAATTTAAAACGAAAAAGCATTTTAGAATGAAAACGTCAAAGCGATGTCAACTACGTGCAAGAATTTTAGCAAAATTAATCAAAAACCACTGATGGTTAAATATGGGGATACGCAATTTGGTTTTAGGCTGAAAAAAGAAACGCAAGATGCAATACTTATTTATATCGAAACAGGAAAAGGATGGCAAAATACAACGCTAATACAGGTAAACACGTCAGTTTTGAGGTAACCAGAGGTTAAATGGTAAAGAGGATGAACATATTGGCTAAATTCAGGGACTGATTTGTTTTATATTTGTCAAAACTGCATCATATAATACTAGTCTTCAACTGTAGAATTCATTCTTGATTGCTGCTGTGCTATTCTTTTTACCTGAGAAATAGATTTAGAATACTGATCAGCCTGTATCCCCCGTCTTAAATGTGAAAATTCTGACTGCAGATTTGTGGACAGCGATCCATGCCATTTTACTAGATTATCAAGAAATGTTAGGAAAGTTTGTCTCAAAAGGTTTAAAAAAGGCACCAGACTTATCCCAAATACACATGACCAGTATTATAAATACAAAGTTGCATATCTCAGCTGAAAAATATTGTACAGCGGAAACCAAAAATAGATTTAAGCTAAGATAAGCTTAAGATAGTATAATGCGGTGCCGTTTTCTCCTCATCATAAATTCATGAATTTGGCCATCTTTTACCATCTTACCCTAAGGTACTCCAAAACCTATCGTGGTAGACAATTACTGCCGCCGTATTCCTTTTCAGCATCAGAAAATCTACAAAATTTGCCCCCTGTCATTTCCATTACTAATAAAACCTCAGATTTTGCAGATCTATGATATGTCAATGATACTTACAACTTTCCGATTTAGTTTTTTTTTGTTTTCCTCCTACTTGCCTAGTATTCTCCCACAAACTCTTTCATTTTTTCACTCTCTGTGCCTGTCGCTAATATCTTATAGAGTCCATTTAATGCCGCAATGCCTCTACTCTTTTAGAAATGGATGAGTCTACTTTTCTATAGAACCGCAATGATTTGGTTTTCATAAATTGGTGAATCTAAATTTTATCACTATTGTGAATCTAAAATCGATTGTATATGAACACTGGTACAATTCTAAGAATCTTACAATAATTCAAGTTGATACGCTGATGCTTGGTTTCACCAACATCAAATAAGTAGGAATTCATAGAATAACCTAATCTTTGAATAAAATTAGCGTTTTATGTTTCACCAACGGCGGTGAAACCCCTGATAGTACAGGGTGGGCCAGAAGGCAGAGTAAGAGTTTATCGCAACCATTTCCACGTCAGACAAGGACCCTCAGCGACGATGATTCGAAAACTAATGGCACGCTTAGAGGAAAAGGGTTCTGTGATGAACCTTCCCCCTACAGGCAGACCAGGCTCGGCTCGCTCTGAAGAGAACATTGAAAGAGTTAGAGCCATTGTCGAAGAAGAACCAGAAACATCAACGAGAAGACGTTCTAGGAAATTGGGAATGTCCCGAACATCCTTAGGAAGAATTTTAAAAAATGAGTTAAAGATGTTTCCATGCAAAATACAGTTAGTGCAGGAACTGAAACCTGTGGACCACAAATTGCGCTGAAATTATGCGATTCGCATCCAAGAATTAGCCAGAGAAAAGAATGAATTTATTAATCAACTTATTATATCTGACGAAACTCATTTTCAGCTGAATGGTTTCGTAAATGAACAGAACTGTTGGTTCTGGGGTACGGCAAATCCAAGGAAGATTCATCAGCGCCAACTGCACCCTCTGAAATGCACGGTTTGGTATGGGGAAGTTATGCAGGAAGTTATAGGACCTTACTTCTTTGCCAATGGTAACGGTAACAGTATGACAATTACTGGAGAGAGATATGATTGATAATTTTTACGTCCTGCAGTAAAAAATTGTCCCGAAATGTGGTTCCAGCAGAATGGGACAACCCCCTCTACAGCCAATGTCACAACGACCCTCCTGAGGCAACTGTTCGGTGAGCGGGTAATTTTCAGGAATTCCCATGTTAATTGGCCGCCACCTTCTCCCGATCTTACGGCCCCCGATTACGTCCTGTGGGAATACCTTAAGGAATGTGTGTACGTGAACAAAACGCGTACACTTGGGCAACGCAAGGACAATATCTGTGCAGAAATTCGAACATTAACTCCTCACACCTTAACCAATGTTATGAACAATGCAATCGAAAGAGCACGACTTTGCGAGGCCGCAAATGGAAGTCATTTGAAGCATGTTTTCCATACATAATCTCCATATGTTAAACATTTAATGTGTGGAGTATCAATAATATTGGTTTACAACTAACAAAGTTATTTAGATGTTAAATCCTACTCTGCCTTCTAGCCCATCCTGTACTATTCATAAATTAAATCTTCCAATAAACTAACTGGTTAAACAGCTAGGGTTAAAATTTTATTCGGAGATTTCTAACCTGGCTAGACATCTAACAGCTCTAAACAAACTTGTGTTTGTTGTGTAGTACTTCATCTATGTATATATTAACCCTCTATAACATATAATATACTACAGGCAACATACTGGTCATCTCTCATAAATTGCCATAGTAACAGTTACTGTGACTTATCAGGCAATATAAACTGTTGTATACACTCTATTCTTTGTAAGTGCAAGTGCAAAAAGCATAAGCTAGGTGCCTCTTCTGCTTTTATAGTTTGCGATCTCATTAGTGAGTTGAAGAATTTCAAAGAGTGCGCAAGTGTTAAAAGTAAATAATTAATAAAAAATAGTTTTATGATATCTGTTTCGTTTTTTTAACGATAATCTGTAAGGTAAGTGTCGAAAGATCAGGTATTACTCTAGTACTTTTAAAATTGTATAGTTATTTGTGTAGCGCATGAAATTTAGAGTTTGTATCCCGTGGGCTACATTATGCGAAAAGGGGATCTATTTTGTATAAACACTAAGAAAATTTATAGGAGCATTATTTTGCTTTAGAATGGCTCACCGACACAGACTTAATGACGAGAAGATTGCTTGCATACTCCAAGCAGGTGAAAAAAGTGAATATGGTATCGACTTCGATGATGACAGTGTGACTGATCCGGATTTTGGGGAGTTTATTGAAGAGTCTTTGGAAGATGAAATTGATCTTTCGGTACTGAACAACTTAGAATATGATGACGATAATTTTAATCCTGACGAACAACCAACCACGTCCAGTGCAAATCTTTCAAATTCGACAGGTCCACCCGAAAAACGGCAAAAGCATCAAAAGAGAATATTGCAATGGAAAAAGAGGAATCTTGAGCTCAATGCACAGCAGCTCGCTTTCAGTGGCAACGGGTTGGTGAGTTCTGATATCTTAAATTTCGAAACTCATGAACAGTACTCTCTTTAATTATTTCCAAAGGAACTTATAAAGAAAATTTCTGAAGAGACAAATCTCTGGTACAGAAAGATCCCAACAATACTTTTAATGTATCTGAGATGGAAATCCAACAATTTATTGGGATGGTATACATTATGTCACTGATTCAACTGCCCAGAGTAGCCAACCATTGGAGTTCCGTCCTAGGTACTCCGCTTAATAAACAGACCATGCCTGCTAATAAATTTGAGAAAATTAGACAGTACCTACACTTCAATGACAACAACAAATGTCCTCCAAGAAACAATACTGATGCTGATAGAATCTTCAAAATTCGTCCAGTTCTTGAGGCTTTAAACGAAGCATACGCCAAAGTTCCGCTAGAACTCCGACTTTGTGTAGATGAGCAAATATGCTCCACGAAAGCGCAAAATATGCTGAAAATGTACAAACCCAAGAAACCTCATAAATGGGTGCTATAAATTGTATGTTTTGAGTGGTCTCTCCGGATTTGCTTATAAGACGGAGATAGAAACAGGTAAAGAAAATATTGTCAGAGCTGAATAGCCGGATTTAGGAGCTTCTTCCAATGCGGTAGTGCGACTATCGCGTATGATTCCGCGACGCCAAAATTACAAGCTCTACTTTGACAACTATTACACGTCACTGCATCTTTTGGAATACCTAGCTAAAGAAGGTATTTTTGGGCTAGATACTATCAGAAGAAATATAATTCCTAATTGCAAATTTTCCTCTGAAAAAGAACTCATAAAAAAGGATCGGGGATATTCCGAAGAGTACGTAGCTAATGTCGGCAGCATAAACGTGTCAACGGTTGTGTTGAAGGACAACAAAATAGTTACATTGGCTGCCACCTTTGTGGGCCAAAATCCTATATCTGATGTTCGCAGATATGACAGAAAAAATTCAAGATACATAACAATCCGCCGACCACATGTTGTAGGCAAGTATAACCAACATATGGGAGGTGTAGATCTTATTGACAGCATAATGGGCACCTACAAGATAAGATTGAGGAGCAAACGTTGACAGGTCCGTATGTTTTATCACTACTTGGACCTTACAATGTCTAACTCTTGGTTGCTCTATAAACGGGTATGGAAATATTAAAACCTACCGGTCAAGGGCACCATGTCATCAGCAAACTTTCGCTTGGAAGTTGGCGAAACTTTATGTAAGATGGGGACAAAACCCACCTTACTGACACGTGGATTTTTAGAAGATGAGATCCAAGCAAGGAAGCATGGAGGACCTGCGCAATATGTGCCTCTGCAAGCAGTCCGCCAGGATCCAGTTGGTCACCGGCCTCAATGGGCGGAGAAAAAATCCGATGCAAGTATCTAAAATACAGTGTGTGAGAAATGCAGCGTAGCTTTATGTTAAACGAAAACAAAAAATTGTTTCAAGAATTTTCACTCGTCTTGATTGATTTTCGAAGAGAAATAAAATAAAATAAACATGAGTTCCTAAGAATTTTTACGTTATGTTTTTTATTTTATAAGTTTGTTAATTTTTTTGTCACTGTAGCTCATTGTTGCCTGTAAGCTACACTCCCTTTTATGAAATTGTTCCTCTTGGATAAAAAATTTGCAAATTTATAAAAATAAGTGTTTTTTTAAGTTTGTACACCTATTCAAATTCATTAAAAATGTGTAATTTGAAGTTGTTGAGTTATAGAGGGTTAGTACGCAGTGGGTCGTTTTCTCGTACATATTTTGGAGTGTTCCCTCCATGTATCGCGATGGTGCATATATCGTTGTTTTCGTATTACAATGCAAATTTGTTGAATGTATGCTTCATCGCGATACGTGCAGTGGAACGCAGGTGAGAGTCTGTAACATATTGCATATATTACATATTGTAAATGAGCTTAAGTGACAGAGTGAAGATATCAAGCCATCTATAATCAGAGTGACACACGCAACATGATATACGACAACCACGTCAAGTAATGACATATTACTATAGTAAATACCTTCGAGAAACGGACAAAAATTGTGTGGCATAATATTGATTGTACAAAAGCAGATTAAGTGGATTAAGTTGGCGCTTCAATACATTGCGAGTGAGTAAAATAATTGTGTGTCCAGCTCATCCATTCGTGCCAAGCATTTACATTTATGTATTCGTCGCTAACAAGCGAAACACCAGGATTTTCATGGGTCTTATATACCTAGGTATGAGTTTTTGTCCTAACGTGCTTTTGAGAAAATCATTGAAAAAGGAATTGAAGTTTACTATTTGTCCCTTATATCGTTAATTTTAAGTGTTGTTTAACGAAGCGATCGTAGTGCAGTGTATAAGGTCTAAGGTTTACACCCGTGGGGATGTGTATTCAAGTCCTCCTCGTGTCCTTTTTTTCAATCTCTTCGTGCACAATATTAAGAAATATATTTCATTTCATGGAAAATTATTCAAAAATAATATATTTCGCCGTGGTACTTTATTCGAAAAATTACCATGGCGAAAAATATTATTTTTGAATTATTTTGCATAAAATGAAATATATTTGTTGATATTGTGCAGGAAGAGATTGAAAAAAGCACATGAGCAGGACTTCAACACAAATTCCCAGGAGTGTAAAACCTAGATCCTATCCACCGCGCTACGATCCCTTCGTTGAACAGCACTTAGAATTAACGATATAGGAGACAAACATGATTTCTTTTTCAACGATTTTCTCAAAAAGTAGAGCGCGATTTTTATTTTATTTTATTCGAAAATACATTAAAGATTCAATATAAATCAGGTGTGATTGTTTGTTTTGACTGCGTATTAATATATAGATGTTGTGGTCGAATTTCGACCATCGGACGATCCTAGTTTTAATTATTATTTCCCAATACCATAACTCTATATACGTACATTGGATAACAGGTGTATATAGTAAATATTAAAACGTTTTGATGTATGGTATATATTTCTACTTTGGCTATTGTAGCAACGCTTGTGTTACATAACATTGCAGTAAATATAAATGATGGTATTGATGGTGAAAGCGTGAAGTTGTAGTGTATTTGAGGATCCTGGATATGCTATACAACAATGAAAATGACAATATAGGCGTTCGAAGAGGTATTATGAATTGAGTTTTTGCAAAATCAAAATTTTATTTTAATATATGTATGTACATATAAAGAAAATCTTGAGATTTTTTTTAATTTCTTCTAATTCCATTGTTTTTATTCTAATTCTATTAGCTCTCTTTCTTTAATAATACCCGAAATCTCCATTGTTTTTTTATTCCGCTTTTGCTTTATAGCAAGCACTGCAGACCTGTTTTCGCTGTACTATTATATTCGTCTGTCGTGTTACCCCATACTTTAGATTTAGTGGCATTCGATACAGCATCAGTTTTTTTGTTTCCTATGATATTCCTATAGTATATATATGATAATATAATATATATACTCTTCTTCTTGGTAGAACCAAGAATTCGGGAATTCCTGAATAACTTATGTATTAATTAAAAATTACAAATTTAATGTGGGTTGGCTTCCAATTAACTCCCCTGGGAATCAATGCACCGTTGGAACCATTTCTTCCAGTCCGCAAAGCACGCGGACAACGCAGTGAACGGAATCAAGCGCAATACCTACTGCCATTCTGATATTACCGCATCCCTTGCTGCTCTTTCAGTCGCAACTTCATCCGAGGGAATAGGAACAAGTTAACTCGGGAAAGTTCTGGAGAGTGTGAAGGTTGAGAGACGATTGGGAGGTTATTACGAGCGTGAGAATTCGGGACACGAATGTTGAGGCCACTCTCATATACCCCAATTTCTCGATGATGGTTTGACATGACTGCAATGATATCTGTACAAGCTCAGATAGTTCTCTTAATGACCTTCGGCGGTCTTCGGCGAATAAATTGGAAATTTTATCGCTCGTTTCGTCCTTAACTGATGTGCATGGCCTTACAGGCCTAGGCTCCTCTTCCACCGACATTAGACCAATCTTAAACCGTCCGTACAACTCGTAAACTTGAGTATAACTGATAGTCTCATCTCAATAAATTTTCTTAAGCAGTACCAATGTTTCCGCGCACGATTTCTCCAATTTATAGCAAAATTTTACGCAAACACGCTGCTCTTGCAACACCTTCATTTTCAAAACGCGTAACGAGTCGCAGAAGGATACGAACGCGCACTCGTTTCCAGTACAATGACATTTCTGCAGCGTATTGGAGTAGGATGCCTCACTTATCTTTAAAATTTTGGAGTACAGTCTTAAAGTTTTACGCGCTCCATGACAGAGGTCCGGTCTTTGCTTAATCACACCTTGTACTTCATCAGATACAAAAACTTCAATGTCTAGTAGATTAGATATAATATGTTCCTTCAAAGCCCGCACACGATCAGGATGGGAAAACTGCGGGAAAAACAACAGTTAAGAATGCATCAGAGCTGAACTACTTCTGTCAAATTTGGAATGACAATACAATGAAGAGAAAAAGTACATACCCGACGAATTGCACGTAATTTGTTCGAAGCCCAAGCAATTACTCGAGCTAGATAGAACAATATAACGCTCAAAAAATCAATCTTGCACCTCAAATTTGATTTATGATATCGTTAGTGTGTATTTACATGTATTTATGCATATAAGCCCAAAACAAACATTTGGTTATGTTTGGTTATTCCAAGATGAATAGAATTCAACGAAAGTTGTTCAGTGGCGAAGTATGTTGAAACAAATAATTGTCGCATTACGTAAATTCTTGAATTCACCCAATTACCTCACATACATTGCTACGTCATTCGGTAAAAGTTTTATGAACGCCATTACCATTACCACAACAATTCCTAAATAAAAAGCGTAGTTGCAAAACCACCTTGATAATGCACCAATATTCTCCCTCTCCTCTCCTACGGCCATTTAAACTAGTAATACTCGGTACGGTATGATGAAACCTGCTCTTCTTCGATACAGTTTCGCATTGCAAAGACGCACCCGTTTCTAGAAGTGCAGAGAACTATCTTTCTTATTTTCCATTACGACAAAAAGTAGTGATAAACTTAAACCCTAAAAATAAAATCAAAACTTTAAAACACAGGTTTTAACCTAAATGTAATCATTCTAGACCCAAATAGCAAGAATCGTGATACTAAACCAGTACCAAATACATAAATTACATCTTCCAATAATTCCCTTAAACCACAAAAGATTAAAGTTTTACTCCCGAAACACCTATCTACAGAAATTTTAATATTTCAAAGTTTATAAATATTTTCGGAGACTTAATATTCTTACGCGGTCCAAATTCAACAACCAGTTGCTAATTATAGTCACTGGTTGTTGAATTATATGTAAGTATATATATTAGTATGTACTTCCAAAAGAGTAGTTACAAAATTGTACTCCTTAAAAGCAATCATAACAACGCCTTTCGCGAAAGCGTAAAAGAATGTTATTTTATTTGTTGAAGTTTGGTATAGTGCTATAGGGTCAACGTATCTGGCTTGAATTGTATAATTATTAGAGACAAACCTATCGAAAAGTCCTAGGAACGGTTTGCACCAGTATCCTAATGAAAAGATCAACTTAGATAGTTAAATGTTTAATATTTGAAATGTCTTTATAAATATTTCCGTAAATTTAATCTTTAAGTAACCCTAATTCGTTGACCGGGGACTGTATGTGTGCAATTGAAGTACAAAATAACTGTGATAAAAAATAATGCCTTTGCTTCTATTGTAATCTGTGCAGTAGTACTTACAAATCAATAGTGAAAACCTTGGTTAACTTTCAACTAATACTATGCAGACAGTTTATATAAAAGATCGTCAAAATAAAATAAAACAAAATAAAGCATAAATATACGCTGATAAGAAAAACTGTCGTGGACTAATTCCGCGTCTTATCTTCCCTTACGTCCCCTTCCGTTCTTAGAAATCGTACCTACTCGTCCGCCATAGCGGTAGAGAATACGAGAGCACAAGCAGCAAAAAGCGGCCCAGCGTAATTAAAATTCAAATGAAACCAGAAAAAGCTCGACATACACGGGCCACTGTACACGTACGAGAGCAGTCAACTTTCTTACATCACCAGCCTCTTTCCACTCGTCTTTCTTCCTCCTCTTCTTCACTTTCTTCCTCACTCCTTCTATCCCTCCGACTACACACACCCGCCTGTCCACCATTTCCCCGCGTGCCAGTCGTCCCTTAAATCTCCCCCACCTTCTAAATCCACCCCATTGCCATTAATACTTCTTCTTCAAAGCACAAACTCGCATTTTAATCGATTTCATTTGCGCATGTGGAGCTGTGGCAAAAACTGTACCCTTAGTTGGTGACGCGAGGGGGCGAAAACTTAGCATCATGAGGGCGGTGGGTCGTGAGTGAAGGGGGCCTTGGCGGTGGTAATGGTGGCAGCGGTGAAAAAGGGGTGGTAGTGGTGGTACGGCAGGGTAACGCTGAAAGAAACGGAAGAGTGCGCGTGAATTAAGCAAAGACACACTCTTTAACTTATTTGCATGCTTTGTCTTGTTCTCTCCGCTTCGCGAACGTTTCGCCTGAGGAAAATATCGCTATGATGGGTATGACCTTTCTTGATTCTTATTCCGAAGAAGACGCAAGACCTGTAAGAAGCGTACTGCAAACGTCTGTCGTTAGAACCGTATGTGGGAACGGACTGATTTTATAATTATTCCTACTGATAAAATGCAGTTCTATTCGATTTTTATTCGTGGGGGTTTTATTACATTCGCTCGCTCTAGAGATCGTTTTCTTTTCATTTTCCTGCCGGAGACTTGGCGAGTTTCAAATGTTCTCGTTCATCAATTTATATTGATTCGAAATTTGTATTATATAATTACATTAATTCACGAAAACGCAGGATTACTCTATTGTGTCGATTTGCAGTAGCGTATTCTTCTAAATATTTCTACTAGTACTTTATACCTTTTGTTCATTACTTAATTAGTAAAAATCAGTTTAAAGGTAAATTTGTGCTGGTGCAACAACGAAACAGTATTTGAAATACTATTTCATGTTTCTCGACAAACTATTTAAAACACTATTATTGATAATTGACTCGTAGATTTTGGTTATAGGGAGCAGAAGTGCTGTATCATTTGAATTTGCTCCATTGATCTGATTACGACTGTCAATGTTAGCACATCGCTATTGGTTAATTTACAACTTATAATGAAAGTATCATAATTATCATTAGTAGTGTCACTAGTATAAGTACTACAGTAGTATTCTACATATTTTCTACAAGAAAAATGAGTTTGACAATTATCGCTTAATTAATTCCGTCAACATACCTTAATCATGTGTCACACGACCGAATAGAATCAATACTGCAATTTTGTTTTTAATCCAACAATTCTTTATTCTTAAAATCAAACTGGATATATGTCTACACATATGCATGTATAGCTTATCGCAAGTATTACATCATATATAGCGGCGGATCTAGATGGTAACATTGCACTCATATATTGGTTCAGTACCAAAACAGAAATGACGAGCTAAACCACGAGGGAGCAGTGAATCTATTAAGAAACACTATTATTCCAGAAAATACAAGCACTCGTTATTCCAATCGGCTAATTTTCTCATATATCTTGAGTTCCAGAAGTACAAGTCTGGATTTATATTCCCATATTCATACAGCCTGAAGTGATAAAAATAAGCATTTTTTTTTATTTAAGGTCGACGTCGATACTTTTCAATGTCGATCAATATTAAACAAGGAACCAGGCTAAAATTTCCACTTTTCTACTTTACTCAAAATATTAAGAAACAATTACGTTCGGATTATATTAGATACCATTAGGATATCTTCGATTGGTATAGCAAAAAAGCACTTATAACTAGGTCCAACAAACAAGTGCATGTAAAGTGGGAAACATGCAGTGGATGGACAGCGTCAGTCTGCTACACTACACTATACTACTTAATGATAACTTATCATGCACTTGTTCGTCGAACCTTACTTATAACTCGAAAATCACTGAAGATACATATGTATAGGACACTCCCATTGGATTTGATAAGGCGTACTTTTCTAATATTAATAATGTACTAATATGCAGGCTGTTCCGTTTGAAAGAAATTTGAGTTTTCGTATTTGTAAGTGTATAAATTGGGATCTAAGTTTTGAACACTGTATATATGTGGAACAACGTCTTGGTTAGAAGTCAATATCTTCACATCCAAAGAGAACGCATACCACGTACAAACAACTTTGGTTCAATGTTGGCTGAAATAACTACATCTAAAGCATCCACTGCCAAAAACAAACAAAAAGGGAATAATTTAAAATAACTGGAAAACGTTTGTGTGTAGGTATAAGGAAGTATGATAAGAACGAACTTATTTTAAGGCGTGAAATAAATAAATGTTATAAAAACTAGAGGTATCCTATCAACAAAAGATAACAAAGTTGACACTGATTTCCGATATAGGGAAATTTTTTTTTTTTTTTTTGAAAGACTTACTTTTTGCCTTAGCAGACAAAAGAGTGTAGGTACCTAGACCAAAGCTTCGAATATAAATAAACAGTAGAACATCGCAAACTTCTCTTGAACCAGTTGCGTGTAATACTAAACTATTTTAAAAGTTAAGAGATTTTGAATAAGAAGACTAACGCAACTGGTTTTTGATAAAATCCCAACATCACTTCCGCAACACCGCAGAAAAATTGTTATCACCATTAGCTCGCTTTATACACAGGCCTTTCAAAATAGTAAATTTCCGAATGGCTTAAGGCTGTAATACTACCTATATAAATAAGAAGGAAGCGAGAGACTACTTCGCCAATTATAAACCGATCGCATTATCCATGTCCATGTTTAAGCAATGGTTCATGGAGTACAACCTGCAGCTGAATCTCACTAAGACTCAGCTGGTGCCTTTTAGAAGCCTGCTGGCTACGGGGTGAGTATGGACGGCGACGCAGTTACCTTTGTGAAAAATGTTCCTGGCCCTCGAGATAGAGTCATCATTATCGTGCTATTGTTTGCGTGTAGTTTCGCGTAGTGTTGGTGTACATGACGATTTTTCTGCGTACTTCACGTATATTCAATGGAAACTCCAATATGGAGTTATTTTTTGGGGTAATTCATTGGACTGACAACGAATTTTTATCCTGCAACATTCATGTATTAGAGCTGTACATACGTAAAAGTTGTGTGGGAGTGTATCGCATTTTGAAAATACTCACCTTGCCATATGCGCTATATGCGAAAACAAAGTATAAACACAACTTTCAAAAATATGGAACCAATCACATACACTTGACACGTAATTTTGTGAATACACATTTTGTGTCACCTAGAACATATTTAACCGAGATACAAAAAACCTAATCTACCCGCGCATAAAGCTATATAATCAAGTACCTCTTCATATCAAATGCTTGCCGTAAGCACGTTTTAAGAATGTTTTTAAACTGTGGTTGATTGGCCAGGTATTTTATGATATTACTTCTCTACAAAAGTAAACATTGCTGGTGGAATCATACACATACCCAAACCCTCTTTTAAATTTATTTCGTTCATATTTATATTTATGTAATCATATTTATTGAAATTTTTTATTTTTTATTGGCATTATAGAATAAATAAATATATTATTATTATTGTTATTATTTTCTTATCGTTGATCACACATTACGGAGTGTTTTAGTTTTGACTTGGAAATATACATTGACTCTAAACTTCCCTTTGATCAACATGTCGAGTATGTAATCCGACAAAGTTTCAAAAATCGGATTAATTCGTTGATCCATCTGTATATTTTTGTAGTACTAGGAATAATACCAACAACTGGTGTAATAATAATAACATAATCCTGAATACTAACAAAATATCATAAATACTCGTTTCCAAACTGCCTGCAAATTGTTATACTGGCTTTTGCATTCAGTGTAACAGTAAATCTAATTTTAAAGTTCCCAATACAATAGATGATAAATTATAATGAGATCAACGCGCTGCGTAATTTATAAATGCATGTCAGCGTATTATTTATATTCGAAGGAACATCACTGGCTGGTCACTAAATTTTAACACTTTTTCCGAACCCATATCAACAAACATTATTAACAATATACAAATTAGCTATGCTTTTAAAAAATAATACACATCAGTTTGTTGAAATGAGGACAATCACTCCATAATGACCGCCCGTTAGTTTGTCGAACACTATAACTAGATATAAACTATTTGAGCCTGGCCCGTACTAACAGCTATAAAGGAATAAAAGTCTCTCTCGCGCAATGTAAGGTTGATTGATGCTCCCTCTATATAAAAGGAACTTTCGATTCAGCAATATTTTGACCTTTTTAGGAAAGTATTTTAATCTATTGTACCAGTATTGTATACGTTTACATTGATCTGAAATTCGAATTGATTATCGAACTAATAATGTCGATAGCTATCAATCCACTTGGATTAAGAGATCAATTAGTTTTTGGGTTATTTGGTTATAACCCTCTCGACTTCATTCCTTCAATAAATTAAGGTTACCATTTATTTTAGAAACTGTATCACAGTGCACACTTCCTATGTCTCAAACAAAATAGTTATTACACTGATTTGAATACTCCCGAATACGTATTCCACGCAAATAAGAATAAGAAGACTGGGGTTAGAATAACATATAAAATAAATAAAAATACTCCTACCACACCTTTTGAAAATAATTTCAGATACGTATTTCGGCAACTAAGTTGCCATCCTCAATGGAAAACGGGGAATTCAGTATAACTAGCGATATATGGCTTGATACTGTGTGAACAATATTTTGGTGTGTTTCGCGCCGACGTTCAGTGTGCGATGTTCATTGTGCAGTGCTTTAGAGTTATACAGTGCTGGTTGTGTGGTGTTCGTGTTGGGTGTTAGCCGTATATCGCTAGTAATACTGGATTCCCCCAGTTTCCCACTGAGAATGGCAACTTAGTTGCCGAAATACGTATCTGGAATTATTTCTGAAAGGTATAGTAAGGATATTTTTATTTATTTTATATAAATAAATAAATAATGATTTGTTAACTTGGTTTGTAGTTAGCACAGCTCCTAAAGAAGCACACTCTACCATATTACGACGAATAACCAATTTTCTTAAAAACCAAAAGCCATTTACACACCTAGTTTCAAACACAGAATCGTTATAATTGGCCATGTGGATATTCTATTCAAATTAATATTTGATGTAAAAGGTTTACGTTAAATTCAGATCTGTATCTATCTAAAAGAATCAGTAGCCTTACACATATTAAGAAGTATTACTGTTCATGATACTTTAGAACATGACTGATACAAAATCGAAGAAAAGTGGTGAAATTTATAGCAATAAGCAACATCAAGTGATTATTGACGCTCTTAATACATGTCAATTATTTAAGAAAAAACACGTGAATGTCCCCGCTCCAGAAATACTGTTGATACACATGATAAACTTGATGCTGAATTATATGAAGACTGGTTCAGAAATGTTCCCAAAACATGCCATATAATACAGCAATAATAATCGACAATGGATTCTATCACAGTAGTAGATGAGAATAAATGCTAATAACAAATTGTAAGAAAAAGCAGATATCCTAATTTGGCGAGATCTATTACACTGGGTGTCCAATATCCATAACACCTATTTTTTGGGTTACCTTTACCACATAGAGGTCAAATACAAAAACAACATTCATTCGCACAGAACATAATAGTATTTTAAACTGATTTCCCAAAAACTGCCAATTTATTAGGATATCTGGTTTACAAGTATAATTCGTTTTTATAAAATACTTTTAGGCAAATGTCACTCGTAGCAGTACGTCAAACATCGGTATCCATAAATCACAAATGAAAATATAAAATACGGAAGTAGATAAGAAATTGGCAAGCTAGTATGTCAAATCTGAGAAGCAAAAGACATGCCGAGCGGATGCAAGGAGTTGTTAATAATATCACTGTACAAGAAAGGAGACAAGGAATTCGCCAAAAATAGCGGATAATTGCATTACTGTACGTCATATGTATAGGGTATTAGCTTCAGTGGTAAAGCGAAGAATGGAGATAATTTGCAGAGATAACAGAAGAATATCAAGGGAATTTTAGAAAAGGCAATAATATTACGTAAGAAATCATTAACATATAACAAGTTATGATGGGATCTTAGGAGTACGAGATTCCGAAAGCATGTTGTACTTGAGACACTTTAAATTGTTAAGAAAACTGCAGATTCGAGGGGAGCTTGTGAAGTTGGCAAAAATGACAGCGCGGAGTAAAATCTAAAGCGGCGACCGTTTTACGGTGCAACAAGATTTGAGACAGAGAAATACGTTAACAGTTCTTTTTCAGTTGGTAGTGGAAAATATAAGAAAAAGTAGTATAAACAGCAAAGGGCTGCTTAACAGAAGCCACCAGTGTTTGGCATATCCGGATGATCGTATTAGTGAAAGCAAAAAAAGTATTGGAAGAATACCAACAAAATTGATGAAAGGGGCAAAAAGATTCAGATTGGAGATTAATATATACAAGGTCAAATATTTCGAAATTAAGAATAAGTGTGGGAATAAAATTAAACGAAATTTTCAAGTACCTATTTAAGATGGAACAGCAACAGAATTTGCAGAATTTGCAAGTTTCTGTACCTCAACATCCTGTTAGGTAGTAAATTCCAAGAAGAAAGCAAGATAGATCTGGGGATTGCAAAAACTACCAACTATGCAGAAGAGCAAATAGGATTTTATGGAGCCTAGACAACTTAAGATAAAAAATTATATAAGCAATAGTGAGTCCCAAACTGACCTGCGCATATGAGACATACATAGACAATGAATAACTGTATAAAACCAAATCTGGAGATACGAGAGAGGAGAGAACAGACAGAATTAGGATGAGAAAGAAGCAAAATGGATAAATTGTTTAAAGATACGAATATAATTGATTTGATAAACGGAATAAGATTACTGGGACATTTGCAAAGGATAAACCAAAAGAGAGAAGTAAAATCGATAGTATGGGAAATCCTCGAAGGAAAGAGGAAAAAAGGCAGACCCAGAAAGCCATGAAGGGACGCGGTAGAGAAAGACCTGACAGAGAAAACGATACAGGACAGGAAACAAAAAGAAGGGAAAATCGGGAACTGCCGGAAATTATAAGTCTGTATGAAGAGTCTGTATGTAAAGATACGATAATCAATAGAAATTATTGGCGTTCACTTTCACAGAGTTTAACGCTCTTAGACCTCCAAACTAATCCATATCTATTAAAAAGAGTATTTCACATTATAAAAAGAATGTTTAATCTATGCTTATTATTACTATTTTGAACACTTATTGCTGAGTATTTATAACAGCTTTCTGCAGATTTTGAATAAATTAGTTTGAATTAAAAAATAAAACATATTCAAACAAAAAAATATTTTTACACTATATTACAACAGAATGTATTTTGTAAATGAGGTATTTTAATTAAGTGAAGATATAAGAAGGGACATTACAAAGTGTAATTGATTTTGCTTCTTTCTTTTTATTGAGAACCAACTCCATAGCAATAACTAACTGCTAATACCCGTCTATAATTGACGATCCTTTTCTTCCTTGTATCGTATCTTTTTCGAAGGGATATTAATGCATATATAGTTTAGAATAATAGTAGTAAATCATACCTCTTCTGCAGGAGTATATAGCATCCCTAGAGATGTCTGTATGACTATGGTAATTTATTTTTTATTTATTTATTTATTTAGACCAACAGGTAAAACCTATAAAGATCAACATGGAATTAACATTCAATTAAAAAATAAATGAAAAATACATGTATATAACAAAAGCATTCAACCTTCTAAATGTTTGAATCTAAGTACAACATGTCTATTACATTCCTGATTTCCCTAAATAATGATACAAAAATATCTAAATTATCTGAAAGTAAATTCAGCTCTCTTCAATTTGATTACTGTGGGTATTATAACCATATAAGGTCCTATGAAAACTTACAAAAACAAATCATCACAGCTTGTATCTATATTACGTACCCTAAACGAAATTATACTTGGCATTTCTAGTGAATTTATTCTATTTAATAAACGTTTGATTCCAAATTTAAGATTAAAAAAGAGATTTAAAACCTAATAGGTTGAAACGTTCAACATAATTATATAAATTTTCGTTAATTACAAGATGAAATAAAATATAATTGACAAATCTACGCTGTACTCTTTCAATCCTCTTTGAGTGAAAGACAGTGTACGGATCACAGATGAAACTACAGTATTCCAGGATAGAACGTACTACCCCGTAATATAATATAATAATACCAATTACTGATATCGTTGGTATGACGTTTTATGAAGCAGATAACTTAGTATGATTTCATCAATGTGGAATTTACAACTCAACGATGAGTCAAAAGTTACGCTGAAGTCCTTAATTTGTGTAACCCGATCCAATGTTTTATTTGTGGTTGTGTAAGAGTAGGTGATTATAGTTTTTCTTTTTTGTGAAATGGAATGACTTTACATTTTTTATTGTTTAAAGTCATATTGTAGTCCTTACACCAAATGGATATGTTGATGGTTCGGATTAGAGTTTGGCACAATCGGAAAGTATTTTCACAAACAAGTTGAGGTCGTCGGCAAATAGCAAAAATTTTAAGTAATTTATACGATATTATATGTCATTTATGAATAACAAGAATAAGATTGGCCCATGGTGACTACCTTTTACCAAGCCAGATGTAATCTTAATCGGACAATAGGTGCAGTTTCCTATACGCACGACTTGGAAACGACCCAGTAAGTACGACTGAAGCCAATTCCACAAATTACCGACAATTCCATAGGTTTTCAACTTCCAAAGAAGAAGAGAATGAGTTACACGGTTGAAGGCCTTACTGAAGTTTGTGTTGAGTCAATTTGGTAACTATTCTTCAAGTTACTGAAAATCTAATTGTGGTACAAAGAAAAAGAAGATATGTCTCTGTGCTCCGACCCCGTATAAGTAAATCAATGCTGTTCAAGTATTATTGAAGCAGAACTCTCTTTGCGATAAATTACATAGTTATTACCAAATATTTCGTTGTTAGAAATGGAATTATGTAATCAGATTTTAGTGAGGATAATTAAGTCGTACTTCAAATTTAAAGATTCCCAATAAACACTAGCCAGTTTAGTACGCAGACCACAAACATTTTGATAAAAAATTGTTAAGTCTATACAATTTGTAATGAGTAAGGTTCGACAAATGCGCGTCTTGTTCGCTTAAAGAACGGTCTATATACAGCGGGCAAAACACGCGTCTGTCGAAAGGAAAGAAAGCGATAGATCGATACGAGTACGATACGAGATACGAGTTTGATATGTGTGACGAACCATACATACATATATCAAACTCTATAGGTCTATCGTCTTCTTTCGCTGTATATAGAATCTTTTTCACCGAACAAGGGGCTCATTTCTCGAACCTTAGTAATAAAGCTCTCTATATTCGTCTTCGTTTCGTTACAGCTTATATTTTACTATTTATAAATATCTCAAAATCCCATCTACAGACTGTTATAGTTGCCAAACTATTTCCTTTCCTCTTCTTCTAAGAACCAGATTATCAAGGCGCAACAATGAAATCCCTTATTAAATAATGTTATTACACATCTAACACTAATTTTGTCTCATATAGCAATATAAGTACTAATTTTCTTGAGTGCCAACATATACGAAATGCCTTTCACGTTCGCATTTGGTATTTTCCAAGCGTATCCAAATTAAAAGTAAACCCGTGCAGCTTTGCCCTTCAATTTCAGATTTCCAATTATTACCTTACCCCCTTCTTTTCTATTTCCTTTCTCTCAAAACGACGGCGACATTCATTTAACCCAGCCCGCTAACCTACGAAGCCCATCTCGTCCTCTCCGCTTTCAAAATGCGACATTGACTCCAATATATCTCCATTCTTTCGCGCAGACATTAAAACTTATTTCCTTTCCCACCGGATACGAGACCGAAATAAACAAAGAAACACTTGAGTGTATATTTTCTGCATTGTATACAAGAATTAATATGCTAATATTTTACTAGTGCGGAGAGGGGGTTTAAAATACCTGCCCCGTTGGAAAGAGGACACTCGTGGGTTCCTATAGTTTCCTCATCCGGTCAACCGCATTTCCTTCTTTGCAACAGAACTCGCCTCTCTGACTTTTCCCGAACGAACGAACGAACAAATATCATTCTGTGGTCCTGGAAAAATCATCCGGTGTGTTGGACGGGGTCGGAGAAGGAGAAGTCTGTGACGGCGTGTAGAGCCGCTGGTTAGAGAGGGTATTTGTTTCTGGCGAATTTTTTTTTCGATTCTTTTCTACGTTTCGCCTTGCCTTCCATTTTACCAACCCGGGCCCGACCACTACTCAGCCGGTACCGCACTCCACAATTTACATTCAGCGGTGACTGTAATAAATTCTGTTGAATGCAGTTTATTTTATTCGGGAGTTTCCAGAGTTTCACTATATAACGTTTAATATTTCTGAATAATGATAAGCGACTGTTTTATCCATTTAACGTAAATACGTCGAGTAATTGTTAATCTCTTTATAAAATGAATTAAAAACAGTTTTGTCTAATTACGTAACATATTACATATATACATTCCTATCCTAGCCATCAATCTACGAACAATACGGAGATCTTACAAACAATTTCCTTTTTAGTAGGGATACTTATCCAACAACTTATTACGAACAACTGAGATTATAGAGCAAAACAAGATATAAATAATACACCGAAATTGAAAATTAAATGTCGATAAATTAATGCATATCGCATAAAATATTTAAGGCATTTACGCGAAACCAATGTGCTACGCTATCGCTCAAGTACTATGAATAAAATATCAGGAACTTCACTATCGTTTGTGGTCGACTTTGTAGTTTTTGTAGAAAATACAAATCTTTATGTTATGTTTATCATTAGAGTTACTATTCACAACTGACACCAGAATCATCTGCAACACACTAGGAAATAGGGTGAAGTAAGAAGCTGTCCATGCGCCTATTAATTGCAAGGATTTGCCGATCTCTTGCCGAGCTCTGGCACACACCTCATTTTTTGTAAGCGTACGAATTTTATTGAAGAAACTGTGTAGATCGTGAATACAGCGACAGAAAGTTTAAACATATTGCTATAAATACAGAATTTAACTGCAAAGAGGATGTTTCCATATATATTGCCTTTTTATTAACTGAAATTTAATTACTCGTGATAATTAACCAAAAGACAAACAATCTCAAACAATCAATATCAAAGACTGTCATAGCTGCGCAAACGAGTTCGTGTATGCGAGTTCGTGTGTGCGAGTACGAGTACGAGGTCGTGTGTTTTGCAGCTCTTCAAAAAGTGCGTTCTTTTGCTGGTTAAACGAGTTTGTATCCAAAGTATTTAGTATTGTTTCATAGCGTTTAATATCGCCTACAATTCAATTGCAAAATTTTTATTATTACTGTTTTACTTTTCCCACAATATTGAACTATCCTTTAAATTGCATATTATCGATATATTCAGTTTCTGTATGTTCCTTTTTATCTGTACCTTTTCTCAATATTATTTTTTTCTTTTTCAATTCCTGATCCTATACATATACATATTGCTATACAGGGTGCGATTAAGATATATACTATATTTGATATTTTTATTTCTTCTGTTTAATCTTCAGTGTACCTTACCGTTGCCCTCTATTGATAAATTGTCTGTCTTAAAGTCGTTGTGACCGGCACCTCAGCGCAAAGCGAGTGTCCCTGTTATCTCCTTTTCCTTGGTTCAGATTACAATTTGGTTTTAACAATAATGAGTGCTTGTGTTAACTGCAACAATGTTATCAAGTCTGCCTCTTCATCTATACAATGCGATGGCTGCCATGGACCTATACACCCTAATTGCGTGGGTCTGTCCGAGACGGATGTTATTATGACTCGGGCCAAATCACGTTCCATTAAAGTTGTTTGCAATAATTGCAATGGAAACATGGCTCAGTTTGGAGATCTTAAATCATTGATTATGTCTCTAAAGGATGAGTTTTGCAATTCTATTAGCGAACTGAAAACAGAGTTTAATGATAAATTGTCTTTGCTTCGTCAAGAACTCCATCAAGAATTGAGTGCCACTAGGAATGATGTCCATGGTTTTGATGAGATCGTCGAGGAGGTTAATGAGAGGTTGGTGCGTGGGCGAAATGTGATTGTTTTCGGAGTTCCCGAACAGACTGGAGATCTGGGGGCCGACGCTCGTACTGTGCAAGACAATGTGGAGGCATCGTCGGTTTTAAAATCTGTCATGCCTACGTTGGAATTAGCTGCCGCAAAATCCTACAGACTTGGTCGATACAATGCATTGGCTTCTCGTCCGCGACCTATTAAAATGATTCTCAATAGCGCAAGTGATGTTCTTTCAATTATTAAAAATGCCCACAAGCTGAAAAGCGTTCCTAAATATTCAAACGTCTATTTATCATTTGATAGAACACCTAAACAAATTAGCATATACAATAATTTAAAGCGCCAGTTGAATGAGAGAATTGCTAAAGGTGAAACAAATATCAAGATTAAATACGTTCGTGGTACACCTCAAATTATTAATTTAAACTGAATAATCAGCCCAAGTACAAATTAAACATATACTATCAAAACATGAGAGGTCTTAATACTAAGATAGCTGATGTTTACAACGCTACATCTTGCTGCGACTACGACGTTTTATGCTTTTCTGAAACATGGCTAACTGACTCTGTATCTAGTAATGAAATCCTCTCTAGTGATTATACTGTGTATAGATGTGATAGAAATTTAGATGCTCATGGAGTGTCTAGGGGTAGCGGAGTGCTAGTTGCAGTGAAAAATACATTCATCTGTACCAAAGTGGATTTAAGCATTATTTGTAATAGTATTCCCTTGATAGATATAGTTGGCTGCACTATTGGATTATATACTCCATACCAATACTCTATATTTGTTGTTTATATACCCCCTAATTTAACACTTGATGATTATCAGTATTTTTATCTTCACTCGAAGCAACCGAATGGATTACCAGTGACAACTTAATTATCCTAGGTGACTTTAATGCCCCATTGTTTAATATTGTTCGCAATGACGCAAATTTTCCATTGACGTATAATATGCTTCTTAATGCCGACTGGTCACCTATGTATAACACGAATACCGTAGATGCATCTTGTTCAACGTTTTATGACATACTGTATAGCATTTTTGATTGCACTGTACCTATGTATATACAAAAGGAAACCCTCTATCCGTTCGTATCTTCTTTGGTTTGATCACAATATTATTAAACATCTTCGCGATAAATACTACGCACATAAAAAATACAAAAAGGTATAAGACTGAGTATCACTATGAAAAATTTAAAGAGTTAAGAACAATATGTAAAATTCTTGTCGATGCTGCATACAAAACGTACATATCTAGCATGCAGAATTCCGTAGTTAGTAATCCTAAAAGAATATGGTCATTCATTCATAGTAAACGTGGCAATACTAGGATACCTGGTGTTGTGAAATACAACGATACAGTTTTGGATACTCCTATACTTGCAATGGAAGCTTTTGCACATTATTTTAGTAGTGTATATACAACTCCGAATCCTTCTAGGATAAATGATAGTAACTTTTGTACTAATTGCACTGTTAACATTTTTGAAATTTCTGAAGATGAAATACTAAAGGCACTAAAAAATGCAAAGACAGTTTGTTGAGTGGTGCGGATGGTGTTCCTAGTTTTCTGCTACGAGACTGTGCCATTGCCTTCGTAAAACCACTATACCATTTGTTTAATTTGACACTGAAGCACGCTACATTCCCCGATATTTGGAAGATATCTCGTATCTGCCCTGTTTTTAAGAAAGGTGATCCTTCTAGTATTCGAAATTATAGACCAATATCCATATTATGCAACACTTCCAAAGTTTTAGAATCAATTTTGTATAGTAATGTTTATAGGTCCATAAAATCTGTCTTATCCCCTGCACAGCATGGTTTCATGAATGGTCGATCCACTGTAACAAATCTAAGTTGCTTTAGTCAATATATTTCGGAGTGTTTGGATAAACGGGGACAAGTTGACGTCATATATACCGATTTCGAAAAGGCCTTCGACCAGATAGACTACCACGTTCTACTCAGTAAGCTGTCAGCGGTGGGATTCTCTCCAACTCTGCGTCTCTTTGAATCATACTTGACCTGCAGAAAGCAGTATGTCGAGTATCGGGGTCATAAATCAAAAATGTTCTCTCCCACATCTGGCGTGCCTCAAGGTTCAAATTTGGGACCTATTCTCTTCTTAATATATATAAATGATATAGTGAATAATTTGCAGTGTGAGTCGTTGTTATTTGCTGATGACTTGAAGATTTTCCTTAAAATTGAAAAGATAGAGGATTGTCTTACTTTACAAAAAGATCTGGACAGTCTAAGTTCTTGGTGCATGGAAAACCACTTGCAACTTAATGTGAACAAATGCAAAACTATAACTTACACTAGGAAACACCAAATAATTTGTTATGATTATACTATGAATGATATCAATTTACAACGTTGTACGTCTATAAAAGACTTGGGTATACTTTTTGACACTGGCTTTTATTTTGTAGATCACATAAATGAAATCATAGCAAGCTCTTATCGAACTTTTGGTTTTATTTACCGAAACTGTAGAGATTTTACTAATACGGATTGTTTAAGTTTATTATACAACGCCTTCATCAGGTCAAAGCTAGAATATGGTTCGATTATTTGGTACCCCGTATATGCCGTACATATAAAAAACTTAGAACAGGTTCAACGACGGTTCCTAAAGTACTTAGTGTATATTAATGACCATGTGTACCCAGAAAGGGGATATGATTATGCATTGCTACTCAATAGATTTAACTACACTTCCTTACAAACCAGGCGGACTGTTGCTAGCATCAAATTGCTCCTTAACTTATTAAATAATAAAATTGATTGTCCGTGGTTACTTGGAAACATCAATTTTAATGTGCCCAGACAATCTGCAGGACATCCATCCATTTTTTACCTGGATGGCATAAGAACAAATGCGATGCTTAGAGCACCCATCTATATAATGTGCCATAATTTTGATTTGTTTTGTAGCAATGCTGATCTGCATTTTGATCGGTTTACGGATATTATCAGTAGTATTGTTAGTTTGTAATATTGTTATATACTCTTATTTATTTGTAGAATAGCTTTTTTTTTATTGTGTACAAATTTTGTTAGTGGCAGTAAGCTCTTTATTTTTGATTTTTTATTGTTACGAACGTATTCGCATATATATTTTCTTTTTCGTGTATTAATTTTCCTGTACTTGGGTGTTACCCGTTGGAAATAAATGATTATTATTATTATTATTATTATTATTATTAAAACACATCGATATTTTCTTTAGTTAGACAATTTTGAACTCCTTGAGGGACATGTGAGGAACAGCTACTACTACTACTACATTACTAGGAGTAACACCTTAAAACACACTACAGGACCGTTTTAAGGGATTATGGCGCACGGGTGCAAAGTTTTAAATGGAGTACTTACTTTTATAAATTGTAATAATAATAATTAAAGCGCAACTTATGAGACTCGACAACCACAAAAACCCACACAAACACTAATATATTTGGGGTCTCAAAATCATTGGCGTTCGGAAGGTATATTCAAATGTAGTCGAACATGTGAAGAAATAAGTAGCACGCGATGGGAGGTTACCGCCGAAAAAGATGTGTCATAACATATTGCGCTGCAATTTCATAGCAATATCGGGACTGCTACTAATAAGTGAATAAAATATAATAAATACTCTTACCACTATTACCTCGTCACTATTACTATTAACCCACTCACAAGATACGCCGGCAACCGATAAATTCTGATTTCGATGAAATTGTACAGACTAAAAGAGTACCCTGCTATAAAAATAACGCAATATGTTTTAGCAGCCGAATCCGCCGATTGGAGGGTACAGGACCTTCCAAAACTATTTTTGATTTATTATAAATATCTCGGCTTCTATCAGAGATATCTTTCTTTTTTAGTATACAATTTGAAGTATATTACATACTCCCAAGGATGGAAATTTATTTTGGAAAAATTAAATAACGGGCGACCGGGCGCCTCCTATACCCTCTTTTGATCGTTTTTTATTTTTTTATTATTATTTATCACAAATAAAGTCGGTTTTATGTAGAAAACGGTGGTTAAAAACAAATTTAAACAGCTAATAGTAAACATATTAAAAAACAATAATAAGGTTTCAGTTCTCATTGATTGATGTATGTAGATAGGTAAGTGCTGTTCTAAATATAAAGTATTTTGAATTACTAATTATTTCGATAACGTTTGAAAAGAAATACTAAATATATTTAGATAGACATGGATTAAGTACGTCAGTACTTAATACAAATAGATACACGCATTTTGTCACGTATACCGGTGTAGGAATGCATATATAAGGTCGCCATTTGGAATGATATATCAGTAGCATTTTTTGCAGTGCAGTGTAAATTTATAGTCTGGCACAATGGCAGCGATTAATATAGCTTATGTGTTAAACATGTTCCTAGCAACGCTTCAAGTACCCAATTGCAGTAATTCCTTTGACGTTTTAAGAACTTGAGGTGCATGATGCGTTGATAGGTATAATTGTAAGTGCTCAACAAGAAAACATGTTCTCTTTTGAATATATAACAGGATTGGAGTTTGAACGATTAGAAGAACCACATGAAGCGCAATTTGTGGAAAGTATAGCAGAAGATGAAGGAGACAATTATGAAGATATTGCCTGGGTTCCTGAAGAAAGGAGCAGTGTTATTGACTTGGATTGCAAAATTAGAGTTATGGAATACTGGAAACGTGATAAACCAAACGACGCACAGTGAGACAGAATTCCAAAAAGCTGGCCAAAACTTCTAAAATGAATGTTTTATTTCGGGCTTCTTTTATTGTGAAATGTAGGGTAGGGCTATCGAAGGTCCCCAAACAGCTACCCTCTAGAGGCCGGTATATTTCTTGTCCCTGCAGGATCATTTCGAATGAACTGTTACATGAGTCTCATTGAACTATCGAATTTGACGCGCTCCATACGTCACAGAAAAACCACAGCATAATCGTGAAAAAAAGTGCAATTGGAAAAGTGTAAAATGGATTCTTTTTATAAAGATATGTAGAATGAAATATAATTTATATAATTGCTAAATTGTTATCATAAAAAAGTTATTCGTTTTGAATTTAAGGTGCTTTTTTGGAAAATGCAAACAAAAGGAAAATTTTCAGTCAGACATAACTTTAGCGCTCGTCCTCGCTCGTCCTCGCTCGTTCTTTGGAATATTTTTTATTTCATTGCTTATATCCTAACGAACAATAAAAGAGGTTGGCGAACTTGCACATCTTTGCGCGAACAGAGATTTGATTTTTTTCTGAAATCGTGCAAATTTTGACGTGGCATTTTAGTATAAAGGAGTTTTCGAGGTCACTTATGTACATATTATTATTTTTAATCAATAAATACTTGTTAAAAATGATTAAATATGTTTTATCAACAAGTTACTGTGTACATTCAATAAAATATAATGCAATGTCACAAATAGTATGGGCGTGAAACTTGTACAACAAACCGGTTTTTCGTGCCAGGTAGTTCTCGAATGAGATCTTTTGTTTCAGTTTACAGCTGTTACTACTCATGAGCTAATTTTGATTCGGAGGGACCCAATCCCATATTATTCACTGATTTCAGGAACTACAGATATTAAGGAACCTCAACAATTGACAAGGAAAGAGATATTCTGTATAATTAAAAATGATACTGCTTCCCAAACTGTGGACGATGCAGCTCTCCTTCTTCAAGCGCTCGTCTCGTGCCAATTGAGGTATGCATTCTTGATGCCTGAAGAAGTATAAAACAAAATTTCCTATATATTGCACAAATTACGTGCTTTGCGGAATGCGGAATGGTTAAGCATTCAATTCATCTTAGCTGAGGACGGAACTTCCCAAAGTACTTCGAAGTCAAAGGCAATTGGTGGTCGACCTTCTACAAGCTTTTTTACGACACTGATGTATCCACTATACATACCGAAAGGGAATTCAATGATAGTGCATGTGACTAGATTAATCCACTGTAAATATAATGTATAAATTAACAAATGTATTTAATTTCTAATCTAATTTTCATGTTCAATTCACTTGTACCTAGTTCCCCGCCGGAAGCCTTTAGATTCTTATACATTGCCAATGCAATTACGATTAAAATAGTTTGTTGATTTAAAAACAAACATCTAATTCGTAATTAGCGCAATCTAAAACCCTCAGGTGCAGAATTTCACCGAAAAAAAAAAATTTGCAATATACTCGGGCGCCATATTGGATCCGCCATTTTCCTTTTACCAAAACTGATATGTGATTCGTTATTAGCAACCCCGAAAACCTCCGAGTAGAAAATTTCAAAACGATTACGCAACGTCTTGAGGTTTTGGCCAACTTTTTGGAATTCTATCCCATTGTGCGACGTTCTGTCGAAAGTGTGAAAAAGAATTTCAAAAAAGTGAAATTGCTACCCCAGTTATATAAATGGATTTATTACAGAATATGTTAATACAAAATTTCAAAATATCACTGACAATGGAAAAATAATTCATGACATGGACCTTCGAAGCTGGGAACAGTATTAGCAAGGCGAAGACCATAGATAATGAGATGTAAAAAACGAGAATGAAAAACAAGGTACAAGCACTACCGGTTAAGGGTGTCGCAGTAAATGGTGTTCAACCTTTCAACATCAGTTCTGTAGTTGATGGCGTTAAGAGTTTTTAATGTAACACATTTCTAAGAAACAACGTTTGTTTAAGTTACTTTCTGAGTCAAGCACATCTGCTTCGTCGAAGTCCAAAAGATGACCCATATCTATGGCGTGAGTCGCCAAGGCCGAAGAGTTGTTACCGAGTCTCTCGCATCCCATAAGAGCAGTATAAAACTCTTCGCTCTTTTTGGTTGGCGTTGATCGGGTTGCTATCATTGACTGTTTCTTGTCATGTTCCATTCCCTAGCATTTTATCTTACGAACACCGGCGACTTATAACCGCTAAGTCAGTCAGCCGCTGTGAGGTTAAGCTAAGAGCTTAGAGTTTCTTTCAATTTTTAAATAAGAGTTTTAATTTTCATTACATTTTTCACTGTGGATTTTCCAACTAATTTGTAGGGATCTTAATATTACTTTGCCGTAACTTTAATTTTATACATTTAAAAAATAGTCTTTAAGTTGCAAATTTTTTTCCTTTTCAGTACACTGAGGATGCCCTTAATTTGAGGGCGAAAATTATGTAGCAGCAATAAATGATATTAGCAAAATTTAGCTCTTTCCACCTTGACGTCCCCGAGAGTCTAACACGTTGTTACTCCTGAAGTTTTCACTCTATTTTAAGTGAAAACTTCCAATCGGCAGTAATGAAACTAACCAGAAGTAGAAAAAAAAATTGTTTACGTAGATGTTTCCGATAGTTGACGTAGTCACAGTTCCACTGTACCAACTGCAATTTAGCAACTGGCTATGACGTAGTTGAAATCCTCTTCTCTCTGTCATATCAGTACACATTATAGCAGAGGGTCCGTCCGGATCAACACTCAAAAATGTCCCTGCTCTAATTTCAATTAAATTCACAGAAACGTTAGCCCTCAATACAATTAACATTTTGATGTAATATCAAATCAAACAGTCCACCTCTAATTGGACGATCTACGAGATTTAAAAAGATTGTTATAGCATTGTATGGCATTGAAATAATGAATCATCCGCCATATAGTCCAGACTTGAAATCTGATAATTCCACGTGTAAAGGGTACACCCGAGGAAATGGGAAAATGTTTTGGAGGTTGGTTTTCACGGACACAAAAATGCCTTGACTCTTCTTACACTCTCCTCAGTACATGTTTGGTCAATAAATATGTTATGTATTACTTTACTAGACTCAACGGAAAACATTCAATAAATAATAAAATTGAAGTATTATTTAATATATTATATTCACGACCATACCAAAAATATAGTTTGTGTGACAGAGCACTAAATGTGAGAAACCTTGAGTGTGCCTGGATATAATATTGTTACAGCGTTTTGTAGAAGTAATGCTAGTCACGGTGGTGCCATAATCATCGTCAAAAGAGGACTAAAAGTTTCCGAACTCTCTAATTTAAAGCATCCTTGACGGCAAAATATAGGGAAGAAACAGGTTTACACCTCTGGGATATGAAGTTAATAGTAGTAACAATATACATCCCCAATGGATACAATGTACAAATGTTAACCGAAATTCTAAATGACATTCTGTATAGAATGAAAAGTACAGTGGAGCAAATATTCGATATCAACATAAATTGCTTATAACAAAGTAAGGAAAGCACTTTATTCACAAATCAACTGTAAATGTATAATTTAGAACATGCTATTGACGAGGCATCGCCTGTCAGCAATGCATCAGAGACCTCTATAGATCAGATCAAATACAAATTTTGACAATAAGACTTACTAAGGTAAATACAGTGCAACTTCACTTATTCGACTATCATGAACAAATATTCGTATTGTGCAAAAACATATATATTAACAACGAAGTAGACACGTATTAGTTTATAACGACGTTTGCAGTCCGACAAGTGGAACTGGAATAATGTAGAACGTCTAAATGTCAATCAGTAATACACTTATTTCCATCAAAGATCCATGGATTGTTTTGAAGATTGCTTTCCGAAAGTAGTTGTTTATATATATCTACTGTCGAATGTCTATATATCTACTGTGAATTGGTGGCATTGCGAACGGAAGACCTGCAACAAAATAAAAACAGATTAGAAATCCTATAAGCACTTAATAAAGAGATGCAAACTTCCGAATTTCAATATGCATATGAAAGCTACAGTATATATTTATTTAGCAAATACCGCTCACAACTGTCTTAAAAATCCTGAATTCAGAGACAAATATAGAGAAACCTAGGCATAAGATGGAATGCAAAATCTGTTAATGATTTTAATAAATCTTTTACACAAACTGCAGATTCACAATCTCTCGACATTTCCGACAGTATAGCAGACACCACATTCTTTCTGAGACCAATTAACAACGGTGATATTATTAGAGCCGTTCAGAAACTCAGAGAAAAGGATACTCAAAATACTTATAAAATGACACCTACTGCCAAGAATGGGCTTCGTAATCAGTAAGTCTCTTTGTCACTTGATTAATCTTTCGTTCACTTGCGATGTGTACGCAGATGAATTAAAAACCAAGGTACTTCGAATTTATAAAAGCGAAGATTGCTCCACAACAGACAACTTCTAACGGATAGCGACATTACCAATTTAATGAAAAATATTTAAGATAATAATAAAAGCTCAAACAAGCGCCATTGTAGAACAGGAGACACAAGAAAGAAAACTCTGCGCATTATGCATTAAGATAAAGCGCAGCGTAGGTATGGAGCTAAAAGTCAAAGCCCTAGTGCGACAACGTAGCAAACGTCAAAGATAATCAAAACGAATGGTATTTGGTGTGTTGCAATCTGTCGAAAGCATTGGTTGGGTGAACAACAGTATTGCGAGCTAAAATTTGAACCACCAGAGGAGTTGCACTTCAGCTACTGAACAGTTACATCAGCGAACGAAAACAAATTAATTTTGTCCGCTTTTATTCGTCATTTATAGAAATGACCTTTCACAACTAGCAGAAGGAATGAGCAAATACCAAATTCAAATACTGGGAATAAGTGAAACAAAGAAAGCCGGAGCAGGAAGAATAGGGGTAGGAAGTCAATATTTTCTGTACTACTCAGGAGTGAGGCCGGATCAAAGGAAAAAAGAGGGAGTAGAGATATTGTTAACAAAGGAACTGGATAGAAAAGTGACTATACATCAATCACTCTCATCAAGGTTGATGCGCCTGAGAATATAATTGGAGAAGGAATCGGTTGACATAATACAGATGTAAGCACCAGTAGAAGGAACAGATGGAGTTCTATGAAAAACTGCAAGAACTGCTGAATGAAATAAACTCAAAAGTAATATTAATGGGGGACTGGAATGGTAGAGTGGGTAATGATACAAATAAGGGACTGGGCTGCTTTGGAGCATATGGAGAAGAAACGTTAAACGGAAAATGATTGATTTTTGTATACGTAATGATCTCCTAATAGGGAACGGTTTCTGAGACCAACCACTGGAAGAGAGATACACCTTTGTCGCGGAAGAGAGAAACGCGAAGAGTATAATAGACTATATAGTCTACACCCAAATTATGAAAACCAATATACGAAACATAAAGATACAAAAAGAAGCTGAAATGGAAACTCAACACAGATTGCTAACGGCAGAACTCCAAGAACAAATTAACACAGAACAGCAAATAGCTGAGTATCATAAAATAGCAATCAGCAAATTAAGAAACGAGAAGAAAAGAGCAGAATACCAACAGAAAACGAACGATTTACTAGAGAGACATGACAAGGAAGAAATGACACTAGAAGAGACGTGGAGAATTTTCAAGGAAATTATTTATAATTCTGCACTAGAAGTATGTGGTCAAATCAGATACAGGAAAAAAACAGAAAAGAACAAAATGGTGGACTAAGGAAATACAAAAGGAAGTCAAAAAGAAAAAAGATGCGTGGAGAAAATACGTTTTAACAAAGGAACAGCAATACAAAGAACAATATGTTAAAATAAGAACCGAAGTTAAGAAGAGAATCAAAGAAGCGAAAAGGAAAAGCTGGGAAGATTTTGGAAATGTTATAAATGAGGAATATAAAACAAATAGCAGGAAATTTTGGAATCTAATAAGATCAATGAATGGAAAGAAAAAGAAAGAAATAAAACCAATTAGGAATACAGCGAATGAACTAAAAACAAGAACAGAAGATATACTTGAAATATGGAAAGAATTCTTCACGAAAAAATTCACAGATGCAGGAGATCATACAGATTTATTGCCAGAATCAGGAACACGAAATGAATATAATGAAGAACTTGAAGAGATAGATATGGAAGAAGTAGAGAAAACCCCGAAAAGGATAAAAACAGGAAAAGCCTGCGGTGCGGATAATATAGAACCGGAAATGGTAAAACGGCTCGGGCAGGTGGGAAAGGAGTGGATCCTTGACATCTTTTGTAAGGCATGGCGAACGAATACAATTCCTGCGGATTGGGAAAACAACGTCATCACTCCCATATATAAGAAAGGCGATCAAAGGCAGTGCGAAAACTATAGGGCAATATGCCTATCGACAGTATGCTTTAAGGTCTATACCAAAATAATAGCGGAACGACTTACACATTTAATAAGAGACACACTGGGAGAAGAACAAGCAGCCTATAGAAAAGGGAAACAAACGAACGATAATATACACATAATTAAAAACATCATAGAACGTAAAATTGAGGGGAAGAAATCTACTTCAATTTCATAGACTTGCGAGCAGCCTTCGATACAGTAGATAGAGGGAGTATAGATATCTGCCTAGAGAAACTAGAGGTTCCAAGAAAAATGCGCCAAATAATCAATAGTCTATACTGTCAGGTTAGGGGATAGTACAAGTGAATGGAAAAAGATCAGCAGATTTTGAAATGCAAGTGGGAATAAAACAAGGAGACAGCTTAAGTCCATTAATATTTATTATAGTAATGGACAGAATCCTGCAAAATACGAGGAAACGCTCCGAAACTGTGAAGACACTGATAGGATATAACAGACTGGAACCTGTAGCTGTGTATGCATTACTGTACGCCGATGATCTGGCACTAATAGCTGACAGTTATGTGAAAATGAAAAGATGAAGATGGAAATAAACGTAGAAAAAAGCAAACTAATGGTGATAAATAATAAAGAGCCAACCAGTAATCTAATAATTAAAATAAACGATAAGCAACAAGAAATTGTCGACGCATACGAATATTTAGGTACTATTATATCGAAGGATGGAAAAATTGATCTAGACATAGCAAAAGGAGGACGGAAAGCCACAAAGATATACTACGCTCTGAATCAAACCATCTTTGGAAAAAAAGAAATAGAACCCAAGATCAAACAGATAGTATACAATGCAGTAGTAGCCCCCACAATAATGTACGCAAGTGAGTCCTGGACAATACAGCAAAAACACGAAAGCAAAATAACTGCTATGGAAATGAAATTTTTGAGAAAGATCGTGGGGAAAACAAAAATGGACAGAATAGAAAACGAACAGATAAGGAGTATGATAAATCAAGAAGATATACTAAAAAGAATTGAAAAATATCAACTGAATTGGTACGGCCACATAATTAGAATGGAACAAAAGAGTTTAACAAAGAAAATAATAGAAGCCAAAAATAGCGGGAGAAGAAAAAGGGAAGACCAAGGAAAAAATGGATTGATAGAGTAAACGAATCAGGACGAAAGCGAAGGAAGACCATAGAAGAAATGAGGAAAATGAGTACAGACCGGACACGATGGAAGGAATGCATGAAATCGTCGTGAGATCCAGAAATAATCCGATGCTGAAAGGCATAAGGATTAACGAGAAGAAGAAGAAGAAGACCTTTCACAGAAAATATATTATAACCTAGGTGCTTATCTTTGTGCCAACAACACACAGTGTGTTTTGAGGGAAAATATTTTTGTTTTCACAATTCTGGCCGACAAGTATCCTAGGGATCGACTTTTGATCTAATATTATACTAAAATAATTACATCAAGCTCTAATTTCGTTGAAATCCATATCGGGACGCTTTTCACATATCTGCACTCATATATTGCCTTACAACTATTGGGAATAAATGCCAAAACTTGGTTACCAATAGGTGCACCAATCTGTATATTTAAGCTTAAATTGCTTTATCTAGTACTTCAAAATCGTATGTCATCTTAATAAACAATGTTATATGTGCACGTACCATGTCGCCGCGGGTTAAAATAATAGCTGCACCGCTCATTCAGTGTCATACCTCATCAATATTGAATATCTTAATGTGTGGTCGCGTAGGTATTATACATTTTACTTTTCATCTCTTACCTCCACTTCAGAGATGTCCAACTAATGATATGTATGTATATAGCTGCATATGTTCCAAATATTGAACTTGAATTCACTTTTAAGTTTATAATAGTAGTATTAGTAATATTACCAGGATGATGTTTGTTTGCTAAATTTAATCTTAAACGGATTTCGAATGAGAAAATTTTGGATCAAATCTAAATTTTATTTTCTCTGTAACAATACACAAAAGACCTCCATTTCGAAACTTACGTTCTAGTTATAATTCATAAGTATAAAGGAGAACATAAATGCATATTTTTATTTAAGATCATATCAATTTGCGATCTGATTATCATAAAGTGTAAATATCTAAAATCAATATGCTGGAAAGGCCGTTGGATTTTACTAACAACTGGTACGACCTAAAAAAATTGTTGTATGTGACAATTCTACTTAAACGTGGCCTTAGTCTGATAGCTCATAATCAAAAAGAAACAGAAATAATGTTATTATTAGCACTACATGGAATACCCAAGCACTCAATTATTCGTTCAAGCATCGTGGCCTTTAGAAATGCTATGTATCAAATTTTGAACAACGCAGTTGAATATCTTAAACATTGACTTGCTCCAATCGACTTTTTGTGTTTCAGTCAAATTATATGGAATCCATTGGGTACATAAATTGTTAACAGCTATGTTTTTATGGGAAATATTTGATATCTATTTCATGTTAGTGCCAAGGCTCGACTTTATTTCATAACAAGTCACATATGAATCGGTCTCAATCATTTTAACCACAGTCAGGACATATGTTTATTATTTAGACAAAGAAATGTAGGCGCTAGTAAAGTACGGCCCCATGTTTAGCAAGGTTAAGTGAATACTAGAATAAGTCGTGTTGATCTAGTTTTGTTCGCCTGCTTCGGTCGAATGTTGAGTCATGCCAGTAGTAAAAGTAAATATTGAAACCGAGCGTGATAACTACGAACATCTGTTGCTAAAAGAAGTGTGTGCATCCACAACAAAAACTTTTTTGTTTGTTCTTTTCTTTTATTTTTCTTATATAAACTTATAAATAAATTTAAAACAAAAGTTGTGAAAATTCAGTATAGTTGTACAAATATTAGAAGCATTACTTTATTCCTTTCCATCAAATTCAAAATTAGAAAAACTTAATCCTCACGCCTGCCTTTTACTTCTTGACGTAACGCCATATGTAAAGTTGACTTGTTCCTACGGGTTTCTCTTCCACATTTTTGTCAACTCCTCGTACATTTGTGCGACTCTTTTATCCCACTCCAACTTATGGCTTTCTCGTATGCAGCCAAACTGGTCTCTTTTCCCTACATCTTTGTTAGTTTACCATTCTGTTCTTTCTTTATTAGTTTGACTTCATATATTTATAATACTAAGCGATTTTCATTAATCTGTATTATCCTAGCCATCCCAATTGGTTTGAGTAAGGAGTCTTCTCTGTATTGATATTTCTGATCTTACCTAGCTGTATTTCCCGTTTACTTTTCTTAGGTATCTAATTTTCATATTTTGAACACTCTCTTTCTATTTCAGCCCTTACGTTAAAATTGATGAAACGACTCTATTAAACATTTTAACCTTTGTTTGTTGTTGTAGGATTTCTTTTTCTGCTAGTAAGCTGAGTTTGATTACTTTGCAAAGTCTACTAATTACATCAATTCTCTTTCTGATCTCCTCATCTATCCCGGGTTTTTATGTTCTCGCTGCGTTTTACTAACTATGATTGATTTTGTTTTCTTTTCTTTTCTTTCAGGGTTTTCGTTTAACATCACTTAATAAGTTCGTAGAATGACATAGATAGCGGCACTGTTGATAAATTCATTTGTTTCTTAGGAAGTACCAACCTTCAAACGAAACGTGGTAAGATGTTATTACAATCTGACTTTTAGTTTTCAAGTTACAATGGTTTTAAAGACGCTACTTTTGTAACTTTTAGAACAATGAAAATATCTGATTTTGTGTGTTTAATAATGTATTCCTTTTAATGGGAAAAAAGTACGGTTCAAGTAAAGCAATGGCTTGACAAGTGTTATTGGAACTCTGCTCCATCGAGACAAATTGCAGGGTAGTGGTTTGCAGATTTTAAACGTGGCCATATGAACACCAATGATGCTGAACGCCTTGATCGCCCAAATTCGGCAGTTGTTTCATAAAACATAAAAAAGTTCAAAAATGGTTATGGCCGATCGTAAACTGGAGTTGCGTGGGATAGCTAACACCTTAAAGATATTTTGCATGAACATTTGAGCATGAGAAAGCTCTATTTGAAATGGGCACCGGATTTGATTAAAAACAACAACGCATCGACGACTCAAAGCGCTGTTTGGAACGCAACAAAAATAATTTTTCATGTGGTATATGGCAATGGATGAAACATAGATCCATCACTACATTTCGGGGTCAAATCGATAGGCGGTTGAGTGGACAGCAGAGGATGAAAGCCGTCCAAAGTGACCGAAAACGCAAATGTCAGCTGGTAAGATTTTTGTCTCCGTTTTGAGATGCGCACCGTATTTTTATTGATTCCCTGGAGAAAGGAAGAACCATCAACAGTGAATATTATATGGCGTTATTGGTGCGTTTCAAGAAAGACATTGCGAAGAAACGACCCCAAATAAAGAAAAAATGCTCCTTCACCAAGACAAGGCACCGTATCACAAGACCTTCGCAACAATGGCAAAGTTGCACGAGAGAAAGAGATTTGGCTCCAATGAAGAACTGATTGCCGAAACTGAAGAGTATTTTGATTCCAAACAGAAATCGTTCTACAAAAATTGCATCGAAATGTTAGGGAAGCTTTGGAAAGAATGTATCACTGCTGAAGGAGACTACGTTAATGAGTGAAATCGAATTTTGCCTTAAGGATATTGTTTTATTAGTCATCGTACGAACTTATTAAGTGATATATTAGTATGTAAAGACGTATGTGAAGAATTTGATACTTCTATTTTATTTGTTCTAATAAAATTTCATTTTGTTGCACTTAGTATGAAATATTATTTTTTCTGTTCTATGAAAAGGTCGGCGATTTGATACCAATCGCACAAGTCGCTTTCCATTCTCCAAATTTTGATTTACAAAACGAATTACGTCCGCGGGAAGATAACAAGTCACCTCGCCGGTGAGTCGGGGTCCAGTTCGAGCAGATATCTGCATCTAAACGTATGTAATAACACCAACAATAAAGCATTACCAGCTCGGCGAGCGGTCCGATGAACACGTCTTGATAAAACAATGTATCAGTGCGGGCCAGGCTGATCGGAGAAGATTGTTCATTACCGTCTGAACTGAAATACGAGAAATCATAAATATAGAAGATGCGAACAAAGTTGTACAGGTAATTAAGAAAAATATTGCAAATTTGTTATTCGAAGAACGAAATTGGTATATCGGCAAATTATTAAGCGATTTATCTATTGTGGGTAATGAAACGTGTTTATTGATAGAGATGAAAAATAAATGCACTAACCTATCTAATGTATCTGTCTCAAGTAATAATTAATTAAATAATATACCCTAATCCGACGCTGAAAGGCATAAGGATTGACGAGAAGAAGAAGAAGAATAATATACCCTAACTATCTGAAAAATAATTTTTTTACTCTTCTATATTATTTTTTTCGAACATTTTTCAGTGAATACACTTGCACATATGCACTTATGTTTGATTAGAACAGGAATATAAAGTATTTAGACTACAGGGCGGAAATGGAAAAGGAGAGTAATTGCTATTAAGCCAAGCTAATGCATCAAAAGCCATTGTTAATGAGATATAGATAGGAACGATCGATTATGTCTACTCGTCACACATCGTTAATTATTTATTCCGTATGTTATCGCGGCGGTAGATGATCTTTGTTGAGACTTAGAACGTGCTCTTCCTATTCCATCCCTCTTTCTCTCTTGAAATACGTTTCCATCTCAATTGTTGTCGTGATGATCGCAACGATATTGAAGAATTTTAATATCATTGTGTTTATTATACGGACCGTGCGTTAGACATAGTATATGCTCATGCTACACCGACAGAAAAATTACAAATGAAAAGTCAAACAGTATCTCTTTTATACGAATGTACTAGCTGTTATATCAAATCTACTGATAAAGCTCTTCCATACTGACCAATGGCAAACACGATATCGGTTCCATCAGTTCGCGAATAAGTTTTGTAAACTAGTTTACAGATTATGACGAATAAGAATACCTGCAATTTATAACTGAAATAAATTAGTTCTTGCCCTTATCATACCGATTTATGAAAACTCCAAATTCATATTTCGATTACCAAGTAGTCATCCAGTACGAATGGCTACTTGGTAGCCGAAAACATACTGGTGAGATGATGCGGTATGCTATGGAATTTTGGGTCGTCGAGCACAAAAACAGAACGGTTAAATATTCCATATAAAGCAGTATAAAAATCATCAACTCCTCGATTAACGTCAATCGCTAAATCAAGAAACGACCAGTCCATCCTACTAAGATCTATGTAGCGCTGAGCTAGATCTGTCGAAGATTCTTAGCAACAGCAAATGATGATGCTCTTCTTGCAAAACCTCTATGGCGTGTCCTACATTAGAAATTTACTATGCTATTTTAACTTGAAAGAACTAGGAAACCCGTACGGACGAGATTGGAAGAAACTGATATTAGGCTAGCACTGATGAAACCTAAAGTGACTCAGCCACGGATTGCAATTATGAAAATAAGAAAAGTAATAAAAAGTCAGATGAACACTTAAAATGTACCATGTCATTTAGTAAAGTTCTATGTGGCCCGTGAAAAGGAAATTACATCGTGGAGAAAGCTAAAAACAACCCTAAAATTAGAATATTGTGAAAACATTAATAGTGCTCATCTCCACCAAATGTTGCGACAAAGAAAACTTAAAATAGATAAGATTAGTCCAAGAATACTTTTTAATCATGAAATAATTTGCTAACCATGGAAATGTGGAAGATGACCCCCTAATACGTAATTACTAGCATCCCAGACGAAATATGTAATAAGACAATCCCATATAGAACAAAATCATTAAGAGAATTTAAAGAATAGTTCAAACTATACAATAAGATGACTCAAGAAATAGAAAAGGAAGAGCTAAAGCCATATAAAGCAGAGAAAGCGAATACAAAATCATTGACGGAATACCCGCGTAGATCAAACGCTTACAACGCTTAGATATTTCAATGGCGACAAGAAAGAGCAAAAATCAGCAGACTGTTGCCATTGAAATCAAGGAACCAAGTGTTTTAAATGCAATCGTTTTGGAGAAATTACAAATGCTTATGAGAGCGACAAAAAAGAGGAAATGAAGAAGGAAGTGATCGATATCCTCTACTCCTCACAGACGCTGTTCTTGATACGATCCAAGACTGTTTAGCACAATATACCTTTCACGAATAACCATTTTTTTGCTTTATATTCTCTGCTGAGGATGACGACTTATATTTTGAAGTAGGTGTCTGGAGTTTGCTACATATTAGTGTAGTAAAGATAAGTGGCAAGTTATTTCAGTGCTAAACCAAAGATGTTAATGTAATTTTAACATTTTACAAATAATAATAATAATAATAATAATAATAATAATAATAATAATAATTCCTTTATTCCCAACAGGTGAAACCTAAGTACAGGAAATATTTAATATAAGTACTAAATAAATAGTAAGCAAATACAAAAAAGGAAAAAATGGTAATACTAACCAAATAAACTTAGATTAAACATATAAAATAGAAAGTAGAAATGAATACAAATAACAAAAAAAACCGCTGTGAATCAATAATCACTTTTGATATGCTTTTAAAAGAGTCGTAATGAATATCACACAGATGTGATATGTTATTAAAGTTATGACACATAATATGAACTGGACACCTAACTAAAATATTGGTTCTATACGCAGTGCAATAAAACTTAAATTGGTAGCGCGACTCTGGCCTAGGAACATTGAAATTTAAACAACACAATAACCCCGCGCAGTCTATAGAGTTATTTAGTAAACCAAACAAAAACTTTACACTTGAAATAACACGTCTCTTATGCAAAGACACCAAGTTCAGTCTCGACAACATAAGGTTATAGTCATATCCTCTATCCGGGTAAACGCCATCAATCCTGTACAGCAAGTATTTCAAGTAACGTCTCTGTATCGCTTCAATATTACGAATATGCACTTGATAAACTGGATACCAAACTAAGGACACATACTCCAACTTAGATCTAATAAGTGCAAAATAAAGAAGGGTTAAACATTTAATACTACTAAAGTCACGACAATTCCTATAAATGAAACCAAACATCCGATAAGCGTTCACAACAGTCAAATTTATATGATTTACAAAGGTTAACTTGCTGTCGAAGGTAACGCCCAAATCCTTAATAATCTCCCGGCGGGTCAGGTGCATACCCTTCAAGATGTAGTCAAACTCGATAGGATTATTTTTCCGGGTGTAGGAAACGATACTACATTTACCGATGTTAAGACACAAGTGGTTACGTCTGCACCAATCACAGATCTCAATCAAATCACCCTGCAGACCAAGACAGCCATTTACAGATTCGATCCGACGGTATATCTTTAGATCATCTGCAAATATTAAATGCTCACTGATAATAATGGTACTGATGTCGTTTATGAAAATCAGGAATAACAGCGGGCCAAGATTTGAACCCTGTGGCAAACCAGAAGAGGGATAAAATTATCAGACCTAACATGAAGATACTCCACGTACTACTCCCTACCAAACAGGTATGACTTCAATAAGGCTACTAACGATGGTGAGAGTCCAATGGTCTGAAGTTTCCATAGAAGTAAGTAATGGTCAACTTGATCAAACGCCTTCTGGAAGTCTGTATATATTACATCAATTTGGCCTTGCTTGTCCATTGTTTCGGATACATATTGAGTGAAACAGCTGAAATTGGTAACTGTGGAACGCTTCGCCATAAAGCCATGCTGAGTCGGTGAGATGTAATGCTGAAGAAAGTTGTATATGTGGTGGCAAATTATAGACTCGAACACTTTAGAAAAATTACATAAAATGGAGATAGGTCTATAGTTACATACATTGTCTGGCTTACCAGATTTTAACACAGGACACACGCGCGAAATTTTCCAAATGTGCGGAATCTCCGACGTCTTCAAAATGTTGTTAAATATATAGTATAGAGGTTTCACAAACACTGCGGCACAATCACGAACAATAAAACTAGGAACCGCGTCCACACCACTCAGCAGGCTATCATTGGCTCGTTTCAAATGTTGTAATATAATGTCTTCTGTTATAGATGTTAGATGGATGTTGTTCAATACAGCTGTCGACAGGTTCTGCAAGGCACAGTAGCCCTCGTCAGATTGAGTGTAGACACCATCGAAATAACTTGCAAAATAAACTGAATATACAAAAACTAAACTCTTTGATAGCTTAGCTCAGAGGTTAGCCAATTACCGACCGCAGGCCGAATGCAGTACGCACACAATTTTATGCGACCCGCAAAAATTTTTAATTGTCGAGAATTTTCTATTTTTTTATTTTACTGTCTAATTCGCAAATATTTTAAACTCATAAAACAATGTGATGAATTGTTAGTGTAAGTTATTAAGACTTAATGCCAATGATTATTGGTAATCATTAAATGTGATTTTATTTTGTAGTTCTCTGTAATCCGTTTGAAGGGGGCAATACTAACAATTCTTACTTCAACAAACTATCTCCACAGGTTTCAAAATGTGACAAAAATGAATCAAATTTCAACTCGATGGAAATTCTTTAATAGAACTAAATAAATATACAGGTAACTAAATTACGATACTTTAACACTTTCTAAAAATAACGATTACTTAAGATTTACTTCCGTTCTAGTTCGAAATTACAACAAGAATGACAACAAATTCTCAAATTCAAGAAAAGCGAAACATTAAAATCTAGGCGAATTTGTAAAAAGATTTCTTTTTTATCGTGAAGTTAATATTAGTTTTATTTTTACATATTTGCATTATTCAATTAAATATTGTTTTGCTTTCATTAGTTAGGTTTTATTTATTTAAGGCAAGGATTTGCATATGCGCAACCACCTAGCTGAGGGACCTCAAATCTATTAGATACGAATCAAAAGTTGTCTAAAAATACAAACAACCTCTTAACCCTTTCAGTTTGTTGAGACTTTACATAAAACCCTACAATGTTTTACAAAGATATATTTAGTATGCAGTAATGAACACTTGACGGGGCTTTCAAACACCATAATTTGCACTTAGATAGCTAATATAATAATATAATATATATAATAATTCAATAGAATTATCATGGATATCGCCAATATTAATTATTTAGTGCTTTAAAGGGAAGTACCTGAGTAAATTTTTCAAAAAATCGTCTCTTTTTTATTTTCTTGTAGTTTGTAGTTCAGAGAATATTGTGTATAAGTGTCATGTAGAAATTCGCAATATTGAAGAAGTTGTGGGTTATTCTGCAAAAGACGGCAGAAGGTCAAGCGCGCGGTCGGTTGGATCCGCTTCGGTCTATCGTTTGTACTTTTTGAAAAATCGATTTTAACTTCTTTTTCTTAATGTTCGAAGTACATAGAATATTGTGTGAACATTTCATGTTGAAATTCCGCAATCGCTAATATTATACGGAGAATTTACCGAAAGATCGCGCAGCGTCCCACCTGCCGAGCACGTCATTTCTTTACCCACTTTTCAAACGCGATTATCTTGAAACATAGTTGCCAGCTGTATCTCGAAAACAGCTTGTCCGATTTTATCCAAATTTGGACACAATATTCTTCATAGTTTTTCTCGTTCGCTACGTAGGGGTTTTCCATTTGAATGAATCATTGCCTTTTTATGCAACAAAAGGTCCTCGGAAATTGCGAACGAAAAGCGAATGTTAAATTACAGTGGTCGCAATTCCGTCAAAAATGAAAAATTCAAAAAATCCTACGATTCGAATACCTTTCTATATTATATTTCAAGAATCCGTTGCGTTTTCATGTTTCGGCTGAACCGACTGCCCGGAATCCTTGGCACCACAAATCATGTCAACAGCTGATGCTGATGCTGACCACAATAACGGCGCCTCCAGTCAACGAATTTATTTTTAAAGAAATCGTAAATATACCTCAATGTACATATTTTCTAATAAAGGAAACCTGGATCCAATCGAAACATTTGTTTTTGAGATAAAAATTTCCGAAGTTTACGTGTTTTTCTCGCCGTTTACTCAGGTACCTCCCCTTAAATTTCAATGCTCTCCACGATTGTCACCTAAACAAGTAAGCCACTAGCCAACAGTAACAAGATGACCTTGATAGGCATGTTCGAGCATAATAATATGAAAGGCAAGGATATTGTCAATCTTATTAAGTAAGATCTGTAGCCCAGTTTTTTAGACCAGTACCATTTAGTCCGTATTACATGAAGGATACAAGAATGAGAAGAAAAAGCAAACACATTTACTCGAACTTATTACAGGAGCAGGGCCGGCAAAATAACCACCTTTTCTAGTAACATGTAAATGCTCATACGCGTTGATATACATGATGGGATTGTGACTTAATTCATTACATGCCCCATTCTCGCACCCGATCGATGCTCCAATTCATAGTTATATTCTTCCAATGAGAGTGTCCATCTAGCCGCATGATTGACAAGTTCTTTTCCATCATGCTTTTTGAAAAGTAGAGCAGTCTCTAAGTTTTTAACTAAATTCCAAGTATATATGTTTGGACTTTTTCCAAAACTTCCGTTATGGCCAGCACTTCTAATAACTGCTATACTTCTTTTTGCGACTGTAGTTGTTTTGCTTATATAATAAGAAAGGTGTAGCTTCCCGTCCTCTGGACATTTTTGCATTAATATAGTGCTGTAACCCATTTTACTGGCGTCTGTATGGGTTTCTGTTTTGTATTTCGGGTTGTAGATTTACAGTACAGGTTCGCTGGATAGATGTATATTTAAATCTTTAAATGATTCCACTTGTTGGTGGTTCGATTTGTATGCCCTGTCTTTTTTAAGTAAATCAGTGAGTGATTTAGCAGTGAATACTATGGTGTGAAGTTTGTAAAGTAACCAGTGAGGCCTGGAAAAGATGGTATTGCCTTAGCACCTTTTGGTCGGGGAAAGTTAATTACACGATCCAAAAATCAATTTTCTTCTGTTTCTTCTGTTTAGTTCCCACCCATATTGGCTTCCAGTTTCTGATATAAATTCTAAGTTGTATATAGTTCTCTTTTCGTCTTTTTTCTGAGATAAGTATTTAATTATTCCAGAACGGTTCTCATCTATATCGATGATTTCGTCCATATAGATATATAAATATTGAGTTCACGTGTTATTGGAACACTGGTGAACTATTACACATACCAAATGGTGTCTTCTTGAATTGATATATTCTTGATTGATGATAAGATATACTTACCCTTTTCAACTGGCGCTTGCAAAGAAATCCAATTTTAGGTCTATTGTGCTACTCTACTACTATCTTAGAATCTATCAAGAACATCGTGAGTTAGGAGTAGAGGGTATCTATCCTTCACAACCAATTTATTGATTGATGCATAGTCTCGGAACCATATTTCCTTTTCGCGACCACTACTGGACTAGGATATTCAGAGTAGTTTGATTCAATAGTATCATCATTCAACCATTCTTTTAGTTGGTCTTCCACGAACTCTCTTTCGCTGAAGGTTAAACCTCTTGATATTATAAATAGGTATATACTCTTTTAGAGCAATTTTCATTTATATGTCTCTAATTTGGTTTTGTTCGGCTTATACATGACTATTAATTCTGTAATTTGGTCAGTATTCTCGTATGTTGGTTCATCGATTAATATATTCATTATCGGAAAGCAGTCTTATTCTTTCTATTTCAGTTCTTATTCGACACGAATTTATGGTTAGTACGCTTTGATTGAGCAACTCGTTGCCTGTAATGCCTTCATCTGCATTTTGCTTGTAGAGACAACATAGATGTTTACCTATAACGTTTGATCATCTATTACTATGTGTTCAGAATAATAACCCAATAACTTGACTGAAAGCGAGGCGTTTCCAAATCCGACCAGTGATAAATTGGTGGGAAATAGTTGTGGCTTAACTATCTCTATATGAACAGATTCCATTACTTAACGTTGAAGTCACTTCCAGTATCCACCAAAGCAATATATTTTTGTCCAAAATCTTGAAATATTTCGTTCTCCTGTTCATCTCCTGTTATAATCCGTTTGTAATATATTGACATTTTCCTTATTTCATTTTTTTTTTTTCGCTGACACAAACATTTGGTTCCTTGATTTCTCTAATAACTGTCTGCAGTATATTTCTAACTTTCCTTTAAACTCTCTTAAAGATTTTAATCCATACATGACAGCCTTATTATATATTTCGTCTGGGATGCTAGTTATTCGGCAATGGCGTCATCTTGTATATTTCCACGGCTAACAATTTCTTTTATGATTACAAATTGTTTTTGGACGGTCTCATCTTTTTAAGTTTTCTTTGTGACAGCATCTCTTAAAGATGAGCACTATTAATTTCTTTACCATATTCTGATTTTAGGGCTTTTCCTAGCTTTCTTCCAGACGTAATTTCCTTTTCGCCGGTTACATAGAGCTTTGCTAAATGACATGGCAAATTTTAGATGTTTTTCTGATTTTTTCTTATTTTTTTCTTTTCATATTTGGTGTCCTTGCCTAAGCTACTTTGCGTTTTGTCAGTGCTGCCCCAATACCGGCTTCTTCCAACCTCGTCCGTACCAGTTTTCTAATGCTTTCAAATTAAAATAGCATAACATTATTATCAACTGATATAGATTTCGTGATTTAGTTTTACGTAATGTAGGAGACACCATGGAGGTTTTGCGAGAGGAACATCATTATTTTTTGTTACTCAAAATCCTCGCTATAACTTCCGTAGAACAGATCTAGCTCAGCTTTACAGCAATCTCAGTAGGATCGATTTGTCCTTTATTGATTTAGCGGCTGACGCTAATCGGGCAGTTGATAACTTTTATACTGGAATATGAAATACTAGCGGACACCCGGCTTGTGCTACTGCGCTAAAGAAAGAAATACATTTTGTTTATTTGTTGGAAAAAGAAAACGGAAATTGTGTTTCTTTATTAACTTTTTGTCTTAATGCTAGCGCATACACAATATTTTGAGTTTTTTCGGTAGGTGTGTAAACATAAAGATTTTTGGCGTTCGAACTCTGGAGCAAGTAACATATAATTGGCCGTGCGAAAAACAGGAATTTTCTATTTTCAAACCAGCAACACTTAGCGATTGGCCTTGAGCCTTGTTAAAGGTTATGGGGACAGGCAAACGCACTGGAAACTGTAACCGCTTGAAATCGAAGGACAAATCGGTTAGAATCATTGCAATTCGTGGTATTGGTACATCTTCTCCTTTACATTTGCCGCATCAACGGTGAACCAACTTTTAAAGTTAAGATGTGTGGTGGCATTCCAAATGGTTCTAAAGAGTTAAGAAACTCTATTAGAAACTTGACAGCGTGTTCCTCATCTATAACTGTGTCCAGAGATAACAGTCGAGAATGAAAACTATATATTACGGGTGTAGAACAAATATTTGCGCCCCCTGTGACAGATAAAAAGAGAAAATAGAATTAGTGTGTTCCAAATAAATATGACTGTGTCAATCGATTTGTACGTGACAACTTTACCGGGTAGCTTCAATTAAATTTGATGGTTTATTTTGTTGACATCATCATTCTCCGGAGCCAAATTTGCTCGTTTTTACTGTCTATAAGATTTTTTATATTTTCTAATTCGATTATTTGACATGATCGACGCGATAACCACAAATGACAAAACTTTCTGATGAGAATGACAGATCAGTGTTTTTGTGTTGACAGTCTGTACTCGGGGAAATTTTTGTATGGAGAAAGTCGATAATCGACTTCATGAATGGACATTGTTTTAGTGGTCTAAAACCATCTTCGCATTATTGCCTTCTAATGAAACCGGTTTGGGGCACATCGGTTGGATGGTTTCAAAGTCTATAACGAAGATAGAAACGTTTTTTGCATTTTATATATATACATAGATTCAGCCGTTATGTTTTTGTGTGCTGCGAGCCTCAAGTCTGCCGTGGTTCTACAATTATGGGAAACATAGAAGTTGTAGAAAGTTACGAATAACTTCAAACTTTAGATGCGCCGGGTGCAAGAAAAGTACAGTTGTACTGTTTTAACTTTAGAGAACTTCAAAACCCACATAAATGGGAGAGGTTGGAAGAGACCGGTATTGCGGTAGCACTGTAGTGATAATCAGGTGAAATCACCGCTAAGTGCAGCCTTCTGTTTCAAGAGTGTAATTTCCTGTGGATTTACTTCGTTGAGAATAGCAACTTAATTGCCGAAATACGTATTTTAAGTTATGGAGATCAATGTGGTGCAGGTAGAAACTACTTTACCCAAATTTATACCAAAGTGTAGACAAAAACTCCCAGTTTTATTAATTGAATGTACGATTTACTACATATACACATAGGTATTTCATCACGCATGGAACAACTCAATCTAAGCCATATATTATTTAGTATCGAAAATGAATGACGCACAGCCTTAAGTTTTGTATTATGTCATATTGTAAAGAACGGGTAATTAAAATTATAATTACACACATAAGTCGGTACTAAAAGACGCTGCTTTTTCATTACCTCAAATTAATATTCAATACCGTCAATCTATATACCGGATCAGCCGAAACAATAAGACAAATTGTTTCTCTTAATAAGCGGCAACCGACGCGCTAGTGTAGTGTGGTACCGTACAGATAATAATTTCCCATTCAGTGACGAGAATTAACAAACATAATTACCAAATTGAAAGGAATGGTGGCCGTAAGTACGCGATTTCTTTCGAAAGTGCTCCTCGCTGGATCACCACCACCGTCCAATTGGAAATGTCTATCTCTGTCGGCACAATAATGCAATGGTAATAATCTATCATTAGTAATTAACGGGTCATAGATGGTTGGGGAGATTACGTTAAACAGGTTGGCCGCTATGCCGCCACGGTTCATGGCTACGCTGATCGGCGAACTGAACAGTGTCATTCGGCACTCAGCCGCTTTTGAAAGGCCCTATAAAGAAATAAACAACTTTAATAGGTACTAAATGTTTATCTAGACGAAACAATATAGTAATTTAATTCCCATTAATTTCGACTCCGATCATATAATACACATCATATATTACGGCGGTCAATAGGAAAGATGACCGTTTAGTTGTTGGAAATAAAAAATATCACATTTATTACGATTGTACCAGCAAAGGTATCTCCTTTTATTTCATTTTTAGAATGTTGAACTGTGAAGTGAGTGAAGTATATCATGTATCGACCGCCGTATATCCTCTCCCATGTATTCAAACTGGATTAGGTAGGTAGGACAGCCCATAGCAAGACAATTTTTTATAGCTTTATCAAGTTTGTCGATATTTCTATATGTATAGTAATTTCTAATACTAGACGTTCTATTATTGGACGTTATTATTGGATAGAGATTCGGTTAAATGGTATATGTTTTGCAGCCTTATATGTTGATTTAAAATCTGTTCAAAATGTCGAACCTGTCGGAAGTTTTTTAAAAAGCAGAGAACAGTCATTTCCTAGAATATCAAACATCTTCGTAAGTAACGAAAAAATGTTTCATATAAATGTTCGATAAGGCCAATTAAAAATTGATGTCGAACAAAAATTCATGGTTATTGTTTTTAGGTACTTGCATCAATTTTCTAAAATTAAATGGACCATGTTGAATTTTCAGGTAACTGAATGGAAAGATGATCGGTTAAAATTAAATTATTTTTATTGGTTCCAAAACTATTTTGAAAATTGTATATCTGACCTTCAACATTAGTGTATGTAACGATAAAATACTAGTTTTTTACAATCTTAAGAGCTTCTATAGCTTCAATTTTTTGTCAATAACAGGTGAAGAACCAGTACATTTACAGACTCGAAATTTTGTATACCGTGTATTCGTCACGATAACTACGATTTGTCAATGAGTTTTCTTTTGTAAATTCCTTATTGTTTGTTGCATTTAACCTTAATTAAGGAATAGAAAAATGACCATGAGCTTACCGTCGTGTTTGGGCTTCAAGAAAGCAACGATAACAAAGGAATTTACAAATATGCTCTTTGACAGGTCTTAGCTATCGTATCGAATATGTGGTAATCAAGATTTTAAGCCTGCAAACCTGCTGGTTTATTGACAAAAGATTAGACCTTCTTGAGCTCTTAAAATTGTAAACAATTAATATTTTATTGTTATACATACATCTTTTAGAGCTAAAATATACAGCTATCGAAATAGTTTTGGAACCTATGAAAAAAATTAAGTTTAACCGATCTTGAAAAAAGTACCGAACAACCTTAAACTAGAGAAACATTTGTTTTTTCATTTTAATTAAGCAGGCTTAGATGGACCCAAACAAAACTTAATACTAATAATCACATGAAATGTTCAAAATGCTAGCCATTGTTAGCTAAACATAGTTGACACCGTTCGTTAACATTATTAGAAAAAGTCAAGAGGCGTTAGATTAGGTGATCTAACGGGCCATCGAACATCAGTATTGGTAGCAATAACCTCATTGTCGAATCAGTGAATTGAATAATCTACCACAATTCCTAAATTGTGGGCTGGGCAACCATCTTGTACGTAGCAGAACCCAATCTTAGCCGTTGAAGGTAGGTCATCCATGAGCAGTTAAAGTTCCATTGAAGATAACAGGTCCAATTAAAAAACTTCCTATTATTACACACAATACATTAAATCCGAATCGAACGATGTGATATTTGGTTATCTTCTTTCCAGGAAATTAGTTAAATACGCGTGGGCAGCAAGATGGGAATTTTTAAACACTTGATAAATGTGCAAAACATATCGTAGCTTTCAGTAATTGTAAAATTTGCCATCATTTTTTAAGTTTGTAATATAAATAATTATGGATAACACTTTAGCTTAAGTGCCTGCTTTTTGATAGATTGTGGTTTATCATAGCCACTTACTCACTCGATTATATAAGTATTTAAAAAGTAATATCATGATGTTTTTTGTGATTTAAGTACTTAATACTTAGTACTTAATTAACATGTTAATAAAGAAGCCATGAAAACCTATTTGATTAAAATGTAAAGAAAGCTAATTTTACTGGTATTTTTATTCAATCATACGATATCTTACATCCTTGAAAGGAGAATAAAGAATTCTATTGAGTAACTTAAACATGCAATATGACATCCATTTAACTTAAGGAAGTTGGTACGAGTACCTCAAAAGCAGTCACCTTGAATTTTTGTTCGATATCAATTTTAAAGTGGTCTTACCCAAAAGAGTGATTTTTATATGAATGTTTTCTTCGTATTTCCCATACTTACTAAGATATTTAATATACAAGAAAATGACAGTTTCCTGTTTTTAAATAACTTTTGAGGGCTTCGACATTTTAAACTTTTTCAAACAGATTCTAAATCAGCATATAAGGCTGCAAAACATACCCTATTTAACCAAATCTCCATTTTCAATAATAAGAAGGTTACTCATACAATCCCATTCGATCTGGGGATACTGTATCTGCACATACAAAGTAATGCATCATTCAGGTTGCCTCAATCACTTTTTAGGTCAAATAAGGAACAAAATTTTAATTTACCAAGTTAGTTATCCTGATTCCAAGAACTGTTGTATGCATTACTGACACTATATCACATCGGTAAACTCCTCACCACAGTTTATTCGAAAAGGTACAACTTGAGAATGCCAGTCTCGTTGCTAGCGAAACACATGTTACCGGATTTAATTAAATAATCGTGTGGTAAGGAGTTTTCTGATATGATATAGTGTTAGCAGATTTTATTTCATAGAACTATTTCACACCGTTCTCGTTAAAACTTCATCAGTGAAATATATGCTTGTTTTTATTTTGGCTCCTATCTGCATGTGTAATAATTAACAACAAAATTTCTTGATATGTGGAATCTATAGTCAATTTACACATTTATCATTATGTTCACATGCATGCATATAGGGAGCACAAAACTAGTAATCCCTATATCAAAAAGTCAATTCTGCTCAAGGGCTAGGGGAAAACTACCGAAAATAGCTTAACCAAATTTCTTCTTCTAAAATGTGCAACAAACAAACATGCAATTGGTGATTTTGTATAGTATTCAGTTAGTTCAGAATCTTTATTCGATTTTAAACTTTATTATTCTGATACATAGAAAGCACACTAGTGCACTAAACGCTGATAGGAAATCTATTGATCGATCAATGGCATTAAATTTGTCATGTAGATTCGAGCCTATTCAACATCTCTACCAATATGCTTACAATTGTCTTTCTAAACGAAGAAACGCAGCCTCCTAATTTCACTAACAACAGTCCACAGATTTCTTAGACAATGGGCCACTGTTCACCTAACCAATGAAGAAAATGCTAGCTAATTTAATCTACAACACATATTGAGGATGCAACGAACCTGTCTGTAATTTAATCGTTTGTCGTTATAATTTTAAAGCAGTCCTCAAGTATCACCTCTGCAATTAAATCAAGAAGGCTGTATTCAACTTCAAGTCCTTATTTTTAATTATTATTTAATATCCCTTGTCATTCCTGTATTTTTTCAAATATTATTCTCCACCCTGCATATAAAAAGCAGTAACATCCAAAGTTGAAACCGTCACTGCATTCCAATATCCAGTTCTTACCATATCAATCGCGTCATGTGCTTGACATCATCCAGGTAGTATATAAACCCGACATAATTTTCACTCGACCTGTTTGTTTCCAGTTACCCTGAGTCCAATAGTTACTCCAGCAATATTACCTATATCAGCTGTAAAAAACGTTTTGGTATACATTTATTCTTCTGCTTTACTTACCTGAAACTACCGACTATCTAGCCACGAGAATTGAAAGTAACAAATCGACTTCTTAGAACTGTAAATATTTTGTATTTCCTTTGTCCCGATTTAAGAATACTTGGATCAATACAATCCGTCGATAACATCGATCGCTACAAACTGACCTCACTGAGATCTGGTGCAATGAAGGGAAAAGCAAAAACTATCCAGTCGGATCGATGAATCAGGTAAGATAATCGTATCCTCCCAGCATAGCCGTAACAGCTGGAGCAGCCAACGGAACTCGACGCGCGCCTGTCTGATGCGATGCGTAAACATCTACCGGGTCGAAAAGCAATTCAAATTCGCGCACATTCATAATCACAAGCGTGTGAATTAAATCAGGCGAGCGGAAAACTCGTTATTCAAGAAATTTTTTAATTAAAAATTTCCAGTGTGCGCAAAGCTAAACAACGACTCTCTGCCAATAAAGCAAAAAAAAAAACTTATCTGTGGGTTTCTAGATTTGTTGTACGGCGGTGCTAAAATAGTTTGTAAAGTGTGGGAGAAAACTTTTAGGTGCTGGAAAAAGAACAACTGTAGGAAGTATATAGATAGTGCAAAACACAGAAATAGAAAAAACGGCACCTCAAATAGAAATGACTTTATTTTAGATTTACCTATCATGATGGATATGATGATAACATGTAATTTGTCACTTAACATACTAGATAAGAAATCGTTTAAGAACTTTTGGAACAAATACAACCCGGAATTGAAGTTGCCAACTACGGCAACAGCACGTAAGCATGTTTTATTTGTACGCAGAGGAGGTGAGAAATAAAACATATCTACATTAAAAAATCAGTTGCTTTAGTTGTCTGTTGACCCGACAAGAGATATTAAAAAAGATCTATTATACATATTATAGTCCGTGTACTCGATCAACGTTAACCGACATTTCCACTGTCACTAGCTACCAAAAGTTTACAAGGGTGTACTAGTGCAGCAATTACAATTGTGATACTGCGTTAAAAAACGTTCAAGCCTCTCAGTGTTGATGTTTATTTGAGATGGTGCAGCGACAATGCGCGCGGAAGGCGTTTCTATTATTGAACACGTTTGCGACTGTTTACGTGTAACTTGTAAAGGGCATGCTTGTGACACAAACTATTAGACAATGTTATCCCGAGGTAGATGCATTAATATCAAATACAAAGAAAAGTGTTTCTCAAATCTCCAAAACGTTTTCGAAAATTTCACGCACAGTGTCCCGGTATTCGTGAACCACCACAGTTGATTCTTATACGTTGGGAACCTGGTTGCAGACAGCTTTTTATTATGCTGAACATTTTCAAAAAGTAAAAGCTAGTGTTCTACAATTCAATCCTGTAGAAGATACTGTTGAAACAGATTTACAGTGTATTCATAAGCTACTATAAATGCTTACATGACACACTTGAATAATTACAAAATAGAGCATTTTCGTTAGTGAAGTCATTGCAAATAGTGGACGAAGTACATACTCTGCTACGCACTATAGACGACGCAAAAATATTCGCGTTTTAAAAAAGTTGGAAAATGTGTTAAAGAAAGTTTCCAATTTTATCACATTACAACAAATTTGTAATGGTACGTCGACTAATCCATTAATTGAGTTCAAAGCTTATTTTAATCATACCTGTATTACATCGGTAGATTTTTCTCCAAATATAAACATATTTTATCACCACTGCAAACACGGTTCCACGATACAACTATTGAAACATATCTAATGCTATCAATTTTTTACGATTCTTGTCCACTGGGTTATAATACTGATGATGGCACTTATACCTCTCTAGCTAAGTAATTCCAATGCAATCGGCCAGCCTACTTGATTACGTTGCTTAAGAGGATGAGTGTTTTACAGCATTACAGATATTATAATTGTTGACTATTTTTTTAAATTATTATTCGCTTTGTTACTTCTTTTTCGGTGTTATAAATATTGAAGAAACCACACGCCTATGACGCGACGAACGATTATCTTACTGTACCAATTAAGACGTACAAACAGAGAGGAAATAAATACTAATAGAAAGCAGGCAAGAAATCGCAAAAAAGGGGCATATGAACAAAGTGTTTTGAAGAGACGACTAAAAGAGCATTTGTTGGAAAAAGTGGTTACACTGCATGAGTTCTTTGTATAAAGTTTTGTGTTTTGTGATTTTGGAATTAATGTTCTTACTGTGCTTTTTGTTATTTTGTCAATGTCGACATGTTTTCTGAATCTTTGGCAATAAATAAATTACTATTATTATTATTATTATTATTATTAACACATTACATTTACACAACTACAGGGTTTAAGTCTAAGTTCCATTATTTGATTAAAAGAATTATCTTATATGTGACGCAACCACTTTAATTTCAAATACCTATAACATTATATGGAAATTTGCTACTTATTTTTATTTCTCTCATTTCCACTTTGTTTTTAACCAGGTCTGTTTTCTATAAAATCGTCAATATACGGAACGATTTCAAGAAGAAATTTACGTGTTTCCGATCACGCAGTGTTAGAAGCAATAATAGCGCATTGTACAGTTTATAATTATTGTTACATAACCCGACATTAGCACGTAATGCTTTTGTTATGTGCTTTTCTCGATGCCGATCGAAATCATCCTACGTTCACACCACCTACAACGATGGCACTTCTCGATATACGGGCACGGCCACTAAGGAGGGGCCATACAGCTGCCGGCTAATTAACACATTATACAGGTGTCAACCTGACGAACTCTTACTAATTATTAATATGTAATTTACCTCTCGCCGTGTACATTGCACCACAATACACAATTCCGTTAGCTTTTTCATGTCTCCCCGCTTCGACTATTTTCGCTGTAATTTTATGCTCTCAATTAAATTTCGTCACTAACTATATGCAAGTCTCGTTGCTTTAACTAATTCAGCAGGTATTTAATAATTTCAGAGTTTTAATGGTAATTCAAAATCTTTTATGGCTATGTACAATGTCTCTAGCTCAACTTTATCATATTGCTACACTCCTTTTGTGCACCTTGCACAAATATATTTCGAATGACCTCTTATTGTAATTGCTCAACAAAACGAGATACTCTTAAGTTGTCTCCAAATTAATAATAATAATAATAGTTTCTTATGTGACTATATATTACTACTATATCTACTATAAGAGGTACGACGAAACACAAAAAATCTAATGTCTTGTTGGCCAGTAAGTCGAAAGTGTATTTCTCTTATACCCACAAATCTCTAAACAGTATAAACACAATCAGTTTACTCTTCTTTTACAGACAATACAAAATTTGATTGTAAAGAATTCTTAATAGGGTGTGACATCATTTACTTAAAACTACTGTTGATCGACAAACCAGGAAGACTGACAGTGGCATATCATAAATTGTGCAATATACATCGGAACCATTCAAACACGGCGCACGCCACTGACAGTGGATTAATTTATTTTGTTGTAGTTTGTAGTTCAAAGAATATTGTGTATAAATTTCATGTAGAAATTCGCAATATTGAAGAAGTTGTGGGTTATTCTACAAAAGACGGCAGAAGGTCAAACGCACGGTCGGTTGGATCCGCTTCGGTCTATCGTTTGTACTTTTTGACAAATCGATTTTAACTTCTTTTTCAAAGTACGTAGAATATTATGTGAACATTTCATGTTGAAATTCCGCAATTGCTAAAATTATACGGATAATTTACCGAAAAATCGTGCAGCGTCCCAACGGACGAGCTTGTCATTTCTTTACGCACTCTTCAAACGCGACTATCTCGAAACATAATTTTCAAAGTGGGTGCCAGATGTATCTCGAAAACAGCTTATCTGATTTTGTCCACATTTGGACACAATATTCTTCCATAGCTTTTCTGGTTCGCTACGTGGGAGTTTTTCCTTTGAATTCCTTCCTATATTATATTTCAAGATTCTATTGCGTTTTCATGTTTCGGATGAACCGACTGCCCGGTATCCTTGGCACCACAAGCCTTGTCAACGAACAACACGTCTGATACTGACTAAAATAACGACGCCTCCAGCCAATGAATTTATTTTAAAAAATTTCTAAACATACTTCAATGTACATATTGTCTAATAAAAGAAACATGGATCCAATCGAAACATTTGTTTTTGAGATAAAAATTCCCGAAGTTTACCTGTTTTTCTCGCCGTTTACTGAGGTACCTCCCTTAATCTAGTTCGGAGAATTCTCAGCCATCAAACTTTGAAGATGGCAACCAATCTAATACATTTGCTGCAATATATATTTTTACAACTTTCGAATGGGAAACAATGTGAGTGTAGCTGTTTTAAAAATTTGGGCAAGGTTTGGACAAAATGTGGTTTCAACACATAGGTACCGCCCAAACACGGTTTACAAAATTTCTATTTGATTCTGCTCTGTAAGATGAATCGGGCTAAGGAGGGAAGTTCGCTCTTTGAGAGCCTAATTTTAAGCAAAATCATTCAAAACCACTCGTGACTTTGCACAATACTTTCAAAAGCGCAGTCAATTACGATGAACAAACTCCTTGGAGTTGCGTCAGCGTTCCCGATGAATGCCTTATCAATTTATGGATACGGATGTATGCATATACAATTCCTTTATTTGACAAGCTGTCGACTTGTTTTTGATCGCCTAAAAACTATCAGTGAAGAGTAAATTACCTACGCCACAACGCCAGTGTGATAGAATAGATCCATTCATTATGAGTTTCTCCCTCAAACAGAAACAATAACCCCTACTGTGAGAACTTCAATGTCTACAGCCCTCTATTCAAGAGAAATGCTCCATGTTGACCAAAGGAAAAGGAGTTCAGTTTTTTACGGCCGCAAGCAAATTTATATACCCAGCAAAATATAAAGAAGTGAATTGATGTCTAAATCATCCATTATATTTGGAAGATATTTCGCCATCCGACTTTCATCCATTCCAATCACTACAATATCTTTTAAGTCTTTTGCAACTAGTATTCAATTTCTCGAGTAATTGCATTTGGTCCATAAGAATGGTTTCAAATGAATTAGTGACTAATCCAATTATCAATCAATCCAATATACAGTCCTTTTTACAAGTTATGCGCCAAATTAAAACATAACAAAGTAATAACAAAAATAAAATAAAATAATATTCGTGAGAGAGAATATTTCATTACTATAACAAAAAATCGCAATTAATTTCTGAAGTTCAGAAAGGAGAGAAAGAATGGAGAGCTTCTGACAGTATCCGTTTAACTTGTATATTTATTATTTTGACTTAGAAATGTAAATGCTAGGAATATTCGGGCCATATCTTTAACAAGGTAAAGTGGATATTAGGTTTCTACCAGTCGGCTTGAGTCTGTGTAGTAACACATTGAATGCCACGCCAATTTTACGTGACTTGTCCACCTGGCCAACATGAATTTCTTATTATGCGTTACATATTATAGTGAAATATTATTTACAACAGTAAAGTGTGAAATCATGTGCGACGCATTTATCTTACTGGATGTCTCCTGTAACTAGCACGGCGCTGAAATGCATTTCTTTGTTTTCGCGGGACTTTTTAATTTTCTGTTATCTCCGTTGTTATTCTATTTGTTTACATATATATATATATATATATGTATATATGTGTGTATAGGAATGGAGGGTATTTATCGACCAATAAATAGTTTGGAATCCGTATGTTTTATATCAGGGATTTCGGTCACAAAGCAATGGAGTATTAAAGGATACTCATTTATTATTGCTCAATATTTCGGTAATGTTTATTGCCTTCATCAGGAGCATAAAACTGAGTTGCTAAAGAACGCCAAGCGACAAAGAACTCAAAAGTGTGTTGAAGAAACCGCATGTCAATTGTGTGTAGTTCGTCATCGACACCTTTGAAATACCATTAATTTATTGAAGTGACATTGTAACATTGTAGTGTAGTTTAAAGGAATAAAATTAAAAATATTAAAAGTAAAATATAAAATCACGTTAACATGATGAAAGCCAAATTCGAAGCCACTTCGAATATATATGTACATTGTACTGAGAATTTAGATAATGTAATAAACAAGTTGCACAGGCTTAGCTCTTAATTAATGATATCATAAAAAGCATGAATTGTAGTGAGTGTAGTTACCTAATTGTGTTGTGTGTGTGTGTAATTTCTTCTGTTCGATGAAGTTCTTCCTATGGATCCCCTCTTAATTCTTTCTTCGGTAAGGTGAAGCTCTATTTATTTAATGATTACCCTTTTTAAAACCTTTGGTTTTAAATATAGTTGAAATTTCTATTTTAATTTAACTTTAACTTAGTAAAATCGCATTTCGATGATTTTGCATGTAGTTGCTTTCCGGTCGTCAACCAACCATTTTTTCCAAAATCAGGACGCTTCCCCCATCCAAAGGCCACTACTTTTCGTCTGTTGTCTAGGTAACCAAATGTTTGCTATTTTTCCATGGACAGCGCAATTTATCACAGGCGTGACGTTATCACAGAGGTCTCAATTGTGGCTGCACCTGTCCTTGAGATGGATACTCACTCGGCAATGAAATCCTTTTTAATTAGGACTTCTTGTGACGTGAAAGTGTTGAATGTATGTGTTTAAATGATTACATTGCTTTCTATCTTTTAATCGATGCTTTTTATAATGGTTGATACTTTTATTTCTAGTTACATGTTTTTCTCCCATTAAATGTATCTAGGTGGACTTAAAGAAGGAAGCTAACACCCACAGGGTAACTAAGTCTTTACAAAGTGGCGTGCGTCGTATTGAAAAAAGTATAAATAGAACCCAAAAATTAACCAAGATGTCATTTGAACATGCGACGTCCATGACTCTCCACCCAACTGTGAATTTTGACATAATTTATTTGTAATTAATGATAAATTATTTAATGAGAATCAACCATGTGAATACTATTGTAAGGGTACATTAATATTACAATATGCATATATGGTACAGTCTATCCAAAAACTATGAACTATATTAATTATTATTAGTGTAAAAATTTTTGACATGACTGCACTTTGAGTGATGACGTCCTCTGTATATTTTTTAAATGAAACACCTGTATATTGTCAGTTCCTCACATTACTCTTGATGAATCCTATTAAATGATGTAAACGTAATAATTTTTAAGATATTTCAGCTTCTGTTCAAATAAACTGAAACATCTGGAAGTTCTAAATTCAACTTTTATATTAACAATGAGACAATAGCCCACTCTGTCACAAAAATCACGAGCAGTTTCCTTAAATGGTTGGGAGATATTTACGCCGCTTCATTTCGTATTCGTCCTTCTAAATCTGCTGAATTACTACTACTATTTCTTCGGTTTCTATAAACTTTGTCTTTCAGATAGTCCCATAGAAAGTAGTCACAAGGTGTCGGATCTGGACACCATAGTGGCCACTCTGCAAGACCCCTACGGCCTATCCAATGATTCAAAAAAATTGATCCAAATACCCACCCATATTTAACTAATAATTTGATAACAACAGATCCATCTTCTTTTCTTTCTTTTCTCTGGCATTTGCATTTGGGCATTATCAGCAGCCCAATATCGACAATTGCGTCTATTTGCTCTTCCATCTAGGCACAAGGTGACTTCATCAGAATATACCATTATTTATTAAGTTCTAAAAGTCGTTTACTAACTCCATCATGTGTTAGATAAACTCTGTATATCTGTCAAAATCATCTTCTGATAACTCATGTATTAAAGTACCATCGTGAGGATGGCGTTTTTCTTTTTTCAAACTGTTGTACATTGAACCTTTACTGACATCTCAATTTAAAACTAGGTAACGGGTTGAAAAATGAAAACATTCAGCTACCTCTCGAAACACGCCAATATCATATCTTCGTTTGTTGCAACATTACATAGACCGCTCCTCAGAACATCCCAGCTTTAACACTTTACTGTTTTACCCACAGTCGACTGAGTAACTGGTTGTCGAGGTAAATAGACTTCATTAAATAGAGTAAACACGTTCTGTTGGGTATTCGTACGGTATCCATAACCACCAATCTTAAAACGTTAATCCGTTCATTTTCTGATAAATACACCCTTTTATTGCAAAAATTACTTCCACAAATTTTTCCACACAAATAAGGTAGGGAGCTTGCAAACTAGGTAGCTCTTCATTTGTTTAGATACTTCTTCTAAATATTCTACTTACACTATCGAACTTTCTCCAGTAATAGGTCCAATATCTCGAAAACTATTAACTTTACATCACACCCTGATATAATGTTAAAGGTCTTATCAAGAGTAATGAAAAAATTGAAAACATATTAGTTCTATTCCAAAAATACATACATGGTGTCATCACCCAAAATGAAGTCAACTTATACTTATACTTAATCGGTGACTTAATCGGGCCTTTTACTTAACCACCTAGACTAAACAGCAACACTTATTTCAATGACAGTTTTTCTGAAAGTTGGATAGGTCGTGGTGGTTTATGGTCACCGCGTCCGCCTAAATTACATCTGATCTAAAATCATTAGTTTATGAGACGAAAGTAAGTAAACGCCATCGACGAACTACAAAATAGCTGGTCTCCAAACATATGGAAAGCTGAGTCGCGTATGCGCCGAATCATTGTTACTTTGAGTGGTAATAAAACCGAACGTGTGTAATAAGTAAGCCAGTAGATCTAAAACAAGAGCAATTTTTTTTTCTTTTACACTCATTGACTTCTTTTTACCCTATATAATCTTATAAATGAATTTGACGCATTAGTTGTGAAAAACTCTGTATGTATTTAGTCATTTTAATGAAATATAGATGTTTAAGTATACTTTTATGATATCAGCACGAACAAGTAAATCGGCTTCAGCAACAAACTGCTAATTTGATTAAAATTATTTCACACTAATATCCTCTAGCAAGCGTTTATTTTCTTCTCGTTTGTAGATAACAAAAAGTCGTGTAAGCGTCTCGCGACGACGAGCAGTCGCGTCATCTTTAATATTTACTAGGATTATTTTTCACTTAGTTGATAATTAATTATTGATTAACGGGTGCCGGTGAAAAAGAAGGAAAAGCATAGATGTCAGCAACGACAGGGGTGTAGTAACAGTGGGGACCGATATAAATATTACACGAAACGCAAGTCTCCAAGAATCAATTTTCCTTTTGACGGGCAAAGAAATAAAGAAAGATGGCGAGGAAGAAGAAGAGAAGGGGTCCTCCTAAGAAAACGAAGAGGAAGGAAAAGAAGAACAGGCAGATGAGAAAATTACGCAGCGAGTTCGCCCGTTCCTTTTTATTAAAGAAATAATTAGTGACGAAAATGTTTTAAGTTAAAAACGAAAATCTTTCCGTTCGGCAAGGATGGCAGCAGAAGCGACGGTACTACTCAAAGGTTTTAACCCCTTTAAAGAAATTAGTGCGTGCACGTCGGTCTTACGTCACGTCTCCTGAAACAAAACGAAAGAGATGTCGGACGTAAGGGGCCGTTCGGGTTCAGTTAGATGAATGAGGGGGATGAGTTTGAAAAGGGAGAAGAGAGTGGGTGGCCGCTAGGTTGTGCACGGAGGAAATTATAAAAGGGTGAGAATTTACCCGTTTTTGTTCTTATCGGCGCGTTCGTTATTCTTCTTGTTCTCTTTCGCCAAATAGAGAAGGAGAGATCCAAGGGAACGTACTTATATAGAATCGGAGACGCCGTTGAACAGAAGAAGACGCCCAAAAGCGAAGGCGAAGACGCCGTTCACGCTCCTCCACATACATTATTGTCATTTCTCATTTGAAGCGATTATCATTAAAAATATTAATGGTCCAACATTCTTCATGGAAGTCTTAATTTATATAGCGTAAATTTTGTATGCGTACTTTTCTCTCTCTTACGCGGAGCACGTTTCCTTTCCTTTTTCTGGTTTTCCTACATCAGCCCTCCTCCGTTGGCGTCCCATCCCTCATCAATGGAAATGAATAATGAGAAGGAGATTATTTGCTTTGGTCTTGTTATATGTGATTTAAAATTGCAAGCGACAGGCACTTAGGCGCCAATTAAGAATTTTGTATTCTTTCGATGTAATATTTAGTTGTCTTCAACTTCAATATTAAACATCGATACACACAACCAGCTAGTATGGGATGAGAGCCAGTAGAGGATCAGACAGGATTTGTAATTTAATCATTGGAAGACAAAATAATCAGAGAGTGAAGTAATATTAACACTTAAATAATAAAAACAACAAAATTGTTGCAATGCATATCTTATTTCATAGGACACCAAATAGTACTATTTACATAACTACTATAAAGGAATACTTCCTAAATTCTCAGTTTGCAGAAAGAAATAAACGGAAAACAAATTATTTTGGATTTGCGCCATGCATCGTGACAATGGTTTCTTCTAAGCCTCTCTAGTACAATTTCCGCAGTTCAGAAGCAAGGAACTCACATCCTACTTCTACAGCCGGTACGATATTTGTTAAGCCAGAATTCCTCGGAAGCCACTACGCCATTTCTTGGAATAAATTGCACTAGTCACCCGAGTAGGATACACATTGACGGCGCGGTGTTCATAGCAGGTTGCAGTTAGTCTTTGCATACCGTGGTTTGCAATCGATTTACGTAGCGTGTATCTTTGTGAGTGTATCTGCATTTAAAGTGTATTTCGTATTAAAAGAAATAAATGGAGGTGAAAAATAAAAGAAAGCAATTTCAGTTCGCAGTCTGAAAATATTGTGTTGGCAAATGAAAACATACCTTTTTCGCCGAAACCATAAAAAAGAACACATTTTTTCAAATTTGATGGTCCACTCCAAAAAAGTGGTTGCATGACTTTAAGGTTCCCACCCTACCATCCGGATTTAAATGCGATCAAAATAATATGGGCTCAATTTAAAAACAATGTAGCAAATAAAAATGTTTTATTTAAATCAGACGCTGTGAAGACTGACGAAGGAAGAATTTTCATTAGTTAATGTTCAAGACTGGATTAAGTGTTGCCAAGATTTTCAAGCTGAAGACAATTACTTGCAAAACGATATACAAGTTGATATGCCAATAGAAGGTTTGAACACAGCTTCTGATAGTAAAACTTCTTTTCAGATTAGGGAGAAAATAAGGGTTTGTTTATTCCTTCTTTTTGTACCAGCGTGTATATTTTGGCACTGCATAATAAGAATATAGAAATATAAAAGTACGTTTTGATTTTTGGTTAATCATCTAAAATAAATAAATTTTCTTCCAATATATCATACTTGGATACAAATCTTTCGGTTGCCTCTATTCATGGTTTATTTTACCGTACTCAAGTAATTACAGTTCCTAGGTTGCATTAGCAACACTCCCTACATGTCAGTTTTATTTTCTTTGATCTGTATTTTACCAAAATTTACGTACAACATACAACTGTCGAAATGTACATCGGGATAAGGCTTTATTGTGATTAAAGGTTAATTCCATACTAAGACGCTGTTAAGTGCGCTAGATACAAAATTATCAGCTACCTGAACAGAAGAAACAAGAAAAACATAAGTACCATTACCGGTCTAGAAACCGAACATAGCCCCTTAAATGCCCTCTGAATGCCCATGATTGCTCCCTGTGCAAAAAACATTTGCATAAAATTATTGCCGTTTTTAACTCAAAAAAGGAATTCACAACTTAAACAACAGAAAAGCAAAGTACTAGTTACAAAGAATCAAACAACGCCTTTAGGAAAATCTTAAAATTTGAATGGTAGTTATATTAGTATTAATCATAATGCTAAGATAGACAATAAATGTGACTTAAACAGCATCATTATGGATTTGCGCTACTGGCGAAATTAGATAATAAAAAGCATATGCTTTTAGAAACAAAAACTAATCTCACAGAGGAAATAAAGATGATACAAAATGAATTGACAAATTGCAAAATGATGATTAAGCAGCAGAATGATGTTATTGAAAGGCGTTGAGAATGTTCTAAAAGCTCTATCGAAATCTGATTTTGCTGTAACGGCGGGAACTAACAATATAAAAGACTGTGTTGATAGTGTTGAGATACAGAATTGGTTGGACATTTATCACAGCATAATGGAAATGACTAGAACAACTAATGTAATAAGTAACACTCCATTCATGCTATATAGGAAACATGTAAATATAGTTATAGAGCATATTAATCATCGCATATATAATATGGCTGCAAAGTTTAGCCATGTGAATATTTTTGTATGAACAACTTCATATATGCGGAGGATTATGTTAGAAACGGCATCCACTTGAAATCTCGTACTAAAAACTATGTTAATCATCAATTGTCACACGTGATAATGGGAAAATGTAGTGGTAAAATGGAAATGGAAATCGTAGAGAACACAGGAAGTTCTTTTTTTTTTACGGGAAACATTGGTGAGTGTGGAGAAGTTTCGCTAGACTTTTCGATTATTCATCAGAATATTCAGTGTCATGGTAACAAGGTTGGTGAGCTTGAAGTGTTCGTGGAGGATGGTTGTGATGTTTTCTGCGTCTCTGGACATTGGCGCGTGGGAGAGGATATTAGGCTGGTCGTTTTGAGGAATTTTTCCTCGATAGATCGTTTTAATAAAAATGACCATAAGCACGGCGGCGTAGCCATATTTGTACGTAATGGCAAAGCTCTGTTCAGTAGTGACTGGCTTGAAACTATTGGTAGCGCCAATGTATAGGAGTGATAAGAGAAACTTTTCATTTTTTTTTAAATAATCTTAATGAAACATTAAATATGCTTAAAAAACACCGAGAATATTTCATTTTTCTTTGTATTGATTTCAGTATAAAATTTTTATCTCTCGAAAGATATAGAAAACTTTAAAGATTTGCTTTCTTCATATGACTTCACTATCACTATAGACGAACTAAGAAGAAAAAATAATTGTTTAGACAATATTTGTGTAAATTCAAATATCTCAAGATATAAATCACTTATTCAAAATGGTTTATCCAACCACTCGGTCCAATTTCTTGAGTTTTCAGTAACACGCAACAAGACTGTTGAAAGTAAACATATAACGTATAGGCAATTAAAAAATAAAACAAATATTGAACTATTCACACAGTTACTAAGAGGGGGGACTTGAGCAGTATCACTACTCATTTAGATATTGACCAGTAATATAATAACTTTATTGAAAAAGTTGGATCTTCTTTTGAATTCGCGTTTCCGATAATTTATAAGAAGGTTAAAAATACGATGCCTAGTAAGGCATGGATAACGAATGAAGTAAGAGCCCCCTCAGTTAAGTAGTAAGTATTAAAGTATCTTGACTGGCAATACTAAAAATATTGAACATTACAAATCATATAAAAGCATGTACAGGAGGTAAGTTGCGAACGCTAAATTGATGCAAAATAATCGACTCATGCCTTAATCATCAAATAAAACGAAAACTGCATAGTTGATTATAAACGGTCCTAGTAAATCCATGCGGAATTCTAAGGGGATTGTTGCATTAACTGTAGGGGTAAAAGTGTTACGAATCCTACAAAAATTCCTGAAAATTTTAATTGTTACTTTAATGAAATTACCGATCGATTACTATCATTAAACAATCAAACTCCGCCAATATACCACACAAATAACCTTTCAGTAGTAAATTCATTCTTCTTTAAGCCGGCTTGTGAAAGCGAAATAAAAATATTATTTTCCAACCTAAAAATACATCTTCGTTTGGTGATGACCAAACTGGCACAAATTTGTTAAAACTATGTGTATATGAAATAGTTGCCCCACTGACTGAAGTAATAAATAGCTCTGTGAGTGAGGGTAGGTTTCCTGAAGACTTAAAAATTTCAAAATTCATACCTATTTTGAAATATAGTACTGAACAATTTGTTGCGGGCTATCGGCCGCTATCTCTATTGAACTCATTTTCAAAAGTATTTGAAAAAAACAATGACAAATAGAATATTCAATTTTCTAATGAAACTAATTTTTGCGAAGATCTCGGCCCTTCGACTGCGATAGTATCTTTCCTCGATTTGCTATACAAGGAAATGGATTCGGGAAACTCGTGTATTAGCATATTTCTAGATTTTAGTAAAGCGTTCGATCTATGTAGTAAATCACGAAATATTAATTAAGAAATTATATTTTTACGATATACGAGGGAAGGCACAGGAGTGGTTTAGGACTTATTTAAGTAGTCGTAAACATTGTGCGTGTAAACGGTGTGTCTTCCAAAAAATTAATTCAGCACGGAGGGGTGCCTCAAGAAAGTGTTCTTGGGCCTTTGTTATACATGATATAGATGAATGACATTAAACTGGACAAAAGTGTTTTGTTTGCTCACGATACATCGGTATTGGTAATTGTCTAAAAGAAATCTGACTTCATGGAAACTACTGACTACACACTGAATACTATTGAGAATTATGCACAGAGAAATGACTTAATAATAAATTCTAAAAAGACAGCATTTGTAGAGTTCAGAACTACTACATGTTAGAGAGACAGATCAATTTTAGTACAATATGATGGCGCTTGTATAGCACATTGAGTATATTAGATTCTTGAAGTTTACAGTGGACTACAAGTGTAAATGGAAGGAGCCTATTGACGGCCTATGCATTAAACCAGGTATGGGCAACCTCAGGCCCACGGGCCACATGCGGCCCTCGAGTAAGGTTTGTTCGGCCGGCTACTGAATTCTTTCGTTGCATATTAGCACGGCCCGTCTAAACTTAATTCATAATGAATCATAAGGATACTACAAAAATGTATATTTTTCAAGATTACTCACAGCATAAAACTTCTACAAAAAAGGTTGCCCATGCCTGCATTAAACTGTCGTCCTTGTGCCATATGCTCAGAAGACTTATGGCAGAGGTTAGTTTTGACGTACTTTTGACTCTCCAAATTGGTCATTTCCGCTTGCCGATGTCATATATATAGCATAGGACTCATCACCCGACTTTGATAAAGTATTTAAAATGCAAAATCTGTGCTATGAGGGGTTTTGGTTATAGGGAAAGTTGTAGGGAATATTTTATTTCTGTGAATATATTGCCGTTACCATATGTTTACATAAAGCAATTGATATTATGTGCAAGGGAAAATCTAATGCATGGAATATTATTATGTGTTATATTATATTATATTGCAGTGTGTTATGTTGTGTTATTATTTATTATAGTATTATTTAGTATTTAGCTCCTTTTGGCTAAGTATACAATTTAAAATGTGATAAATGACTTATCCTATACTATTTATGTATATACTCTACAGGATCAATAAACTATACTAAACTATACTGTACTTGAAAAACATTTACGGTACATAGGAATAGTGGGCGAACAATGGTGTAAAAGATGCAAACTACAAGAGGAAACTAACATACATATTATCTGTCCTTGTAAGAAACTGAAGGAACTGAGGGGAAAGTAATTCGGTAAATATCTATTGGTGCCCACGACAATAGTCACACTTTTGGCTTTTGTGGACGACATCGGGTTGCTTGAACGGAAGTGAGAGTGTTATTGCGGATCGATACAAGGAGTACAATGGTCAAGTATCTGGTCTATTGGTGACCAGTCCTAAAAAAGGAATGAATGAACGCTTTATGATAACTTTTCCTTAATTTTCGACGCCCCCTAGCCTATTGAAGTAATACTTCCATTTCCGTAATTTCTTAAGAAATTCTTAGAATTCTGATGATAAATACACTACTGGACAGAAAAAATAAGTCACCCACAAAACAATTAAGAATTACGAGAATACTCTTAGTTCGTATGTTCATAGTATAAAATGAAATGACCCTAATGCCAGCCCAATCATACCTGGTTTGGATCACATTCTATATGTATTGCATATTATTAGCAATTGTAAGTATGACACGTTGTATACATAGTACGACTAAATCAACAAAGTATTCACATTAATGTTATCAGCAAACCTTCATACATCAATCTACAAAAGAAAAATTGAAATACTTCTGTAAATATTCTACCATGCAAAATTCGAAAGGTAACTAGAAGGCAGCACTAGGCTTCAACGAGAGCAAAAGAAAATGAAGGAAATGTCGAAAAGCTAATTAAAGTGAAAAGATTTTCGTTGCATACGTATATGTGTGTGTGTGTGTCCTCACCCTTCTTTTAAATACTCCTCGCGTGTTCCTCTTGGCCCGGACGACTGAACTGTTTCTACACCACCCTCTTGTGCTTTGGCTCCCTTTCGGTTAGCATCCGGGACCTCACTCATTTCCCTTCACAAGCCGCCTTCTTTCGCAGGGCTCATTAAGTCTTGTATCGATCGTATCCCCGACTCTTCTTCCACATTTCTTATAGCGTGTGAGAATTTTAATATGCGAGACTGTGTACACTCCACTCATTAATGCAAGATTGTTGGAATGTAATAGGCCGTTCTGCGGTCGCCTCTGTATTCAGATGGGAAAACAGAAAACGATTATACCACCACGTTTCCTCTGCCTTCTTCTTGAGATCAGCTGTGCTAGTACTAGCCTACTTGTAGTACGAAAAGCCAAAACGCAGAAAATACAAGTAAAAGGTAGAAAGTGTACAACCACTCGCTACTAATTCGATTATATCTCCGTTTTCGGTAGCAGATTTATTTGTTTATGTTCTAAATGCAAATAAAATGCTACCATCACCTCCTTCCGCCTTTTTGTTGCGTAGACTTAAGCAGAGAAAATATCAACCCTTCGCCCCTAGCGTACACAATCCCAAATCCCAATAATACCGTTGGTTACTATAACAACTACTGTACCTTGTTTAATATATTTGTTTCTGTCGCCATATGGAACTATACATACCTACAAGAAAAATACACCGATTACAATTTTATTTAAACAATCTGGTTATACTGCTAGTGTAATAACACATAAATTGCTGTTCATACGTTCATTAGATATGTTACAAATAAGAACAAGAAAAGAGATGGATTGTTTTTATTTTACAAAATATATGTACATACCTATATAGACGACTACACACTATCGTATGGTGCATTTAATTAAAACTACGGACGATGACCAACGCATTGAATGGCAGTTAAAGTATGAATCTTCTTCTATACCTAAGTTTATAACTTATCAAATACATCACTGCCTCTCTTTCTGAATAATCAATCAAGATTTTCTCTTCACAATTGGTTTGGTTTTATATTGTTGTGATTTATATAATATTTCTTAAAGAAGAAGGCGCTTTGAAACTTGAAGGAAAGTTTTGTTTTGTAACTAACAGTAGACTTAATTAAAATTAATTATATATTTTGGTGTTAGTTTCATTTGATAAGACAATCTCATTTTTATTTTTATTTTTTTAATTTACAGTATAAACCAGTTACAAGGTTACAACGTACTCATTTTTCTAAAATGCATATGAATTAAGTTTCTGTATTATTTACTACTTAATCGGCGGACTATATCAACTTAGATGGAAAACTATCATTTCCAATGAACTTGTAGCATCATAAATAATATAATAATAATATAAAGACTTCTGAAGTATTAAGAACGACGAAATTTAAATAACCAAAAGAAATAATCTGAAAATAGTAATAGTCGAATGAAATTCTCAAAAATTCCTTACCTCTAATTTTATCATTGTTTGCATCTTTATCCGAAAATGGAATATTCTTTTCCAGTTTCCATTTGTTTGAAAATTTCATCCCTGAAAATTAATGACTGTTTCTAATTTTGTTTTTGTCTTTGAAATGTGCGAGATATTCATAATTATTTTAATGCTGTGACAAATTGCTTAAATTAATTATGATTAAGGTTCAAAGAAATCAATTAGAGAAAACAGTGACAGTTAAAATATGCGAATAAGAAATATCCACCTTGAAACTTCACCTTAATCAATCATATCCGCCTGGCGAAATCCCTACAATGTTGAATAATATCCGGAATATAGCTCTGAAAGTACTTAAATCGCCTAAAGTTTTGAGCTTGCTTATACAAAACTAAGGATTACAAGTAATTCGAAATAATCATTAGTAGTTAACGTATCTATTCCGAGATTTTATAAAGAATTTAATTTTCGTATTCATTTCCATTTTAGTAATTAATAAGAAAATGACGTTATCGAAACAGCGATTTTAGCGGAAATCGAACTTTCAAAAACAAAATTGGGATTTTTTGAATTTGTAGGTGTATCTGATATTCAAATATTGCACATATTCTCAGCTGGACGATACATGGTACTCTGAAGAAAATACTATCTTTTATACAGGAAAGGTATTTATCACTACCTAATTACAATATTAGGTAAGTTGCTGGGAACGTGCCGAAAATTCGAAGATCTGTAATCGCCGAAATAATCAATGACGATAACCTAATTAAGGATAATTACCACAAATATATCCTTTCAGTATGTTAGAGTTTCTAAATACATGCACCATGTGTTCACATACAGCACAGTACACAATAAAACAATAATTAATTATCCGAATGCATTTCTTAAAAGGAAATAATACATTTTCTTTGCCTTCAGAATCGTTTCTGTTTGAATTTTCTATCTAAATCTAAAGGATTCAGCGCAATAAAACGAAAAGATCAATAGCTTTATTTACTCTACTGTAGCATCACTTTTTTTTGAAAAGGGAACGGCTTTCCCTCAGTAACACCTTTTACCCTTATTTTAGATTGTCCTATACAGAATTGAGCTCTTCAGTTACATCTTGAAAAGGACATCCACATATATCCTACAAAATTTGATTAATACATTACACTGGGGAACACAGTTCCTGTTGAGTTAGACCTGACACTTGCTTTCGGCTAAATTTGGCATCTGAATCTAAAAATGAAATTTATTTCATAGAGTGCTCCCCTTATTCCCAAACAATCAGACAAGATATACATTTTATTCGTGTATAGGTTATATATTATTATTGTCAATCAAACTGAAACGCGCGAACACCTCAATTGTGTAGAAATAGTGAAGATCTATTTCAAAACATACATACTAGGGTGAAAGTTTACCTTTATAGTTTTCCCTGGAGTACTCGATCTGTGGACAACCTCACTTGATGCTCCAACAATAGTCAGCAATCATATGTGTATCCCATCTACCTTCATACTGTCCCTCCATGGCCTTCAAATCTTGGTGAAATAGTTCGCCTTGCTCATCACTAGCTCCACAAAGGTTTTTCGGGAAGTCAGCACCTTGATACTCATGTTGCAACCAAGCGTTTCGAAGCTCTCCAAAAGTTTCTGGACAATTTCAGTGTAACTTTATGCTAGTTTATTTTCAAGAAAGTCCTTGAGAAAGTTTTTGAATGACAACGAAGCACTTTTGAGGTTCTAACATTGTCCCGATGAAATATTTATCTTTAATGAACTGCCGAATGTGTGTACAATCAAATACGCCAGCCTCTATCTTTTCAAACGAGAAGGTAGGAAATACAGAAATAATATTCAATATTAAAAGCAAAGCTTTGACGACATATATCATGAGACCCATTTTTATGTTCAGATGTGGAAATATAATTCCTTTGTCAACAAGTGGCTCATGTAGAATGTTCACCAGGTTTGAGGCCAAATCTTAGATGCCAATTCGATTCGACCCAATGCTTTTCATAAGCTCTGCTGGCCCACAAACACAAAAACAGGAATACTTTTTGTTTCCACGTTGCCGATCAAGGAGGGAGACCACTTTACGTCAGTTCGAGTGTTCTGCAAAATAGCACTTTCTCTTATCGTTAACTTGAAGATGTTTAGGCTGTATTGCTGATGGTAGCCTATGGTACTCTAATTTACATTCTTTTTGTCTTGTTATATCCCGACGTTTTTCCTATACAAAAGTAAGAGTCACTTGCTCTCGCTAAGCCATATGTACGCGACATGACAATTTATTACGTGTTCGTTTGGTCCACGTCCGTAAACCCACAACACACTGCTTGCACACCTTGTGAGGGGCCCAAGGCTTATCTTACAATTAGAAAAATATGCTTGCCTATAATTACGCTGATGTTTCTCCTTTCAACTGAATGAATGTTGAAATTACCGCATGTGTTATTTCCTGGCAATAACAAAGTTGCAGTTACAATTCTTTCAAAACATGGTCGATATTTCTGTACTCTAACTTTTCTTTCTCTCAGTTCTTCAATGTCTCGAGGTTCTGAGTGCTACACAAGTGACTTGAAGTACCCCCAAAGAAAAAGCCAAGTGGGGTGAAATCAAGAGATGCAGCTGATCATTTTATTTTTCTATTACCACGTTTTCCTATCCATCTTTTACAAAACACTTCATCATCATTGTTTTTTACAAAAACTTCATCCAAGTGTTCTCTAACAAGACATAAATAATGTGATGGTGCATACCACACATTAGGACTAATAAGTAAATCTGGGTTCTCTTCATTTGCCAATAATATCGCTAGAACAGATATTAAATCTAGTCTATGGAAATCCAAATGCGTCTCTCCATTTAATGAGTGATTGAAAGTTAGTTGGCCAATATCTACAGTTTTGCCTGTGCTATTATTTATTTAAACAAAACGTAGAATCATCAATAAAGATCAAGTAAGACAATGTGTGTATGTGTGTTTCGCGCAGGCGTTCAGTGTATGATGTCCATTGTACACTACTCCCTATGTGGAATTCGCCTCGGGCGTTAACTGTATATCGTTAGTGATACGGAATTCCTCCAGTTTTCCACTGGGTATGGCAACTTAGTTGCCGAAATACGTATCTGCATTTATTTCCGATAGGTGTGATAATTATATTTATTTTATATATTATCGCAGTCCCCTTATTTCTATGTGCACTAATTAATAGTGTATCGACAATGCTAATTTTAAGCAAATACATTCAAATAGGTAAGTGATATTAGATACCACTTTTACAAGCAAAAATAATCAACTGACACATACATATGCACAAATTTGTACGTCGTATGTTTATTGTAAGTTCAATTCTTAATTGTACACGCTTGATCCGGTAAACTACTAATTTTAGATACCATATAAGGGGTACTGCCGAACTCTACTTTTTATTTCTTGCTAATAAATAAAGGACTTCCACAAAAAAGTCGATGACGTCATAGGTCCCAGAGTACTAAACAAAAATTAAAATTGACGTCCATAAAATCTGGAAGAAAAAAGTAACATTGACGTGTCCAAGCTTTACTTCCAAACAGCGATAATAAATAAATATGAATATTACTCCTTACTTTATGTACACACTGTATATATGCAAAACGGCTCGAATAAACTGCCTCCTCCAACTATCAAATAAATCTAATAAATTTAAACGAATACTGTAGAAGTCCATAAAAAGCAGCAAAAGCTGCTCTAAACGGGCTACAGTTCTTCTAGGTGTATATATGTGCATTCCAAAAAATACCAGAGCGAAAGTAACATACAAATTTGTGAGGAGCAAACACATATGTAGTATATGTTGCCAAAGTCCTTAAAATTGAAAGTTTATTAATATGTCTTGAATCTTCCTGCAAGGTGATTCAGTTATGTATATTGGGTGATAATGTAAACGATAGGTAGTGAACTATCACATTTTTTTCAAGAAAATATACAATGAAGAAAATCTTAGAAAGCAAGTTTAATTGCACACAAGATTGATATACGTTTACATAACCATATTTATTATCAATCTTAAGTTTAATTCTTTCTGCACTATTTTACGCCTAATTATTGGGAGCAATATAATTCAAGGCTTTGCTTAGTGAGAAACATGACTTTGTCATTAAACTAATTTTTGATAGCTTAGATAATCTGTAGCACGGTCCAGATTTTCTGAAAATTTAGAATGCAATGCAATATGTGCAGATTCCGCGCTGTTAAAAGCTCCACATCAGGTGGAAGTTAAGAAGTTCCCTATTAAAATCTTCTCGGTATAAGTTGGAAAAGTTAAAAACTCGCATAATAGAGTATTTAAAAAGCACGAAGTAAACTTCTTGAAGACAAGAGTGAAACAACGTGAATTGCCAACAAAATCAACCAACGCCAACGCTGCGATAAGCGGGGTAATTTCTGTTTCCCAAAACTTCACTCCATCTACGAGTATTTTAATACCTGCATTATTATATATTAGTCACTTGATTATTGAAGTAATATTTATAACATGCTGGATACCAAGTAAAATTTATATTTAAAAAGTTAACAAAAAAAGACTAAAGAATATACTTTTACCCAAACACGACATATCTGCTGTAACTCGAAGTTATTATCCTCGGTAGAAAAGGTAAAAAGGAAAAACTCTATGTATTCTAAATCTCAAGCATTCCTTTTCTTAGTTAATTAAAAGTCTCATTGTGCAATATTTAAGAATGATATAAAAACACATATTACCAAGGTGAAAACATCGTCTTATAATATTCGAAGAAGTTTTCGGTACTGACTATCAATTTTTATATGAAATATCAGGCGCTCTTGAAGTTTTGACTAATTCCCTTCTCTAGTTCTTGTACCAGAACGTAGAATTAGTCAATATTTTCGATTGTATCCATATTTTATCTTATTTCAAAATTTGTTGTAGACGTTCCAGCTGGAACCAGAAATCACTCCAAGTTGTGGAAGGAATTTATGCAAGTGAAAATTTAGATGATTTTGAAAATTTTAGAGATTTAATTAAAGCAGAGGAATACATTCGGAAATGGGTGAGATTTTATTTATTTTTTGAAACGAAGTGAGGTTTCCTAGATCATTATTCCAAATAACAACACCGACCATTTCCCACCCTATTCTAGATATCTATACCAAAAGAAGACTGTTTAGTACAAATCTGAATCTAAAAATAAAATTTATTGGACTCCCTGCAAATATATAAAATATGAAGGAAAACGTACGTCTTGAGAAGGGAATGTGAATATACTCGACTATTGCATATAATTAATAATAAGAGGGATAATAAAAATAATAATAATTTTAATACAGTGCTATATTAGGACGGTGCAAGGATTTGTGGTGCTTATGTACCAACTTTTAATTTAAAGGTAAGTGTGTACAGGGATTTCTGTGTACAATTATAACAACAGTTTTTTAGACATCAATAAATGTCTTTGCTTCATAAATACAGCTGTATTGGTATATAAGAACTGCATACCTTTTCGCCTTTTACCTACCATCCCGCGTTATATTATGATGATTTGGACCGCATAATGTCTTTAACTTGATCGTCAGTAACTTCAACTAGGTGATCTTTAAATCCCTCGCCAAATGAACAATGACCAGAACGAAACTTAATAAACCGATTTAGACACTCTTACAAAGCTTCAATATATACGTATCACCCTTTTGGAAGCTTGAAATGCATTTCATTCTTAGAACTTCAATTATTCAATCGGCGATAAACAGAAACTATATCGCGCTTTCCACTTTTCCTACAAACACAGTAAAGATGAAATTAAATTTCAAAGTTTCGCAAGTTTCACAAGGAACTAGGATGTTTATTATTTAGACCTAGAAATGTAAACGCTGGTAAAATTCGGCTGTAGCAAACTCAATCGTGTTCGTTATATAATGCGGGCGGTAAATTATATGTGCCAAAGAACGTCGAAGATATGATTTAAAAATAAAAGCAAATGTTTACAACGTAGTGAAAGAAATGTAAACACTAGTAAAATTCAAGCCATATATTAAGCAAGGTTAGGTGAATATTGGGATAGGACGGCTTTGGTTTACTGTATCAACAAAACTCCTACGATAATAATATAATATATAATTCAGGGCCTCCAAAACATTTTTTTCTCTCAGATCTATTGGCTTAGGTTTACCTCATGTAATCCTTATGACAAACATAGTATGATCGAAAGGATTCAAAGAAATATCGATAAGACTATAGAAAATTTGTGTAACCCCCTTACATGCTGCGACAGACAACTTATCAAAAGTGAGCACAATTTAATGGTTGCATATAAGTCAGACATCTTAACACATTCGGTATCGTAAAACAGAAACAAATTCTTTAGGGAATAACTATAGAAGATACAACGTAGATTTTGTCACGCAAAGAACCTGCGCCATTATGACCCGCTAACAAGGATCTACTGCGGGAGGCCATAGAACCCCATTCCGCAATCCTCACATGTCTTTCACTGACACAAATATCACATCGGTAAACTCCTCACCACACAATTGTTTATAATAAAATCGGTGACACGTGTTTCGCTAGTTCGAGGCAAGCATCTTCAACAACCGTATAAACCGAAGTGACAAATTTCTAACATTAAAAATTCTACAACATGCATTTTTACCCCACTTTTTACTGCGACCATGTGTGTGCATGCACAAATATTTTCCCTCTCGGTGGCGGCTCGGACGCCTTTCACCCCCGCAAATTCCCATATTAAGTCAAGTGGGCGGCCAAGGGAAGAGTACCTGCTAAACCCGAAGTTTGAACGTTAATGAATGAAAACAAACACACAAATTTCTCTGAATGAAAACTGGTCTACGTGCAAACCAGTAGTTTATCTCTATCTAAATCGCTCTCTTGACTATAGTTTTCACGAAACCTTACCCTACGCAGCAAAAACACTTTAAATCGACAGTCAAAAAAAAATCGAAACTAAAAATTAACGTCTAATGGTTCAATGTCACTCAAAAAATTAAGGCAACAGCATCACTTAGCCACGACCAATTGACCAGACGTCTCTAAATTTTAAACACCTATTACTTTGCAATGTTAAGGGTTTCCGCCAAAAGTTAATAAATTAAAATGCCTTGTGGATGCCATATAGTATACACCGCTTTTCGAAATTTATACAGCAAATTAAAAGAAATTTCAAACAAAATAAAACAAAACTTGTGAGGGAAAGTATTTTCCTACTATTACAGGAAAACCGCAATTAATTTTTGAAGTTTCTTAAGTTTCACAAGGAGCATTTAGAAAACCACTGAGAGTATGCGATGAGCTAAAATGTGAACCGTGGTAAAATTCTGGCCATACCTGATACAAGATCGAGTGGATCGTATTTTCCATACGGGCTGTTAATCATGTCGAATCTTGAAACATGTGATTCGGGAATATTTAGAATTTAGGGAAACAAATATAAACGCTAGTTACAATCCAAACCAGCAGTTAAGCAAAGTGCAGTGCCTGTTTTGATAGATGTTTTGTGTACTTTAACAGCCGGCTAATATGCCTGTTTATAACGTCGAGTGTGATGACCGCCGCGGTTTTTGTGCCCCACTCAACGATATATAATTTAGTGCTTTCAAAATAACTTTTTGTTTACCCATTTTTTATTTCTTCTGCACTCATTGACTTGCTTTTGCCTCTAATAAATAAATTTGAAGCATTAGTTGTGAGAGACCCAGTATATGTAATGAGGTATATTTCCATTTTCATTCAGTCGTCGACGGTGTTGTAAATACCTTGTTATATAATTTGAAAATGATCATTCGACATCTAGTGAAGTAAGATTTGCAAATGTCCATCTGTGCACTCTTGATTTTCAGTTATAGACCGAATCTTTTATAAACCGGGATTTTTCGTAAAATTTGCACATTTTTGAGCAACATCGACACCTATAGTGTTCGCCAAGTTTTCTAGAGCGGCTTGTAAATTGTTTATGGAATTTAATGCGTCTCGTGTAGGTAAGTGACTGTTTTATAATTGCTCAATAGCTTGTGCAACTTCAGAATAGTTCGTGGATATTTCATCTATTTGTTGTTAAACATTCGAATTGGACAAAAAGTTGCTGACTATCTCGAACTACTGCAGAATCATTTGAATCAATTTTCAAAATGACATTTTCACTTGTGTTTTCTGAATCCTTTTACTGGATAACAACAATGAAGCTGGTGCACCATCACGTTTTAAAGGACGCGCAACATGAATGACGCTGTTTCTGAGCATCAATTGTTTCATCCACACATTGCCCAGGTTTTCTTATTCTTCAAATCGTCTTTTATACATTCCTTTACTGTACCCTGAACACGTGGCAAATTGTATCGTAATTGCATAGATGTTGGCAACTTTCATGACGAATCATACTTAGCCCAAAATAGACGAAAGTGTTCATTAGATATTAGATGTTGTGGAATGTTGCACACAGTTAACATAAAAATAAACTCATATATAAATTGCCAATATAGAATACTTACTTAAATTCAACACATGATATTTATTTTTACAATGTTTTCTACATTCAAACCTATCTCAACTTAGCAATCCGCTATTGCATATTATGCAATAAATATGCGGACTTCTATATTCTAATCCAGGGAAATGCCTGAGCTATTTATTCGTTACATTTATTTAGCGTGAAGCATGCAGCATGCAACGGACTGTCACTTTCAACTCTCTTGCGGTACTGCCGAGATCCACTACACGTTGAAAATTACCTCTACCCACGCCCCTATCGCTGCGCTACTGCCATCCGGTACCACCTTTTCAAGAAACTCTGATAATAACATATGTGTAAGGAAGGAAGGATTATCTGGTAAACTCACAGAAAGATTGAGAACCGAGACACGTGTTTCGAACTCATTGGTTCTCATCAGTACGGCGTCGCTTGAATAAAAGTGGGCGAACTTAAAAGGTATCGAATGGAGCACGTTCGGCAACCAATCAAATAAAACACATGGTTCGGTCGATCTCCGAATGTGCTCCATTTGTTGAACTGCCTTTCTAGTTCGACCAATTTTATCCAAATTACGCCGTACTAATGAGAACTAACAGCGCAGCGTTCAAACAAGTGACGGTTGTAAATCGTTGTCTTTTTACATATTATTATTATTGTTGTTGTTACTGTTTTTCCCAGACTCTATTGAGAAGTAATTCAAATGTTATTTTGTGCAAATTAAAGAGAAATGGGCTAATCCGATTCACATTGTGACGTTTGCGTAATATGTATTTTAATGTATGGTAATAGCATCTACATATCAAAATCAGACGCATATTTAAGACATCATATACTTTGAGATGTAACTTTATAAGATGACCCTGAAGATAGCTGTTATTTTTCTAGCTCTAGAGTAAGTTCCTATCAATATAAATCCATCAATATATATACTAACATGGTACAAGATTGTGTGTGGATACAAGCAGGAAACTTCGGAATGTAAATTGAACTATTATAAATGCAAATATTTGTATAGACTTTTCATCAAAATCTTCAAAAGGTAATTGATTTATATTTTTGCGAAGTTAAACACCTTCTATATATCGATTTAGATTCTACTCATTTTAAAATAAGAACCTTAGCTCGAGATAATCTTTCCCATTTAAGAAACGCACTGGGAACGTAAGAATCCTCTACCCGCCCGAACAATATCCACCCTCCCTACAGAAACCCCTATCACCCGATCACCCCGCATCTTGCGAGAGAGCGAATCTTCAACCCTTTTTACCCGGATAATTTCTTTAGTTTTCTCTTTCCAACGCTCCGCTTTAGAAGACCCGCTTGATGAACCGTCAATCTTTAATTCCTTGAGTCGGCAATTAATGTTTTAATCTAATTGTAGGTGAGCACAAAAGGGACATAAAACTCCATCAAGACTCCCTCTAAAGCACAAGAAAAACAAATTTCTGCCTCGGAGACTTTAAACAATAATAAATCGACAAGGAAAAAAAAATAAAAAGGGGGAGTCAACCTAAAGGTAGACGACGTAAAAGTTCACTACCGCTGAGGAATCGCACAAACAAAAGTAATAGAAAAAACTTGATATATATGCATCTTGCAATAATTAATTTTTAATATATACCCTCTCATAATGTCTTATAAGTACAAGCCAGTTATTGCTAATTATTACATTGTTTATTTTGTTTTAAATTCAGAGTAAGAGCTCTGTATTCAAATTGCATTCGCATTTATAAAAGTGGGAGCAAGAAAATAAAAAGAAATAAATACAGTATAAGGGAAAACACTTCTATCATGCTGTAGGTCCAAGACGATCAACAGTACGCAGTGGGGATTTACACCTTGGACTGTTTGCCGTTTAATATAAATTTCTTAACGCCTAGTACGAAATAGGGTAAATGAAGGAAAAACAATAGATAATTACAAATAAAATCATACAGATTTGTTAGAGAACCCGCTACGGGCTGAATGGTGAAAGACGCGCTTTATAGTGAGAAGTTCCGCAGTTCGAAATGCGGTCGCGGTGGAGCGTAACAGTTTGAAACTGTAAAATGGGTATGTTACCTCTAACATGCTGCGAAAAGTAAGGAAATGTCATTGGGAGGACCAGAAACGGTAGGGTATGCGGCTCGGTGGCTCCGAAGTAGAAAAGGGTAAAAGATCATGATAATGATGATGATGAGATTTGTTAGATTAGACTTGGAAAAGATGAAGTAATTACAAATTACAACATATAAATATTTACAGAAAGGGATCTTCACCACTTCCCGGTAGTGTATTATTATTAAATTACGGGTATTTCTAGGCGACCGAGAATTATTTCATGTTTTCGTTAAGCGTCCTATTTTAGAAACATAAAGGTTTATCCCAAACATTCGTAAATATTGAGAAAACACTAACTCGCCACCTGCTTGTCACTGTGATTCGCGTTCGAGCTTTCAGTGAAATTTTATCGTACATCTTACAGTTGAACCATACGTTACTGTGCGTAAATTAAATGCAGACTCACATGCTTGTAGACAATCTACACGCGTGTTATTGCATCACTTCTACGAATGAGATTGAATATAGCAGTAGTTTTACCGAATCGCATTTATATAAAATCGCGTACAGATTTAATTCTTACTTCATATGGGAGCGCCTACATATCTTAAGTCTAATTACTATTATATAGTAAGAAACTAAACCAAAAACAAAATACAAAAACGTCAGGTTTTAAAGAAATAACATTAACTTCTAAAAGTGAAGTTAGTTTATTTTGAGTTTTAACCATAGGCATTTCTATAACGTTTTGGCTACCCGGTTAAATGACGAAAACCATATCGGGCTATGAGTGCAATACTATCATAACTTCAAAGTTGTCATCTTTAAGTAAATGCAACATATTCTCCAACAGTGGGATAATTGAGAAGCGCGACTGTAGCTAATGCAGGAATCTGTGGCAACTTAGTTGTCCACTCCTGTAGAATGAAATAGCTGCAAAATGCGCATTTAAGTACATTATGGGATATATGTACAAACATCAAATACAACTTAAGTTACTGAAACATATTTTTTAATTGTGCGTAATTGATTTAAAATGTTTCAAATCCTTTATCGGGATTTTATAAAGATGTGTAACTTAGTAATTAAACGCGCAATAAAGTAATAATTATATTAGAATTAAATATAATATTTACGATTTAAGATAATATTGTATCTTGTACATAATGTACATGTATACTTTCTTTAGTTCAATAAACAAAATGATCTATTTTTCTTTAACTAGAAAAAGAAAAAAATTTGTAGAGATTTGCGTTTTAAACGAGTCAATGGAATTCCTTGATAGATTTCCTGTTCGAATTCAGTTTTGTCTAAAATGCTGACGAGATGTTGCTTTTCGACTTCAAAAATTTTGATTTGGGTCCAGTTTACTCTGTTTCCATCAGAACTGAAGGAAAAGTCTGCTCCTATCTCAGAACTTGATGTTATTAAATCAAAGATATCGCTCTGTTGCACCTCGTGTACCGCGAACGGATTTCCGGATTTCTTGGCAAGTGCGATTACTGGTATCCATTGGCTAGAAATATAGATATTGGTGCTTTTGAGCACACGTTTATTCTCCTTTTCAAGTGCGGAATGCACGCTATCACCTACTTTTTGTGTGTGACCAGTTAAAAATGTATGAGTTATGAATTTAATATTCAACTTACAGGTATGGGAGACTAACCCAAAATAGGACAGTATCCTAAGATGAGATACATTTAAAAATTAAAAAGTTTAGCATTACAGCGCCTTCCAAATATTTATCAGTTGACTTCTCAAAGTTGAACCAGTGCTAATTCTCATAATAATATTCAAGTATTTTCATTGTTCCAAAAGCGGAGATTAGATCAAAAACGTATGCTATATTAAACTATGCAAGGGTCATTATAATGTACTTTGCCATAAGTTTGCTTTACATTTGGTCTGTTGAATTTTATAGGTTAGGCAACAATGTTAATTGGCATTATTTCTCATATAGTCTCTCTTCTCACATAGTAGAGAATCCTAAGCTAAGACGTCGCGTCTTAAGAAACTGCTCTAATGCTACCTGAAACCTGAAACTGATAATTTTTCCTTTCTATCGGGCGATTACAGATGTCTCAAATGGATCACTATTATAAAATAAAAACAGATCATGGAAAATAGTCGGGTGAAGACTTGTTAGAAGCTATACATAACGTTCGGAACAACGAGTTATTACTTCAACAACCCGCAGAAGGTACAAGGTGACCAAGAGTAAATTGCAAAGAAGAGTTACAAACAAAGAGAATGAGAAATATCTTGGACGATTTGGGCAGGTGTTTTTTGAGGAACAAGAAAACAAGATTCTGGAATATATTCTCGCAATGGAAAAGCAGCTTTTTTGGATCACTTACCGAAAATTTTATCGATTGGCAGTTGATTTTGCCAATGCAAATAAGATTCCTAATAAATTCAATAAAGATACCAAAATGGCTTGTAGGAGGTATTCACGGACTGGAAATTTGCGGCTTCAAAGTCAACCGAATTACTAAACTATACTGAAAATATGAATCCAAGAGAAGAAAATGGAGGACTAACAACCTCGCTTACTTTAAATATAAATTCATACAAATTTCTGTCCCTTCTACATCATCTAGTTGTAAGATAAAAATAATCGATATCAGTCCTATGTCAATGACAAAGAAAAAACAAAATAAGAAAACATCTTCTAGAAAGTCATCAAAATCTGCGTTCCTGAAAAATTACCCTACGGAAGTGAATTAGAGGGTTCTGCGGACGAAAAATGTTAAATCAATCAAGAAATCGATTTTTGCAAAAGACAAATTAAATTAAGGTGCAACAATTCAAAGTGTAGGAATAAGTCTACCATCAGTGCAAGTGATGTTGATGACACAAATTGTATCATCTGTGGAGAAAACTAGACGGAGAGAAGAGGACCGGTACAATTGCGAGGGATATTTAAAATGGACTCGAGTCTTGTGAAGTCATGGATGAATTGTATTTCACACTTTCACACGTGTCCGTTGCGAAATATGTCCCTTCTTAGGTAACCCATCGACCCAATGATTTCCCAAGATGGACCGTTTGCATTATTTTTTTAGTGCTAAAATAAGAACTTGTTGTTTATTTGTGGTTCTATTTAAAACTAAAAGTTGTTTTCATTTTGAGTAAATTTTTATGTTGTTACAATTAGTTTTTAAAATGCCTATTTAAAAGAAAACCGTCCCATCTTGGGCTACTCTCCCCTACATTACAACAATATATTTATTTTTATTTTGGGCACAGCAAGTATCCGAATACAAGATTACATTTCTTTTGGAATCAGTGTTTTTAGTAATATTCTGTAGATAGTTTCAAGTGTCAGCTTTTCTAACACTTTTTCTTAGCAGTTTCATTTTCTTCGTTACTCCTACAAAATTTCAACTCCTCTATTTTTTTTTTGTATATATAAAATATATTAATTTTACTGAGTTAGTCACAGTGTTTAAAGCATCACAACTTTAGCCACTGTAATCATTTACCAATTTGGTAAAGAAAGAAGACATTTTATCGACAGTTTGGACAAAATCTCTGCAAATGTTAACAACGTAAAACAAAATGATAATAAATTAATAGCACACTTTGGAAAATATAACCGTGTTTTCGACAATTGCATTTATTTCGAAATGAGATAGTCTTACACCACGTAATATTTAAATCTACCATTGTGCTATATAAACATTTTATTTATTTTTTGACCAAAGTAGTACTTATAATACTAATTATGATTTGATATTTTAGAAACGCGATTGTATTTATAGTTGATCCAAGGCGATTCAGAAATTGTAGAAGTTTTGATTTGCATAGTATTGCAAGATATGGTTTAGTCACTAATTTTCTTACCAGAAAAATTAAAGCGATAAACCATAATCTGGCGACATAATACGACGGTACGACGAACCTAATTTCTATTCCTCCTTAATAATTATTCCTGGCATATCCCAGCAACCAACCAACCTACACGTTGTCTCTATAGTGTCTTAGGCGGTTAAAATCAATCCCAAACTTATAGGCTTTGTTTTGAACGATAAACTGAAAGAGAACGTTGGTACGAGGATTGTTGTCTTTCCGCTAAGCCTCTTTAGCCACGATATTTTTCAAAATATTTTGATTGAGATTTTAAGCTAGCTGTTTACATGTTGGAGTGTAACAACTGACCAACATAACTGAATATTTTTAAAACAGATAAGCTTAAAGTGATTCTTTGCGTAAGAAATTGAGAAATTAAAGAACATTATGTAACTTCTTACAATTTCAAGTTAAATCGTAAACTACGTTTTTAGGAAAGAAATTGCCAAAGCTGTTAATAGACACGAATTACAAACAGTTATTCCACTTGAGGGCCTGTATACAACGAAATGCAAAGGCCTTACCGAGAAATTAGAAATCAGATACATTTTCAAAAAACTCCTAGGTGTGCTAAAAGAAATACCATAAAGACAACAAGATAACAGTAAAGACAAAAAATTTATCCATATTTTTTATTCATTCATACGTAATCTTACATTGTTGAAAAGAGGATAGCTAATTCTATCCAGTAACCTAGTTCAACGAGTTGTGACAGTTTGAACTTTTTAAACAGATTTTGAATCAGCATATAAAGCTACAGAACATACCTATCCTATTTAACCAAAAATCCATTTGCAATAATAAAAGAGTTACGTCCCTCGATCTGGGACAGACTGTATATGTAATTATGTTTCCTCTGACGAAGGTTTTAACGTTCTGGAAACATAGCTATTAACTTCCTATTTATTGTTTGGTTGACTTGAAAATGATAGTGGAGAGCATATTAAGGAAAAATGATTTTGTTATAGTACACCTTTCATCTTCAGAAGGTTCACTAATAATTCCGAAGCTTCAAATACGTATAAAAAATATGGCGGCTTTTAAAAGAATTTATAGATATTATTAAAATAAAATACTTTTATAATACTATAAATGTCTGATCATTTAAATCTATAACAGATAGGCAGAAAAGATGACAAAAATCGATATTCGAAGCAATCTATCGTCTCTAGTATAGTATCGCTTTGCAAATTTTAATATATGCTCTTCACTTTTCCCCCAAAATCCAGCAATCCAAGTATAAACTCAACTTTTGCCACTGCTCGCGTTTGATTAAGGGTGTATTGTTGTATGTAAATCCGAAATGAATCGAAAGACAACGAATGCGAATGTGAATACGACGCCCATCATAAGAAGCGCTCTTGTCAGTTTCTGCATCGGAAAGATATTCGCCAACAATAGCTCACACAAAGAAAATCGGGCATTCAACGTGTCTGCTTGCCTATGTGTATAAGAAATTGCAGCAGGAACGTCGCGTCGTGTGCTTTCTTATTTCAATGCGTCAAGTTGTGCGAACTGATCGACCACGAGGGGCTACGTATACAAAGTTACACTACTTTTCAGTATAAATATGACTCAAGAAGACCATACTAAATGCTTTATCAATATTTTTATGTAGAAAGATGCAAAACTCAGATCTACAGACAACAGCTAATTAGCAGATTGTGATGTATCTGCCTTTATTTCGTAAAATGGAGCCACTTTTTATTACATCTTTTGTTCTGAAAGATGTGCATTTTAAGCATGGACCGACTATACCTTAATGATGAATCCTAATAAGGACGAAACTATAGTCTGCGGTTCCGGTTAATGATTGATAGAGCACAATTCCCTCCCCGCAGTAATGGACATATGAAATTTGTACTTACTTGATAAGCTATTGCTCAGAATTCCTGGAGAACTCCCTAATAGAGTACCTAATTTAATGGATCGTGGAGAGTTATCTCAATAGTTTTGTTTCAATTTTCATTAAAGATCAGTTTTTTGGCAGTGTTTTACTAAAAGGAGAAATATCAGCTGCATAATAAGTCTATTTGTATTTTTTTACTTGTTGGTCATAGGAAGCAATCCAAACCATCCGCTAGGAAGTTAAGGACTTACATTAAAGGAAGAATGTACGTATAAGCTACGAACTGCTAGTATTGACACTATCGACCATAAGTGTTAACCCACCCTCAAAATATTACAAACACAAATGAAATAATAATTATAAATTAAATTATTCAGTACTTATACAAATAAGAGTTGTAAAAATGTATTTGTCAACTGGCTGACAAAGATGCACATAGATTAACTAAGATTCGTGATTCGTCAATATGCTCACTTTCGCCTTTAATACAGCGGCACACAATTTCGGCATTTGTTTTTAACAACTTTGTCAGTGTTACTGGCTCTATTTTCCTCCACGCATCCTGTAGTTGCGCCCAAAGTACTGTTACCGATGTTGCAGCAGATTTTTTAACTCGTCGGTCGAGTTTCTTCCACAAAAGCCCGATCGGATTGAGATCTGAATTTTGTGACGGCCATTGCATAACAACAATTTTTTCTCTGTGCTCCAGCTGGTCTAAATACTCACGGCATATCTTGGCAATGTACTTTGGATCAATATCGTGCTGAAACTTGAAGTTTTCACCGATTATTTGTGTTCCAGATGAAATTCCCCTCCAAAATCTCCCTATAGCCTTCTTTTCTAAGAATACCATCTATTTTGATCAAATCGCTCACAAAAGTATCGCTAATACAACCCCAAATCATGACTGACTCTTTTATGCTTTATTGTTGGTGTTTGAATCAAAGATGAGAAATTTAGATCCGTCAGTCTAGAGCACTTTTTCTGATCTTCCAATGCACAGTCTATGTGGTCTTTCGTCCATGCTAATAATTTTCCGCATAGCAATTCTTCCTTATAAACCAGCTTGACATAAGCGCATCTTTACTGTGTTGGCGCTAACTGGTTTGGGGCGCGAAATATTCATTTCGACAGCGATTTGTAGCGCCGCCTTTCATCTATTTCGTTTGCTTGTGAATACCATTGCGCGATCTTTTGCCGGTATTTTTGGTCGCCCGGACAGTTGTTTATTAGATACACTACCATTTGTTTGATGCTTTTTAACATTATAATCCACGATTCTTCCGGTTAATTCTAGTAACTTTAGTAACTGACATTACTTTAACGTTACTCGCTCTTGTAAAATATTGCACAAACTCTTCACTATTCACTGTTTGCAATACGAAAACTAAATACAAACTCAATTTTTCATTATATTGAAATGCGTGTGTTGTCTATTATCATATTTTATAACGATCGTAATAAGTATTTCCGGGAAATCGGTCTTTATGTTATCCGTCTATCTAAACGTCGTTGGACCACAAAAGGATAAATTCCGATATCTTAATTTCAATCAGCTTATTAGGTGTATACAGAACATTACAGAGGGATTATAATCTATCTTGTATTTATAGTTTAATAATACCAATGTTTTAATAGCGATAATGTATCGTTTATTTAAATAATATCCAATTATGTAGGTGAGTAAACACTTATGGCCGGTAATGTATGTTTAATTTGTAATTAACTTGTATATTTTTCATATTTTCTGACGAAACATATTTAACTAGGTACCGGATTTACAAAATGCGATCAAAACCTACATTAAGAATGTAAGTTATATAATCCAGAATAATAAGTAAGAATAATATTTTTGGGCACGAGAATACTGTACTTTTCGAGTTATTTCAGAGAATAAAGGTTTCCATCACTTTTCTGATATTTCAATAATGGTTTACTATATTTCTTCCGTACTCAGGCAAGGAAAGAACGAACGGAACTCTTTGAACCCCCTTTACGACTAAAACACGAATGTGTTGTTAATTACCGAGCTTCAGTTTGTGCTGCGAGGAGTCGAGTGGTAGAGAGCTGACACCGGTCGGAACGCTAAGACGTTTGAATAGAAATGAATTGAATATGTCGACAAGTTGCGCTTATTTTATTATTTTTGCCGGGGACACGATCCTTCGTATGCATCTTTCCCTTGGACGTGATATTAATGCGTTTTCCACCGTTTTCTTCTCATTAGTAAGGAACGATGTGCTCGATGTGGCAGATTCTGCGTTCGAAATAATAATTGGACTGAACGTGGTTAATTACGCTCTTTAAACGATGTCTTTAGCTGTATATATCTAATAGTAATCAGAATATAATCTCGTCCAATGTTATGCATGCATGTAGGTTAAGTGCTTATCCAGTTGTAATTGATCTACTAAAGGCCTAAGAATGGGACCAACCGGAATATATGTAGTCATTACTATTATTTTAAGTTACTATTTTCCTCCTTTTAACACAAATTCACATTGTGTTAAATAAGATTAGTTCTAACTTCTCTGTATTTATTATAACGAACTCCAGCAAAAGCTACACTGACACTCTCTTTCTCCTGATACTCAAGAAACTTAGACAATGTACAGGTGACGTTAGTGTTGAATTACTTTTATTTACTTAATTTTAACTTGTGATAGTGCTTAATAACTTCAACGATATATATTATTACCTTACTAAGGTTGGTATTGATGTTCAGACAGTAACTGGTTTACGTCTATGTACTATAAGCAGGTAATACCGCTAGTGCATCGGAAAAAATATAGATCAGGCTGCTACAAAAGAAAAGATACGATGGGAATCGGGAAGGGAGTATAAAATAGACATCTGGAATATAACCTTAAGTGTACATATAGCTATGGATCGAGAACGATGCAGCTGATTGGAATCAATAATCATGCAACAATATAAGTTTCATTAAAGAGCTTTGTACTAATTGATTTAATATACTCTTTGTTTATTTATATCCAGTATTTGTTTCTGTGTAAAAGTAGATACTAAACGGACAAGGGTAATTTGCAAATAATGGCATCTCGAAATCCTCTCAATCCGAAGATTCTCAACAGACATTAGGGGACATCACACGAATTCAAAATAATCAACCAAGTACATTTACCAGGGACGATTCCTCATTAATATTTAATAATTATTTGATCCTACGAAAAATGCCACAGCTGTACAAAAATACAATCGCAAGCGCAACGTACTCATAATTTCCGAGAAAGTCGTCTTTGCAGCGCAGCTTTTTGCAATGCAGATAAATTCATGCACGAAGTAAATCAAGGATAGCCGACGGTCTTTGGCACACGGGCGCGAAAACGTTGAGATGAGCTGCATTTTCAACCAGCAGTGGTCAGTAGGAGTCGGTCGATATTAATGTACTCATCGCGGACGTTTAAAATTACAATAACGTGACAATGTGATGTAAAAATGGATATTGTCTTTAAACGAAACTAAGTTTCAAAACCTTAATTTTCAACAACAACTGGTAGTAAAAGAGCGTGGACGTCCTCTTCTTGTACTCAATATTGAAGTGACCGGTAGAAGTCGTGGAGAAAGTTATAAAAGACAATTTAATAAGGACATACATATATCTTCATAATAATTGGATTTGCGGCTGTAGCGAAAAAACAGAACGCTTTTTTGTTTTCTGTTTGCATTGTTCGGAACTGATTACGAACAAGAAATTTGCCGGGAAAAAGGCGTACGTGATTTAATACATTTAAGCGAAAAAGTGAAAAAACATGAAACAAGCCGCGGGCATATCAGCAATCAAATGAAATTTGCATTATTTAGGAAAGTGAATATTCAAGCTCAACTTGATTCTGCTTATTGGATAAATATATAAAAGCACAACGAGGAAGTAACGAACAACAGGTATGTGTTACCAAAATTTATTGATTGCATCAAATTTTGTGGCGCTTTCGAGCTAGCCTTAAGAGGACATGATGAAAGTGAATCATCCGAAAATCCCGGTATTTTTCGGGGTTTGGTGAATTTTACGTCAGAACTAGGTAAAACACTTAGTGAACATCTTAAGAATACAACGGTTTTCAAAGACCCCTCAAAAATGATACAAAATGAGATTTTAGATTGCATGTTGGAAATGTATCGTGAGGAAATTCTTTGCGAAATAAATAAAGCCCCGTTTTTAGCAATGATGGCTGATACAACTACAGACGTTTCCTCTAAATTTCGAATGGTGATTGTTCTTCGTTACGTTTTCAAGGGGGAAACCTGGTAGAAAGATTCTGGCTTCCCGAAAATCCTAATGCTGTGTCATTAGCTAACAATATTTTTCATGTTATTGACACTATTTTAAAAAATCATAAAAAAAAAGCTCATTGCTCAAAGCTATGACGGGGCAATTGGCAAGAGTGGAATACATGGCAGAGTTCAGGCAATAATCAAAGAAAAATACGAGAATGCACATTTCGTACACTGCTATGCTCATCAATTAAATTTGGTGATGTCACGAGCATGTTCAACTAATTCTCAGGTACGCGTCTTTTTGGAGATTTAGGTGACATACCTGGATTTTTAGTCATTCACCGCAAAGACTCTCGGCTCTGAAGCAATTCGTAGGAAACAATGTACCCCATTCGTACGGTTAATGTGATTTACGAACACAGAAATCTGGAAGAAGATTCAAATGCAGTGACGTGCAAAGAAGCAAGAGGTATTCGACGTATTCTGAAAGATCCAAATTTTACTTTTTGGCTTTCATTATATTATGCCATATGTTGAATTTTTATATAACCAACTGCAAAAAGAACATGAATCCAATAATTGCACAAAATGTAGTAAATAATTTTGAGAATAGCATAGTATAGAATAGTACAGCAAGCTTCATGTTTTGGTACAGTCCCCTATAATGCAAAAAGGGGACGTTTAAATAATAGCATAGAAGACCACCGTTGTACATGTATAGAAGTTCATGATATTATAAATAATGCAAAAAACGTTTTGCTTTTACAAATCTCTTGGCTGCCGCATCACTCTTGAATTTAGACAATTTTGAAAATTATAACCATTCATTTCCTGAATATAACCTGGACTTAACATGTGCAGCTTATATTTTTTGGGAAAAACAACGTCTGCGAACAGAGCTTTCAGTTGTCAGCTGTCAGTTTTGTATTCAAATTTTCAGTGCAGGACATTGAAAGGTGCAGTGTCCTTGTTAAAATTTATAATTTCTAATAATTTGGAAGAAACAATAGCAGAAACTAAACAGTTGTTAGAAATGCTAACGACTGCTCCCATGAACACTGCTGAAGCCAAACGTAATTTCTCCACCTTAAAGCACATAAAACCTTCTTTTAGAAATTCAATGGGTGAAGATCGTGTATCTGCTTTATCGATGTTTTCAAAAGAAAAAAGTCGTCACCTCAGTACCGAATTTCAAGGAGAAAGTAATTAAAGAATTTGCCTCCAAAAAAGACCGCCGTATTGAACTCCAATTTAAGAAAATGAAATAGAGTGAGTTCAATTGAGTGTGAAATTCTCCATATTATTGTAAATTTTGTTACTAATATTTTTTGTTTTTGGTTATAAATATTACATATATTTTATTATCGGGTTATTATTATTAATACTATTATTATTATTATTATTACTTTAAACTGGTTGTGGAATGTCAGGAGTCGCGACTGAGATTTACCTTTCAGTCAAAGTGTTGATGAAAGCGATAAGTAAGTCAGACAAATTGAAAGTACAGGAGATTATTGTTGGTCAGATCCTTAAAACTTATTTAAAATTAATATATTTTTATCACAAGATACAAAATGTTGGCTTTACCAATGCTGCACAGAGTACACGCCATTGCATTTCTAAAAATTGAGTTGAAGGGTTTCCATCTAAAATGAATTTTGAACATTTACTAAACAGAAACTCTGTATAAGACTAATTACTCTCTTACTCATATTATCAATGATAAATATGCTATGCTACTGCGTATACCAAAAACCTTGAACGGGACTCGTATTTCGATTCACCAGTTCCCCGCAACAAGGGACTTGGGTTGGCGGATGTAGCGTTAACTTCGAAGAGGAGCACGATACAATGAGTACTTAGATATTGTTACCGGACTGGTCGAGAAACGTAAGTGAATCAGAAAATAATAATTTGTTACCAACAGCACTATAATAAATTGCTTTAATATGGGAATTAGTAAATGTTAATAAATTAATGGATGCTTTTTATAATAAATGATAAGCTTATTTATAGTTACATTGTTTTCTCCCATTGAGCGTCTCTCGCTCGACTTAAAAAAGGAAGCTAACACCCACAGGGTAATAAAATGCTTAAAAGGTGACGTGCGTGGTATCGAAAAAGTATAAATAGAACCCAAAACTAAACCAAATGTCATTTAAACATGAACACCCAAAACCCCAACATTTACTGCGAATTTAAATATATTGAATTGTAAATAAGAATGAGGAGACTGTGTCAAAAATAATATATAAAATAAATAAGTAATAATAAAGGGTAATTTTATTTATTTTATATTGAATAGTAATTAATGATATATTTATTAGTGGCAATATATATATACATATATATGTACTGATATATATATATATGCATGTATATATATATAAGGAATTGCAGTTTTACCATAGATTGTAATTGGTCATTGCATTTAACCGATTTTTATTTTTATTTTAGTCAAAAATACAATAAACATGTGTGACGTGTGATCGTTTGTATTTGACTGCGTATTAAAATATAGATATTGTGGTTGAATTTCGACCACCGGTCAATCCTAGTATATATTTAAAACACCGGTCACATCAATTCACGATTCTTCGAACTGTAAAACACTCATTGCAGATAATAGTTGGGAGCGTGATCAGTGGAGACCGACCTAACCCTCCCTATTTTGTAGAATACTGGGTGACCCGGCAAACTTCGTTTCGCCCAAAATTTTTTCGGCTCTCTTTTTTCCCAAACCTTCGCGTAGCAATTACGAACAAACCCGCAGAAGGAAGTATCCAATTTGGCCCAGTCGTTTTCAAGTTTTAAGCATCCGAACAAACCACGATCTATTTTATATATATATATGTACAGATAATGTATCAAGAACAATACATAAATGTCCTAGAAAACGTGTTACTGCTATATTTTTAGCCAGGACGTTTCGTACCGACAGGACACATGTTTATACAGGTGATGCTCTAGGCCATGTATCCAAAAAAAGTTAAAAGTTAAAAGAGCCCCTTTAGGTTGACCTGGAAATTCACCATGTCTCAAGTCCAAACGTATGGGATCTACTTAAAAATAAAGTATACGAAAGAGAGAACCATACAAAGGAAACACTAATAAATAGTATAAGAGATGTACGGCAAAACGAAGGTGACATAATAACAAACAATCATGTCTTCCATTAATAGTATGCCACGCTGAATGTGCGACGTTATAAAAAATGTAGGTGATCCAAATATTTATTCAATATGAGCGTAAGTTTCATATTATTACAATATTTTTATATGTAAAAAATATAGGACATTATTTATTTACATATACTTTGTATTGAATTTTGAAACCCAAAATATTCTATTCAAGAAATATCAAGTCGAAAAGTATAATAGTGAAATTACTTCATCCTGAATCGTATTCCTAAAGCATTAGCAGAATACTGATTCAATCAGTTTTACTTAACATAACAATGGTACGCATTTTCTTTAAATAAACTCGTAAACAACAGAATATGTTATTAGTTTTAACAACTACTTCTTGGAATTTTAAATAGAAACAAGTATTACATTTCTTCAGTTAGATTTAAAACTAGAAAACTATAGAAGAATATTTAAAAGTGTATGCGGGCGAAATTAGAGACAAAAATCAGACCAAAATGGGGGATATCGTTAGGAGAACAATCACACAGAAGAAAGTTATAATACGGATACACACAGAAAATGCATATTTCATACGCTAGTGCGATAAGGATGGTTTGACTGAGAGGAAACGAGAAAGAAAGCTGCGCGATCAAAACTTCTGAATATTTCAGAGCTTGAAATCGTACTCGAGCTTAAAACACAATTAAAATTTCCCCAAGACATCAAAAATAAATTCTACTCATTCCTTCACATTATAAATCCTTCTTCTATACAATATATCTACGTCTTATTTCCAGCATTCAGACTGTGTTTTAGCGTCCCCTTTCTTTAATTAATCTCCCCACCCTTAGCAACGCGTAGGAACGAATGTTAGATACAGTAACACAATACAGTTTTTACACTTTTACCCAGTTGAAAACCTTTAATGTCTGAGAAGGCCGACGTTAATTAAAAATCTTGTTACGCATGCAAGGGCTGGGACTACAGAAGAGGCAATTTTAAAACTTGAGACACCAGAGGCATATGCAAAATAGCGTCTAATCTTATGCAAGTTTTCCTTTTTCACTTATCAAAAGACTCGTAGCTAATCGCTTGTGTTCCTATTAAATAGAAAGTTCATCTGTTATTGTTTATTCTAAAGCAGATAATTGAAAGATCGCCATCCATATATTACATTATTGGAGCCGCATAGAAAAGTTTAGAAGCACACTCACTGAAGAGGTAAAAATAAATTATGTGTAAATTAGTACAAAAAAAAAATTATATATTTATGTATACAGGATACTTTCACCTTATACATTGTTCTACATTAATTTGACGCATAAGTTGTGAAATATAGTTTACAACTTGTGCGTCTAATTAAAACAGAAGAAAGTTTAAACAAAATAAAGCAAGATCTGTATGAGAAAAATATTCTTATTATCACATGAAAGCCGCAATTAATTCTTGAAGTTTCGAAAATTTCGCAAGGTACATTTTTAGTGTGACTATTAGTATATGTAGTATAGTGTATAGTATATAGTGGGATGTTTATTTTTTATGCGTACAAACGTAAGTGTCAGTAAAATTCGAACCATATCAGGGGTAAGTACAACCAATTGGTATTCGTTTTATCATACGGACAATAAATAATATGTATCTAACAGCTTCGAATGTGATTGAAAAATACAGACAAGTGTTTACAATTTAGAGAAAGAAATACGAACGCCTGTAAAATCTCGGCCATATGTCAACCATGGTGAAGGGTTTGTTTTGATACGAGGTGTTTTCATTACTTTCATAACCATATAAGGAAAGTTCGGCCCCCGCATTTTTTAAATACCATTCGAGAATACATATGGCAGTCATTCTAAAACTACATTTTTATTTGCTGTAGTTTTTAATCAAATTGTTACCCTTTCCCCAATTGATTTACTTTTACCTCACATAATTTTTTAAATAAATTTAACGTATTAGTTACACAAACCCTGTGGAGATACGAAGAATGTATTTTTAATATTGCATACATCCGTATAGAGGGGGCCATCAAAGAAAACTCACAAACAAAAATTAATCTAAAACTATACGAACTACACTTTTATTCATGCTACGTCAAGTGATGCTGCTAGAATGAATATCGTGCAGTAATATTATTACAACTTTCGCAGAGAATTATCTCAACAATAATGTTTGAGGAGAGGTTTCTCTCTCTGGTGACGAAGTACTAAATTAATCGACCATTTTCCGCTCGTATTGTGAAACCCAACGTAAACGCTATGATTTCCGGACAGATTCACTGAAGACAGCAGTCACCCAGGAAGACGTTGACGCCAGCTGATCAAGACAAATTATTGTAAGTATTGGATATCAGCCTTGAACAAAAACATAGCTTTCTCTGAAAACAGAATTACATAAATGAAAAGTAGGTAAAAAACGAAATCAGAACAACAAATTGCGCAATTTGGATACCTCGGTGGTCATCTATCAAGGAAAGACGGACCAATAGAATACTTAAGGGTCAAATATACATGCATTAGACATCAAAACTCATTTAGATACTACTAGATGCATATTGCGAATAGCTAAAGTAAAGATATTAATAACAATAGCCTAAAAAGTCCTAAGAAGTCGTGAGAATAGCCCAAACATTAAAATGTGATATGTGCGACGTTGTAAGATAGATGCAATAAACAAAAAGACAATGGTTACCATGCCAGAAAATTGAATCAATATAAATTGCATATATCATATAAGATGTTGGAAGGAAAACCAGCGGATCCCCGTTCAATTGGAAAACCAATTCGTTGTCGTATCAATGCAGGTAAAGACTATCGAGTACCGGTACAGAAATAAACTTGTTAAATTTGAAATACAAATGTCCAAAACGCTTCTGCTAGGTGTAGACGTTTAGGTGACACAAAATCTTCAACAAAAGATTAAAGTTCTCAACAAAAGTACATATATATGTATATACTCGAGGTGTACGGAACCATCGCAAGAACTCAATTATCCTACGCAGAATTTTCATAATAGTAAACACACTAGTAAAAAGTTGTGCCACACTAAAAGTCACATTGAACCTCTTTCAATTACATTCAATAGCAGGACCGCAACTGAAAGGAAATGGAATAAATTCAATGCAAAACAGCTGCCGTCTCTTCTTCGTTGTCTCGTTCTGAAGATTGAAAATTTAAATATTGGGAAATACACGACCTTATGAAAATTTTGTCTACGAGGGTGAACATGAGAAGAGAGTGAAATCACGAATGCAACAAACGCTATCATCAAACCACACGTAAAGCAGCACACAGATGAGTCAAAAATCATTGAATCAACAGGAACATATGAACAAGATTATGATATGCACCGACATAGACCTCAGAGTTAACTACGAGAATCAAGAGATTGTCATTTCGACTAATTCCCAAGCAGTTATTCAAGCATTGGCCTCTCACACTACCACCTGAAAGCAGATTGAAGAAAATCGAAGAAAGCTTAACACTGTAACCAAGAAACATAATGTATTCTTTCTTTGGTTACCAAGCCATTAAGTTAAATCATAACATCAACAGCAATATGGTACCTTAGCAATGCAGCGATCAGTAACGGTCTTTAAAGGATTTGACCCTTTTTGTAGGTTGGATAAGCAATTTTTTCCGAGAAGTGCTAACGGAACCGGCAAGGAACTGAATACATTTCTCACCAAATAGCTTCTCGGAGTTACAGCGATAGAAGTTCTTTTGAGAACATTTCCAACTGAACAGTGAATTAAATAGGTCGAACCTAACAGACGCTATCTTAAATAGGCTACAGGTAACTATGAGTATCATGTAGATTTTGAATGAATCTGGCCTACCATCAAATTCAGAGTAAGGACTATAAGAGTTTTAAATCCCTGAAGGATTTAGAGCTATTACAAACAGTCAGGCTTCGGGAGGTGTTATAGCATACAAAAGTGCTCCTACGGTAGTAGTAATAAGCTACAGTATTTATATTAAGTAAAGGCAGAGCACGTAAAATACCTCAATGTTATCAAATGTCAAAGAGCAGAGAAGATATTTAAGGCGAAAGCAAAACTAAAAGCTTGAGAAATGTGTTCTACTAGAAAGGATAAATTTAGTCCTGCGAAATTAAGGGGATTTACTGGAACGACATGGTATGTTCTCACTGGCATCTCGAAGAGATATGATTTGCACGAAGTTTCTTCTTAATTTGATGAACAAGTTCGATTGTGCATTTCTATTGCAGCGTCTGGCATTTCACATACCGCGTATTAACTCCAGGAACGATTGCAGCTTCAGACTACCCTTTGCTAGGACAAACATCGTTAAGCGGGCAGCGATCTTTGTCATGTGTAAACTGGCTGAGATTTGTTTCTTATTTGACCTAAATAGTGATGGAAGTAACCCGAAAAATAGTGCTAACATGCGAATTAGTAAATTGTTCATGCTTTGTTCACTAAATGCGCAAAGGTTTTCTTAAATGGAAATGGTTCAATAACTTATTACAGAAGCTTTGATCGGTCCCCCTATTGGAAATAATGATAAACCTACATGCTCGATGACTTTCCAATACTCGTATGATATCTATCAATATCTGCTGGAAATTTTCGCAAATTGTATTTTTCACTTCAGTGTCTAATTCTACAAAGAAACAACATAATAATGTATGGGCGGATGTCCCACTTCTAGTTTCTGAAATAAATAAATAATTACGATATTAGAACAATTATTACGATACTGTTTATAATAAAAATACAGAATCAATGATTTAAAAAGCGCGATAAAGAAGAATGTAATAAATATGGGTCAACTAGTGTAACAAGGTTAGTTCTAAGACTAGTCGAACGAGTAATAAAGAAGAGAATAGGGATGGAGTGAAAAGATAGTGAAGATGGTAGTTCCAGAACAAATAGATTGTGTACTGGTATCTTCTGTGTAACACAACTAGTAAAGAAACGTTCAGCCAAAAATCTTGAAACACATTTAGTATTTGTACACCCAAAAAAACCGTATAGTACTGTTCCCAGAGATAAAATACAATTTGAGAAAATACAGATCTTGATAGGAATTATATCCGAGTAATCACCTCTGCACAAAAACATCAGTAGATAAGGCAGGAAGGATGATCTGTAGTATCTTTCAAACCATGAATATCGTTCACCAGGAAATTGCGAGAGAACAATATGTTGTATACATTATAAAAATAAGAAAGAAATCAAAATACGCCCTCAAGTGGAATGTTAAAATACATAATGACACTCGTCATCATGGCCATGGCCAAAAGAACTTATGGAAACGAGTTAAAATCCAAATTCGTAGTTACGAGTAATTTTCAATGCCAGATTATATTGCAATGTTTTCGACCTTGTAAGAGTACAAATGTATATATATATATATTTCGTGACCTTTTTATACTTATCTTATATGATAGAGATCTACCACTAATAGGTCAATAAAACAAGGCTGGTTTGAGCGATAGTTATATTTTCAGAACGTTTACAAACGTTTTCGGAACACCTTCGTCAGTGAAAATATAACTAGATAAATATATAAACAAACTTTTGTTTTTTATTTGGGACTATCAACAAAATAACTAGTGACTAGGATTTCTTGATATAGAGGATGTATAACCAACTTTTATATATATATAAATTATAAAAACTAAATTAATGTGTAAACATACATGCAAATTAAGTAAAACCTTATATCAAAAATCTTTGTCGAAACCTTAACCTAGAGCAAACTTGTTTGGCAAAACTAAATTCTAGTATAAGTTTTTACAGACGTTATGTGGATGACTGTTTTTGTTCCGTAAGAAAGGATAATATTGATGAGATATTAGATTCATTTAATAGTTATCATAATAGATTAAAATTTACATATGAGAGAGAATCTAATAACTCATTGAATTTCCTGAACGTGACAGTCATGCATAATAACGGCATTGTGAAAACAAATTGGCATATAAAGTCTACCAATACAGGAAGACATTTAAATTATTTTTCAGAAACATCAAAATTACATAAAATTAATGTAGTTACCGGTTTAGTTGATCAAGCGGTTAGATTAGCTAATCCTGAATTTAGGGAAAAGAATTTAAACAAAGTTAAAGAAATCTTAGATAAAAATAATTATCCAAATAGTTTTTATGAAAGAATAATAAAAAATAGAATTAACAAATTATATAATAGAGGAATTAAAATTAATAACAATAAATGTTATAGCGCTATTCCTTATAAAAAAGGTTTAAGCGAAAAAAAAAAAAAGAATTTAATAAAAACAACATAAACATTACTTTCATTCCAAATTATAGTAACAGATCTCTTTTTACTAATACTAAATCCAAAATAATTAAACAAAATCAGAGTAATGTAGTTTATAAAATAAACTGTAAAGACTGTGATGGTTGTTACATCGGTCAGACGAAACAATATTTAAAGAAAAGGTTGTATAGCCATAAGTATTCTTTAAATAATGATTTTGGTGCAATGACCGCTGTAACAAAACATTACAAAGATCTTGGGCATTACTTTGATTTTGAAAACACAATTATATTAAAAACAGAGAATAATTATAAAAAAGACTAATATATGAAATGATAAATATACAGAAAGACACTAAAACTATTAATTTCAGGACCGATATTCAAAATTTAAGTAATGTATATAGCAATTTGTTAAAATGACATTTGCATTTCTTAAGAAGGAACCTTTGGCTAGGTTTTTGAATTTGGTTTTCCCTAGTCCTTGAACAGAATTGTTAAGGTTTCGACAAAGATTTTTTGATATAAGGTTTTACTTAATTTGCATGTATGTTTACACATTAATTTAGTTTTTATAATTTATATATATATATAAAAGTTGGTTATACATCCTCTATATCAAGAAATCCTAGTCACTAGTTATTTTGTTGATAGTCCCAAATAAAAAACAAAAGTTTGTTTATATATTTATCTAGTTATATTTTCACTGACGAAGGTGTTCCGAAAACGTTTGTAAACGTTCTGAAAATATAACTATCGCTCAAACCAGCCTTGTTTTATTGACCTATTAGTGGTAGATCTCTATCATATAAGGTAAGAGTACAAAGAAAATGATTTCGTAGAAGTTATTTACTCACAAAAATAAATTGGTAGTTAAAAAGCCAATAATTCAGAAAGTGAGACTACGCTGAGGCCTTCTCAATATAAAAATTAATAAACGGAAAATCATTGAACATCTTATGTTACTTTCATGATAGCTAATGTCCCCTTTTTGTTTTATCTTCTAATTCAATATTGGTAATTGCAACGATCGATACTAAGCAAAAAAGGGGCTTATCATCACCCCTTCTAAAGTGATAAATCCCAACCTGAAGTTGTTAGGAACACTAGCGATCGTACGTAAAGTCGCCCCAAAGACCATTCTCTTAAGTAATATTCTAAATGCGGTGGTAGTGGCTACATATAACTGGATACGGGGAACCACGAATAAAACGGTAAGCGTCAAATTTAACTTTAATATTTAAATAACCTGAAACTACAGTTTCATCAAATAACGCAAAGTAATTTAGCCGTAGTGAATTTTAGTTATCATATTGCCCGAAAAGACGGAATTGAGTCGAAAAATGTGTCGTGCAATAATTTGTTACAATGTACAGAAAGGATTATCTTAACAACAATGTGAACGAGTGGATTTCTGTGTTCGGTAGTGAAACATCACCTGAATAGACAATTTCTCGCTGGTACTCCGCATACCAATTCCACCAGACAATTTCAGGACAATCCCCAAAAGACAAGTCACCCAGAAAAATATGGAAGGTGTGATCAAGAAGGATTGCCATGTGATATGTGACCAGATTGAAACATTCCTAGGCATTTGAAAGACCTTAATCCAAAGCACGCATAAGGAATTGTTTATGAGAAAATTTGTTTTTTGTTGAACCCCGCATCTTTTCTTATAAGACAAAAGGCGATTCCTATGCCAAAAATCTGTGAGCCGATTTACCAATGAAAGCTGCAAAACGTTTACAGTCTCTCCAACAGTGACGACATGATTTTTCGTATAGATCCAAAAATAACCGTCAATCAACTATTCGGATTGCTTCACTAATGTTATCCGTGCCCACAATGTATCGAAGAAGACGTTTACTTTACGTTTGCAGGGATCAGCAATGGATTGAGTGGTCAACGATTTCGGTCATCGGAAGAAGCAGTCGATACCTTGAACATTGTAATTTGGCTGTCTCAACTATGGATTGGAATACCTAGATGATTTAACATTTGGTTTTAACGAATGCGAAAGTGTATCAATCTGTGTGTGAAATACAATAAGGCACTTTGAATCGACGCACTTTGCCTTCTATATCTATATTCAAAACTAAGAAGACAACCCTTGTAACTCATATTTCAAAATAAAATCATTTCTAATTTTATAGATCTGAAAAGAGTTACTTAATTCATCATCGAGAAAACAATTCCTTTTACTTTAAATTATTTCTTGATGTATGTAGCCACACATATATTTTAGATTTAAAAGTAATTATAATCGCGTAAAAGATATTGAGTGTCACGTTGACCGAGAAAGGAGTGCCCTAGGGTTGTTTAAGGATGTGATAATCATTGTTGCGGACTGCAATTTTACATATATAGAGTGCCGTGCCTTAGATTCAGAGAAAGATGGGGTAGAAGAAGGGGGCGTGTAGAAAAGAGAAGGAGATAGACTGTGGTGCACTGGTTCCGGTTCCGGGACCGTTTCCGGTAGCTTCGTTCTTCCGCCCTACCTTTCCTCTGATTGAATGCATCTTCGTGTTACACGGGCGTTTGTTTCACTGTCATCGCTTCTTTTTATTTGTTTTGACGACTGCGGACGATTTTATTTATCACCCCTCTCTCTTTTACTACTTATGTAAAGCTTTCGACTTTTTCGTTTAGATTTTGGATTATAGTGTATTTCTATTCCACCTTCGTGTATTTTCGTAATAATTATTTAAATTCAACTTCCTCGCAAAAGTCACTATGTTAAACACGTATTATCGACTGCAAGGACATTTACCTATATTTCTAGGTAATGTGACCTATGAAGAATTTGTACAATCTTTTAAAAATGTGTATGTCGGTAAAATGTGAAAATGTTGCAGTAAACACAGATGTTAACAAAAGTTTAAATTCCTCAAAATATTTTACTTATTCCTTTTTGATAAAATCTGATGAAAATAGGTTTGAAATTACAATAGATCTGTTGGTAATATATAGATAAAGACAGATCTTAGTCTAGTTTAGTTAGCAATATGTAGTATATAAGGCTCTTTTAAGCAGAAGTAGGTAAACTGGGCAGTGGTCGTTTATGTTATCCTTTTTCTTCGTAGCCGGGTCGAGGTCGTCAAACATTTCTGCGAGTCTTTTTCGCATATGAATGCGATATTGGCAAGTAGTTGTTCTCTCGACTTCAGCAGTTAATAATAGGGCCATTCACTAGTTTTCCTTATACAATATTCTTTTTCAATCTTTTATCCGATATGATTTTATGAAAAGTGCTTAATATTTAACCTTCCTATACTCACGCATACGGTCTGTGAGACCGATTTATATAGTATAGTATACGTCTTTCATTTTGACGTGAGTATAGGAAGGATATAGACATCTATACTACCACTACAACATTGAATAAGTACTGTTTAAGTAGAATACGAATATCGTGTCATAGAGCAATGAAACTGATATTCGCTAGCACCGGTATTGTATTTAGAAAATTGAAAAACTGATAATTACGACATTTGCAACCGAATTGAAGAAGCTTGGAAATTATAATTAAAGTAACCGAAGAAGATTCCAGCGAATTTTAGCTGTGAGATTCACGCAAAGAGAAAAGAATTACTTTTATTGTCCCCACTTGTAGGAAGGGGTTAGATATTGCCCGTACACCATTCATCCACTCACCCTTCAGCAAAGACAGCAAGTTACGAAGATGCGGGGTTAGATTTTTGCATGACAGCCCAAAGAAAACTTCTCTCGCAAATGTAGATAGAATTTCTTCATTTTAAACGCCACACAGTGCTGTTGTCTCTCGCTAGATCTATCTCCTTCTTTCTTACACTCACCCGTTCAGTTTCTTAATGAGCTACTTCCTTCTTTATCGAAACACCCCATCTCTCATCCCGAAAAACCTCCTGATGAGTAAGCCTTGCGTACATTCTTATATTACAGTAACTAATCAACGACCTCCTCTCTTTCGTTCCCGGTTCCCTGTTCGGTCTCTTTTTAATGAGGACTGAAGCTTTAATTTCGTAGATTGTTTAATATTGCAGGCACGGTTCTGGAGATTTGTATTTTTATTGCCAATGTTTTGATAATTGTATAACTTCGCATATATTTTATTACACCGACTTAAATTGGATTGATAAGTACTTTGCAGAAGTTAATATGCTTTCTAGAACTAAAAATAAGAAGCATTTTATTGCTTACTATATAATACAAGAGAAGTAAGAAATATAATAGATTTCTTGCTTATAGTATACTTCTGTTGGTTTTTGTTACTCATACCGTTAACACTGTTGAAGCAGTTTCTAAAAACAGAAATATAAGTATTTGTGTTGATAACTAATTAAAGCAATTATTTCTCACAGGTCAGAAATTGTGGAAAAAAGTACAGACAATTGTTTAGCAATTTAAGGTGCAGTACGTTTTTAGAAAATTGCAACACATTCGTTAAACATTTCTAAATGTCATAATAGTAAAATATATTTTTTATAATAGCAACAATTAACGTCGAACAGCTCCAAGCAATTTTATTTTATACACAACACTAATTTCTATTGCAGAAAATTTATTTGGGGAGAGGCAATGTCAACTCAAATTCAAATAAAATACAAATATATCAAACTTCCTATTCAATCTCGTGGAAAACAGTGGCAAAAGGAAATTGAGTGTTAATACTCTGTTACCACAGAAACCCAATAAATAGTACTTGGTAGAAATATATAATAAACTTAATAACTAATTGAAGGCAGAAACGATTGCCAGGTTTTTATCATTTCTTCTTCGTATCACGAATTCGTCATAAGTACATATATAGGTACTTTGGCACTTTCGGATATACGTATGCCGCACCCAATTTTTAAAAATTTTCTCTGGTTTAAATCTGATATAAAACATTGCTACTAAGCATGTACTTTATAGTGTGTTTTATATTTTGAATGTCATCTGACAATTGCAATATTTATTCTATATCATTTAAGACTATTAATTGCCTCTTAATTAACATGGATCAATACAAGGAAAAGCTTATATTTTCTATATTTTCTTAATTTTAAGAAACCAATTTGAAGTTACAAGGTCATCAAATGAACTTAATCAGAACTAGAAATGTTATATCTGCATTTGTTGGAGAAATTTTCCTATACAAACAAAATTTGGGGACAGAAAAATGCTTCCAAATCTTTCAAATTTACAAGTAAATACGTCTCAACAATTCACAGCTCTTCATTCTGAAACCGGTCCAAGGTTTGAAGACATTCTTAGCTTTAGCATCCCCAATTGGATGTTGGATGTTTAATCTTTTTGCAAGTACCCGTATAGGTTCAGATTACTCTATAGTAATACAAGAGCAACTAGCAATTGAATTATCCACACATGAGGAGCTGAAGTCAATGATTGAATAAGCATACCATAAATTAATTCTAATTCTGGTTAGAAAAGGAGAAACCAATTTTGTATCCTGCATTATGGGCCACTGTATAGAAGCTCTTGATTGCTTTCTTGCCATCCTATTTAGTGAAACGTTGATTCAGTGCAGTTACAAGCCTCATCACGATAAAACAAAACCTACATCAATCCACACATACATGATCTTATATTATACCATGAGGTTCGCCCATCTCATTGCGAATACTAAAAGATAATGTTTCTATATTTTCAAACAGAAGGTATAATTTCAATAAATACTACTGTAAATATCAACATGTGTTCTTTACTTAATTATTACCAATGAAGATATCAAAACTCCATTTGCAATTTTGCTATCTTGTAGTTGTGTGGAGTTATTTCACTTTGGGATTCATAGTCGGCTTTTTACAATAAGAAGAGGTCCATAAACATAATTTATTTGGAAACCACTGATCTAACAGATATTAAGTAGGTACCTCTTAACATACTTTGGGATATCGGAACTTATCGAATAAATCAACGCTTCATGTTTAGTATCCTTAATTATACGCCGTTAATTGAAGCAAGTCGTTGCAATAAGCAAAGATTACTCAATTTGCATTAGAATCAGCATACACACATTCAAGAAAACCCGGTATTTTTCATTTAAGACCGCCGAGTGAAGATGCTCGGATTTCCAGACGTAGTAGCCGCGGTGAAACAAATTGCATCTTAGCTACACATTTAAGTAGCGAGAAAATTTACTTGAAATTCAGTTTTCTCAGAGATATGTTGTTTACTCGTTTCCCTGTAATTAGTAAGTTAGCCGGAGGCGAAATGGGAGTCCTGCTGTCATTGGAAATTAAAGTTAAGCGAGGATCCTACCTAGATAAATATGTATAAGAAGCTATCCCGTTAATTACTCTTATTGATTTAAATGAATCTCTTTGCGAACGTTACTTGATAAATAGTGGGTAATGAATTTCTACCAATGTCTTGCAAATTTCACTGACCTCCTAACACTATCCCGTAATATTTGTGAAATACTAAAAAAGTAATAGAACTATTTGGGAACTAGGTACAAATACTCGCTTAATTGATATTAAAATCATATTTCCAAACTGAACACAAATTACAATTTGATTTTGGAACCAACTATTATATAAAATAACGTACAGAGAATTGACTAACGAATTAGTATATCATAACAAATTTAATGGTGTTTTAAGACAAATTTGACAAAAGGAGCTCCATCGATTTTATTGCTTTTGTCCATAAATAGCCCTTTATCATGAAATGATTAGGAAGTAAAGAGGTTTTTGCTCCGAATATGTTGTGTTTTTATTATTAGTAATGGACTACTTCTGAGACCACTGCACTTCATTACAGCATTTACCATGTTGTATACGAAGCATTTTACATCTATCGATATTTTAATATAAAGCAGATAAATTTTCGCATGTTGTTCTCTATTTTGATATTCGATTTTAAACCTTAAGTGTTTAGAGTGTTGCGCAAGGTTGAAACATAAGCACAATCATAGAGCGCTATGGGATTGGTCGTGATATATCTTTCTTTTGATTTCTATCTCCTCTGTCGTTATATGTGTTTCTGTTTTCCAGCTTTCCATGTCTTTTGCTAGGAAACTTTGTAGGTGTTCTTCGACTCTACATACATATATATATTTCCAATACGTTAAGTAGCCAGCCAGCTATGTGGTACAGAGTCGAAAGTTCTTTTATAGTCGATATAACAGTTAACTAGATTTCATTGTTGCTTTTCAGCTTGTTTCATAATAACACTGTCCATAATGATTTATTCTTTTGCATCCACTGTTGTTTTCCTGACATCCTTTTTGTTCTTCAGTTATATGTTATTTTCTGTTTTATGTTTCTCATTTCTGTTGTTATAATCGAACAGTTTGTATAATGTTCGCAAACAAGTTATTGCTCTACAGTGAGTGTTGTGTTTCTATATTTTTCAGTTTTATATAAGTTTTCTCTAGTGGTGAAAAAATATAAACAGTCCGTACACGTAATACACTACTGATTTCTCTGTACAAAATTTGATCTATACAAAATTCTCTTCTCGTATTTCGTCAATCATCGTCTCTACTTACAAAGTCAAATTATTTTCAAGATATTTTTCATAGAATTCGTTTAAAGAACTATCCATTGTCTCATATACATTACTTGAGGTGCTGGTAATGTCAGATTCATTATTTACTGTAACATGCAATTTTCTCCGTTTCTTGTTCTTCTCTTTCTATAAATCTACTGCATTCAATTCTAGAAGTCGTTTTACCGTGTGTAGCTCTTCTTCTTTTATTTATTTTCTTATCTCCAGTCTTTTTCGGACTGCTGTATAAATATGTGATTGACAACTTTCCTTCTATTACTGCAACTGCAAGTTGTGCACTTGCTTCATCAATGTTTGCTCTTTCAATTTTCTTCGTGTACATTCTCACCACACTGCCTAAAAAACTTACAAATGAAATCTCCTTGTGTAAAGTGAATAGGATACACTGTATAAATCAGCTCCTTCTTTTTTTTTTTTTTTTTTTTTGATGAATTACCCTACTTACAGCTAATCTTTCATGTTTGTTTTAAAATGCCACTAAAAGGATCCTGGAAAATGTACTTTTCAGTAGCAAAATACATTTGCATTCGTATGCTCCAAGAAATGTACTAGAAACGAATGATCTTTTTTAGATAATTGTGAACTGAGTAGCGGGCTCAATGCACCTCAATTCCTCCTCCTAAATCAGTAAGTATTTACGAGGGCGGTTTGATGGAAGAGTGACTCTTCAGTAAAAGAGATATTTTACTGTCGAAGATATATTTATTTTTCAACATAATTCCCTTTTAACTCTACACACTTAGCTCAACAAGTTTCCAATTTTTTCAAACGATTCAAAAAGTCATCTTTCGGAAACTCTTCAAAATGCATTTGTCGCGGATATCGCCTCGTCATTTGTCTAAAATCTCGTTCCACCGAGCCATTTTTGTTTAATTTGGAAACCAAAAGAGCCTAGGAGCCAGATTTGGTAAATGGCAGATGAGGCAGCAATCCGAAACACAATTAGACTAATTTTTTCTTCAACAAATAGGCTTGTTTTTTTCTTAAGTTAAGTTTCATGAAAACATGTCAGCAAATCAGCATAATATTTGCCAGTTATCGTTTTTCCTTTTCGTAAATAATCAATAAAGATAGCACCTTTGGAACCCAAAAAGAAAACTGTGGCCATAACTTTATAGGCCGAAAATATGGTTTTTGCTGTTTTGGGGGCATGCTCCTCCTCGGGAGATCCATTATTTCGACTGTTTTCTGGAGGATAATGGTGTATCCAGGTTTCACCATTTCTGTGATATATCAATGGAAAAATTCCCTTGGATTACCTTTGAAGATGGTCAAACATTCATCTGAGTTTTTACTGCAAGCTCGTATTTGATCAGCATTAAGCAAACGCAGCACCCAACTCGCGGATAGCTTTTTCGTATTTAAACCTTCATGCAAAATATTGTATACCCTCTCGGTAAAAATATTTACCTCATTAGCTATCTCGCGTACTTTGAATCGACAATCGCTAATTACAAGTGCATGAATTATACTTTTCCAACTATTTCTGCAGTAGTTACAGTAAATGACGGTCCCGGACGTTTTGCATCATCCCTGTTCATATGGCCACTTTCAAAAGCAGAAAGCCACTTACAAATCATTCCATGGAACGGAGCAATTAACATTCGAAATTCTTTTTTCCATATTCACACAACAGCGGAAACAGAAAATAGCTTTCTTTAAATGAATATAAAACAGAATCTGTCTGTCAGGTTTGTGTAGAATTTTGACAGTATACGTCAGAACTATGACGGAAACCAACAACATAATCACCATTTCGAAGTGTAGCCAACCTTTGAAAAGTCACTTTTCCGTCAAACCGCTCTCGTATGTATCTCGAAATATTGATAAGAAAGTAATATACTCATCCCAAATCTGTTCAGAAGTTTCATATTTGAAGATTTATGTTTAGGAATATTCGGCAAACTCTTAGAATGAGCAAATTTGATAGCCTAACATACAGCATAGGTCTTATGTTTATAATTTGATTATGATTTTCATTTATTAAAAATTATGTAATATAATATGACTGACAGAGATTATCCGAAAACATTATATTTCAACGTTATGAAAATATAGCTATTATCTCGCGATTTACTGTTTGATTGACTTGAAATTTAACTGAAATGAAAGAGATTTTAATTCGATATTATACTCAAGGAAATAATTCATATAACAACATTCTACCTAAACTCAAGAAAAATTAATTTTTTTGTTTGTTAAAAAGAAATTCCTTAGCAGACTTAGCAACCACACCAGGAGCAATATCACTTCATTTAATTACCATGAAATCTACCAATACAGTGACAGTACTTTTTCGCGAACAGTGTATCAGTATAGACCATACTGCAAATGTGAACAGTTTAGTCCTACAAGCTTGTCTCGGTGTACATATGCTATCAAAACTTCCTTGCGCAAATTATCAAAGACTCCATTGAAACCTTCACCGTTTGTGTGAAAATAAAGGTATAGCACTCCTGAAATGAAATCTATGCGATATTGCAGTTTAAATTTCCTCACAATTAGATGACATAAACTAGACAGCACAATCATGGAAACGTTTATTACCATTCCTGATTGTGTCTTTACTTCACAGAAACGGAGTATGTAACGCAAGGTGTGAGTGGAAGGATAGTTATTACACGCTATGTGAGCACGGATGTCGACTTACCTGTGAGTAATTTAATGAGATCAGGTTAAAAAGCTTATTTTGCACGTACCAATACATGAAAAGGTCTTTTCGTCATAAGAATTAGTAAACTTCAAACATCTAACAGAATTAATTGCAAATCCCAACCATGAATAATTTTACTAAAAATAATAACATGTCAAAGTAGGTTCCACGTTATGTGCGCGTCAATATATACCCTACGCATCTAAAGTTTCCTCCCCTCTCCTAACTTTTAAACAAATTCTGATTAAAAAGCTCAAACCATTTTATAATTAGTTATATCTTAGGTAAGCCATTCTTTAACTATACCTAACACAGTTTATGAAAAGCCAAAGATGGCACCAAACTCGCTATCAAGTTATTTTAATTGCAGTATCATCTTGCACCCAATTTAAGAACTACGGTGCAATCCACTTATAATGGACTAGCCTGTAATGGAAATTCAAAGGATTGTACAGTATTTTAATTTGCTATATATTCGCATTATATTTGCAGCACAATTAATTACGGTTAGTATTTAATTATAGTTAAGTGAAAAGTTGACGTAGTTGTGTTTTTCTTTCTTGTGGAATGCGGGAAATTATGTCCACATTGATCAACCAAAGATTTCCTGAATAATCCATATGCAAAAGTGTTTGAAAGTTTGAGTATTAGTTCCGTCCAAAATACATACAGCTTTATTTTTCTTGTGGAAAAGAAGAGAAAAAAGAGATGTAAGTAAACAAGTATATTAAGCCATTACATTATAGGAGCATCTATCATCAAAATAAATTCAACTGGACCATTGGTATGCTGCTGTCTATTTAAACAGAACAAGGTTATTATTGTTATTACAACTACAACATCTCATATGACACTTTTCTTCATTTTTTCCTATTCGAGATTTGCCTAGTCTGTTCTTCCAATTTCAATTTCTTTATCCTCTACTTGGTATTTCAATCTTAACTTCATTCTTCGCCTAATTCCGTTCTTTATAGTAGTGCTTATTCGTGACTTTTTTCCTCGCAGGTGTATGTGTCCTACCATCTTATGGTGAATGTTATGTTTTCCTGGCCGAATATCTTCTCTATCACATGATTTATGAATGGTCTCAAATCATTTTTATTTATCTTCTTAGATTCCATTACAGTTCTTAGTATTTTCATGTCATGTGCCTTCAGCCTGTTTTCCTCTACCGCTTGTCAATGTCATCCTATCGTTTACGTACATTATTATTGGCCTTATTGTAGTCCTATATATTTTTAACTTTGCATTTCTACCTAGTTTTTGTGTTCTAATAGACTCTTGTTTCAAATAGAATAAGGTAGTGAAGCAGAATTTTAAAACATAAGAAGATAGCAAAACGAAGACCCACCAATATTTTGTTGAGATTCATCAGATTTATCAGCTTTTAACATTTTCCTCTGGAGTTATATCAACAAATCAATAATTATTGCGGCAACTAAGATAACCACTAACACAATGCTGGCTCATACAGTATGTTGATTTAAAGGCTCGTACAACCACGACAAGAAGAGAAATAAGCTTCACTGGACATCAATGCTCACCAGAACCCATCGAGGATCGATTCGGTTTCAGTCATCATATTTCCCAAAGGGGAAGGAATATTACCATATTCGCAAAAAGGCTGACCATTTCAAATCATTTTCGATCAACTTCAAACCATCTCCAATAAATTAAAATTTCTAGGGATGAAATATCCATGCAGAGCAAACACCTTCATCTCACTTTGTTGATACTCAGACGTCTGACTCATTCATTCTTCTATTCCATTTCAATTTCGTTATTTGCTTAAAACTAATAGTACGACAACAAAATCAATCTTTTTCCTTTCTTCAAAAATATTAGATTCTACAAACTGTAGGAAGATAGTTTACTCACTTGGTACAGTATTACTCGTATCCGGAAAATTATTCCAAAACAATTCTTCAAACACAGTTGTTCGAACAGACAATTCTTCGAATCTAAAAAATATTTTTATTTACAATTAAGTTACATTACTCTGTTACTTTAATGAATACAGAATATAATAATCAATATAATAATATATTATAATATAATAAAATAAAGAAAATGCCTTCTTATTAAAAAAGTGTGAAAAATATATTGCGATTAAAATGTAATATTATGAGCAATATCACGCAAATATTCGGTCATATTGCAACCTTTCTCAAATGCTGTTTCACTAATCGACGAATTCTTTCAGCAGTGTCCTTACGCTTTTCTTATGACGGTGGAGCCGTATCACGAACTACAAATCGTTCTATGTGTAATTGGTTTAGGCTGTGCTGTGTCAATTTCAAATGATCGGATGACTAGCGCCCATTTCGTATTCAAATCGCCAATGCCATCCTTCCAATGAATTATTTGTTTTCGGGAGATTTGAAAGGGCACTATCATAACAATTCCACATTTCTAATGCAAAACAAAGCAATCTTCGACGTGATTTCACGTGGATCGGCCAATCCACGTATCTTCGAAATAGTCCAGCAATAGTTGCACTTCTTCAGAGAAAAAATGGTTGAAATTAAACTTCAAATCCTTGCACTACAAGTCTTGTTGGTACGAATGCTTAGACAGACATGTGTCTGATTTTTAAAGCAAAATCTACGTTGTAGTGGTATTGTTGTTTTAAACCATTATCTTGAATGTATCTATACAGGCACTGGTTTAAGTGGAGAAAGCATCCACGAATTGTAGAATTTAGAAATTGGTTTCTTAAAGCCTTAACCGTAGATAGTTCAAAAGAAATTAAAAGTGTTTGCGGATCTAATCCTGGTTCCAAATTTTTAGCTTCGCTCAATAATCTATTGTAGACCAATTCAGTTTTTATTTGGCAACAAGGCATAAATCAGTGAAATATAAATATTTTCATTTAGTCCGTGAATTGTATATAATTGGCAAAATAAAATCGGCACAGTTTTAAATGTACCGTCCATAAACCAATGATGTGATCTTGCCAGTATCTGTAAATTTCTTCTTGTGGTGAAGATTAACAACTCATCGTCTTGGTTTCCAGAGTTAAAAAAGTAGAAAATCTTGTCCAATTCTCATTTTGGTATACTTTTTCCCGAAACCTCATTTCGCTTCGTGTAGATGGAAATGAGAGGGGTCCGGCACTATTCACACGAACACGTCGTATTGTCCTTTTAGTGAAAAGACTTTAGGTATTTTCCCAATTACTGCAACATTGAGATTTTTAGCGTCATCAGCGAGAATTAGATGAGACGTATCCTTAGTACTCACTTTGTCTTTTTTCGGCAATTTTTACGTCTGCAGGATTTGCACTGTAGCACTGTATTAGTTTCTTTCACTATGTTACCATTTTCGGATATTATGCGAGCACTGACATTTTGAAACTGGTCACATTTCCAATAAATGTTTTCATTCACAGTTTTATCCTTTACAAACCTTTCCGAATGACTGTCTTCGATGAGTTGTTTTCCAAGAAATATCCGCAAATCAGTATTACTTCATATTATACAAATCTTAATAATTATAATAATACTCGTAATATATTTGAAACACTTCAAACATTTGGTTAAATCTACGCTCCAGAAGAACTTGTGCGGTAGTCTAGCGGTTCAGAGCCAAACCAACGGGGTAACACGATCACAGCTACCTTTAGTTCTCGCATATTGGATCTGCCAACACCAAATTTATCCAAAAAATCTGACATAGAAATTGCACAACCTAGAAGACGTTGGAATTATTTTAGTAAATTTAGCACACTTTTAACCACTATAACTAATAACTATAACATGTATACAACGCCTTGTAAAAACGTCAATTCTTGCGGATATTTATAGTGAAACATTGTTTTCTTCTTTCATTAGATAGATTCTGTTTGTTTCAAAATAATGCCTCTTTTGATGTAGATATCCAGCACTTGTTCATTGCTTGGATGGTCATTCATTGAAAATCTAACTTGCTGTGATCCTGTGAGCAAAGTTTCTTTTTACACCAGGTACTGTCGGATCATTTGCCGTGGTATCACCCTAATTGTTACCGCATTGTAATCGCACAAGCGAGGAATATCAACTATTTATCTTATGTTTTGGTCAATCGCTACGCACAAGAAACAAGTACTAACCTGCATGAATTTAGTGCCACGGCCCGAAGGTTACTAGTATCCTGATAACCCTTCTACTTCTTTTGGCAGTTTCTGTAGGCGATGAACATAATTTTAGAGATTTAGGCTCTGAAAATTTGAAATAAAATTAGGACAAGAATTCTGAAAAATTATTGACAGAAAATGGCATTGTCTATATAAAACTTTGTATAACTACTAAAGTTTTTAGAGGTTTTCATAAATGTAGGTTGTTATCTACCCCACGTTCTATAAATTTGCCAATCTAAGAATTAAAAAATCACTGGACACGTCATTATGTAATTTTTATAGTTAATTTTTCTCCAATTACGGTTTCACATATAGTAATAATTATAATAATAATAGTAATAAAGGGAGGATTATCGGGTAAACCCACAAATAGATAAACACGGGTTTTCGACTTGATATTCTTTAGATGACATGGTTGATCTGGTAATTCTCTTTTCTTTTATATAGTCACTGCCCTTTTTCCCTTTGAATAAGAATTACCACAATAGTAGTAATAATAATTTTACTACTGTAGAAACAGCTTCTGATTGGTTCATACAAATGCTTATTTTTGAGCATATATGTATAACCGTTTTGAAATTATTAGATTCCCAACTTATGTCATTTATTATGTCACGCAACATTTACTATGTTGATTCTATTACTGCATATTTGGTAAATTTTTTAATTTCGTGGAAGAAAATAAATTTTGGCGGTATCATGCTTATCCATAAGTTGATGTTCATTACAAAGCTTACATTAATTTGATCTAAGTGTGGCAATAGCCAACTACTATTGTTGTTTCGCTTTATATACATATGTATATATGAGGGCTATCCAGAGGCTAACTTCTTAACCTAACCGTCTTGGAATAAAAACAAATTAAAGTGACAGAAAATATTATTTTATATTATGTTCATTGTTGATCAACAGAAATTAGTAATTTTATGACCCAATTACCCTGCACAAAGTATGTAGTTATATCGTGATTCTCTGAAGATCAGACCTAATCGTAAAATTAGCTCGAACTTTCTTGATGGACGTAATATAAGTACTATCCCAAAAAATTGGGTCCACTTATAAAATCTGTCTCCCAATACGTTTGACAAAATCTCAGCAACACTACGCGGCCAATGTAAAGATCTTAAGATAAATAAATACAAAATAATTTACCGTAAACCGGGGTTACTTTGTGACAATTTTTCATGTTTTTTCAAATACTAAATTTGTTATTATATTGAATACATTCAATTTTATGTGGATATGAAGTTTAAAACTTTCTCTTTCGAATGCACAGAAATGCATTGTATGTATATATTAATAAAATAAGGCGTCACAAAGTCACCAAGTGGGTCGGGGTTACTTTGTGATAATCAAGTTATAGGGTTTGTTTCCTTACAGGAGAGCACATTACGTCATGAAAATATGGGCGAAATGTGACGTTTCATTGACTTTCGCTAGTCGGTTGCCATGATAACGTATACAGAACACCAAATTTGGTTCATTGCGCCGCTGACGTAATGTGCTCTTCTCTAAGGAAGCAAACCCCACTATGAAGGAACATCATTCAGTAGACTGCTGACATAAAGTAACCCGTAATAACGTCAATAAAAAAATAATATTAATAACCTAGATAAAATTATTCAAAAGGTCGTGTATTAATGGGACAGCAAAGCTTTCTGTTTCGGTAGATCAATATTCATAATGATTTGAGGCCATTTCCATTTTCCGAACTGCACATTACGCTAACGTGCGTTCCTGTCTTGGAACTTTTTGTAATTCTTCCAGGGAACTATTTTCCGTTATAGTTTACGACAACGTAATTTCCCACAGATTTCTGAATTCCAGTAGTAACTCACTAACTTGACAGAATTTGTGTCCTCATCGAAAGAAAATTGTTCATCTCGAGAACTACCTTCACTTTCGTCGTATCGTAATTCAGTTTCGCCCTCAGAACTGGTGTCTCGATACTGAATTTTTAGTGCTTGGTAGGAACAAGAAGGCTGAGGTTCTCCAATATGTGTTTCACTAGTTTCAATCGTTGTCTTCTGGGGATCCAGCAGGACAGTCAGATTTATACTTTTCCCATGCGGTACATTTAACCGTTTTTTTTCTTCTTGCTTGTCTTGTTAGCGGGCGTGACTCAGCGTTTTCCTTAGATGCTGAATAAAACTGTGCTAACATTTTCAAATATTTCCTCATTTGTCATTCTATAACGAGTGCCTAAACGGTTTAAAACTTGTTCCCTATTTAAAGAAAATATTCCGCATTTCCTAAAACCGGACTTTAAATTATCATAACTTTTTCTTCTAACGTTACCATCAGTTTCTTTAGTAGACCAGGGAATCCCTCCTTTGGGACATATGTGAATCTGCTGTCATAAGCGCTCTCCTTCATTGTGTTCAGAACTTTCCTCCAATATATTATTAGTGGTTGAAAATGCGGAAATGCGTTCGGGGATAGTGCTATAAAACAGATATTGTTAGCCCCGCATTTTTCAATGACTTTAATATTTAAGTGTGAATTTAAATTGTCACCAATGATTGCTTTTAATCCATCTTGGCGTTTTAATATAGGTAGCAACAAATTTAAAAACCAGTTCTCAAAAGTGTTGTAATCAAACCAACCCGATTTGGTTTGGTTGTATATCGCGTTCGTTGGTCCGTCTTGGGTCCACGTGGACCATAACTTTTAAGATTTATAGTTAACGCAGACGAGAGCTAACTGTCCCTTAGCATTTCCACATATTATTAACAAAGTGCAAGCCTTCGATGCATTTCGTATTTTTTCTGGGTACTTCGTTCCTCATCTGGTAATAACTTTCAGTTTCGTCATAGTTTCAGATGTTACATGGAGAAATTCCTTCCAGTTCTGCCTCCAACTGATCAAAGAGCTTGTTGATAATTTCTTCGTCTACTGCAGCTCTTGCATGTTTTGTGCAAATCTTTGAGACAGTGTTGGATGGCGTTTGAGGAATGATGTTGCCCAGTCCTTTCTAAGTACGTTGTGTTTAAAACAGTGACTGGAAACCCATATCTTGATATTATGGTTATATGAACAACAAAAGCATTTTCTTCTTGATCAGTAAACCCTTTTACTATCCATGGAGTTTTTTATGCTATCCTTTCAACTTTAGCCAACTTTTTCTGTGTATGCCGTATTTTTCTGAAGCACCACGCAAGGATAATTTTTTTGTCTTATATCTTGGAGAGCTTCCTGTAATTTTTGGTTTGTGTAATTTTTGTAATTCCTACTACCAAACTTCTTTATATATACTCATGGCATTTTAAATCTGTAAAATTTGCATTATTAACGTAAAATATCAATTAGAATCCAAAATAAATTCTTCTCTGACCGATTTTCATCTGCTTAACATGACAGAGTCTACTTTGTGACCGATTCTTCGTGTCACAAAGTAGCCCGTGCAAACTTTTATTTTTTATTAAACTGATAATTACATCAAAACCAAAAATTGCAAAATTCAACTCTACACTACAAAATGATCCCAGATAAATGTAGTTGTACTAACTTTTAATACCAGCTTATTTTTTATATCACACTAGAAAGTTTACAGACAAATTAAAAACAGCTATTTTGCTGCCAATACAAGACGGTTATGACACACACTTGTAATTGACATTAGAAATTGCACCCTCTTCATACATGGCGCAGTAGACCTCTACTATATATATAAGTAATAACCTCTCAAAACTAGGTTCGATTTATAATAACCACAAAGTTTCACCTGCGGTAATAAAGTGGCCCCTGTTTGTACATGCGTCTGTTGAAAGTTTGTTAAAATAGTGGATGACGTGTTATCATTAAGTAGTATAAATCCGACTGACGCTGTCACTCCTCCAAATTTTATTTTTCAATGATAAATTACGATTGATAAGTTATTCACCTGCTTAACAAATTCTAATCATTATATATTTTGACAGCTGATACCGCAAGGCTTGCTTGTGAAAAAGTTCTATTGATTCTACGAAGTAGTTTTTGGTTGGTACCCTATCAAATATGGAAAATGAAAAGCAGCACTATCGAAAATGTAAAAATGCTGTTCAAGCAAGAAAAAAATTATCCGATGTGTATCGAAAAGATGTGTTGGCAGAACGCCAGTGCCAAAACTGGATTGCAAAATTTCCATCGGGCAATTTTGATGCTAAACATGCAACACGTTCTAGAGGGCCTGTTAAAGTTGATGAAGACACAATAAACGCACTAATGATGCAAACCGGCAAATAACAACTCGTGAGATCGTTGAGAGATTAAACTTATCGAATACCGTCCATGATCATTTGAAACGCCAGCTTTAATCTCAAAGCTCGACATATAAGTTCCTCATGTTCTTACGGAAAGAAATTTATGGCGTCGGGTTGACGTCTGTGATTTGCTTCTCAAACGTCAAGAAAATGATCATTTTTTGAAACGCATCATCACTGAGAACGAGAAATGGGTTGCCTACAACAATGTTAACCCTTAAGTGGTATCGTGGGGTCCAAGTGAGGACCCCACCACACACCTTTATTGTTCTAGTAGTCGTATTTTTTAACTTACGCGTACACACATCCAAATAATCTCATTTCGTAGTGTGCTGTGGTAGTTGTCAGACGTAGTACAACCAAAATGGGTATGTAATTATAAGTATGTATTTTTTTAGTTTGTGTTCAATAAAATCATTCAGTAGTTTGAAACAAAAATGTCGCGATATTTAAATGAGGATGCAATACGTGAACTTCTGAAAGATGAAGAGAGCGATAATGAAACTTGTACAAGTGGATTGTGTGATGATGAAATTCTAAGTATTAGAGAAGAAGCGGAGAATGTTAGTTGTTCAGAAGACAGTTTAATTATAGATGACTCTTCCAGTACAAATAGCTATGGTGAAGAAGACAATGCGTCAAGTTCTATGTATGTCTAAAATGCCCTCCAATATTATAACACATCTTCCTGAATTGATTGGAGAAGCACGCGATAAAATTAATATATCACCACTTGATTCATGGCAGTTATTGATAACAGATGAGATAATTGATATTATATGCCCCCATACTAATAAAAATATAACAGAATTTTCTGCAAAATACACCAGTCAAGGAAGATACAATAATCATGTCAATTTGTTAGAAATGAGAGCCTTTTTAGGCCTATTATTATTAGCACGAGTTTTTAAATCGGGACACGAAATTGTTGGAAGTGTGTGAGCAACAGATAGCACGGGAAGAGGCATTTTTAGGGTCACAATGCCTCTGAAATGATTTTTGCTCCGGTTGTCAGCTTTACCTTTTGATGATATCGACACAAGAGATGAAAGAAAACAAAATGATAGAACTGCTTTGATTTCTGAAGTCTTCAAGAAGTTTATTAAAAATTGTCAGAAATCTTACTCTGAATATCTCACGGTTGATGAGATGCTTTGTCCATTTAGAGGAAGATGCCTATTTAGAGTATACATGAAAGCTAAGCCTGCAAAATATGGCACAAAGATCTCTCTCTCTCTCTCTCTCTCTCTCAAAGGTCTATATGATTCAAAAGCACATTATCTCTACAATACATTTATTTATAGCGATAAATCCTAAGCGAGAGGGAGAAACGACCTCTTCGTGCCAACCCGAACTGTAATGTCACTAGTCGAACCTGTACTGAACACAAACGGGCATTTAACAGGAGATAATTGGTTTTCTTCAATTGAGTTAGTTGATAAACTTAAACAAAATGGATTGACTTATTTCTGCCTCACAAAACCCGTTCTCTAGGTTCCTCCCTTTTTGGATTCACTAATGATAAAACACTGGCATCGTATGTACCAAAAAAAAAAACCAAGCGTAGTCATGATATCACCCATCATGACATATCTGTTCACCCCGAAAATGACAAGCATGAAATTACACAGTTTTATAATTCAACCAAAGGAGGTGTGGATTACCAAAAAACCGAAAATGTGCCAATTATTCTGTTTCAAGAAGAACGCAGCGATGGTCATTCGTCATATTTTCTACCATTATGAACGTTTCCGTTTTGTGGAAAGCTTCTAATTTCGATAAGCATATGAAGCGCCATCAATACATTAAGGAAATTGGTACAGATTTGGTGACACCATTTGTTCGCGAAAGGCAGCTTGAATACTAGAAATTTTCTACGGATTAAAAAAGAATAGAAAACTTTTTAGAGCGCCATAAACATGCCAAAACATCTACAGTAGACCAATCTGGAAGTGAAAATTTAAGTGTGGACATTGGCGGAACATTTGGACGCAAAAGGGGCATTGCTATATATGTGACCGAAAAAAGACCAAAAAGCAATCTCAGAAATGTTGGAATTATATATATATGTAAGAATCATTTAGTAAAGATTGTAATGTGTTCCAATTGTCAAGTATAAGTAGTTGTAAGAATGACGTAAGAAACTAGTTTTGTTTTCAATTATATTTTGAAGTTACGTTAAGTTTGTCATTTTTTATATTTTATTAATCTCAGAAAACAAAATCAGTTTTGTTTAAGTCTAGAGTCTATTTAAACTTCGAAGAAAGTGTTTGTTTTCGTTTTTATTTTGTTTTCCCATATTTTTTAGATGTCTAACGTACGGATCAAAAAAGGAAACTTACTCAAAGTCATAGACTATTAGTAATAAGTAATAAATAATGTAAGATTTTAAAAATAGTCAATAAACTCGGACTTTTATCAAAAACACACTATTTATTTGCATTTCTTTTTAAATGTGGTCATTTTGTACACTCGATACCAAAAATGTTCTTAGAAATATCGATACCAGTTAAGGATTAAACGTAAGACCAAGAGATCATCGAGTAAAAAGATGAACCGGCTCAAAGCACTTCGAAAGCCGATATTCATCAAAAGAATATGATGCTGTCTATTTGGTGGAATTTCAATGGAATCGTCTTTTTTTTGTTAGCTTCTACCAGACAACACAACGAGCAATTCTGAAGTGTGCTGTCATCAGCTGTACAAATTGAATGATTCACTTAAATAGGAAAGGCCAGAATTGATCAATAGAAAAGGTGTAGTGTTTCACCAAGATAATCTGCGCCTTTATATAAGTTTGGTAACACGCCAAAAACTTTTACAACAAATTATATTTCAAGTTTGCGACAGTTGTTCTACTTCTTTTGTCGAAATTAAAATTCATATAACTAGAGAAAAAATGTACGGTATAAGGGTAAGGTGCATAACTGCAATAGCTAAACACATTCTATAATGAATATTTCCGCAAAAATACGTCAATGAAATTAGTGGTAGACCCTGGTAATAGAGATAACAGTAAACATTTTTTAAATTTCGCGGACAGTTTAAGTTGGTAGTTCCGGCAATAGCGGACATTCTGGCCAATTTCTAAGCACAATGGATGAGAATATATTCATTATTGCCGGAACTACCACCTTAAACCATCTATCCCTTTCTTTGGGTTTTCGTGCTTTTGTGAAGTACTTTCATCATCACCTTTTCCGACTTTCCTTTTTCCTAAACCTTCATGTAGCAATTACGAACAAACCCGCAGAAGGAAGTATCCAATTTGGTCCAATCGTTTTCAAATTTTAAGCATCCGAACAAACCACGATCCATTTTTATATATACAGATTTAAGAACTTACAGAGACATCTATAATTGAATGCTTATATAAACTATGTGTTATATTTAGGTCTTGATCAAATCTACAGTATCCTAGACTCATCCCCGCTCTCGCACAGAGGGCACCAACAAATTTCAACAAGGATTTTCGAATTGGGAACAATTTTTTAGTGGCAGTCAATTGTGGTAGGTCGTAGAGTTTCATTGTATATAATTAGCAGTTCCTATTCTATATCAATGCCATTCCAAAAGTAGTAGTTGTTTAATGTACACACTAAATATTAACCAATAGAGTATGTATTGTTTGGTAACATATCTGTCGTCATACTTAAACACATGCTAAACTGTTGGTAATTAACTCACGTAATTATGAGTCCCTCTAATTAGCATTACCCGTGGTATTACTAAATGTGAATTGAATAATCTATTAATTACTTTTGTAAGCAGGAGGACTCCAAACCGTAAAAATGGAACCTATGGCTTTAAGGTTGTACAAGATTTCTAAGGTTAAGTCCTGAAAATACACCTTTGAAAAATGTTTTAGGGAAGGCATGCTTTTAGGAATGGGAAATCCATTATTGGACATATCGGCTGTAGTTGATGAGGAATTTTTAGAACAGTATGACATGAAACCTAATGATGCTATATTAGCCCAAGAAAAGCATAAGGACATATGTGAAAATTTAATCAAAAAGTATCAGGCAGAATTCATAGCTGGTGGTAGTGTACAAAATGCATTGCGAGTGGCACAGTGGGTTCTAGATAAACCAAAAATAACAACCTTTTTGGTTCTGTAGGTACAGATAAATATTCAGAACTTTTAGAAAATAGAGCAAGGAATAATGGGGTAAATGTCCAGTATCAATATAATAATACTGAACCAACTGGTACGTGTGCAGTTTTAATTACCAGGTGCCATCGATCTTTATGTGCTAACTTGGCTGCTGCAAACCACTTTACTATTGACCATATACGAAAATTAGACAATAGAAGATATATTGAAGATGCATTATATTACTATGTTTCTGTAAGTAAATAGTCATAGGTTATATTTTGATATATTTGCTTTATTTCATAGTGTGAATAGGCAGCAAATTATTATAGAATATGTTCTGTTAATAACTACCCTTTAATCCTGGCATAATTTTGTAAAGCTGCTTGTTCTACCTTGGAGTTGTTTTGGTAGTATGTCCTAGAGCTTTTTAGTTCAGCTGAATACAACTTTTAATCAAACTGAAAATAAATTAAAAATAGTATTTTGAATTAGATAGATACAGCTATTTTAATATTCCTCAGTATTTGTCTTTAATAACATTTTGTGAAAGTTTCATTGCACATTTCAAATGTAAAAACATGAGTGCATGTAAAAACTTCAAAGGATTCAACATTCAACAAACATTTTTCAAGTGCATATGCTGTCCTATTTACTTATTTTAAGTATGAGATAAAATCAGTGTTATCTGTAGTATCAGCAAACAATGGTAACAGCGTACAATTACGAAATAAGTTACAACAGCATCGCCGTATCCTCACTCTAGTCAGTAGGTTGTATGCGAGTGATTCCCAGTAAACATTTTTTAAATTTCGCGGATAGTTTAAGTTGGTAATTTCGGCAGTAGTGGACATACTCGCCAATTTCAAGCACAATGCATGCGAATATGTTCACTATTGCCGGAACTTCCCACTTAAACTATCCGCAAAATTTAAAAATGTTTTCTGGGTTATCTGTATATGTAGGCTGTAGTAACTTATTTCGTAAATACCGCCCTGACTAGTTATCTACACATGCCATAAAGTTATAATCTTGATCTCAATGATAAATACAGGATATGATAAGTTATTTTAGTTTTTTCTATTCACTTGACTTTATCAAGCAATTAAAACAACAACAATACGAGAAATTGCTTTTTATTGTATATTATTTGTACTAGTCCGATTATTACTAAGGTATCGTGCGCTGATAAATTTCTATAAATAGAAAGTCGGGCGTCGAGGGAAAACTAAATTAACATTGTAAAGTAAGAAACCCGCTAATCCATTTGGACACACTTAAATTTTAAGATTGCGTCAGTATTACTTTAAAAATCTTGGTAGGGAAAATATCACTACATGTTACGAAGTACAAATCCATATCTTGCTATTGAACTTTGACTTTTTGAATTACGTCGTTTGTACATGCGAGAATTAGTTCAATTAAATTACTAACTAAAGTTAACGATTTTAAGGAATGGGAAATACTCCTCGAAATGGATGATATGTAATAATTGTAATTAGCATTGCTTATATTATGATACATACATATGTATGTGCCTAGATATATTTGGAGCTTGCTTCAATTTAAAAATGATTATGAAAATATACGATTGAAATTACGTATTTTGCCCAACACATTTATTATACTATACTTTTTATGAAATAATACCAGCCTTGTGGGATCGTGCCCTCTATTTCTATGGCTAGGAGTAGAGAGAATTTTTGTAACCAATGCATTTATAAAATGAAGTTTATTTATAAAATTACATAAGGGGATAGTAAGTGAATGAATGTAGAAGAAAAGGAGTTGAAAATAAAATGTGCAAATAAAAGTATCGTTTTGGAAGCACTGAATTGTACATTGTAGAAGCATTTGCTAATACGTAATACTCGGAGTTAGTTACAAGTCAACGAGCTGGCCGTGGAATTAAACAAGCACGTCCTATCCAAATATCCACTTGATTTTGCGTGACATATGGTTCAAAATTCTACTAACGTTCACATTTGTTTGTTTAAATTGTAATGATTCGCCTTTATTTTTCAATCGTATATTCGATGTTCTTCCCGCCAGTGTCGACACATATGATTTACCGACCGCATGAAAAAACCCAAACGCGAAGACTTGGCCTTGCTAAAAATATGGCCGGAACGTTACTAGCGTTTACATTTCTACGTGTAAATTATAAATATCCCAGTTGATCGCATACGGTTAAAGGTTCTCCGAATATTCCTTACGAAAGTTCCGAGTTATATGGAGAGTCCTTCAGATTTTATTTTATTAACATTTTGGCTCTCGAAAATAGTTTACTATTATTATTCGTCGTAGATTGCGACGTAACCGGGTATACCGTAATTCATCTCTATGAGTTTTCGACAGAGTTATCTGGAGAATTATAGTTTGTCAATTGCAGACCGATATACTTCTCTGACGAGTCCCAATAAGGACGAAACTAATTAGTCTGCAGTTGTGGTCTGCGACTGACAAAGTTTAATTCTCCTCACGGTTTATTGCCATATCCAAATTGTGGTTACTTTGTAAGCTTTTGCGCAGTTACTTGTTAGCTCCCCATTAACGCACCTAGTTTAATTAGGCCGTTATAGGTATAGAGAATCTACCAGATTTTCTTTTATTAAGATTTTACTAATATGGAAATAATCTCTCCGTTATGCTAAATATTTTTTATTTCGGATTACCATATTTATAAATTAACAGACCTATGCTATATTAATTGCTTAATCAATATAATATGCTTATACTAAAAATTAAAACAATGTTACATTAATCGAAAATTAGAAAATAGATGAGTTTAATGTCAAACGGTTTTCCACTAAAACGATTAAAAAATTACGCGATAAAAAATTAGAAAATAGAAAATAAATTTTTAAATTGTAGTATACATTTGACGAATATTTATTTTATTATTAAATTTGTTGACGATACTTCCACATAACATCCTCGGGTGGTTAATTAGAAAAATCCTTAGAAAGAAACATGTGCTTACTGCAACAATTTAGATAAAAGGTAATTGGTGGATTTGGAAGTACCACATCACAAAGTATTATGTATAGAAATAAAGGGCTTAGCTTTAAAAAAATCCGTTTTTTATTGAGTTTAGAGTGGATTCCGCACTATCGTGGAGGAATTATCGCGCTTCTGATAGGTGCTTCAGTACAGCATTTTTTTCTAGGGTGGATCGGAGAATTTTTGTTCTCCAAAAACAGTGTATTAGAACGGTGTGCGGCAAAAAGACTTCAGACAGTTGTGTGGGCCTATTTAAAAGGAACAATATGCTTACTCTGTCATCTCTATATATACTACACTGCTTGTAAAAACTAATTATCAAGATTTCTTTAAAACTTCCAAGACCAACCACAAACCTTTCAAATGCACACATTGTCCCACTGCCAACACCCCTAATACAAGAGCAAAGAAACGTAATACACCAATGTATTAAAATATACAATTATATACCGTTCTATATATATATAATGTGTGCCATTCGTATAATTCAAAATAATTCTCAAACTTTGGTTGATACAGCAAGAAGTATTGTAGGTATATGAAATTAAAAACTTCTTTATCATACCTACAAGTACTTTCTCAGATTTGATGCTCATAGTCGTAATATTAATGTTTCTTTAACTAAATGACGTAAATTTTTACCCCAAAACAGTTTTTTTATGTTTTGGAATGAGTCCTTCCTTGCTGCGTCTTCTGAAATCCTATTTAAACACCAGGTGCCACTATGTCTTTTAGAATTTATCTATTTACAATTTTTGAATATCATCCTACTTCTGGTGTTCCACAGGGATCTCATTTGGGGCCTCTATTGTTTATTCTGTTCATTAATGACTTGTTAACGTCTTTATCTGTTCCCGTTCTCGCCTATGCTGATGACATCAAGATCTATCATTCTATTAAGACATGGGATGATGTGATCCTTTTACAGCAAAATTTGAATATTATTGTTCGTTAGTGTTCAGTAAATAAACTGAAATTAAATATAAAAGAATGCTGTTCTGTGTCCTACACTAAAAAGGTAACTCCATGGAGTCAACCTATTCCGTCGTAGATTCTGTCCTTCCTAAGGTTCATAGTGTGATGGACCTAGGTGTTTTGTTTGACTCCCGTCTTAGTTTTGCACCTCACATTAACTGTATTTGTGTTTCTGCATCTAGGACATTGGGTTTTGTGTTACGAACCTGTAAATTTTCCCTACTTTCTATATCTTCAATTATCCATTGAAAAGGTGCAACGACGCTTTTTAAAATACTTATCTTTTAAAATGGCTGGCGTCTATCCTGAGTGCGATATTGACTATGGTGTACTGCTGAGAAGACATGATGTGGAATCCTTGGCAAGTCGTCGTGAAGCCCAAGAAGATCGATTCTTGTGGAAGATTGTACATGGTGTCATTGGTTCCTCGGATCTTCTTTCCTCTATTAATTTCCTTGTTCCTCGGATATCCGCTCGTTCCTCTCCTACTTCTACTTTACCCTTTTCTAGGACCAACTTGCTACTGCATGGCTCTCCGTTTGCATCCATGTACCATTCTGCCGATGCGCTATATAATGACATTTTTTATGGAATTAATGAATTTATTTAATTGTTTTTTTTTCCTTCTTTTTCTTTTGTTCTTGTTTTTCTTTTTTCTTGGATATTGTATAATAATTCAATCAATTCGACTTATTTGTTGTATAATATATTAATATGTATGCGTGTACGTATTGTTAATTTGTCCTGTTATTGGTCTAACCGTTGGACAATAAGCACTATTATTATTATTATTATTATTTATAGGACTTACTATATGTGTATCTAAACTACAATCTGTAATTGTGTCAAAAATTCTGTTTTAAATTGTCTCTTTGCCTCCATCTTTACTGTTCTTCAAACATACAACAATAGTCGGTTATCATATTTTTACTTCAACTAGTAAATGTCTGGACAATAATTAATTTTTACAAATGGATTTACACGCTTATACTATAGTCTAGGTTACCCCAATTTTTCATCATTGTATTAACAATTTGCTTGTAATTTAAATCTATTTTATTCCCCGTGGTATTTAATAAACTTTTCCGTCTGAATGTTACATAATTTGATCGTATGCTCCAAGAAAAGACTACGAAACAATTTAAATATTTAGTAAAAGATATATACTCACAGTGTAAACGCCTTTCTGAAAGATAAATATTTGAATTAGATATATACATACATATATATATTACAATATAATAAAGTAAACGTTTTTGTTTTTATTTGGAGTTAATATGACATATATAACAACATATAAAAACTGCGGAATGGTGACAATTGTTTATAAAATTAGATATCTTCAAGGTAAATCAAACATCGAAAATAGATACACTATTTAACAAAATAAGACGATGTGTTTAAATGGACCAATATTTGCCTGGTACATTATGACGAGAACTTCTTAATGAAACTTTTGTATACACCTTATACTCTAAATATGAAAATTGTTCTAACCCTATAATTCAAATTTACAGTTAAAGACAAGTCTATTCTTACACTCCGTTTGCATTGGTATAACATTACTCGTACAAAGAACGTTGGCGTTAAGAGTAAAGTGCAATGTATTAAAATAAATAAATTACCACAAATGGTTTAGCAAAGTAATTTAATATTATCGCTTCAACCAATTTATTTGCCAGTGGATATTGCATCTGTTAAATTAAAACAAAGGAATGAAGAATTGCAGATAGAGCTAAGAGAAGAAATAATGCGTGTCAATGATATATCAGCTTTATGAAGACTGGGAATTCCGGCTATTTTCAGAAAATTAGTCCCACAGAACTTACAAGTTTCTTCTTTGGAAAGAGAAAAAAATTATTATGATTAATCTTTTTTGTTTCTTCATCCTATGTGTAGCATTTTTGACGTACATTTCAAATATGCTTCTTTGCTGGTCTTCTTCCATCAAGTATAATTTTTTGTAATTACCATTTTTTGTTATGAGAAAAGCATTGTGGTAATAATATAACAACATTATACCTACAATTTCTATATGCCTAAAATCTGCTTCTTTTTGGATTCATAAGTTCTTTGTAGTTATTCGTCTTATAGTTTCCAAGAAAGTTATTTAGACACCTTTTTAAGACCCCCACACAGCAACCTCAGTCAAACAAACCGTTTTCAAATTCAATACCATTCATTGTTTCTTTATTTGCGGTCCGATAGGTATGGCTTCCTCTATCTTAGCGTCATTCATATTACGGAAATTGTTTTTTTTTAAAGTGAATTCAGTTCCATCATGATCAACTGCTTTAACGAAATTTATTTATCAAATCAAATAAATTGTAGTTTATTTAGCAACTTAACTGCTGCAATATTTTTTTATGAATAAATACAAGACCAATAATGTATTGTATTTACATTGTTCATACAAGTATATACATGTACTTGCTGGAAAATAGGAAAGACAATTACAACAAATCTGAGGGCAATATGGAAATTCTGATTTCATATTCCGAATTAGAGTCATAAAATATATGGGATTCAGCCAAAATTAACTATGTAAGAAAAACATTGTTCACCAGTGTTATAGCCAATAACAGCATTGCGCTTTTCCGGACGAGAAAACGAAACACTATATATCCCTACCTAATATTGCATGCACATGCGTGCATATACATATATGCAAAATGTGGACGGACATAGTGGGAAACACCGGTGTCTAGAATACTGGAAATAGTAAGAAGGAAGTGTTACGATGCACTAGGCTAACCACTATTCACTACGCTACCAATTTGGCATCTAATATGTTCCCCGCCATGTGTCGGCCTGCACTTTCCTGCCCGGTATACTATACGGTACGCCAATGTTAATACCGAGCTATGATTGCAGTTAAGATATCATCGATAACGTGACTGACTTAGGTACAAGAATGTTCACTTTATTGTAGACTAGGAGTGGGTAACCTACGGTCCACAACACAATTTTATGCGACCCGTAAGTTGTGCTACATCAAGAATACTTTTAAGGGCCGGTTTCATAATCAAAATTAATCCTCCATTAAATGTTAATGCTGGCATTAAAATAAGAATGAATTTCCTAAACATCATTTAAGGTAACGGGTGGCGTTAATGGACGTTTAAAGCTAATGGCTAATATTTGGCCCATTATAATGGTGGCATTAACTGGCCCGCGCATGCGTACCGGTACTTCTTTGTGTGGGCAAGTTAACCTATAAATATTTATTGAGAGACGTTTGAATGATATTTGTGTTTTTCGCTCGGTGAATTTCTATTAACTTGCGGTAGTTTTTCGTAAATTTAGTAATAGAGAATTTTAAGAAACGCAACCGGCAAACCAAAAATTCACTTCATCATATTTCTTCAACGGAATTGGTAGATCTTTTTATAAACCTTTTGTTCCTCCGTATAAATACATAATCATTATCAGATAAAGAACTATTTGTTTCTAAAATGTTCATTCTTTGTTTCTTGCCGTTGCTGCTTTCTAGTTTAGGTTATATTTTGAACGAAATAACAGCTGATAATACCGTACTTGTTCTTCTTTGCACATTTGTCCTGTTCCATTAGTTAACGGAAGAGTAAGTACCCGATTATGAAATCGGCCGTAAGTCTTTTATTTTAAGTTTCAACTGTAACTATTTTTTAAAAACACAGCAAATAAGACACTCCACGGCCCATTCAAATCGACAGTTACGACTATTTAAGATTAGGAACTGATTTCCTGCTAGTCCATAGAAGGTACTGCAGCTAATGCTACATTTTAGCAAAATAGCACATATGTATATATAAGCCAGGTGGCAATACACTTTGAAGAAATTGGAATCAACGCTTTGCTGCAGCTATCTATATTCCCTAATTTAACACGAGTCAAATATAAACAGAAAAGGGTTATTTGAACAATTCTCCACAAACGTGCTAAAGTTACTTGAGTTAATTTACTCCAAGCGAAAAGTGATTTTTCAAAAATTATTTTATTTCCAAACGCCCCAATAAATATATTAAAATAAATACTAAATAATGGCGCAAGCTGTTACATATCATGAATCTATATTTGCAACATAGTTGAATGCGATTGAATTATCTATTGAGAAATCCGTGACATTTTACACACTTACGATATCTTCATACGTAATTAACTTATTTAGTTGCAAATATTTGTTTCATGTATTAAAGTATTCCTAGAACATTTATAATTTGTCTAGAGATTCTTTATATATGAAGTAGCATATTAAATTCTTTTCGAATACATTTGAAGAACGAATAACCATATCTCTCAACATTTTTTTTATATTTCTCAATTTAACTTTATTATAAAATAAAATATATTTGCTTCTATTTCGCTACCACTGAATCGAAATGTTATATTACAATCGAGCCTCTAACTAGAACTTACACCTGCTACTCCAACTTGCTCGACTTAGGGAGAGTTTACGTTCGAGAAGAAATTCGAGTTTTGAGAGTATCGCCTTAAGAAGGTTCGATTATATTACGTACGCCTTTAAAAACGCAAGCTACGTATTGACCTATTTTATAGCGAGAGTCTATCTGATAACGACATGGCCATAATACGACAATGTCTTTAGTATGATACAGTAGCTTCCCAATGAAAAGAACAATTCCGATAGAGAAAATATTTATTAGGTGCCTCAAAAAATGTTTGAATAGGTCAACTCAGACTTCTTTAATTACCATTTTGTGACATATATATCAATTTGATATCACTTCGGGTGTTCTCGGACATTTTTATTGTGTCCCGAGTATAATTATCTCCATTATTAAAGATATATTCTACAAAATATTATATTAATATTAATATTATTTTATTTTGTCAGAGCTAAATTATTTGCACATTTAAGTGTTAGTGAAACTGCCCTAGTTTATTTTCATTATGTATATTCCACAGAATTTAGAAATTTAAAAATGCTGCAAAATTAGGGAAGAGTGTAATTCAGAAGATGGTAATCAAAATTTAATAAACCCAGCCGTTAATCTAAAAATGCTAGAATCCTTGTAAGACGTGATATTGCAGTGGTATGGCAACAGGATTTCAAAAACATGAATTTGAACAATTCATTAATGTTATAAAGCAAAATCAACTGAAATCAATGCTAACACTTTTTAAAATATGTAATTATAGACATATTCTTTGCTATTATATTATGTTACGGTATGTTATTCATATTGGTAGGTAGTTATTTAAACAAGGACTATATATTTATATTAGCATTCTTGGTTTATTGTTATTACACAGTTATTGCTATCACTTGAGAGATGTCCCCAAGTCATTACATTAACCGACGTGCACCACATTTTCAACATAATAAACAAGATATAAGCAGATAACATTAAATGTTCAAATTAATGCCCGTTCACTTCATTGCAGTTGCGATAAAGTTATTTCTTCTTGTACCTTGTACAACACTACAAGAGAAAATTGAGATAGGTACAGTCGGATGAAAATTAAAAAATTATGTTTATATTGTGTTGAATATTTTGAAAATATTTAATTAAGTAATTACAATAAATAAACCCCCTAGTGGCTGAGTGGTGAAAATCACCCTTCACAATGAGAAGGTCGGTCGTTCGAAACCCGGCCGCGGCAGGAGTGTAGCAGTTTAAAAATCCTAAAATGGATCTATTATCTCCAATATGCTGCGGAAAGTAAGGAAATGCCGTCAGGCGGGCCAGGAGCGGTACGGTATACGTACGTATATAGCTCGGTGGTTTTGAACAAGCCCTGGCCCTTTAAGGCTTGTAGTGCTGATATATAATTACAATAAATATGTCATATAGGGTTTACTCAAAATGTTTTTTCGTCAGCAACGTGGGTACATAAAAATCAACACGATGTCCTACTTAAAATTTAAAAAATTATGTAATTTCCATAAAAGCCAGAGATGATATTAAATTGATGTATATGTAAAAATGGTAAATCAAAAATCTCAATAGACATTTGAACATTTTCTGAATACTTGATAAATGTTTTATCGAGTTTGTTACTTTTGTCGTAAACTCACTGTATATAGGCGATTATATACAGCGAGTTTTACCTGTACGCGGATATAGGCTGAAACAGCGTCAAAATTTACCGTAACGAGAAATGTAGTGCAATAATTTTTGTATATATATATATATGGTTGGTATATATATATATGTGTGTGTGTGTGTGTGTGTGTGTATATATACATATAAAGGCTGTGGTAACTTATTTCGTAATTACCGTTGTTTGCCCAGACTATTTATGACTATATGTAACACTCAAAAGATAACTTTCAGCATTTTGTTCACACTTCAACTTCACAGGTGATCGGAAATATGCATGTGGGCTCTTACCTGGAGGTTGGAACGCAATACGCATAAATTCTTGGGATTTTATTGTTCATTGTGATTAGTTGAATTGATTGTTGGGGTACGTGATAAAATTTTTGAGTGTAATTATTTTGTAGTCCTACCGAAGTGACAACTTTCGTTAGATCAATATCGACGTTGCATTGTGTTTGAACAAATTCATCTTGATTGCTTCAAGTTTTTTTTTTTTTTCGATTGACATTATTAGAAATAACAATTTTCTGTGCCAATTAATAATCTTTTTTAAAAAGGACTATTTTCGTTACATTTTATGTATAAACAAATTGCTTGTGTTAAATAAATTTCTGTAAGCTTATTAATAGGGTTGGCCAACACACGACACATACATGAGCGTCACAGAAGGGAACAACTATTGCCTTATATTGCTAATATTATATTATAATAACTTTCAATCACATAAATATGCAGGTTATTTACTTTCACCGGAAATTGCAAGGCATTACAAATAGCGACAACTATAACCTAACAGTACACAGTCAAAGTAAGTAAAGTAGACAGTCAAAGGTCGTTACCAGTTATGGAAGTACTGTGGACAGACAGTCTCCAGGCCTGGTAAATTTCGGCGTCTATTAATAAAAATCTCTGTATCTAGAAAAAGATTGTTTACATCCATTTAGATAAAATTTGCAAATTTTTAATATGGATTAATGTCACTCGGAAACACACCAAGAAGTTTGACGTAATCAAAAATTTTCCGCAAAATTGAACGTAATTCATTAGTTGATTTAAAGTGCCTTCAGGCGTTCGTATAAACATCGGTGATTGTTTCAGTGACAAAAGGATGTCCTATAGACTCCTAATGCATTCGAAGTTAACTGCACAATGTTGTGCAATAAGTTGTACATCCATTGCAATCTGAGAGTTCTTAAACAGTTCTTAATTTTATCGCGTTCACATCTAGTGGGTTTAAAGTTAAAACAACTGCATCAAGGAATGTTCCTCATCTCGTAATAGGCGGTGGTAGTATCGGAATTCCCCGACACAACATGCAAAATTCATAAATTTCGAATTTCAGTTAAAACTTTTGTTTCATTTATTTATGCGTCAACTGCTGGGTAACACTGTGTAATAGTATAGACAAGATGCACAGCATGCAGTAAAAATGTTACATGGAGATTAGGAGAACGTGTTTTTAGCGCCCGCCCGGCGTTTAGTATATATGGAGCTCCATCCTTCACTAACATACGTACTTGCTTAGGTTCCACTGCAAATGTTTGCTGGGTGGCTGTAAATTGTTTACGCAGTAATTTTAGTAATTCTAGTGCTGTACAACAAGTACGGCCCAGAATGTTTAGTTGTTTTCAATATTCGCACTAAAATATGAAGCACGCTATTTTTGCATCCGTTGTTTCATCCATTATAAACCACAATATTTTATTTTTTAGTTCAGATTTTAAATTTGCTTTTACAACGTTTTTATGTACGGTAGATATATCGTAGGACACTTCCGGTTGGTAAGAAGGTGCATATGTCTTCCCGAAGACACTTTACAATATTTGCTGTCAACTACATGTTGCGAAATGTAACACAAACCTAACAAAAAATTAAAATAAATCGTGTAATAACTTCGAATACGGTAAACGGGCCTCTTACTTTTGCCTATGTTTCGCATTGTTTAAATAGGCGCACCATTTACTTATATGATTACTGTACAGTATACCCAATTTCCTCTACACTCCAAGTCTGGAAACCGCGCGACATTTTTGTAAGTGCGCAATAAATAGCACACGTGTTTCACGCCGTATGGGTAAGTTTGCGTAAGACGAAATACAAAATACCTTGTCAACTGGCCACGCACCGACAGCATATATGTTTCGCGCCGCCACTCGAAACCCATACGGACGAATCACATGATATTGAACCAATTTTGGGCAACTCTACTCATTAGGAATCTATAGGTCGAATTTCTTTACTCAATGAAGATGCTTCGAATGCTTTCAATATGTGTATGTTATAGGTATATCGAATTTGATTATCAATTATAGCTTTAATTAGGTCGTTATTAACTTCAGCGTCACAACCTGAACATTGTCCACCTCTGATTGAAGAATCACTATGGGAACCATTTCTGATGTCGCTCTGTTTAAGCTTTGCCGCCATGTATAAAACATAACTTTTTATGAATTTTTAATGCGTTTTCTTCTTCTACGCAAATACTAACGAAAAATGCCATAGATAGGATAGTTTTGTTTCTTCTTTTATGTACCGACCCCAAACAAAAAACAATCGATCGATACAATTTTTTCTGAACGGCAATCAGAACTACATGGGTTTGACATTTTGAATACGTAAGCATACCAACAACAAAATTCAATTAAAATTTGGTCTTTGAAGTATTGGCATTTTAATACACTAATTCACCACTATGGACTGTTGCAACCGAATAACTGAAGTAAATTGAAATAAAGGGTACAAAGACGAATATTTTAGTTGGAGTTAGGCAAAAAACGACTCAAAGATTTATTGTTTTCTGCGAATTTTATTATTCAATGATAAGTTACTGCGACGAAATGTGTATAACAGCAATAGCTCTTATATCATGTCGAAGCATAATCATCTACATTATATTTTAAAATTCCAATATTTTTCTTATCTATAGTTCCATTAATAAACTCTAGATTACTTGCACCACTGGCTGACATACAACCCCAATAAGTAACGAAGCCACCACTATTTTCTGATAGCAGTTAGGTTTTTGATGGACGACTGTTACTTATTACTAGAGTTGGTCAGCAAGCCAAAATTGCCAAGATCGGAGTTCTTTGCAGGCGATCGAAATATACACACTTGATCCGTGCTTGCAACTTACAACCGCTTTCTGTCACATTAACATTGCTATTATTAGTATTTCACATGTGAAAATTTCTTCAAAATAATCAACACACTTTTATTGTATTCTTGTTGTTGTTGTTTATGGATTAATATGAAATATATTTTGTAACATGTTTGAACGTCGTAGTTCGGTTTAAACTTAAATACAGTTTGTTATGATGATACTCTGATAATAAATAAAATACAATTTCGCTAGTTTCATTCAAATGCATAGGGCAACAACGTCCATGACCTGCAAGGTCAACGAAATATGTAGCGCACAGTTGTTATCGTTGTTATGTTCTTAGCCAATCTTATGTACTCATCGTTTTGCAGTATACAATATAACAACTATGATTTATATCGTGCAAGTGCGGCATGTCGCTTTATTAGGCAAAAAATTTATCACAATAAACGTTTATTCAACCTATTTAGTTTCAACTTCACACTATTCACTCCGCATTAAATATAATCCTTTTGACATATGCGAGGGGCGCCTTTTATGGTGTTACAAATACTAAAAAGAAAATATTATTTTTTGGATAAACTTTTATTGCTTTTCAAAATATGTGCCTTTAAAATTTTGTACCTGGTGGACCGAGCCTTGCTCGGAGTTCCCAAATTTTTTTAATAATTTTGAACCAAATAATAACGCCCTTTATTTTAGTTTTGATATTTAATTTATATTGTATATTTCAAGTATATATAGTAGCACATATATATTAAAAGTTTAGAAGGTTAAAAGCATGTGAATTTACATGTTTTTGTTAGTTTTCGTAGATATTTTTCTTTTATTAACATACTATTTTCAGCGCCATCTATGGTTTGGTAGTAAAGTTTTAATTACTTATAATTTCGCTTGCTCTCGCCCCTGATGTTAAAAGAATGTTGCTAACCCACGTTTAGGCCAAAATTGGTGAAACGCTGGACTAAGCGGATTGAATCGACACCGAGACCATGTTAAATCGGTTTTTCGTCCCCAAAAACTCGCAGATACTAAATTGTAACAAAATCTTGAGAGTAATTTTCGATAAATTTTTTCCTAGGACTGGGATTATGCTAGATCAATTTTGCATAAAATTGCATAAAAATTGCTAAAGTCATTTTCGATAACCAATTTCATATACCGCAATATTAGAAATGTGTGTAAACCGCGTCAAAATGGATTTTCCCGGGACCGGGACCATGCTAGATCGATTTCTCGTCCCCGAAAACCCCCAGGTACTAAATTTCATCAAAATCTAAAAGCGTGACAAAAATTTTTTCTGCGACCGCGACCATGCTAGATCGATTTTGTGTTCTCGACAATCCCGAGATACTAAATTGCATAAAAATTGCTAAAGTCATTTTCCATAACCAATTTCATGTACCCCAATACCAGAAATGTGTGTAAACCGGGTCAAAATGGATTTTCCCGGGACCGGGACCATGCTAAATCGATTTCTCGTCCCCTAGAACCCCACATTTAGAGCCGTTTTCGAGAACCCAATTCTATATTTATATATACATATACAAGAATTGCTCGTTTAAATATATTAGATAGACTTTTACATGCGTATATGCGATATCTCCCAAACATGGGTCTTGAAAGCTTCAACGGCTTCTTAAGGTGCTGAAAATCGCTTTTCACGCACTTTTTGTTTGACATTCGGAACAGAAAGAAATTGTTAAACGATAAATCAGGTGAATACACCAATTAACACGAACGGAAATTATGCGGAATTCATCGGGAACACACCTTTTTTACAGCAAAATGCTCATGCAAAATCGAATGTATTGCAGTCATCGATATGCCGGCTAAAGTTAGGGACGAAACGCATTCGATTTTCGCAAAAGAAATTATATCACCGTAAAGATAACCTAAAGGGTGATAAATTATCTAAATAAAAGTTTTGCGGGAAGAACCTCGATATGCCTAAGAATCTGACTGTAAGCCACCCGCCAATCTTCTTCATCGATATCTTTTGGGAATAACAACCGATTTTGGTCTACCTTTATGGAATTCATCACTAAAGGGCACACGACGAAGACGAAATTCTGTAAACAAAAGTTGAACTGAGCGATTCTATGCATTGTTGTTGAGTTAGGCGTTTACTAAAATCGTAAAAATCATCGAACGAAATGGGCAAGGAGTGATTCTTTTAAAACATTTGTGGGGAAAGTCAATAACTCGTATACGCTTCCGTGCAGAAAAGCAGTCTCAACTGCGCTATTTCCTATATCTTATGTGTTAGAAAATCGAAATTGACAATAGAATAAGTACTTACATCTTGTTTAACATTTGATGGGTGGACTTAATTCGCAAATAAGCAGTTGTTAAGTACAACTGCTCATTCTATAGATGCGAATTCTATCTTGCAATCAAAATTATTGTTATTGTTATAATGGTGGACATACACCTAAAAATCTTCAGGAGAAATTGATAAAAGTAAGAATGAATAGCCAATTTGAAACAAGGTACTGTCGTTTCTGACAAAGCAACGAATGTTGTTGCTACAGGTAAATTACTGAGCTGGCACCGCATGCATTGCTATACTCACAATTTAAATTCAATTGTGTAAGAGGCCTTAAAAGAAAAACCTCTACACCGAGAAATCAAACATTGTCAATTTTTTCAAAAAGTTTCCAGGGTGCTTATCGATGAAAACCGTTCAAATAGAATCCAGTAAACCAGAGTATGATAGAGTATTACATATTTCAGAGATTTCTAAGAATCGAAGAGGCAAAATCAAGTAACAGTTTCAAAAATTATTAAACAACCATAGGTCTATGCAACGGGCTTATTAAAGGCTCGGTTTAGAAAATTTGGATTTACAAACTCAGAAAACTTTACGAAAGCACAAAACCGCCTGCTGCGAGAACAGGTACCAGAAGAGCTAACGCCAGAAGAAAACAGACTAGCAAGCGAGGAAAATAGTGAGTATACAAGTTCCGTTTGAGCGAGTTTGATGCTCATGTATCACAGTATGTACAATCAACGTCCGGAAATTCAAAAGGAGAAAAATTAGACAGATATGTGGGCAGACCTCTGATAAGTCGAACAGACAATATGCTTTTATGATGGAGAAGGAGGAAAAGGATATATTCCAATTTATATTTAAATGTCAAAAACAAATTGTGGATTATGGCGACGTCGGTTTGAAGTAAACGTATAAAAGAAATCAGCTATCTGGTGCAGAAGTACACAATTCGTGTTTTGAGATGCAAACTTATAAAACCCATGCAGTTTTAAGTGTACCTAGCCTATTGGTTTAGAATTAGAATTACTATAGAAATCTATATTTAACCCTTTCAATACTGACGGGACATGTGTCCCGTTGAGTAGTCTTACTTAACTAAAATCCAATTGCTTACATATATTCATATTTATTTTTGTCCCAAGAGTTTTATACAAGCAATGCTTTTGTTTCCACATTCTTTCATTCCGTTATTCTTTGAATTTGTACTGAAATGAGCTTTTAGCTTGCTGTTGATTGTGGCACGTGTTAGTTCAGTGAGACAAAAAGTTGTGTTTTTAGTAAATTTACACCCGATTTTGCTTATAATTCATTGAAAAATGTCGAGGTACGTTAATATCATTATAAATAAATAGTTATCTGCTATGAAACAAAAGAATCATATAAAATATAGTGGAAAAACTGAATCTGGGACGTATGTATCCCAGCAGTAACTTCCACTAAGACACATTTGTCCCACTAGTAACGCGTAATAAGTAATTAATTTTTTCTGATTAGCGAACGTTTTCCAAAAAGGAAGCGTCAGAAGTTATTTGATGAAGAGAATATTCGAAGTTTATTGGAAAACACCGACTCCGAAAGTGGCAGTGACTTCGATGGCGGTAGCATTCTTGATCCATGTTATTCAAGTGAAAGTGATAGCCCATCTGAAGAGAAATCTGATGTCGAAAGAGAAACAATATTTTCCCAGAGGAAGAAAACACGCAGGTCAACAGTGGAGTGGTATGGAATAACAGTGCTAATAATTCTTTGCCTCGAAAACAATTCCAAGCTTCGAACAGCCGGTTATTCTTGCAAAAATTGATAGAGATTCAAAAGAGCTGAAAGTTTTCTTCAAAATTTTTCCGAGAAGCTTATTTATAAAAATTGCCGACTGCACAAATAAAAGAATTGATATATTCGACAGGAATATCGAAAATAAAAACAAGAAACTTGTCGATAAAAAGAAAAGTTCCAATGAAGCCTACTGATCCATATGAAATGATGATTGTTGTCGGTGTATATTTGGTTATGTCTTATAACCATTTACCACACATGCATATGTATTGGTCACAAAATTTATCTTTGGGTAATACGGTAATAAAAAATTGCGTAAGTCGAGACCGGTTTCTATTTCTATCATCAAAATTGTATATGAATTACCCAGAAAAACCTATAGGTAGCTCAAAAACGTATTACGTTGATGAAATGGTTTCATGCCTAAAATACACATTGAAAAAGTGTCGAACTGATAGCGTTTACCAGTCAGTTGATGAAGCTATGGCAAAGTTCAAAGGCAGGTCTTCTTTGAAGCAATATAACCCGATGAAAGCCATAAAACGAGGCATAAAGATTTGGGAACGATGTGATTCTACAACAGGATACACCTATGATTTTGACATACACTGTGGAAGAGAAATAGTTGTGTGCGATGGTACTCTCGGGGAACGGGTTGTGAAAAATTGTGTTCCACACTCTCAAATCCTTATGCCGTTGTATGTTGTGACCGTTTTTTACTGCCATCAATTTAGCTTCTAGCTTGAACTTTCGGTTTAGTTGGAAGTATTATGAGAAATAAAAAATTCTTACCAAATCTTAATGGTTCAAAATTAGAAAGAGGTAACAGTATTTTTAAATTTAGCAATAACGGTACTATGTTTTGTAAATGGGAAGATACGAAGGAAGTTCTGCTAATCAGCAATTGTTACGCTGATACTGTAGTGAACGTTAAACGGACAAACAAAAAAGGGGAAGCTGTTGAAGTTCCATGTCCTGACGCCATTTCCGTCTACAATAAATATATGGGCGGCGTGGATCTTTCTGATCAATTTTCATCTCTCTATGATCCTGATAGAAAGTCAACAAAATGGTGGAAGAGAGTTTTTCAAAAGTTGCTAATGATTTGCGTATCTAATTCATTGATTCTTTTTGAAGAAAGTCGACATACACAGTCACCATTAATTGGGTTTCTCGTTGAATTGGCTGAGCAGCTTCTTGCCTATGGAAAAGAGAGAGCAAAAATCAAACGACGTAGCTCAAGCGTGCGTCCTTCTATGCGAACAAAAGCACTTTCAGGAGTTGGAGAGCATCTTCCTTTTGAAGGAAATACACGCCGCCGTTGCAGAAGCTGTGCAGATAATAAGAAAGAGCAACGTACGAAAATGATTTGCATTTCTTACAATATTCCTTTGTGCAACCTCTGTTTTGCTAAATATCATTCCAACTAACTTACAATTTATATTCATTTCATTAATTTTTTTTGTCAATAAACCAATACTGGATTGAAGTTTCCTTATTACATATTTATAATTCTATTATAATTTTTGCCTAATTCTGTTACTGTTGGGACGTATGTGCACCGTAGCCATTTACTGTTGGGACATCCCTGACCCAGGATATTTTTCGTGTCCTGATTATCCTCTACCTGAACGCACCCTAGGAAGCACTATTTAAGCCATAATCAAGCATATAAAAAGTTTTTATCTTTAGAAAAAATCCGTATTGAAAGGGTTAAAAGTTTATTCACATTGCTGGACAGTACAACTGTTTATACACTCGAGTACACAATGCATAAATTTCGTGTTCACGACGCATTATCCGAACCGGTTCACACTATCGCGACTGTACTGTAAATTACTTATTAAGAATACTTAATAATAGACTGTCATCTGTTGAGAACAATAGATGTTTATCTGCTTACAGGCCAATAAAAAAATATAGTTTACAGAATGTATTTCAGAACGTTTTCGTAAAATTCAACTTTATCGGTGAAATGTCACTGTTGAAAAGAATTTGTTTTATATATTTTGATAGCAAATAGCATTAATTTATTATCCATTTCGTACCTGTACTTAAATATGTTACATATATTCTTCAAACTGTAATATAAATTTTCTTTAGTTGACTACTATTTTATTTAATATGCATTACGTAAGACAAAAATACTACAATGAATTAAGAATAAATTTCAAATAGATGTTACATAAGCACATATATCGTGTTGTTCACAACTTATGTATCAAATTAAAACCAAACAAAGTTCAAACAATATAAAACAAAATTTGTAAGCGCAAATATTTTCCTACTATCATAGGAATGTCGAAATTAATTTTTAAGTTACACAAAAAGCATTTTTAGAACCTTAGAATTACTTACATGTATAAATGTAAACACTTGTAAAATTCTGGCTATACCTGGAGCAAGATCAAGTAGTTCGTGTTGAGTTTATCATGCCGTAAATCATATGTGGTCTGGGAAAACCACGGTAACAGCGTACATTTACGAAATAAGTTGCGACAGCATCGCCGACTCCCCACTCTAGTCGGTACGCTGTAGGCGAATAGTTCTGCCTGTAACTTATTTCTTATAATAATAACGTGAGCTACATGTTTTAATAGGACGTGTTTTGTTCACTTTCACGACCAGATCGTATCCCTGTACCTAACACCGAATTCAACAACCGCCGCATGTTTTAATTATATTTAGTCGATACATAATGCAGTGCTTTTAAAGCAATAGTTGTATTTACCCAATTTGTTTTTAATCAGTGTGTTTTTACACTACAGGCCCAAGTTAAGCACTAACCGAACCAATACACACACGTCCATTAGTTTAGTAAAACTCATCATAGCACTAATAAAAGCGCTTTACCTCATGCTTATCTAATTAAACACTTCTATTTTTTCTGAAAGAAAATGTATATTCTTCTATTTGCGTGTGCTCTTTGTTAAACTTAATTCATTGGTTTCAGGGATTCTTTTTAACTGTTAGCCCAGAATCAATTCTAGAAGTTGCCAAATATGCATTGTACCATAATCGACCATTTCTGATGAATCTCAGCGCACCGTTTATTTCACATTTTTATAAAGAGCCCCTCATGCAGACGATGCCTTACGTCGATGTACTATTCGGCAATGAGACAGTAAAAACGTAAGTAGAAACAAATATGCAAAAGGTAACATCATAACTATTGTAAGGAAGCCGCGGCATTCGCCTCTGAACAATCGTTTGGAACAAGTGACTTAAAACAAATAGCTCGAAAAATTTGCAAATTACCCAAGCAGAACGAGAATAGACCAAGAGTGTGTATAATAACTACTGGTGATGAACCTGTGATATTAGCCCATGATGATGTAGTGAAGGAATTTCCCGTAGTAAAATTAACAAAAGAACAATTAGTGGATACCAATGGAGCAGGTGATGCGTTTACGGGAGGTTTCTTAGCCCAGTACATACAAGGACAACCTCTAGACGTTTGTATTAAATGTGGAATATATACGGCAACAGAAATAATTCAGAGATCTGGATGTACTTATGAAGGCAAAGCGACTTTTAAACCTGAATATATTTGCAGTACAAAATAATATGTGTACATATATTGAAGAGATACTGGTAAAATATTTTGTAATAGCAATTTTATAACCTTAGTATAATGTATTAATAAATACTAAAGCAATCGAGTATTATATTTTATTAGCAAGTAAAGAGGAAAGTGTGTATACGGTGTCATATGTATATATATATATATATATATACTCTTTGTCTATTATGAGTTTTTACCTATGTCATTGTTTTGTCATAGAAATAAAGATAATCTATTAATTTGACTATCTTTCTCAAGTGCTGCCGGTGAAAAAGGAAGTACGATTTGCGTTTGTCTCGCAGACAAAGATCTATGCACAAAAATGGATGACGTAGGTAAAAACTCTAAATAGACAACGTATATATTTAATTCTGTGATTTTCCTTCGAACTGGGCTGTATGTGTTTCTTATATAGAACAAATATACTGGACTACACATCATACTACTCACCTTTTCTAATCTCGCCTCTAGGTACACAAGAGAACTTTTAACGATCGGGAAATCATGACATCTTCTAATAAATCAAAGACAATCTGAAATATAATAAATAATGAAACTTCTAATTGTAAGTCCGCGGTTCGTGTCATTGAGGATGGTTCTGTCGAGGTTCATAACCCGAATGCACTGGCAGTTTCTTAGGCATTTTACCCATGCTAGTAGTCACAATCTAAACTACAAGGCGTGTAATTCAGTACCTACTAACTCAAATACTTTGTATTTACGGCCTACTTCAGTTAACGAAATTACTGGTATAATTGATGATATCACATCCAAATCATCATACGGATTGGATCATGTTCCAGCTAGTGTCATTGGGAAGTGTGGATCCTTTATTGCAGGACCAATGGCTGATATTGTTAATTCAATGATGTTGACGGGTGTTTTTCCTGATGCGCTGAAGACAGCTAAAGTTGTACCAGTACTTAAAAAGAGTGATGCGAGAAACATAAATAACTATAGGCCAATTTCGCTGTTGTCATCTTTTTCTAACGTATTTGAAAAGGTTGTATATAAGCGTTTATTTAACTTTTTAAACAAAGTAACTTACTGTCAACTACACAATACGGTTTCATGCCTGGAATGTCATGTGAAAAAGCAATCTTTGATTGCTTGGAAAATATTTTACAGGCATTGGACAGCAGGAAGATTGTCGCTGGTATATACTTTGACCTCAGTCGAGCTGTCGACACTATTGATCATCTAATATACACTAAGCTGTATGAGTATGGTGTCCGTGGTATCGCTTTAGATTTAATTAAGTCATTTGACAAACAGGACTCAACCTGTATGTGTGCCTGCATTGAGAGAGAATGTCAAATCATATGTATATTCTTCGGCATCTGAAATTAGGCGAGGCATACCCCAAGGCTCGATCTTGGGTCCGCTTATTTTCATTATTTATGTAAATGACCTGAATTACTTTATGGGTGTTCGTGGGTTGTATCGGCAACGATAAATGCGATTGTTGGGAAGATGAATCAATGGTGTAATATATATCGTCTAAAGTTAAATGTGGATAAGACAAATATAGTTCTATTCAACCCAAGGTTGCCACAGTAGCCCTTATATAGTAATATAAATGCACGATCTCTCCCGCTAAGTGACAAAACAAAGTTTCTGGGTATGATCGTAGACGGAGGACTGAAATTTGAATCCCATATTGATAGTCTGTGCGCGGAGTTGGGTAGGTTCTGTTATGCCATTTATGAGATTAGAACAACTGTTAGCATTGAAACATTGAGGGCCTATTATTTTGCGCACATCCAGTCACGCATCTTATACGGACTGATATTTTGGGGTTCTTCTAGTGATATGCAACAGGTTTTTATAACACAAAAAGAATTATTCGATACATGTCAAAGTTGCAACCACTGCAAACCACTATTTCGAAACCTTAACATTCTACCTCTGCCGTGTCTGTATATAAGTTAATAGTATTTTATGAAGAAAATCAGCATTTATTTTGTAGAAATATCGACATTTCTAAAAGTATGACTACGAGATATTTTACCAATCTACCTGTGCCGTACCACAATCTCGTCATGTATGAGATGGGCGCGTTTTATAGATCGATTTTAGCTTATAACGCCCTCCCTGGTGAGTTAAAAAGATTGAAAATGGAAGAAAGCTTGGTCAAGCACTTCATAAATTTCTTGGGGAAAACGTCTTCTATTCGTTTCGGGAGTAGTACTAGTATCAGTGATAGGCGGTAGTGGGTACTGATCTCATCTCTCCATTACATTGATACATTGTGTGTAGCTTTTGTGTATCCTTTTGTTTGTATGTTTATAACTTTAAAATGTAATGTCAATACAAAATAATCTCTCCATGTTATAAAAAAAAAAAAAAATTTGAAAATCGTGTTTCGTCAACCTAAAGTTAAAGTTGTTTGTATATTTTATAACGTGTTACATGATTAAAGCTCGATAATATATATTACCTGTATATATGAAATATACAGGTAATTCATTCAAGTTGTGTTTCATAAAATTCATTTGCTGCCCTCTTCTTCGAATGAGCACCTCATTTTGCTAATTTTCAACTTTATGAGGATATCCGATAGAGCTCTCCGAGCGCTAATCAGAACTCCCGTGCGATTCTTTCCTTCACGGCACACTAGTTCGAATTTTGCACATAACTTTTGAATTTTCAACTTTATAGAAGAACGTTATGGGAATATTCTTTTATTCTTTTATTCTTGCGAAAATCAAAATTGTAACTTTTGCACTTTTACAAAAAAAAATGCTGAACCATTTCCGAAAACAATAAAGAACTCCAGAACCCTTACCTATAAGCTGAAAAAGAGCGATCAGAACTCTCCAACGAACACATTACGGCGCTAGCGCTGAAACATGGTGGTTGCTTTTGTTGGGGTAATTTTGCAAAACCATTGAATATTTTATACAAGACTCCAGAACTATACTTATTTGTCTCAGAACTCCAAGAACTAGATTTTTTTAATTCGGACACCAACTTCAGAGGAGTTAAGATCTGCCTAGTCTATATCTTGTTCGTCACTTTCTGATATATAAATCAGTCATCGTTGTTTTTAGGTTAATTTTCACTGCCCGAAAGATGTAGATTTTCTGCTAAACTTCTTAAGGGTTAATAACAACAGGAATATTATCATTAGAGTTGCTCATGCAAGCCAAAATTGTTAAGATCGGAATTATTCGTAAGCGAGGGCTCGCATGAGCACCTCTAATTGTCAGTACATAAAGCTATGATGCATTTATTGTATGTTGTTAAAGAGAAATAACAAAATTTTAAGCAAATGTGTATTTTTTCTTTTCAGTGACAAGTATATTTTGAATACGAATTCATATTTATTATCGTAACAAAAAGTTATAAGCTTTAGAACTCTGTATAAAACTCGTTTTAAACTAATAATGCGATATTTTCCGTTACAAATTTGTTACATCGTGCCAATCCGACTACTCAACACAAATAACTGTAATTAATCAATATATTCCATATTTGTAACACTATACAACGAAGATATGAAACTATATTATTCTAAAACTAGATGCGTAATACAATTTTAATAAAGATTGCCAGTTTGACATTCAAAAAACTAAACTTAGGACGTAAAACGTACGACGCGAAAAGTATTAAATGTGTCGGAAAATTCTGTCGCATTTTAGATTTCTAGAAAAAGGGTATAAAATATTCATCACTAAAGTGTTACAAAGAAATTCTCTGAATGTGTTTATTATTGCCTATGTATCGTCAATTACAACACGCAAACTTTTCACAATGTGTAACCATCGCTTTATGGTGTGTAGAATGGGAAAAACGGCAAGATGCCTGTCAGTTATCACTAAGGTTTTATAAAAGAGTGGATGACGTGTGATCATTAAGTAGTGTAAACCGGTCTGTGTCTCCACTTATGTGCAAGGCGCGACTTAAAAATTCGGAGAAGTAAGGGCGTCAGTCGTACTTAATAATAACACGTGATCCACTCGTCAAACTTTAGATATCACTGAAAATTTATAGTTATTCGATCTATAAGTGTAGCGTCAAATGTTAAATGGGTTGCGTTTTATGGATCCAGACAAACGTCATAGATTTATTCTCCATAAAATTGACGTCATTACTAATGAAGTGAATGAATTTTAAGTTTTGGATGTTGAATTTTGAGAATTGATATTTTAGAAACAAAACTGGAACGACTACTTGGTACAGTGATAGAAGGTCTGTGTCACATTCTTTGGGTTGTGTTCGAATCTAGGTTGAAACTCTCTTCTGAGATCGTTACTCACACTAGTCACCATCGACTATTGGGATACAATTGATAATAACGATTTCACTTACTCTCGGGTATCGGTTAATGAAACACGCTGTACTCCTCCCTCGGACTTACACAAAAAACAATGCAGTTTAGGAAACCAGATATGGAAGTCCATACCGGCCTTGTATTACGGGCTGTACGTAGTATTACGGTATTACGTACGTCTCTACACGGAAAAGTAGAAAGAGAACACCAATGAAGAAACAAACTAAAACTGGAATATAACCCATATTCCACATCACTGGCGCTTGAAAAAACGTTGATGAAGTGGGTTCAAATTTTTTAGGGTTTCCACACGGTGTCAACAAGAGCCTCTTTTTGGATCGTTTAATTACTGGCGATGAAAAATGGCTTGTCTATAGCAATCCGATAAGAAAGAGAAAAGTATGTATATTATCTAATGATTGCCCATGATTGCAATTAGCAGATTTACATGCGGCAATCGGAAGAGAACGTATTGAGGAATCTGAGGGATTATGTTCCAGCTCTATACTATTTAACCACTTACTTTGGTAGCGCAAACAAGATATAAAATGTTTAATTAGTTTTTCCCAACATAAAAATATACGTAACTATGTACATACATACAACATACATACAACCGACAAAAAAGCAAAAGTCAATTATCGACCACATAATTAAACAAAAATCCGCCGTAAGGTGTATAACACTAAGGTGCAGCGAAGGACCTGTGGCCTACATCATTTCCTGTTAAGATCTCAAATAACGTTAAGGTACAACCAACTAAAGTTTAACAAGACACAGAAAGTTATAAGCGTAGAAAGTGAAACACTTAGATATCCCACACACGACTACAAAAAGGGAAATAAAATGATCTGGACAAAATCAATATTTGTTTTGTATTCTTGTATTTCTTCTCCGTAACCGCAGAGAAAGAACTATTATTTATAAGCTGTTAACAACAAATATGTAAGTTTCTAATAAAGTATTTTGTTCAAAAAAGAGAAAATACACAACAATCACTCAATCTAAATTTCTCCACAATCAGTTCATTTTTAATTTCTTAATTCAATTAACGAAAACTCGCATAGTACGTAAACAATTGAATAATAATTGAAAAATTAATAAAACAAAAGATATATTGAATTGTCGTTATCTGAGATTAACATCAAATCTTTAAAAAATGGAGAAATTTAAATTGAGCAATTGTTGTGTATTTCCTTGTTTTGTTTGAATAAAATACTTTATTAGAAATAATTAATCTGGGCAAACAGCGGTAATTACGAAATAAGTTACGACAGCCTACATATACACAGAACTACTCGCATCGATTTAGTACTGACTAGAGTGGGAAGTCACTAGTCCATACTGTCCTAACTTATTTCGTAATTGTTCGCTATTACTGCTGTTTGCCCACACTAGAAATATTTACCTTTTAGGTTTTCAAAACATTTACTAAAAGCCTTACGTTACTTAAACGAAAATACTTTATTTTATACCCTAGCTTGTTACTTCTTATACCACGCAGATGGTAAGTAAAAGAAATCATTTTTGGCGCTCTTGAAAAACCGAACTTGAAATATTGCTTTTGTAGCCATGTAACGCTTACAACGTGTTCTAGCGTACAATGAATCGGTTCAGACGTGTCCAGTATTTATACTCCTCCGCTCTCCTCGGTTCTGAAAACGAAAGGTAATAATATCATTGATTGCAAAAGTTACAATTTCTAAGAGTAAAAACCATTCTGAAATTGTCGAAACATTCATTCATCATTCATCACCTGTACATCAACGACCTTGACCCAAAGTTTCTGGACACCTTGACTTTCTCAAGAGATTTTGACCCAAAACATCTATAGCATACCTACGCTACTTATTAGGGTAATCTTGTTTGCCGTCCGATCCAATCCTACAGCTAGTATTAGGTAAAGTAAATAAATAAGTTAAATAATTATTCTAGGCAAACTACGGTAACAGTTAGTGTACTAGAGAGGGAGATGGCGAGTTGGCGATTATTTGTTTCACGTGTTCACAGCATCAGTACTAAATTGATGCTGTATGCGAGTAGTTATGAAAATGGCTGATGGCAGACACTCTATAGTGACCATACCGGACTTAATTTATAATGGCGCTAACATTCAATGTCTAGTTTGTAATATCCCTCTAATGTGTTGGTCCAGAAACCACGGTCAACGTCACATAGAAAGCAAGTAACATTCTTCTGCAAAAAGCATGATATAAGAATAGGTATACTCGTAAATTTTCATAAAATCGTCTTTAACGCGCATGGGCGTGGCTTGGCCCAAGTGTCGTCACGATAGGAACATTTAATCGCGTTTGACTCATCTGTTTATGTGTGTCTTAACTTTCAAAAACACTAGGATATATCAATAAAAATAATTAATAATTTGCCAGGTTTATAACTATTTTTTATATATTCCTATTGCCAAAAACTTATTTTATTGAAGAATATGTTTAAATAAACATTTATTTTTGTAATTTTTGTTGTGCTGTGCATTATGTGCCTAACAAATAGACTACCAGCAATATTTGCAAAATATGTAATATATACCTAATATTTTTATGAGTAATATGGGCATTTTTGTTCATTACAATTTATAGGGAGTATTGGAAAACATATTTTCTCAATTTTATTATTTTTCGTACGGCGGTATTAAAATGGTCCAACTATGTTCAATTTGACGACCTTATTGAGGTGGTTGTACTTGGCCCAAGTGACGTCACAAATAGATACGCAAGAGCAACCTGTTATTCTTATATCATGTGCAAAAAGTGGCCTAAGAGACCAATAAAAATTTTAATTTGATTTATGTATTACTCTTATTTTATGTAATCTATCGTTTCGCTTACTAGACAAACTATTTGTCTTCTTCTAGAATATATATGTCGGACATCGATTCGAAATTTAGTGCCATTTGCTTATGAACATATTGAAAAAAAAAATTAAATCGGAATTGAAAGATAAAAAACTATGGTTGGGTGACTGACTGCGTCACTGAACAAATTAGAAGTTTCAACTAAGCAACTTTTAATGTTTGTGACTGATTGTGCCACAAACAAGCTTTCTCTGGGCCGATCTTTTAAAGAACACAGTGGTAATTTCTTGCATGTAACGTGTAAAATCTAAGCTCTAACTCTTGTGGCACAAAGACTCTTACATGTTATCCACTAGTAAATGCATTAATTGCGAGTACAAAAACAGTGTTTCGGTTTAGGAACGTATCCGGCTATTTTACAAACTGTGTCCCGATATATTTGAACCACCACAGCCGATTATTACACGTTGGGGAACATTGCCGGCTGCGTTTTACTACAATAAATATTTTTATCAAGTAAAGAAGGTAGTTTTAAAATTCGATCCGACAGAAACGGCAGCTATCAAAGAAAGCCAGGAAATATTTCAAGATAGTCAGATCAGACGAGATTTACAACTATTCACAACAATTACTTCGAACTAGTGAAGGAAATAAAAAACTTTCAAATTGTGATGTTCACATCACGCACAGTTATACGCTATAGAAGGCGAAAAGAATGGGTGTAATACGAAAATTTGAAAGTGTTTTATTGTTAGAGAAAGACTCCGATTTTCTTATATATATTAAGAAAAGTTTGTGAAGGTGGGTAGGAAGATTCATTGTTGTTTCAAAGATTATTTTGAATATGCAAATATAACATCACTAGATGTAGAACGGTCATTTTCGGCATTAAAAAACATTTGTTCCGCACGTCGTAATCACTTGACTGAAAGGCTGTGGAAACATGTCTAATGATTGAAAAATTTAACAGATGTTACCCAGTTTGTGATTTCACGGAAGACTTTTAAAACTGTAAGTGTCTCAGCACGTTTTATAATTTTGTTCTTACCTTTTAGTTTGTGTAAACTTTTATGCACTCACCACGCCACTTGCTATTACCGCATATTTGCCCAGTTTATAAATAATAATAAAGAATCCACTTTTGAATTGTAATACTAGTGTATGTAGATATCCCCAACCAATTTGGAAAAGTACTCAATGTTTAAAAGAAATGAAAAGCATTTTAAAAACTAACATTTCTTCTTTAATATCATTGTGTACTTGTACAAATAATATTTTTGTATTATAAGTATTATACATGCAAAATTAAGCGATATGAAACAAGCTACAAAATCTAATCACAGTGCTATACAACTTAACTTACATTATATGTATAAGTGATAAAACGACAAACACTCACAAGGTGTATTTGTTTTTTATTTAATAATCTTTATACAATACGTTCAATAACTATTTGTTGGATATATGTACAGAAACAAGGAAATATCGCTGTTAAATTAACATTACGACAATATACAAAAATTAAATAACATAAGTTAAACGTTCAAAATTCCACATCCCTATATTAGAAACTTTATACAAATATACAATATAGACAATCTATCTTACACATTTAATTTCTCAAATAAATACTCTTTCAACAATATCTAGATACACTTAAATAATCAAATAATAAAAACTCAAATACTACGTAATTTAAACGTGTATATGTGTCTTTGTTTTATATTCGCTTGAGGTATCAGAATCAAAACCTAAAAACATTCGAATCAAAAATAAGCGTGCACAGCCTATTCAAAACATATTTGAAGTTAATCTGTATTAACTCCTAAAATTGTTCAAAATATAACAGTAAGTCACATTTGGGTAAAAAATATTTACGATTACAAACATTAGAGAAATATCAAAATTATATATTATTGACAGAATCTTGACGATATACTACATTCAAGAGAACTGCTTATTCTCAGTATACTCCTGAATAACGGCAAGATTTAAATTATATTTTACAATATACATACATACATACATAATATATATAGTGGTAGCAAAAGATATAATTTTTAGTGAGATGTTCGGTCCATTATCTAACAGAGATACTATAATTGGTAAAAGTAAATTGCTAAATGTTTCTTTTTAGTGACTTATACTTAGTTCAGTATTAACACGAATTCTGTCCAAATAAATAATAAACAACTGTACAACTGTGACAAATAATGGTGCCAAACAAAATAAACGCGGTCGTTTTATTTTTACATCGTTATAAGCACTGTTTTATATTTCTAAATATCTTTGTACGAGAACTTAAATGAATTGATACAATTACTTACATTAACAACAAACTAAAATAGTATAAAAATAATTTACCATTCGCTTCAACCAATCAGGACAGTCTTATTTGTTCCACTAATCACATTGTTTAACGTCTCATAGTTCCGTTTAACGGCTGCATTATATTGTTATAAATATATCCATGAGTTGTGTACATAGTATTTTGTTGTGCCCTTTGAATGGCTGATGGGTTTTGGTAATTTGGCTGTGTCATATTCATCATCTGCATAGGTATTTGAGCATTATTAATAAAGCCAGCTGCCGTATTTGCAATGTAACCAGTTACAGCAGGAGTCTGCTGCGCAGCCATACGATACTCATTCAAATTATACTGAGGCGGTACTATGTTAGGCACATTAGGACTAATCCGGCTAGAAGGGGAGTGCATATGTTGCACAGCAATATTCGCGGAATTTCTTCCAGATCGTCCTAAATTTTGTCCCATAGGTGGTGTTACAGTGCCTCCTAATTGATTCATATTGACGTTTGGCTGGTAATATTTATGATGATATCCTAAGACCGGTTGTTGGAGATTCGCTGAAATTGCTGATGGTGATGTTGTTAAATTTCTTACGACTTGGTTTTGAATCATCTGATGTGGCGGAGGAGTCATAGTAGCATGAGGGTGATGTGTGGGAGGTGGCGGTGGTGTTAAAGTCATTGCATTAGGAGGCGGTGTCATAGTACTACAGGATGAATGAGGTATCATATCATTGGTTAATTGTTGTAGTTTGGCCAAACTACAACTAGAATTACCACCAGCGGCATTTTGCGCATTGCTTTGAACAGAAACTGGAATAGATGTTGACGTAGGCGTGGGTATAGGACCAGGAGTGTGAGCATGTGGATTGGCTTGCAAATAAAAATTAGTACCAGTTGTAACTGCGCACGCGCCTGAAGGACCCAGCTTCTGATGGGACGGCTGTCGATGTTGTATAACAGTAGTCATTGTTGGAACGGTAACATAAGTACTTGCTCCTTGGGCCGAAAATGGCTGAGAGGATACAGCCATTTGTGGAACTGGGATGTAATTACCTTGACTAATTACAGAATGATGAGGTCCATGATGTGTGTGTTGATGCATAGAACCGCTCGGGAGCTGATGAGGATGGCCATACCCCTGATGTAAAGCAGCAACTTGATGCTGTAAGTGAGTTTGAAGCTGTTGCTGTTGCTGCTGCATTGCATTTATGCTTTGATGTTGAACCTGAGTTGGACTTGCTTGCATGTGCTGATGAGGTGTTTGTACTGGTGGTGTTGATCTTTGTCTCTGTTGCTGATGCTGGACGGTATGTTGCACATTTGGAGGTGTTGATCTAACAGTTTTGTTAGTACTTGAAGGAGTATTTGATCTATTCCTCTGTTGTTGTATTTGTCTTTTGCTAGAGGTGGTTTGTTGTTGTTGTTGTTGCATATGTATAGGAACATTTGGACTTGAAGCAGGAACGCTTGCATTTTGGACTTGATTGTGCATATTAGCTAGATTTTGTTGAACTGTACAATCATAATTTGTATGAGAACCACTACCTGGCAACTCAGACGATGGTCTTGCAGTTTCTATTGAATTTTGAGAAGCCATATCACTTGATATTGATGTTGGTGACTCTAACCCTAGTGGTCCCACATCTAAATCTGGATTATAATGCAAACTATGTACTGAATTTGTTGTTGAATCTGGAGTATAAACCCCCATTGATGGCATATCTGTTGTCCCTGGAGTAGGGGTGTTTGTTTCACTGAAGGTGCCGGCGTATGTGGCTGATACATTAATTCTTGACCATCAACTTTCGTCTCGTGGGGTACATCATGTGCTTCCGATTTGCTTTTTGCCTTTTCCTCCAATTGATTATTTAACTGATAACAGTGCTTCGCCTCATTGGAAGAAGGATCAGTACCTTTCGTAGCACTCAAATCGGTACCTCGAATCTTTTTGTCCTCTTTTTTGGAGAACACTTGTCCCCTTTTTCTTTACATTTACTTTGCTGTGAGGAATGTTTGGACTCGTGCCTCTGAGTCTTTAGCAAATGTTTTTCTTTTTCAGTATGTTTTGGTGGTAAGACATCAATAGAAGGTATATGTATCGGTGCCATGCGGTAACCCCATATACGATCCCAGTGCCATTGTTGGTATTGACCCTGAGTCAATGTGTAGTTAGGTGTCATTGAGAATTCAGGTCTCGTCAATAATGCTTCGTTTTCTAAATGATTTACCTTGGGTTTGATGTCGTAGCGTTTATCGGTAATTTCATGTTTTAATTTCAATTCAGTCTGTTTTGGCTGGATATCCTTTGGTTTCAACACTTCACTCTTAATTTCTTTTGTTTTATGTTGTTTCTCGTAAGCATTGGATTTGATTTCAGTTTTAACTTTACATTTTTCATCGAAAGTTCGTGATTTATCTTCCTCAAGTTTCTGTTTATGTTGGGGTTCTACAGACAATGTTGGCGAGTTATAATCGCGTTTATTAACTTCCATCTTTAAGGAGGGCACAGTTTCTATCTTAGGAGGAGTTATACATTCAGTTTTTGGAGCTACTGGTGCTTCTACTTTAAGTTGAGCGGTTTGACAATACTTTTGTTTGGTATCTTCAGTTATTTGTTTTGGTTTTTCACTAATTGGAATTATAACTTTTGGATTGTCAGTTATAACCTTTTCTTTAGATACGGATGGTGCAAGTACCTTGCTATTATGCTCCGAATCTACAGAATTATTTCTAATATCGATGTTCTTTGGCTCAGTTTTTAAGTTAGTATCATAAATTTTGGGACTAGTTGATACCTGAATTACTTCTGTTTCTTTTTATTCTCGTTTGAAATAGAACTAACTTCAACTTTCGTTTCAACTCGTTTATCGAGGATCTGAGTGTAATGTTCTACCTTATCGCAAGGACTTGATTTTAAATTGTTCTTTTCATTTAAAATGGGAGAATCCTTCAAGTTTTGCATGTTTTCCGCAGGAGGCACTGTATTTTCTCTTTTGATTTTTTCTTGACATTTGTCATCAACTATGCACTGTTTATCCAGATTTAGAATAGGATTTTCTGAAGTTGTATCAATCTGTTCAGAAGACTTAACTTCATCTTCACTTTTAACGGTATGATTCTCTTCTACCGTATGGTTTAAAGTCTTATCATTTATAAGCCGTTTAGATGTAACATCAGATAAGTCTACTAAATTTTCTAATGTTTTATCAACTACGGTATTCGTCTCTTGCAATACAATTTGTTGTTCGTGTATGTGACCATTATTTGGTTTCTCTGGTTTGTGTAGAATAGTAGAAATACATTTCTTTGGTTCTTCTGATGTATTGGAAACATTGGCTTGTTTCTCCGGTATACAATCTTGTTTTTGTAGGTCAGATGTTTCGAATTCTTGTTTTGGCTGAACGGTTTTTTCTGTATTAGCCTTCGTATTTGTTTTATCTATTTCTTGACTATTACTAATTTCTTTAGTTTTATTTTCGTCTACATCCAAATATTTCTTTTTGGGATCTAGTTTATTCGTTCCATGTTCAGGTTTCACCACTGTTTTTATATCCTCATCATTTGCTCTGACTGGTTGAAGCAATGTACCTTTCTGTGATATCTGAAGCACTTCTTCAGGAGATATAATTTTTATCTTCTGACCATCGATTTCAGTTTCTGACTCTGATGATGTAGAATGTTCAGCTAACGTAGATTTCCGTTTCAATTGTTTCTCTACAACCGTCATTTCCGACTTTTCAACTAAATCAGTAGTTTCTTCAGGAAGTTTATCGCATTTAGTAACATGTGTTTCAGTATTAATATCGGGTTTCTCGGTGATTTTGTATTTAGTTGATTTTGTAGGTTTTTCTGATGGACTTTCATCTTCCATTTCATCATCAGCTTCAGCAGAAGAGTCTTCTTCACAGGAAGGACGCTTTCCTCGTTTACACTTTTCATCTTTGCTTTTTAAAGCTTCCATTGTAGATTTAACTTTAACTTCATCATCCGACTTTTCAGAAATAATAGATTCTGTTTCGCTTTCTACTTTTTCACTAGTTTTCAATAATTCTGGTATAGTTAGTTGCTTCTTATCTGCATTTCTTCTTCGACCCTTGACCCAACCACGCTTTCTTCTCATCGGTCTAGATCGTGCCTTTTAGGTTGAGGCTTATTTACTGTTTCACTATCCAATTGAGGTTCTTTAATTTCACTCTCAGTGGGTTTATTTTCAGAAACTTGTGACATAACAGTGATAGAAACAGGTTCTGCCTGAGGACTAACCTTCGCCTTAGATTCTGATAAGACTTCAATTTGTGGTGTCTTAGAATTATGTTTGGTCTTCCTTTGTGACCATCGTTGGGAAAATTTAGATCTTCGTTTAGGCTTACAATTCACTGGTGTTTCAGGTATGGACTGTGCTACTTTAGAAGTTTGCTTACTTGTTATAACTGGTTTACTTTCCTCAGGTTTCAATTTCTTTTTGTCCGTTTCCGTATTTTCCTTCTCACCAGTAAGAGATTCATTCCTCTTTCTTTTCTCAACATGTGACTTAGGCTTAAGATCTACATAGGTTGAATCGTTATACTTGCTGGGTCGTGTTCTCTTGCGGCCTGATGATGTAACTAGTTCTTCTTCAACGCGTTCTTCAGCCTCTGGTGTAACAGTTGCATTGGGTACTATGGCTATTGATCCGGTATTCTTTGTATTCTGTCGAGGTGTTCTTACTGCAGATATTTTTCTCTTTCTACCACCTCTTTTAGCTTAACACCTTGTTGTGTTTCAATGATAATTTTATCCGGTGGAGGTACTACTATATCAGCGGTTTCCCCAGCAACTCCACCAGATGCATCCTTCTCAGCATCAGATTTTTCTTCTCTGAATGGATTTACAGTGGGTGTCAGTAATGGAGTCCACCTTAGGCACTCATGGTCTATGTAAATGCGGGTCTTAGATCTAGCAACTTTCTCTGCGTGTGCATTAACTTTGTTCCAATTTATGCATAAGGTACATATTAGGCCATTCTCTGTAGATAAAACTCTAGCAAAGTCAAGAAGTTGTAATGCTGTTGCAATGTCATGACAATACATGCCGGTTTCTCTACTAATATCTGTTAATTTAATTTTTTCAAGGCGATGTTTATGCAGGTACTCAAGAACTACAGATTTCCAATATGCGTAATAAGAAACGCGACCAAGATCGGAAAGAGGTTTTTCAGGTGTTCCCGGCTGGCCTTCTTCTTTAGACAATAAGTAACCTGAACAGAAAAACAAAAAGTGTCAAATTGATCTACTAAATTAAAATAATACTCCAGTAAATGCAATTGTAGTAATCTAATCGTTTTAATAACAAAATGATATGTTAGATAGTGGAAGCACGACGTCTATTAAAAGTACAAAGATAAAAGACACTAATCAATAGATGTGTAAAAGGGTTCCTGAATAATTTCCATTTTGTTCTACAATTTCTTTGCAAACTAAAGAATGCCTTGATTTGGATTCATAAAACTGTAAATATTTCCTCACGCAATCCTACACTAAATTAAATAATATGAGAAAAAGAAGAGAAAAAAATCATACTTACTAAATTCGATGAGAAATCTTCCAAATCCTTGTCTCTGATATTGAGGCATCGTCATTATGCACGACACATTATATTTCTGTTGACAATGTTTTTCTTTTGAGAAATAACCCACCAAATGACATCCTTTCTTGTCGTTTTTTGTTAGCACATAAAATAAGAATGGCTCGACATCGTAATATAATGTTTTATGATCCAAAAAAGTTTAGCCAAAAGGCATAAGTTCTGACAGTAAATTTTATTCACATTTCCGTCCACTTCAAACACTGATAAATCACCACAACGATAAATTTCGGTGGCCGGTGGATGCCGCCAAGTACATTTATCTTGATGTCTTTCCAAAACAGCTTTGCTTTTGGTATACTTTAGACAAAATTCACACAGAAACAGTTTGGGAAGTCTAGCATATTCTTGAGGAAATGGACTCGAGTACCATGTTTGAATTTCGTATTTTCCAAATTCTATAGCAGCTGGATTTCTAGCTTGGGTGGCCATAACTTGAGATGGTGATGTAAGAACGCCATTACTCAAAACGGTCCCGTCAGTACCCGATGTAACTGTAGAAGCATTTGCCCGTTCTCGAGTTTCCTTGAATACATCCACATCCTTATGTGTAACACCAGGCGGCAGTTGGGGTTTAAAATCACCTGAAATAAAATTTTCTGAGCGTTGAGAAACAAACACAAAAAATAAATTACATCTTATAGGGCAAGGTAGGAGTTTGTGGTTTGTAAGTGTTAGTTAACACAGGAGAAGTTGCTATATTTGTTCAAAATGATGAATTTATTGCGATTAGTAGCGGTTGTGTAATGTTCAAAATTAGTTCTACTTATGTATAGTGCTACTCTGCTATAAGCAATCATGCAAAAATGCAAAATTTGTTTATGTATTCACTTATAATTCGCACAGTGCTTTTTGCAATGATAGAAGAATCCCAAAGATATGAAAATTTATTTTTATTTCAATAATTTATATTAAGAAACAAGAAAATCTTTTAGGCTTTGCATATTCATATAATTTTAGTTTGGTTTGTGCCACTATAATCTAGCAATAAAGGTATACCAACAAACAGAGGTGTCACGTAAAATGGTAGAAACCAGTGAATTTTCAATTGGCCAATCAGACAAGTAATACCAGTACATAAGGTGCAAGCATAAGTGACGTCAATGATCAATTAGAGAATTTAGTTCTCAATCTTGTATGTATTTGGGCATAATTTATCATTGTCAATCTATAAAAAATTTAAATAAACGCCCAAACTTACATAAAATGGAGAAATAAGTTATGCTGGATTTGTAAACACACTTGGAAATACCACCACACCAAAACATGCAAGACTGGGTTATAAGGAAACAAATCAAATAGCTAAAGCAGATGTTCCAATGAATGCTGCCGCATGTATGAGTACTTAGACACCTGAAATATATACATTCGGAATGAATTTATTTTAATGGTATCGTACTTGTTAGAGATTATCACATGTGAACTAACCATTCGTTAGTGACATTCCAATTATGTATTCGATACCCTTCGATTTATGACATACCAGTTATTGGGGACGCGTCGTTAACGAAGTGTCCTACCAAAGCAAACTACAAATTTGGAGGTGCACGTATGCACACAGGAAAGAAAGACAAGACCGATGGATGAACGGTATTAAGACTATAAAAGTGCGCAAAATTTGTATAGGCGAAAAAGGAGATTAAGGAATGTAATACAGCAAAGAAAAAAATCGGCGTGATTTAAATATCCAAGGTGCAAAACAAAAACCGAATCTAATCGAACGCGACAATTACCATTAGCAATCTGAGGCACATTTCAACAAAAAAAAATTGCCTTAAAATAATCTAGTTCAAAAAAGGTCCACTTTTTTTTTTTTTTACATTTTTAGATTCGTGTGTAAATGTAGAATGCAGAACTTTAGTATCCACACACCGTCTGCCATTGCGCATATTAAACAACCGCAAAGCCATTGCTTTTGACGGGATATCTCATTTTGATACAAAAGTACGGCATCGTATAATGATTGGGCAGTAGTTCATTATTTCTTGTAAAAAATCAGGCTGAAATTGTATGATACGCAGCGTAAAACCGATAATCTACAAAACGATTTAGTGAAAAATATTGTTGAATGGACCACCGGTACATTTGAGCAATAATTTTAGTGGTTCAGATAGATTTGCTAAAAATATAACGAATACAAAACAAACCAACAGCGGAGAAATATGAAATTAAACGCTAAGAATTGGTATTAAACAAACTGTACATATGACTGGAACGAGTATGTTTTAATGAAGAAACTATCTCAAGAAAAAGACAATCTAAAATGGATTTCAGTTAAAGATATTTCAATTTCCAACAGTTTTAGTTGAATGCATAATCAACTCTTTCAATTCTGCACTGCCGCTTATACATTCAATTATACGAGCGCGAAACAAATATGAACCGGACTTTTGTTTTAGAACATTTATTGGTACAGTAAATAACATTTTGGATACACCTTATCTAATATATAAAATTCTCGTGTCAGTGTTTGTAACAGAACTCCTCCGAAACGGCTTGACCGATTCTTATGAAATTTTGTATGTATATTCAGTAGGTCTGAGAGTAGGACGTAAACTATTTTTCATACCCCTAAGTGATAAGGGTGGTCCACCCCAATTTCTTTTTTTTTTTTTTTTTTGGAAAAAATTTCTTATTTTAGTTTTTTATGTTGCGGCATTAAAAATGCATACAACCCTAAATTTTCACCCTTCTACCACCAACCCCTATTTTTTAATAGCGATATTAGTACTTTGATAATGTTCTACTCTCGGCGGTCGATAATAGATCAGTTACCACTCGATCAGTTATTCCCGCCAGGCGTCTACCAGTGCCACTTCTCGCCCCGTAAACAGCACACAGTAGGGATGAGAACGAAGTCGGTCTCCTGTCTTTCTCACACAATAAGCTTTCTCTCACTCACTAAAGTTTAGGCCATTATTATTGATTATGCGTCGATCGTAGCAGTGACGCTTATACTTATCATTTTACTTTCTCAGTGCAACTCTCATGTATATTCTCATAGTAAATGCATCATTTGCAGTGCTATAATTATTTATTCCAATTTTGCTCAAGATAGTTCTCACGTTCAGTTAATTAAGTGATCTCATATAAATCAATAGTTTTCAACACGTCACGAGCTCCAGCCAACAACAACCATTGTGTTACCTGTATAAACCATTCCAGAATATTTTTTATTTGACTACCAAAATATTCACTAGAAATAATTTATATGGCAAAACAACGTTTGCCGGGTCAGCTAGTTTTCCTATATAATCTCTTTTATTCACACATTTTTGCAGTTTTTTAATTCCGTCATCAAAGAATAAATCTGATCGCGTCTGTAACCAATTGCGCACGAACATTTCTACACCTTCGTCATCGTTAAAGTGATGACCTCCGAGTTCTTCTTTGAGTTGCCCAAACATGTGGTAGTCACACGGCGACAGATCGGGATTGTAGGGCAGATGATCCAGTGTTTTCCAATGAATTTTGTCCAATTTTGCTTGGGTTAATACAGCTGTGTGTGGCCGAGCTTTGTCATGGAGCAGCATCGCACTTCGAATAGGCATGACTAGCCTTTTTCGTCGATAGGCCAGTTTCACTTCATCAACCAGTTGGCAGTAGTAAACAGCATTAACTGTACGCCATTCGTGGAGAAATTCAATGAGCAATATGCCTCTACAATCCGCTTGTTCGCGGTCGGCGTGCATGGGTCTCATTTTGCACTGACTCTCGGCCATCGGAAAAGAAGTAGAAAGAAGAGTAGAAAATTATCAAATTACTAATATCGCTATTAAAAAATAGGGGTTGGTGGTAGAAGGGTGAAAATTTAGGGTTGTATGCAGTTTTTAATGCCGAATCATAAAAAAATTAAAATAAGAAATGTTGTCAAAAAAAAAAGAAAGATTGGGGTGGACCACCCTTATCACTTAGGGGTATGAAAAATAGTTTACGTCCTATTCTCAGACATACAAAAATATACATACAAAATTTCATAAGAATCGGTCAAGCCGTTTCGGAGGAGTTTGGTTACAAACACTGTGACACGAGAATTTTATATACTAGAGATATTTAAAATGTTGCAGTTTTTGTAACTACTGAGCTAAAATTTTAAATAAGGAACATTTTATATTAACAAAATTGTACGAATGCATTTTTAAACTAAAATTACTAAAAAATACCATGATTTGTTGTATACCACGACTCTCCCTAAACAACTTATCAAAACTCAAGTTCGTTATCGGGTAGGTTTCTAGGAAAAATACTAAAGAAACACAATACAATGTGTAACTACCAGGGACGTCTCAGCAGTAAGTTATACAATTTTTTTAAATTTGTGCAATATGCGGGAAAAAACAAAAAGTTCTCTGCGACTCCCGGACTCCTCCCGTCTACCGCGCAATTTAAAAAAATAGCGTAACTTACTTTCGAGGCGTCCCTCGTAATAGAATTGATCGACCAATAACGATATCGCTAAAATAACCAAAAATTATTATTATCCAATAACAACGAAGGAAATTTTATTTGTAACGGAAGAATCCGGATTACAACTCCATCGTATTATTGTGGATAGTCTAAGATCGGCAGATGCAGAATTCGGCAGCTATAAGCAAAGAAAATAGCAAGCACTACAAAATACACGGAAAGCTATTGCCCCAAGATGTTTAAACAAAATAATTATACTGATTGGAAAAGAAAAGTCTGATTATAATTCAGTAATTGTTAACAGACGTTAATTTTAATCATATACGCATATTTTAATCATGTACGCACCAATTCTGTGAACATGCTTTTTCAACTTTTTCTCCTAAAATTCTACTCTTGTCAATGCGGGGTCAAATATGAGCGGTGGTCATCGAGACAAAAATGTTGAAAAACAATAAGATGAATTCAAAACTGCAATTTTCTTTCGATTTAAATTTTCTAGCTCAATTTTTTAAATTATTCTTGTCTTTATTAATTAAATTATTATCTAGGAAACACGATAAGGTTAACCCTGCCAACATTAATTGTAATGAAAATTTAGAAAAAAGCACAGAGAATTCAAAATTTATTCAGATTGCGTAAACAAGCGTATAAAGAAAAACCATGCTCTAACTGCATAAATGTAATTTTGTTTGCTCCCTGATATTCCAAAAAATGTTTGGATTTGTTATCATTTCGTTGTTATGGATGTATAATCTCACTCATTATTCGAAGTCTGTCTCATCATCAGCATTTCCAAGAACGAGAAATTTACCAAGAATAAAATGTACTTACATATACTGGATGAAAAATCTTCGGCGTTGAACGACAAAACTCAAATAATGAATACTAATTAAAACTTAGTTAACTACTAAATTACCAATGGATTTTGCCACACGTTAATTACTTTTCACTTTTGGTGTTGCATATTCCACAAGTTCCCCGGAATATATTTCAGGTGTTATAAATAATGCGACGAATTTAGAACAAAAACGAATAGTTATGAGAACCATGGATGGTATTATAGGATGTAAAGAACAAGTTTGGATACAACAGGAAAAAACAAAAGGATATGGAGATACTGAAATTTATTTTTTGACTTTTTGATTGCGGTCCGATCTTACCCGTCTGATTGTTGGCCGTGGGCAGCACCGATAACGGATGGTTTGTCTGCGTGGCCTCGGCTATAAGATTGCGCTTTTTCGTTCGTGCATCCTCTAAAATAGCGGCACTGTGCGAAAGGAAACCGACCACACCCAAACCGGTCTCGCTTTTTAGTAACCTCCTTCTCTCTAGCTCATGCCGTTTTGAATTGACGGCCGTCTTTACGAGGTCAGAAGGTGTCATGTGTTTCTTAGGGGTTCTATTTTTTGGATTGTGTAGGAGCTAGAAGTGGGAAGTATGTGAGGTTTAAGTGAGGAAACAGTAGGAGTTGTCGGAAGTGGTAAGACAGGTTTAGCATTTGAAGACTTCTGATTCTGGTCTTTCTTTTGTAATTCCTTGGACACTTCCTGGGTCAATGCAACTTCTAATTTCTCTTTTTTCTATCCTTTTTCATAGATCTGGTAGAACTATATCTTTCTGTTTTCGGTGTTCCATTTGCATCGCTGGGTTCTGTAGTGAGCGCTCCATTTCCATCATTTGTTTCATCTATATTTTTGAAGTTTGAACATCACTGGTTTCATTTGACTTCTGTTCTTTTGTATCAGAGTCTTCTTTTTTCTTTCGCCTACTAAGGTTATAATCAGGAGTATTTCGTAATCTCATTATCTTCGGAGCGTAAAAGTGTGAAAGTCCATCAAAAAGACCTTTAAGTTGGGAAAGTCCAGGTCTGCTCAAATTAGATTTCGATTTTTCTTCTTCCTCGTCGCTTTTAGTGGCGGAAAATGTTAAACTATCACACGTTTTATTTGCTTCTGCTGCAGCTGCTGCAAACCCCCAAACAGATTCCTTCTCACTAGTTATACCGCCTACACTGCCAAACGTTTTCATTTTTTCAGAAGTTGGTGCATAAAGTGAAGGTATTTTTAAACTACCGCTCATTCTTGATGTTTCAGATCTACCTATTGACGAATCAGTGTCACTATCACTACTGTCAGATTCACTGCTAGAGCAATCTGACGAACAAGATTCAGAATTTTCAGAAGGCGACTGCTCTTTCACCGTTTTCCTCTCGACTTCATCTACTTTGTTTATGACCTTGGTATTATCATTGTTCTTACCTACTAATGACTTCAAATGATTTCTTCTATTCTCCGCATCTATTACAGCTGCTCGAGTTCGCTTTTTCAGCGTTGAAGGCTGATAGCCTAAAAAATTTTTGCTTCTCCTTTGACATGCGATCAGAGGTCTCTAGACGGTCCGCGTTTGGAGAACAGGATCGTGGTGAACAAGAGGTAGGTGGATGGTTGTGGACAGGAATATCGACAATATAGGCGGTAGTGGTTTTGATGATGTCAGGGATTGGCGTACCCTCGTTATCACTGCTGTCGCTCTCACTGACGATACTGGTCTGCAGAAGGCGACCCTTTTTTCCCTTGGCGGATGGTGAACTCACGTAACCCCCCACCGCCGAAGATGCTGAAGATAACGTAGACGTAGGTGTCAAGAGTCCATCCTTCAATTCTCTAAAAAGATCAATAATGTTTTAGTATTTTTATGATAGTATAATTAAAACATCAAATCAATTTATATCCAGTTTAATAAAATACTTATAACTGTCTTTAAACATTTGAGCTCACACACTAACAAGAAAAAAGTGTCTAACAAATATAAAGTGACATCTGTACTCATATTCTATAAGAATATTATAAATAAATTTTACACATACAGTGAGTCAAATATAGAAATGCGCTTCAAGGTCAAGTGTGCACTGGCAAAATGTAAATTTCAAAAGCGTGGTTGTGATCGTGTGAACATTCAGTACAGGTACTCGATGTAAATAAGGTGCGCTGTGGAAACTTACATTTTGCCAGTGCACGCGCCTGGCCTTGAGACACAAGCCTATATTTGACACACTGTAATTGAAATACTTTGGAATAACGGGTTATAATTAATGAAAATAAATTGGCTATTACTGTTTTTGATCATCGTAAGCTTTTATTCCAGTATTTATTGGACATCTGTGTGGTGGTTGCTATATCCATCAAAACATGACATTTATTACATTTTATATTGCGCTTCAACAATGGATTACATATACATACGTCCTATCCACATATCCATTTCACCTCGCTTAACACATTAGCGTTTGCATTTGTTTATAATTGTAATAGAATAATAATTTTAATGTCACAGGATAACCGAAAAGAACTTTTGAAGTTTCGGAAGGAAATTATTTTCAGATATACAGCTCTCGCAATATAAGCTGCCGAAGGGTGGGAGTGAATTCGTGCAGATAGAGGAGGGATAGATTGCCTATCATTCGTCCTTTCCCTACGGAACTCATATTGATACGACAATGGTAATTCCTATGCACTATCTGAATCAGACAGGAAATTTTCACCTATCCATAAACAAAACTCTAAACGTCTCTCTTCAACACCAGGTTCAAGTGTATACCGCACCTTTGGCTTAAACGGTTTAATTCTGTTTTCCTTAAAAATTGTGTGTAATACACTTTTGCTTAAATCCAGTGTTTTTGCACGCTTCCTTAAAGATAATTTCGGGTTATCTAAAACTGACCCTATTGCTAACAATGTAGGTGCATCATTTTTATCGTTTTGCTTTGATTTCTGTACATTCATCACCGACCCAGTTTCATTGAATTTTTTTAATAATCTTCGCAATGCTTTCTTTTGACATCGGCGTATTATTATCAATAGTGTATTGATAACACACATATCCAATACCATAACATTGTATTAAATAAATATGCTCTTCTTTGGTTAACATTTTCGAAAATGCCTTCACGAAAACAGAATACTGACACTGTAAATAAGATTCTGATGTAACATAAACGTATACAAAATCGGTTATCTTGATTTTCTTGTGAAATGCAAATAAATAAAAACCACTGTTATTTTATTTTTAAAAATTGGAATTTTTATTTCAAAATTTGTATTTAGACTTTACGTTAGTTTATAAACAACTTTATTTTATAACAATTTTGTAAAAATAATAAATAATGGTACTTATCCTCTGAAGCATTTTCATACTTTCCTAATTTATTAACAACCAGTACATGTGATCTAAAATTTTCTTATCGTCAATTCATTTTCTTAACAAGCAGAACTTTTTATAAAGTCGTAAAATGAATAATAAAGATTTTTTCCCTAATGGGTACCCCCATCCGCGGACACACGGTATATATATAGACAGGTATAGTTTCTCTAAATATCACATAAAAGAAAATAATTAAAGTATTTACAGTGTACAATTAATACAATGCGCATTAGATTGTAACGTAAATTCGGCCGAATGGAAAATTTTTGAAGTAATTCTTGCGGTATATGAAAACACCACTTTATTGACGGTACTGCATACTCGAATACTTGTTGCAATACTTACAATAAATAATATAATAAATAGCACTACTGCTCGATCGATTCGAAATCGCCACACTCCTTTACATACATATATAGGCCGAGAGAGTTCGTGTTGACTGTATAGGAACCAATGGAGTATAAGGTTAACTGGAGCGCTGATACTATAGTGAGAAAACGAGACACTTCTGCTAGAAAAGAATGAACGTAGTGGAGATGGCCATCCTACCTGTACTCATTCAAACAAATGCAAGGTAGTCTCCATCTGGCGGCATAATCTGAAACAAGACGTGGTCTGATACATACATTAGGCTATGAGTGAGAGAGAGATATAAGCCCCGTCTGTATATAGCTGCACTCTTCCCACTCAGAGCCACGTTTTCGTTGCATAGGACGATTACCGTTCCATTACTCTCTCTATTTCAATGGTAGGAACCCACATGTAATTAGCGTCGTACTAATAAATTTCAGATATATTCTCGAAAATTCTCGCGCTCATTGCGTTCGTTTGTTTGGAAACGGTTAAGAAGAACGAACAAGGCATTGAACGTTTATGATGTACAATGCATGTCTGATATTTGGCAACCAATTAACAAATTGATATATAACCAGATTTTTTGGCAAAATAATTTGTGAACTATGCACGTATCACGTCTCATATGTTTCATTTTAATGTTGAAACGTACCGTTTCTTGTTTTTGTTTGTTAAGACTAAGTGTAAGGTATACAGAAATCCTTCGCACTTATATGTGCACTCGACTATCATTCTCATACTCCCTAACTATACTTCATTCACTTTAAGTGCAGTGCAGGCTCTATAAGGCTATATACACAGTGATCCAGAATAATTGACGTGTGCCGCTCTATACTAATATGACATTTGCCGCTCCATATGCATGCGTTTAACGACAAATACCATAGGCGTGCCGACAATCCATTTCTTTTGTCACTCAATGTATTACATTATTCGATTTCAAAACAAAATTTATATCAAATTCTTAAAAACTGCGAACTAAACGATAACAGAAAGAAGAAAGTAACGAACATTATTACTTTATTGACCCAAATATAGAATTAAGCTAAACTTCAAGTAATTGGTGGTCAAAACCATCGTAACCTAAAAGTTGATACTAAGTTAACACTTATTAACATTTTCAGTTGGTAAATCTTCCAAAATATAATATACTCGCCGTTTTAGTCTTGAAGAAGAATGTTTGTGATAAAATAAGACGATCGGAATAATCTCTAAAACTTGAACGAAAACACTAATAAAATAATCACCAAAATGACAACTGAAAATTTTATCTGCAATGAACCATAACTGAACTATCAATTTTCCCTTGGAAAGTAGTTTTGGTAATATAACTACAATACAATTGTCACGTGATCGTTAATCATTCTGGATCACTGTGTACTTAGTGTGTTGAGATTTATAAAAAATTGTATAGTGCTATCCCGTTCTAACACTCTCCTCGTTGAGAAATTTATATTGGTTTGTATTCAGAATTTTTATTTGTAAAGATGGTCAAACCTGTCTGTCAAATGTCAAATTGTTACTACCAAAACTATTATTTATTGGCAAATTATTTGATGCTATTTTACGTGCTATTTTTATTAAATCGAAATATTCTACATTTGTATCGGTTGTTCAGTTCAGAACTGTCGTTCACAAAAGTATCCATGGTAAATAGGAGAGCTTAATATGTGCACCAAAATAAAGACATTATCGTTACATATTTTAAACTTCAATAATGGAGCCAACAAACAATAAATTATATAAGGGTGACTGAAAAACAGAGTACTTAACTTTTCTTAGCCAGAATCTATATATTCACATTTTCTCAATTTCCATTACAAAAATAGTTATCAAGACAAATAAATAAGTGAATCTTTATTAAACGTATCGCCATACACTGTTTATAAAACAAAAATGATCACAGATTACTCTACCTATTATATATACTTCATTCACTTTCAACTAATTATAATTCAAAATCAGATTCTGATGGTTGTCCGAATGATGATTCTGTGTTTACATTAATAATGAATTGTTCCACTTTATCTTCAACTATATTATCCAGATCATACATTTTCTATTCTTCTGTGATGGTATGTTTTATACAATTTGCCCATGCGCATTTACAAGGTGAAGTTTATCATATAATAGTTATTACTTCGGCAGCAACATGGTATTTCACTTGTGTCCATGCGACCACTTTCTGTTACCATTGACCAAATTACGTACGGCATTGGATTAGCACGTAAATACTGTTTTACAAACTCAAGAATTTGAACTTTTAAAAAGGAGCTGTTAACAAGCATTCCCTTTGAGGAAAGCCATTCAATTAGTGTATCTTTTTTCCATGCTTTGGTCCAATAACACTTTTAGGTTCAAGATATAACAGTAGACATAGTAAACACTTCACCATTCATATCTTCATGAAAGTCTCCACTTTTTTATTAAAAAACCAGTAGACCATTTTCAGCAAAACCATCTTCACTACCAACATGGAAAATAATCAAGCGTTTCCCTTTACCAGAACGATTTTTAATCACGTTGATACTCCTTGTGCTTGTCTTGCAGTATCTGTTTATCTGTATCTTTCCATACATCTTCCTTGGCGTTACTAGCATTAACCTATGTTTCATCTAAGTAGTATATTTTTCTACCTTGTTTCTTCAGGTTTGGGAACAAGAAATAGTCACTCGAGACTAAATCCGGAGAATAAGGCGGATGAGGGAGCAATTCGTAGCCCAATTCATTGATTTTTGCCATGGAAACTGCACATGTGTGCACCCTTGCTTTGTCCTGCTGGTGGAAAAGATTTTTCTTGGCCAAATGCGATCGTTTTTCAAATCCTCGTTAAATCAACCCAATAAGTTGGCATAATATTCTCCATTGATTGTTTTACTCTTTTGAAGGTAGTCAATGTGGATTATACCGCGTGCATCCCAAAAAACGGTCGCCATGACTTTATTGGCTGACATACCCACCTTGGCCTTCTTTGGCGCCAATTCACTCCGAGAAACCCACTGTTTTAACTGCTGTTTGGTCTCTGGTGTGTTGTGGTGGATCCACGTTTCGTACACGGCCACGAAACGGCCGCCACACAACGCCACACACTCCTGCGAAGTTGTCACACGATGGCGTTTGTGGTCGAATGTGAGTAAACGCGACACCCACCTTGCGGAAAGCTTTCTCATATCCAAGTGATCATTCAAAATTTAAACCGCTGAGCCTATGGCTTCCACAATCTCTCTCACTTTCAATCTCCTATCGGCCAAAACCATATCGTGAATTTTTTCAATTGTTTCGGGTGTAGACCTCAACTGGGTGTGCAGAACGTTCGGCATCTTCCGTGCTTGTACGACCACAACGAAATTCAGTAAACCACTTTTTTACCATTGAAATTGATGGTGCAGAGTCCGCATAGTATTTATCAAGCTGAGCTTTGGTTTGAGTGATGGTTTTTCCGCAAAAAATAATGCTTAATCAGCACACGAAATTCACTTTTTTCCATTTCACGCGGTAGTCTGTTATGAATGGCTGTCAAACACAAACAAAGTGACCCAGCTTGTTCAAATTTTGACAGAAGTCAACTGACAGTTGCCTGTTGACACGAGCAGTGTTGCCCTTTGCTAAGAGGCGGGAAATTCAAAGTCACGGACATATCGACCCCACCCTCGTATCCCACGTATTGTTCGTGCCATGCTGTCGTTTCTCGTTTTTGTGTATGATATTTGACAGAAATGAATCGAAAGACAAATGAAAGTGAACCAAATTATCGTGAAAGTCGTCCTCGTCGTCGGCGACCGCCAAGTAACGTACCAAATTTGCAAAAAGAAAAGAATAAGGTACTAAGGACCCCTAAACAAGCATTTCGGCTAAAAAAATGAAAGCGTCTAGCACTGACATCATTGTAAATTTGAGGTTTTGCTATAGAATAATACAGGTCGTCAGTGTGTTTTCTGCTATATCTGATGTAGCTGTGTGCAGAAAGTGTAGACACGACTTATCGTTCGGGCAGACAGGAGATAGAGGCCTTAGATTCAAAATATCCGTCAAGTGTAAGTGCGGTACTATGCTCATTAATTCCGAACAATTTATTCGTAACGGTTTTGATATTAACAAGCGAACCGTTCCTGATATGAGGTTATTGGGAATAGGCAGAGAAGGAATCAATTTTTTGTGGCATCATGGATTTGGGACAAGGATTGAGCCAAAAAGCTTATGACAATATAATGCAGCACATATACGCATCTAGTTTTTTTTTTTCGAAATTTGCTGCAGGAAGGCGATACAAGAAGAAATACAACTGAATGAGAAGGAAGAGAGACCTATTTAAACTGTTAGTGGGGACGGTTCTTGAAAGAAAAGAGGTTTTTTGTCGCATTTTGGTGTAACAACGCTAATTACTTATCACGCAGGCAAAGTTATTGATTTGATTGTTAAAAATTGTTATTGTCAAACGTGCACATATTTTAAAAACAATTCAAAAGATTTGGAGTATGAAATCCACAAAGAGAACTGTCCTATAAATCATCAAGGTTCTCCTGGAAAAATGGAGGTCGGTGCCATGCTCGAAATGTTTCAAAGATCAGAAGAATTATATGGAGTGAAATACAGTAAGTTTATTGGAGATGGGGACGCTAAGACTTTCAAGGCCATTTTAGATGCTGAACTTTACGGTGATTATTTTGCAGTGGTCAAGAGCGAATGCGTTGGCTATGTTGAAAAACGTATTGGAAGCCGTCTACGTAATTGAAAAAACCGCTAAACTCGGAGAAAAAGTGAAGCTCGCGGATATATTGATTAAAAAGTTGACCAAATGCTATGGACTTGGAAGAAATCCAAACTCGAAAGATGACATGAAGAAAGCTATAATGGCAACCTACTACCGTATGGTTTCAACAAATGATCAGCCGCAGCACCAGTACTGTCCTCCGGGTGCCGACTAATGGTGCGCTCATCCTCTGCATCCTAAGGTACAGAGGCAAATCTTGCCAATATATGAAGATTTGTCCCATGATGATTTGTTTATGAGATGCTTGGGAGGCTATACGTAAAACGCAAACGAATCCTTCAATGCAACTGTATAGCGCTTGGTACCCAAGCATCTACACTGCGGCTGGAAAATCGTCGGAATCGCTGCTTTTTGTCTGCAAGCATGTTTAACGATGGCTATAATTTCATTTTGATTATGAATGACCTGCAGTTGCAAATCGGCATTCAGTGCAAGACATTTGCAGACCAGCATACTGCATACCGAGTGCAAAGACAGAACCGTCGAAGCCAAAACAGGGCCTAAGCGGCGAGAATAGCAAGAAAGCAGTTGGCATCTGTTTAAATGGATGCGTTTGCAGAAGAGGAAGGCATGTTGTACGGCCTTGGTATCGCAGACTAAGTGTTCAAAGACGTAAGTTCCCTTAAACACTATTCTGTATCAAAAACTCTAAAGCTGTTTTTCTCAAAACGTAAATTTCATGCGCTGTGCAATGTAGCTTAACGAATTTGCAATCGATTTAGATGAAACTTTCCAGAAATACTCTTTAACTCACTAGCCATTGCATGCCGTTCGAGTTTTCAAAGAAAAATAAATATTGTTTTTACCGATTGTTTATACAAAGACAAGTATATATATTTTTTTCGAAATAGTCCTGAACTTTGTATTTTATTTTATTATTGTTTTCTCTCCGTCATGCAAAAAGTATTAATGTAGTTTAACGATAAAAATTTGATTTTTCGATTTTAGTTGAGAGTTGAGACCTGTAGGTTGCACGGCGCAAATCTGAGGTGCCGACTTCCAGCAGCTGTGATGCCGCCACATCACACATCACATATTTTTGTCTATAAAAATTAGTCGATATATTTTACGTGTTGTATTTTGAGATAAGCTTCATCTTAATCCAATAAACTCTTCCATTTCTTTATAAAAAAATCTCAAGGAAACGTTACATGGTTTTCCCCCTTAAAGTATTAAGTTCCCCTCCGCAGTTTTACTTCCTATCCTATAAGAATACTGACATTTTCATCTGCAATTAAAAAAATTAGGTTTAATCGTGCGACCATTAGATTTAGAGACCGAAATGCAGGCCACCACACCACCGAATCCGGCTATAATTTCTTGTCCAATTCCAGGTCGTCCAGATGTACCTTAATAGTTTAAACACTTGCATTAAAGGTTGTGGCAAATTCGCGGCATGATAATTTTGTGTTTTCTTCCAAAGCGGGAAACATCTTTTGATGTTTTAACCCCTGACGTATTCTTTCAAAGTTAGTTTCGCACAATTCGAGCAGACTATTTCTTAAATTTAGAAAGAAGTAGTTTTTTCTCATAAACATGCCCTACCGCTCATAATAGCTCAGATACTCGAATAAATCTGTGCAAAGTAGCAAATACTTCAGAAAACCAGGATTGCTTTTCCAAATTGCAAATAGTGTTATAAAGTGTAAATAGTGTTATAAAGTGTAAATAGTGTTTTCGTTGAAGAAACCTTCATTAACCGTAATTGTCCCTAGCGTCATTATCGGTATTCTACCGACTAATTTCTTGGATATTCTTATTGTTTCATTCTTCTTAGATGGTCTATAATTGCTTCGAAGTTGGAGCTCTCCAAGGCCCTGGTATATTCAAATCTATTGGGTTGATATCATGCCACGTCATTCCTTGTAAAACGTACCAAATAGTGTCGTTTGTCTAATACGCTGCCCTCGCGTACAAAAAGCATTTTTAAATTAAAACAGAACTACCACCACTACTTTACAGTAGATAGAACACAATTACGTAGCATTCTCTTTCTTTTGAGATGCTCTTTTCTGATTAAACACTTCGAATTTTGATTCGTCTGTCTAAAATACTTTTGTCCATTCTTCTGCAATCCAATTCTGGTGCCTTTTACATAGGTTCCCTCGACATAAGAGAGGTTTACATTGTGTTGCACGGCCTTGGAGGATTAATAGCTTGTAAGCGGGGTTTCATTGAGCTAACAGAGATAAAGACAGGGCGGTCACCATTGCATTGCGTTTGCTTATTAATTTTATACAATTCCCGGGCATTCCGATCTAAAACTACCCATTGCTTGATATCACCGATTGATGTTTATTTTAGATTTTGTTGTTTATTCAGTCACTTTTGTCGCACTTTTTAGTCCCATCGTCCCATCGTTTCTTCAACCTTTTTAAACTCTCTAATAAATATGATTTATCAAACTCTGCACCACAAGCATCTATTTCGCGAAAACATCCTCATTAGATGTATATCTCTTTCCTTCGAGTCATCTTTTTATGTTCGGGAAAGGAAGGATGTAGCAAGGGGGCAAATTTGAAGAGGCCGATGGATGTGACAGCAATTCGTAAACAACTTCTATTAATTTAGCCATGGCGATTGCGGATGAATGTACTGACCCACTGTCGTGACGGAAGTGTCCTCCTCTCTTTGTTAAATGTGTTCATTAATTTCGCACCGAATCGGCACAATACATCAGCATAGTACTATGCCAAAATCGTTCCTCCTCTTAAATAGCTCACGAAGATCATGCCATGTGATTCCCAAACTGTTCGCTTCACTTTCCGGTCAATAGAACCGACTTGACTTTCTTTGGAGTACGTTTGCCAGGTACAGTCCAGTTCTTGGATTCTGGAGTGTAGTGGCAGATTTGGGTGTCATCAATGCTTACGAGATGACGCAGAAATTCTTTTCGATTGAACTTATAGAGTGCCAAATATTGCTTCAAAATTGTCATTCGATTGAATTTATAATTCGCAATTGAAGGAGCCATTACGCCGACGATTCTTTTATGCTCCAATTTTCCTGCAATTCTATGAACGCAGATCTATACGAGATGTCTACGGTCTCTACTATTTACCATATTTTTGTTTGGCGATCAAAGATGATCATTTTTTCAACAATCGAACGATCTGGACGCCCTTCATCGAAAACGGATAACTGACCAAGTTAACTTAAATGAACCGATCTCGTGGAAACACACCATTATTGCGAAGGAAACCATAACCTATAAGTTGTTAACAGAAATTTACAGCATAAATATATGACCGAAGCCATAGCACTGCCTAGCAACGGCATGAAATGCAATCGTGACGTCACAGTAAACAAATCTATATCGACCTTCGAGGATTATTGTAGCGTTTATTACTGTTAAAAAACAGCACTTAAAATTAAATTGATATTTATGCGAATACCTTAATTCACATACACTCATCCATTCTAATATTTATATTTTGAATAATACACACGTAATAAATTCGAACCCTTCGAAAAATTGTTCAGAATTAGTACAAACAAAATTGCAGCACCTTTTATGGATACAAGATGTTGTGTTTATTTTATTTTGATATGCTTTATTGTTAAATCTATGAGCGATAGTCTATGTAGAATTAAAGGCCGTGTATTTAGAGAATTAATGGCCAATGTATATTATACTCATACTAATGATTTTTCCGCAGAGTGACATTTTACTTTCACAATTATAATGGACAATGTAATGGAATTGACGTAATCATTTTCTTCTAAAGTATCAATTTAAGCTGCACCCATTTTTAGTTTTCCTGGCAATACAATTTGTATAATGTTTGTTTTTATCAACGTGTTTTTGAATGACAGTGGATAATTGTTGCATCCTGATCTAACGTACACTACCGTCACGAAGTTTGGAAGCAAGTACGAATTTCTACGGAACATGAATAACAGTAAATGTACATCCGTATTTTAAATAAAAGTACAGTATAAAAACATTATAAATCAGTATTTCTTAAATTTCTAATTAGAAAAAAAAAAGATTTAAATCGGCTTATTGCTTTACAATGTTAATATAATGGGGTTATCTATGATAGGGTTGCCAATAACGAGGGTGCGTCAGATAGTATAGTGGGGTATTCAGGTAATAGTTAGAATGTAGAGCAAACCATTTCTATCGTTGTGTTTGGAAAGTTATACCTACAAATATTTTTAGCTTGATATCAGTGCGCAAGATTTTAATTTGTATAAAAGTTAGATAAAATATTGTGAAAAATGTCGAAACGCAATCAAAAAACTAACAACGTTCCGCTTGTTGTGACATGAAGGATATTCAGAAAAGGTTATTGCTACTAGTGTGGGAATTTCACCAAAAAGTGTTCGTTACACCTTGGCGAGAACAAGAGAAACGGAGTAGATTTGTGCTCAAAGAAGAAGTGGATGACCATGGACAACAGCCGAAGATAGATTCATCGTAACGTCAGTTAAACTAGATCCACGACTTACGGCACCAGAGACCACCAGGCACGCAGTTGTCGTTCGCCGTCGACCGGGTGAACGCCTTAATAAAACTTGCGTAATACCTTCTTTGAAACACGGTGGTAGAAATTTGATAGTTTGGGGCTACTTTGGCGGTATAAGAACGAACAATTTAATGAAAATGACCGGAATAATGCGAAAAGAACAGTATTTGTTTATTTTAAAAAACAATGCTTTGCTATCTGGAAGTCGTATTATGGCTCAATTGTTTTATTTTCCAACAGCACAACGACGCAAAAACACACCTAGGGTATATAAAAACTTTCTAGAGGAAACATCAGGTAAGATAAAAAATAAAAAAGCTAAAGAAAGACGACCGCACAATGCTCAGCAGTTGTGGGTTTATTTACAGGAAGCATGGCAACAAATTGATGCTGACTATTTACAAAAGTTAGTTAGCAGAATGCGCAGAATTTGCCAAGCTGTAACACGGGCAAAAGGAGAACATATCGATGAAAGTAATTTATAAATTAATTAACATATCTCACGCTATTATTTAAAATATTACTTGTATTTCTTATTGCTTTTATATATTCTTTATAAATTTCAATAAAAATTTCGACAATACAGATATATATATATATATATATATATATATATATATAAATGTATGTCTGTCTATATGTCCTTTATGCATTACTACACCATTCACCCGATCGTCATGAAACTTTCGGAAGTTGTTGTGTACACTCCCGCGAAGATTACTGGCATAGTGGCATCAACGAATTCCAAATCAATTTATTTCATCAACGTTTTGCAAAAAATAGACGCCATGAATTTCCATACGTGTAATACTGATCCTAAGATAGATGGCGCGCATATGTCGACTGCTTTTGTGCTGCAATTTTGTTTGTATATCCTGCGATAGGTGGCACGCGTGTATACAAACAAATTCAATTCAATTGAATGTAAATAATGACTAATTACAAATTTCAATAAAAATAACACAATGTAAATTGAATCTTATCACAACGAGTTTCATTTAATTTCTTTTCTTTTGAGGTCGTAGCAACCCGCGACGGGTAAGCTAGTATATATATATTTGTAAAAGTGCTTACTGCTTCCAAACTTAGTGACGGTAGTGCATATGTAAATGCTGAGAGCGAGATGGGTGCGCAGAAGGTGCCTGACAAGTTCAAAGCTCAGGCACGAAATTAACGTACAGAGAAACTTTGTGGTCTTAAGGTATACACCATATTAATTATCATTTTACAACATTCTTTGTTTATATATTACTCTATAGTATTACAAATATGACTGCGCTTAAATCATTTTTCATTTACCCCGTTTGATCTAAAATACAATTGAAAATTATCTTCACAATGTCATAAATAAGAACTACTCCATACTTAATTTAAACACTCACATAATTGCAAATTTTTCCTCACCACACATTAGGTACTTCAAAGCAGTATATTTTCTTTTAGAATAAACAATTTTGGATTGAGCTGTAATGTAATAGAGGAATCAAATAGAATTTTATCTGAAAACTGTTGTTTTATATCAGCAAGGTGTCCTGGCAAACTTCGTTTTACCCAACATTCCAGTCGTTTTCAAGTTTTAAGCATCCGACCAAACCACGATTCATTTTCATATATACAGATTGATTTTCACAAAAACTGAATTAGGTAATTATCAACACAAAGAACTTGACAATTCGTACAATTAACTCATCACTCTCTCACTTCGCCCTCTTATTCCTAGCTAAATGTTGTCTCTTCCTAATGAAGATTTGCATTCCATTCTGGGTAGATTAGATCCTTAGGAATGATTTTCTATTGTTAATTCCCTTTCACTTTAGTATTTACATGTAACAGTAATTTTTATAACGCTTCGCACTTTATTATGAGCTCCTTCCAATAGCCTTCTCTGCTATTTCTTTCCAGCCTTTTCGATGTAGCGCTTTCATTTGAGCCTCGTACCTTTTATATCATTCTCCGCGCTATCTAACCATTTAATCCTTGGGTGTTTTTGTTTCTTCTCTCTTGGGTTCTCGAGATTGATTTTCTTAATTACTTCATTTTCTTTTCTTCCCGTCATCCCTTTATTCTATGTGCTTCTATGAACTTCACTATATCTTGTCCGTTCAATTCCTTTAATATGTCATGGTTCATTCTACTTTAACTTTTAACTCATGCTTTACTGAATAATGCCTTATATTTCCCTTTAACATTGTACATACATATATTTGAAAACGGTGGCATGGTATTCATTTTGCTATTTGTGTTCGAAGTGTAAACATTGAAAAGTCTATGGGTTACATGAACACAATATTTTGCCACAAAAATTGTTTAGCACAGAAATTCCAAATGAAGATCAGTGAACAGATCTTGGACATTTTCCATGTCGAAACTTTGTTAAAGCATTAATCTGTACAAAGCAATACTGAAGTTCGTTCTAAAAACGTTAGGGTACATAACTGGCAACAACTGATATACAAGTGTCAAATATTTCCAACTTGTACTATACATAAGTGCCTCAGATACATTTCCCTCTTTCGCGCTCACTCCACTAATATGACTTTCTGCGTCGGTGCCTTAATAAAAATCGTAGTAGGATGTATTGAATATAGCAAATAACCTCCAAACACAATCTTGTTAGCTTGCCGAATATTTGTAAACAATTTAATAATTGACTACCAAGCTAATGCGTCAACTTAAATTTACATGATTATGTGAGGTAAAAGCAAGTCAATGAGTTTAAAAGGAAAAAAGAGTGGACCTAATCGATTTATTTCGGTAGCGCATGGCCGACTAATTTATTACCACAGCTTTGTCGTTAATAAATAAAATACATGTCCCTAGTAAACATACACTTGACCTTACTGATAATATCGACCTAATTTACTTTGTCTAAACAGTAAATATACACCTCTTTATTTTATTCGATATACATGACAAAAATTTTCCTCCACAACTGTATAAATCCTTCAGGCTTACCTTTTCTTTCTTATAAATTTTATTGTATTTGGTATAAACTTTTTCTGTTTCAATTTTTGACAATTTATGCGTCAAATTTATGTGAAAGATTGTATGTGGTAAAAGTAAGTCAAAGAATGTAAATGAAATAAAAAGTGATTGAAGAAACATCGGCAAATGAAAGTTCTGTTTGCGGTGCGGTGATTTACTAATCTATATATTAATACGTAGTGAGTCGTCTTCTCGTACAAATATTTAGAGTGTTCCCTCCATGTATCGCGATGGTACATATATCGTTGTTTTCGTATTACAATGCAGATTTGTGGAATGTATGTTTCATCGCGATACGTGCAGTGGAACGCAGGTGAGAGTCTATAACATATTGCATATATTACATATTGTAAATGAGCTTAAGCGACAGGTATGAAGCCATCTGTAATCACAATGACACACACAACGTGATATACGTCAAGTAATGACATATTATTATAGTAAATACGTTCGAGAAACAGACAAAAATTATGTGGCATAATATTGATTACACAAAAGCAGTTAAGTGGATTAAGTTGGCGTCTCAATACATTGCGAGTGAGTAAAATAATTGTATGTTCAGCTCATCCGTTCGTGCCAAGCATTTACATTTGTGTATTCGTCGCTAACAAGCGGAACACCAGGATTTTCATGGGTCCTATATATCTAGGTATGAGCTTTTGTCCTAACATGCTTTATTTTTTGAGAAAATCGTTGAAAAAGGAGTTGAAGTTTTCTATTTTATTCGGAAAATTGCCATGGCGAAAAATATTATTTTTGAATTATTTTGCATAAAATTAAATATATTTGTTGATATTGTGCAGGAAAAGATTGAAAAAAGTACACGCGCAGAACTTGAACAAACATTCCCAGGGATGTAAAACCTAGATCCTATCCAACGCGCTACGATCTCTTCGTTGAACAGCACTTAAAATTAACGATCTAAGAGACAAACAGGAAACTTCAAATTCTCTTTCAACGATTTTCTCAAAAAGTAGAGCGCAATTGTTATTTTATTTTACTCGAAAATACAATAAAGAGTCAATGTAAATCAGGTGTGATTGTTTGTATTTGACTGCGCATTAATATATAGATGTTGTGGTCGAATGTCGACCATCGGGCGATCCTAGTCATAATAAATGTTTGAAGTGATTACCCCTGTGTCGCTCGGCGTAATAATTAATAACCACATGCAGGAGTATTCTTGCCTTGCACCTATCGCATTGTTTAGGCGACCTTGTACTTCCTCGGTGGTGTTTACTTCCGTCTCATAAACTAATGAAACATTAGTTTATGAGATCTAAAATCATTAGTAATGATTTTGAATGCCCCGTAAGTAAAAATCGATGGTATTTAAGACAGACGGAGGCGAGGACTATGAAATCGTCGTATACGGATTGTGGAAATATCCACTGAAAACAAAAGATTACGACAAATGCCTAGTCACTACGAGAAAATAAGTATTGATAAATGAACGACTTTACTGAAAAAAATCATAAATAAATTTAGGTAAATACTTTTTTGCTAAGCGAGGTGTAATAATACTTCATTGAAAAATTAAAATCCACCTGATCTTGCTGTACATATTCACCACACTTTACGATTGTTTAATTTCTCTGTGTAAACATTCGCAACAGATTTATGGTTTCCGTTCAATGAACTCGTTAAAACTGGAACGTCCGTATGGTATAGCATCCACTGGATCTTACTCAAGATATGCCCGAATATTACTACTGTTTATATTTCTATGTCTAAACAATAAATTTTTCTCTCATAATTTTGTTTCACTTTGTTTGAACTTTCTTCAGTTTTAATTTGAAGTATAAGTTATGAAAAAAGCTGTATACCCTAAGGACACTATCTAAGGGGTCATACACATAAACCTTAAAAGACAGTTATATGCTGAGAACATTTTTCTCCATTGGGTAATTTCTAAAATTGCTTTGATGAATTGCAATTGTACTTTCGTATCATACATATGCTTAGGTTACATTTTTACAAACAATACTTACTTTTGGTTTTTTTCCCTCATTTTCTCGCGAACTTTATCGATTTTTTCTTCACGCTGCTACCCGCTTCTTTTCGTATTTTAACATTATCGTGATGTCCTAAGCAATGCCTACACCTCCAAGGACATTTGGGTTTTCTATCAGCGGGCGGATCCAAGCACATCACATGGTATTTTCTATCACAGCTACAGCAGCACAGCAGACACGTTGATACATCGCTATTACCTAATTAAATAATGAGAAATAAAATTTTATATCGAATATTAATAAGCACCATACCGCAGGCGTCACACGTTTTACATTCTTCGCAGAACCATTTTCCACCTTTGGCTATAAGTTGCGTTAGTTCAGGTCCTGCATTTGTACAGCTCAGATGAACGCAAGCACCACATTCAGAACAAGAACTGAGTTTCTCAAACGCCCCATTGCGGTTTTTGGCCTCGGTTCCCAAACATTCTGTGCATATCGGCAATGCTGCCGGAGTCTGAAACAATCAGTGTACCGTTAGAAAATCTAGAACTATATGCTGTAGCTATGTTGATCAATGTTCTATGTAACTCTAATCTGAATTTAATCGCATAATTAAAACGGGATCTAAATTCATACAACTTCTTTTGTCCAGGTATTTTGTTTTTGAAGGGACCTGACATTATTTTTATAGAACAGCCTAGAGAGATTATCTTGTGCCACATTATGTTACAATTTGTCATCTAAACCTAAGAGCACTTTCTTATCATTATTATCATTTATACGATAACTGCGATTACTACGCCTATTACGATTACACTATTAGGTCAATCAAAATACCAACTAATTTAATACAAACTATTTCATATTTCAAGAATGTTTCCGTACACACTCATACAGTCAAATATCATTCAAGGTTTACAAAAAATCAAATATCGTGAGAAAAATAGAAATAGAAAGATATCTTTATTTTCTGTCATAAGTAGAATATAATCATTTAAGAGATACTATAGTTCGGATACTGCCAGCGTGGTCTAATGGTTAGTTCAGTTGGCCTTTATTAAATACCTTTGATGTGAACCTTATAGATATTTTGAGTTACTTTATGCTGTTGGTTACATGGTCATTGTTAAAGTGTCAATTTCCAGTCATAACAGATAATATTCATTTACTATTAAATTATAATAATAAATTCATTTTGAATAGAACAAATTTTACGAACAAAATGAGTATTTCTGTATGTAACCAATTTGAAGTATGTATAATTCTTGTAATAACATAAAATAACACCCAAAAGATTTTCATTAATATAATAACAGTGAGGGACTAAACGCCCCATGAAGGAGCACGACGACTGGCATTATAATTTTGGTCTGGACGCGGCTTTAGACCCATGACATTTTTGTAAAACAAATAATGAATAAATGTAACGAAATATTTTTGGCTAATGTTTTATTCACGGATGAAGCGTCTTTCCATATTCACGAGCATCGTAATTCGGCTATAGAACGATACTGGTCACAAAACAATTTGCATTTTTATAGATCTACGCTATGCAATACGCTCAAAAATTAACGTTTTGGGCTGGAATATTGGATAATAGAATTATTGGTCCATCTTTTTTATTCCTGGCATTTTGATAACTCAAAAATATTTAAACCTTTTAGGAAACAATATAATTTCTGTAGTTTGTGAGTGATTTGATACAAACGCGATTTTGTTACAAAAAAACATTCCTTAACTCTACACCAGTAATTGATTTCTTATCATAATAACTTTTCCAATCGGTGTTTTCCAATGACCTGGCAGGTCATCACATCTATCTTCAAATATTTGTTGTTGATGAATTTACTTTAAAAATTGCTTTACGGTCATGATAATGAACGTCCAACAACTTTAAATGAAGTGCAAGTTAAATTACTACCTTCTAAGTTTTTGGTGTGCTATGTATAAACAAAATTGTACGATATATTACGTAACAACTACATGAAATAGCATGCAACCATATTTAAACTCACAATAACAACTACTAAACTATGGATTACACATATATATGTTGATACTAGCAAGATTAATTTTAGACCATGCGGCACAGCCGTAATTGGAAATCAAATAATGTAAAAATTTATTTCACTTTTATACAAATTTTGAAATTCTAATTTTGTTCAAATAAATTGATAATGAGAAGAAGCTTACTTAAAATACCACATTTATTATGGTGTAATTATGTTACGAAACTAACAAGTCACGCACACAAAGAGAAAATTAACTAAACGTGAGCTAAATGGAAAGTGTATTCAAATGAAGACAACTTACTTTTGCCACTGATATTTCTCGATTGATCTTTCGTAGTACTCGATATAAAGGCGTGTTCAAATGTTAACAAGAGAATCAGCCTTGATAATAAATAATTGAAATATGTAATCAACATAATAGAGGCTATTATTCACGGAACAGAGGAATATACGGGATCGATATAGTCTGCTTGAAATGCTTGGAAAATTTCATAGATACGCACATGTTTATACCTATGCACTTGACAGTTTATTATTTTCAACAGGAAATTGCAAAATTGTACTTTCTTATTATCCAATAAAATCTTATTATCTAATTAGAGAGATATTTCTGTTGCACATGTATGTACTAAGCAGCAAATAGCAATTAGAACATGTGACCGGCGTTGGAGCGCGAATTGTCACTTGCTTAAAATCGGTAACATGCATTATTAATATCACCAGACTGGTAGTAAATGTTGAAATGGTGAAACTCGTTTGCCAGCAACAAAAGCTAAGCAGCTCCATGTTTTTCCAGTTCAACAGACGCTGAAGAATACCGTTTCACAGGGCAATGTTAATCATCACATTGCAAGGACTACGTTCACATGAGAACCAAATCAACCTTTTGCTGGATCTTTCCCCAACAGAACATATGTGGGATATTTTAGCTACGAGACTGGGAAACCTAATCCACCGTTGACTTTGGAAGTTCTGTGCCATGAGATACTACGTACTGCTTACCTAGTTTTAACCTTCCTATACTCACGCATACGGTCTGTGAGACCGACTTATATAGTATAGTATACGTCTTTCATTTTGACGTGAGTATAGGAAGGTTAATCACATATTGCTTTTAAATAAGTAAAGGGTTCTACCAAATTTAATCAAAAAATTCTTACGCCTTCTAGGTGGTACGTACAGGGTACATAACTAATGCGTCAAATCTATTTACAAGATTATTTGCAAGGTAAAAGTAAGTCAATAAGTCTAAAAAAAAATCAATTAGTAATTAATTATATCATTAAAAAAATTGGGCAAATAAAAGTGTAGCTTTAGAATCACTGCAATAGGTATTGTCGAATAGTATTTAAAAAACGCGGGGGTTGTCAAACTCTCCGCGTACAATCCGACTATTAATGTAAACAAAGCATCTCTTATCCACACCGCTTGCCCTTGTTTCAGATATGAACCGAGTATTACTAGCTACTACGTTTCCACGTCAAAAACAAACATCGTACTTGCCCTAAGAGTTCTAAACATCTTCCACATGAAACTATGATATTAGATTACTTAATTACGGCTTTCCTGTGATAGTAAAAATTTTTTTACAAATTTTCTTTTATTCTGTTCAAACTTGTTTTAATTTGAGAAATATATTTGATAAATATTTTTATGAAAGTCTTATTGTTGTTTCGCGTTATTTTAAATGTTTCTTCTACGGAAACAGTCAAGAGTGTAAATTTGTGGAGAAAGCCTCCTTCTATTCTCCAACCAAATTAATGTCAAAGTTGTGAGCATCTAAGTACTGTCGAAGCCAGAAGGTGCTCCAACCAGTCAGCCACAAAGTAGTCCTCTTTATTATATTTCTTTTGATATTATCTAATAAGAGATACTGTTAGATATATCCGAGCATAACTAGTCCTTCCGTATTAGTAATGCAATTGCTAGTATCCCTTCTTCGATGGTTTCTGATTTAGGTTTTTATTATGGCCTGAAGTTAGAAACCGGTTACCGCAGACTCAACAACCAACGCATTCCATCACACATTGATAGCTCTCTTTTACCCCTCCATTAGGACTTCCTTTTTAATCTTATACAAATTCCTCTTACTGTATTGTGCCGGATCAAACATTTTTGCAATGTAAGTCCTTAGCTTCACTAATTCCACCTGTATATTATTTGCCGTTCACTTGCTTACAATTACAATAATAACCGTGTCGCCCGTAGAATTGATTCAACAATACGCGTGAAGATTGTCTGCAATTATGTAATCTTGCATTTAATAGGCGAGCAGTAACATGCAACCCAACCGTAAGACAAAGAAGAACTTCGAACATGAATAACATGATTTACAGCGACGAGCGGATGGCGAGTGGGAGCTTTCTTTGTATTTGCGATGAATAATTTTTATTTTCAAAATGTGATGCTTATGAAAAACATCAAATAACGCTCAGTGGGCTAGAAATGTCAGCGCTTTATTTATATTCATTTTATTTTTCTTTTGCCTTTATGAGTGTGCTTATTATGTTTGTACAATTGCGCTTATTTATTATTGTATATTCAAGACAACTAATATTTAGTACAATAATCTTTATTTTGGATCATTGTACGATGATTTAGCGTAGAATTAACAACTTTCGGACAAATATCTGGCATAATGCTTACCCAACCTTTTTGCACATCCACCCACGCCTCTTCTACATTCCTATAACGAGTGATGGCCAGACCCATCGATATAAGGCGTACACATTAAAGGCTGGTTTTCGGATACAGGATCGTGCATAAACTGTGCTATGACGATACTGATGACTAGAGGCCGGATTATATGCAAAAAAGTGGAAATATGCGCACATAAATATGCAGATGTTTTGGCCTAAATATGCACTTTCTTATGAAAAATATGCAGATTAAAAGATAGGAGTAATGCTAGAAAATATAATACTATAGAAAAAAATATTCTATTATGTTTACTACAAGTTTATTTATAACATTTTACAACATAATTAACTATGAAAACAATTTACAATTACCTATTTCTCAAAGTTTTCAATAGAGAAATTGTGGCGCTTGTCTGATAACATGTATTTATATATTGAAAAGGTTCGTTCTACGCCCACGCTTGTTATAGGAGCATATTTCAAATTAGAAATATACTCTATTGTCAACTCAATATTTTCTACTGACTCACCACACAAGATTTTAGCAATATCCTTTAGCTTTTTAAAACCCTCATTTTTTCTATTACACTTAAAAAATTTCGTACACGGATTTTCCCACCCTTCCTCTAACATAACAAAACATAACTTTTCAAATTTGTTTATTTCAACGCTCTCAATTAGCGACATAAATTGTTTTTCCAATTGCAATATAGAAGTAGAAATAAAACTGTAGTTGGCTTTAATAAACGCCAACTGTTGAGGTATTTCTTTGTGTATCGCTATCAAGATCCATAATAATTGCCTTTATTTCTTCATAATGATTTGCATAAAAAATAGCAGCTTCCAACCACGTTCCTCATCATGTGATTACTGGTTGAGGAGGAAGCGGAATACCGGGTAGATGTCGTTTGTAAAACTGAACTCTTAATGGAGCCTTTAAAAACACTTTCTTAACACCACTAATTAAAGTATTTACCAAGGGAAAATGGTTTGTTACTTCTTCTGCAACACGATTTAGTCTGTGCGTCAAGCAAGTTGTGTGAATTAAATTTGGTAAAAGATTTTCATGCTGCAAGCTGCCTTCACCATGTATGGTGCGGCATCCGTTAAAAACAATAGAATTTTTCTGTTGGAATCGATTCCGGTAAGAAAAAGGTTGCCAGTTCTTCCTGTATAACCCTTGTTATTGTCAAATTATTTGCCTTTTCCAACTGTTTATATGAAATTAAATAAGATTTTGCTGGAACCGATACGTTAAGGATACCTATCATTAAATGAACTATGTGTCGGCCCACACTATCAATAGTATCATCTGCGCATATGTAAAGGTAATTGTTTGACACAGCCTTCTTAATGTTAGTCAATGTTTCTGCATAGATATGGTGAATATAATTTTTCTTAAGGTGCTCTCGTCAGGAATATTATATTTGCTGGTGTACTTTTGCAAAAATAACTTGACATTTAAATTGTTTATTTTATGTAGTGGAATATCTGCCGACACAAACATTAGGCACAAATCTTCATTAAATTGTTCTTGTTCCGATTTTTGGAGGTTGATGGCAAACATTGCGGTAATGTTTGCTGACCCTTCTTCGCCAATTTCATCTTTGATAGTTTTGCAGCATGAGATGAAGTTTTAATATGCTGGTCGACTTGAAACTTTCTCTCACTTGTAACCTGCATAAAAAATATCACATCGTCAGTTGTTCTCTTATAAAATAAGTGTTAGTAAAAGATAAAGGAGTAATAAAAAACTAATGTGTAAAGAGTTTGCGAAGCAATCGGAAGAAACGACATTTAATAAAATAACCAACACAACGCTTCGACAAATAATTTTATTTTAAAATAATTTTTATCTAAAAATCATCAGCAGAATACGGAATATCAGATATTCCGTATTGTGCTGATGATATGCGAAAAATACGCATGAAATATATATCTCATTTTACTCATTTTAAAATAAAATTATTTATCGAAGCGTTATATTGGTGATTTTGTTAAACATCGTTTAAAAACTATAGATTAATAAGAGGAAATAAACTTAAATTTTACTTACAATCTTGCTGCATGCTACGCAAAATACTTTTTCTCCATCCATACGCATTCTGAATAAGGTGCAATCCATCCAGGCACAGTCGCTATTTTCGGCATTTTTGCTATTATAATTAATAACAACCCACAAGTTTACACTTCGAAAAACCAACGTAGAATGACGTTTAAAATAAATAAGATTGCTTTCGAATATGGGAATAAATTTCTCCGAATAACAAAGAAACACCTGTGCTCCTAATTTTCTGGTAAAATGTATTTTTGTATTTATTTAGAAGTTTCAGGGAATTAACTTTTCCTTGAATTCTGGTCCCGGTCTAGATGTATGGGAATAGCATTAATAAATTTTTGGAAGCGCTTATGGGAAAAGTATTGAGAAGAGGCTTCGTAGAATGCTATTTTTAATTTAAAGAGGGCTGTTTAACTCTTTGTTTGTTACAACCACGACATATTTTTAATAATGCCTATCCTATAATAAATTACATCCAATAAATAAATAAAACTCGGATACTTCAAATATGCTGAATTACTACAAAATATGCAAATAATATACAAAATGCATATATTATGCAAATTTATGCAAACTGCATATTATCCGCCCTTTACTGATGACATTGCAGAACGACAGCACAGTCGGTGGACAAGCCTGTTGTATTAAAACAAGTCTCAATATGTACTTACTGATACCTGTCGACCATACGATGGTTCTATTTAATGAACGCTTGTATTGGAGCCCAATAGAACTAATCTTTCCAAAGTTTTGAGTTAAAAGGTTTAACGTTTTTAAATATTTAATACTTTTCTAATACCCGCGGCACTGAAAATGCACAAAATGTCTTATGTTTAGGTGTTAGTAGACATAAATGGTACATAAAATGTTTAATGTTTCGACATTGGCATATTTGATACTAGTGTCCATTTTATTGGGTTTCAAATATTTAAACCTATTCGTGCTAAAAGGGATAATTTGGAAATTTAAGTATCAACAAGTCATTCGTTGATTGGAATATTTTCAAGGGTGGAGCAGTGCTGTTTGTTTTAACGGCAGTGCAGGAAAATTCATAGCAGGATAACACTGCGTAACATAAAATTATGTTATATGTAACTATACCACTAACAACGAGAAGAAAATTATGATAAATGTGGAAGTATGTTGTACACAAGGATATTACTAAGCAGTAGCTATTTAGGTGTAGTAGTTCCTCATGATGGCTTTACTTTTAAAAAATATAGGTTTGCTTAGTTTCTGCTTAATTTATCCATCAGACAAAAAATCTGCACCAATTGGTTCATAATTCATTCACTAATCACCATTTTCTTTATATTTGATAATTTTACATTGCCCGACAACATTAATATTGTTTTCAAGTGCAATGGCATTCCGATTTCCAAAACTAAAATATATTGTGGAGAGAATAACACTTATTCCCGTAGAGAAATATATGTACTGTTATCCAAAATAAGGCTATGTCAGTTTGCTGCTCGAAGCTTTAATGACATGCTACATAAAACATGAAACAGGTGGCTAATGGGGTAGAGACCGAAGAAATTTAATAATTTAGAAATCAAATTACCTGGCCAAACTACTGAATGATCATAAGCATTAATTAAATTAAACCTTATTACAGAGCACCACCAAATTAGTTTTAGTTTTGTTGTTAAATTTGATTGATGTGACGCCGATTTCATAGTTTATTTGTGTGAATTGATTTTTCATGAAAGAAATTCTTTTGGTTTCCGTCGTATATTAATGTATTTCATTCATTGGGATGGCAAAAAAACTATAACTCTAAGTCTAATTATCCATTACGGAAACTTTAAATAAAAATAAATTCAATTTACATATCATTATAAACAATTTCAAAATAAAAAGCAACAACTTACTTGTGTACTAAAGTTAAATTTAACACGGTATACATAACCACTTTTTGGAATAAGACATTAGAAATATACATTAAGTACTCCCCTAGAGCCATGTAAAAGAAACAACCACAAGCCAACTAGTTTTACTAAAATGAAGAGCGAAAAGCGAGAAGGTAAAGTAAAGGTAATTTAAAACCCAGGTCAAGTACAATATAGAATTGTAGTACTGGGAGCACTGCGCGAACTTTGAAAACACTAGATATTTTGGAAATGTTTCGGTAAATAGAAGTGTAGTTTTAGAATTACTAGTGTATTTATAGCCGAATGGTATTTAAAAAACGGGAAATCGTCGAACTTCGTTATATACAGGTATAAGATCCGGCCTTGAAAAAAAAAAAACAAAAACGCCCTATCAAAAGAAACACTTCACCGTGCTTGACATACGATTTTACTAATGCTTATATTTCTCTCAAAATTTTAAACATTCGCTTTCATGTTTCAATCACGTGTTCGAAGTTTCTTCGACATATATTTATTGCCCGCATGAACACGAACTACTTGACCTTGCTCCAGATATGACCCGTATTTCACTTCATCGCATAGTGACTCTCAATTGTTCCTTATGCGACTTGCAAACGTTAACAAAAATTCTGTGATAAAAAAATATTTTCTTTTACAAATTTTCTTTTATTTTGCTTTACTTTTTCTGTTTTAATTTTATACATAAGTTGTAGAAAATCCATGATAGAATTCTGTGTGGCAAATGATTTAAAATTGGAAATACTTTTTGGTATCAAACAGAGGAAGATATGTATAACTTTATAGCTCCAGAAAGAAGCGCCAAGAGTATGGTCGACTACTTCGTGTTTGAGTTGTTTGTCCCCTCGGAAATGAATATCAAGAATATAAGAACGGAGAAGTTTGCAGAACGGAATACACAACATAGACTAGTTATAGCGGAAATGATTATAAGGAAGGAAATATACCAAACAGAGAAAGCGTAGGCGAGGATTAACATCAAGAAAATGAAGGATAGCAATGTGAAGGAAGAGTATGGGAAAGAACTAGAAACAAAGATAAGTTGAGTGTACGATATGCTCGTTTAAGTAGTACACAATACAGTTACAACAGCCAAGGTATCAGGTTCTATAATGCTCTCCCTGAGACAATTATAAACTTACATTTTAATACATTTAAACGGACTTTATTAAAACACGCTTTTTTTGATGAGATGGAGTATTTTGACAGTGTTGGAACATTACGCGCCGACTCGCTATATGAGTCCGATATTTTATTACTCTGTCAGGTTGGACAACCAATATTTGGTTAATTTTTATATTCCTATATATATATTTAGTGTTTTTATATTTTCTTACTTTTACGTATAACATGTGCAATTATTGTATTTTACAGTACAGGCATGAATAAATATTATTATTATTATTATTATTATTATTATTATTATTATTATTATTATTATTATTAAATAGACTATAAATTGGGGAAAAAGGAAAAAGAAAGGAATGATTGGAATATGGAAGAAAGATGGAATATCCTTAAAGATACGATTATTAAAGCAGCAGCGAAAGTATGTGGTATAACGAAGATGAGAAAAAATCATAGAAGAACTGAATGGTGGAATATCAAGGTTAAAGAAAACATTAGAGAGAGAAGCAAGCCTGGAAGAAACTACAAGAAGTGACTAATGAAAGAAACAGAGTAGAATATGTGGAGAAATGCGACATAGCAAAGAAGGCTGTAAGGGAAACAAAAAAGAAGAGCTGGGAAGATTTTGGAAAGGAGCTAGAGGAAAACTATAAGGCGGACAATAGGAACTTTGGAACAAGGTAAGAAATTTGAGAGGAAATCAGAAGAAGGAAGATGGTGGAATTGAGGATAAAGATGGCAATATAAGGACAGAAACATCCGAGATTGTAAAGACCTGAAAAGAATATTTTGAACAGAAGCTTAGACAGGAAGAAATACTAGATGTAGAACTAATTGGAGAAGCACAAGAAGAAGTGGAGGCAATGGAGGGAATCACACTGGAGGAAATAGAATAAGTCCTAAGAAATATCAAGAATGGGGAAAGCAGCGGGAGAAGACCAAATCGAGCCAGAAATGATAAAATGGATGGGAGAGATGGGAAAGAAATGGCTACTCCATCTATGTAAAGAAGCATGGGACAATGAAAAACTACCGGAAGATTGGAAGAAGAACATTATATTGCCAATCTATAAAAAGGAAAGAAATGCAAATGTGACAATTACGGAGCAATATGCTTGTCATCAACTAGTTTTAAAATATATACAAGAATCATCCAAAAGAGATGAACAGGCAGCATTTAGGGTAAACGGGCAAACAAATGATAATACACACATAGTACGAAACATTATAGAAAGACAGTTTCGGAAAGACGAGAAACTATATCTAACATTTGTTGACCTTAAGGAAGCACTCGATTCAATAAACAGGGAAATAATCTGGAATACTGAATAAATATAAGATACCGGGAAAATTATTAAAAGTGATCAAGTCTGTATATTAGGAGGTATATGCTCAGGTTAGAGTAAAAGGAAGAAGTTCGGAAGTTTTTAAATGGAAAAAAGGTATCAAACAGGGGAGATGGCCTAAGCCCGCTCTTGTTTATTACGGTAATGGACATGCTAATCAAGAATACAAGAAAGCAAACGAGTAAGTACCAGTGCACAGTTGGGTACAAGAACCTAGCACCGATACGAATTAATTCACTACTGTATGCGGAGGACATCATCCCAATGGCTTAAACGAGAGACAAATTACAAAAACTAATGAACATATGTGTGAAGGAGATTGAAAGGCTAAAGATGGAAATTAACATAGATAACACAAAATATATAATAATAAATCAAAAAAGAGGGAGGAGGAAACTAAGCATATAACAATAAACAACCGAGAAATAGAACAGGTTTCCTCATTCGAATACCTTGGAAACGTAATATCGGAGGATGGCAAAATGGATCTGGAGATAAGTAATAAAATAAAAAAAGTAACTAAATAAAACCATATTTGGAAAAAAGTAAATCAGCCAGGAGACGAAAATCAGGGTGTATAATTTAATTGCAAGTCCAATAATGCTGTACGGAGCGGAAACGTGGACAATACAAACGAAACACAAATTGTTGATAAATGCAGCAGAAATGAGATATCTAAGGAGGATAGCTGGGGTATCTAAAATCGACAGATGTACAAGTGAAGACATTAAAGCAAAACTCAGACAGGAGACAGTATTGAGAAGAATTGAAAATAAGCAACTAGGTTAGTACGGACACATAGCGCGACTAGACCAGGACAGAATGCTAAAAAAGATTAACGAGGCGGGATTGGGAAAGAATAGAGGAAGGGGAAGACCGAGGAAGACATGGATGGACCAGATCCGCAGGATGGAGGAGGAAAGAGACAAAGAAATGAGAACTATGCAGGAACTAACCCAAAATAGGAAAGAATGGAAAAGATGGGTAAAGGAGAGCGGGCTCCAAATCCGACGCCCTAGATGGGCAGAAGGATAAGGTGAAAGAAGTAGAAAATCCTTTACAAAAATCTTAATATTTATTTTCTTAATAAGCTTAGGGAATGTAATAGCTAATCATCAGTTCCACCAAACATGTCTTTTTAAGTTTTACACTGACATGAACACGATATAAATATTCAAAATAATCAAGAAGTTACGGCCTCGTTCTGTAATTACAAAATGAAGTAGCTAGATTGATATATATACGTGCATATAGCAGAAGATAGCTTTGATGTGAATAAAAAAATATTACTATTAATTAAATGGCATTTCTAATAAATAAAATCAATAATTACGGACGATAGAACAAATAGAAATAAGAAAGTTATAATCTAGAGGGTTTCTCAATGCCTCAAATTTATTTATAAGATTATATAGTGAGTGACAGAAATTGCAACACCAAGAAGGAGTAGGATATTTTCGTTGAAACTTGGTAGATTTGTTGGGCTACCATTAAATAATAATCGATTAACTCTTGAGATCCAGTGGTAATGTAATAACGTCACATTTGACAGTTATTATTAATTTTTGCTAGCTTTTTCGATCTGTATTTATCGTTCGATTTGTTGTTTTTTTCATTGTTAATTAACATTATTTCGATTGTTATCCAGCTATTTACATGTTTTGTTTGTTTGATCATGCCTAGAGTACGGCAACGAGTCAATTACCATTAATTAAGCGAATTCGATAGAGGTCGAATTTTTGTTTTGCGCGAAGCTGGTTTTTCATTTGAGGAGATTGCTAACCGTGTAAATCGAAACCGGTCTACTGTAATGCGAGTGTGTCGTGCATAGTTTGAAGATGGTCAGGAACGTCGTAAAAGGGGAACTGGTGCTTCAAGAAATACGAATGAGCGTCAAGATCGTCGCTTAAGACAACTGTCATTAAGAGATCGATTTTCCCCTACTCGGGCAATTAGTGACCAATGATTTGGTGAAGAAGGACGCCATGTAACCCTTAGAACAGTTTATCGCCAAATTCGAAGTTTTGGGTTAAGATCATATCGTCCGAAATTTATGCTTCCTTTGACTGCGGAACATTGTCAGCAACGGTTACAATGGTGCAATGAAAGATCTCATTGGAATATTGAATGGTGTGGTGTTGTCTTTAGTGACGAATCTAGATTTTGTTTAGGCATGCACGATGATCGTAAGAGAGTCAGAAGAAGACGAGGTGAACGGCGGAATCTTCAATTTACAGTTGAGAGACACGTGCACCGCGCTGTGGCTGTTATGGTTTGAGGTGCGATTACTTACGGTAGCACGTCTTCTGCCATACTTACAAGAGTTTGAAGATCCATTATTTCAGCAGGATAATGCACGTCCTCATGTAGTAAGGATTTCCTTGAACTTCTTTGAACAGGCCCAGATTAATCTTTTGCCCTAACCTCCAAGATCTCCAGATCTTTCATGCATTGAACATGTTTAGGATATAATGGGTAGAGGGTTGCAAAATTTGCAGCGCCCTCCTTTGACTTTGGAGGCTTTGAGACATGAGGTGCAACTTGCATGGGACGCAATACCCCAAGACGAAATAAACCACCTTATTCAATCAATGCTACGACGCGTAAATGAATGTATAAATCAGAGAGGCTGCTCCACACATTCTTAACAATAATTATTTAACTTTGTTTAACTAATAAAGATTTTTCTCCCAAACTTTGATCATTTATTCCTATAACATAGGTGAATATTCCAACCAAATTTCATTCAGATATTCCAACCCCTTTTGGGTGTTGCAATTTCTATGTCATTCAGTATATGATGATGTTTGTACATATGAGAGGGATTCGATATTAATTCTCCCATTATGCACGTATTACTCATTTTTTGCGAAACGTACGTCTACGGATGGCAAGAGAAGATCAAAAATTTTGTAATTCAGTATATGATGCAAAAATACATCATTGAGTATAAAAGAAAAAAATGAGCAAATAGAAGTTGTTTTGGGACCGCCAACATATTTATCGCAAGAGATCTATCGATATACACTCGGCGTTCGATGCTGTAGTCGTAAAGTAAACATACATTCATATCCCATCGAAACATCCACGTGACCTTACTTAATATATTGGCCTCATTTTACTGTCATCTACTGTCTAAACAGTAAACATACGCCTTTATTTATAATCTCCTTTCGAGACTTAAAAAATTATTTTAGGGTTTCCTGTAATAGTCGGAAAATATTTTGTCTTACAAATTTTGTTTTATCTGCTATTAACTTTCTTCTGTTTGAATTTGATGAAATAGTAAACTATACATATTTCCAAATTAATACGTCAAATTAAAGTATGAGGTAATAGTAAGTCAATGAATGTATAAGAAATAAAGACGGATTAAAGAAAAATTGGGCAGATAAAAGTCATCACAACAGCTGTTCGGAATGATTACAGCCTGTCGCGATACAAAATTATGCTCAACGTACTAATAAATCACTATATGTACGGGATAGCGTTCTATGTACTTACCTTACAGTTGCAGACGCATTGTTTAAACGAGATTATAATTCGTCCATGGTGTTTACTTCTGTCATAAACTAATGGTTTTAGATGCACCCATAAGTAAATGTCGGTCGGATTTAATCGGCCATGCAATCGGACTCCCACGACCTATCCACCTTTCAGGGAAATTGTCATTTAAAATACCGTCAGACTTTTACAGATTTTTTGATATAAGGTTTTTCTAGGTATTTTCATAGTTTGCATATGTGTTTACACATTAAATAGTTATTTATAATTTATATATATATATATATAGAAAAAAATTACATATCGTCTATATCAAGAAATCCTAGTCATTAGTTATTTTGTTGATAGTCCTCAAATAAAAAACAAATCATCATTTGCACCAGTCTTGTTTAATTGACATAATTGTGGTAGAGAACTATCATATAACATAAGTATAAAAAAGGTCACGAAAAAAAATGTATATATATATACAGGGGTTGGACAAAATAATATGAACACCTGACATATACACAATATTTATTTATTAATAAGGTGTTGGGCCACCATTTGTTTGTAGAACAGCTGCAATTCTTCGCGGAATAGATTCGTAGAGTGTTTGAATAGGTTCCACCGGAATGTTGTCCCATTCTTCTACTAAGGCATCCGCCAAAGGCTTCAAGGATGTTGGAGATGGAAATCTGCTCCTTATTCTGTGCTCTAAAAGTCCCCACAACGGTTCAATTATGTTGAGGTCTGGCGATTGTGCTGGCCAGGGAAGATGTTTGATGATATTCTGATGGTCTTCAAACGAAGACTGAACCTTTTTGGCTATGTGTATGGGCGCATTATCATCTTGGAATATGGCAGTGTTTGCTAGCAGTATGCTAGTCATAGTAAGAACTTCATCCCCCATGCCTGACTGTAGGAAGCAGGCAATCCGGATCATAGGCTTCTTTTGGGGTCCTCCATACATAAACCCGACGGTTAGTAGGAAACAATGTGAACGATGATTCATCGGATTATACCACACTCTTCCAATCATCCAGTGTCCAGGTTTTATGATCGTGGCACCACTCCTTTCGCAGCTTAGCGTTGGCTTCCGTTATAAGGGGTTTTGCAATTGCAGCCCTTCCATGAATGTTAGCTTTGTGGAGCTCCCGCCGTACTGTTTTTGTCGAAACAATATTACTCAGGTGAGCTTTGAATTCTGCTGTCACTTTTGGTAGTTTCATGTTGTCTCGTCACAATCCTTTTTAATGTTCGTCGGTCTCTGTCAGTTAACTTTGGGTTTCGTCCACTATTCCTCTTCGCCGATGATGTTCCCGCTAACCGAGCAGCAACGATTTGCCCCCTTTCGAAGTCTGAGAGATCACACATTTCGCCAATTGCTTGTTATAACCGTCGCAGAACAAAGCGTATAATGCACTGAAATATAACCTACAAGACCTCCCACGTAAACTGTGCATTACATACGCGTCGAATTATGTACACGGAAGCAGTGGTGCCAACATGCAACAAACTGTACTATATTGCATGCTATTCATATTATTTTGTCCGACCCCTGTATATACATTTAAAGGCCCTTATTAGGGTCCCGATACAACATATGGAATGTGTAATTAAATCCAACAATTGATCATACCAATCATTTTCATAAATCAATTAAATGTATAACAATAGGTCCGCTTAGGCCAGACATTTGCTACAGTGCTATTATAGAATATAGCCAGTCACACCAAATTTACGGGGCAACTGGACCAATAATAAAATTATATATCTATATAAAAATATATACTGTTAAAAACATCCCTTAAATGGGATGGAATATGTTGGTCTGTTTATTGCGAAATAATCATGCAATATTTTGCAGTCAAAAATTGCTTGTTACTTATCCTAAATTACAGTTTTATGAAGGTAACTGGAGGCCATGTTGTAAAATCATGACCCAGTTACCCCAGAGCACTAATATTTACGGTAAATAAAACAAGGAAGTTTTTCTCTTAGATATATCAAGCAATAAGGCGGTCGATACAGTAATTAACGAAAAAATTTATTAAAGAGAACACAGGGTAAAGCCTCCTGAAAGCCGAAATAAAAAATCAAAGAAAACTGATAAGGCAAAAGTACTAAGGTACGAGGAATGGCCTACGAAGTCACCTTCCGTGTAGCGTCAGAAAAACGGCAATCAGCTGAAATTAATGGTAATAGAAGTAAATGTGAAGTATGAGTCCGACACTTGGGCCGATAGTCCATAAGCAATAGGCCTCAAAACGGCCCTGGGGTGGGAATTAAACTCAAACTGCAAACTATGCACTGCACCACCCACGACTAACTTAATGAAATACGTAATTGTCATTCGCAACGACGTCGCGTCGCGTTCTAGCACTGATTGATTTAATCGAAAAGCTTCGACTGAATGAGTCGCAAGAATGAAATCGAATATAAAAGTTACCTTTAAAACACGTTTTTGCTTTTCTGCCATAATCGTCTTCAGTGATGAATAAGGTTTCATAAAAAAAGTGGATGACGTGTTATCATTAAGTAGTGTAAACCGGACTTACGCCTTTACTTCTCCAAATTTTAATGTCGCACCATGCACGTAAGTGGAGACAAAGACCGGTTTACACTACTTGAGGATAACACCTCATCTTTTTCAAACCTTAGTGATGAATGACGTTTAGAGGCTGACAGAAATGCTGGTCTTGAGAGAAGAAAAACCTCCCAACATTATAGTGAACCTTGTGTTTCGACACGAGTAAAACATCCTCCTTCTGTTATGATTTGGTCGGAGTTCGTGGTCTTCCTTTAGTTCTTTTCCTCCTTGTCCGTGCGTCGTAGACTTGTCAACCATCCTCGAGTGATTCATTTTTCTGATGTGGCCCAACTGCCTCAATTGGCTCTCCTCTATTTTATGGTGTATCGGTTTTATCGTGCGGATTTCCCTTATATTGTTATTCCTTGCCCTATGCAGCCTTGTTTTTCGTTGAATCTTGCTAAGGAATCTCATTTTGGTGCTTTGTATATCTTGGTTCGTTGAGTTTATGTTATTATCCACTCTTCAGACCTTTGATTTTTGGGTATTTTTCTTGCCTAAGGAAGTATTTTTGATAGTATTGAAAAGTATTCTAGCTGTTCTTCTCCTTGCCATCATTTCTTCGTCTAGCAATATTGTAAGTTTTCTAACAATTATTCCAGTTTCTCCCTCGACCTTTTTTCCGACAACACTGAATAGTATAAATCCTGTATTCCCCTTTTATGAATGGATACAATAATTCCCATTGCCATTCGTTTGATGCAACTTCTTCTACTTATACTTTGTTCATTAATATTTACCATTTCTTCGTTTCCGGCTTTTATCGTATCTACTGTTATGATATTCTGTCCTGGCGCTTTGTCTGCTTTCATTTTGTTAGTTACTTTTGATTCCGTTTTCAGTTATCTCTTTTGTACATTCGTCATCTTTTTCTTCCTCTTGTCCGTTTTGGGCTACTCGGCCTGTTTATTTGGTGTTATATCTGTTCCCTCTAATAAATTCTGACAATATTGTCTCCATCTTTCCATAATGTTTTGTTCGTCTGTAATATCTCTGCTTGTTCATCTTTTATGTTTCCTCGTATGGTTTCTTTGATATTTCATCACTACTTTTAATAATTTTTAGGTCTCACTGTATGCATTTTTCATTTTTCTCCGAACTCTATCCATATTGCTCGCTTTCCGTCCCTTACAAAGTTTTTGACCAACTTCTTTTCTCTTCTGTATTCTTCGTAATCCTGTTATGATTTCTTGTTAAGGTAGTTTTTTTTTTTTTTTTTGTTTGAAGTGGAAACTTCTTTAGCACTGTTATGAGTGATTTGAATCTCGATGAAACGAAAAACGAAAAAAGCGACACTAAAAGAAACAAACATATACATCTATAGGATTTAGCCCGCGAGAGAATGAGATACAATCGCCTCACCACTCTTGTCTACCAAGTGTTGTATATACATATGTGTGCTTGTGTGCGCCTCCGTATTGCCGATCCGAGAAAAGTCGCCGTATACTGACAAGGGAATCATCAGACCTGTTAATCACGGATTTCGATGGGTATCAGATATGTTGTAGAGGGACTTGTTCTTAGTATCTGGATACTGGCTCAACCGATTTTGAAGTTTTATATGTATGTTGTATATCTGTAATTTTACTCATGTTTCAAGCAAGCGAGCGTAGCGCAACGTCTAAAGATTCACGATTACTAATCTGGTGATGAATGTTGAAATCATTACCGATCTACTTTTTCTTTAATAGTTGCATGCATTGCAATTAGCAAATGTAAAATAAAAGAACAATGTTGTATAAAAAAATTATTTATAAAAAGTAGAAAAAAACTTTATATAATATGGAAGAAAATATCATAATTCTAAACTGTTATTTTAAATAAATAGACTTTATTTAAAATAACGATGTTTCCCATCACTACTTGCTTTGGTCAAAGCGTTCTGTGTGTATGTTTGCACCTGTGTTAGTACGTGTGTCGTGTGTGTGCGCCCACGTATTACGAAGCTTTGGTACCAATATTATATAAATATGTATACCCTACAATTATCCCACTTCTGATACTGCATTCTTCTCATTCTCTCGCAGTTTACTTTTCTGAAGGTCTCACTTCTTTTTTTCTTTTAATTGCATTCTTTATTGCTCCGTTCGACGACTGTCTTTTGTGTCACATCTATCAAGATATGCTCGTCTATAGCATCCCAAGCACTTTGGTACACCTCTCATATGTTCTTGTTTATGAACAATGTTTCGTTTTCACAATCCAAATGATATAGTGATATATGATAGTTCGATGTGAATAGTGTAGGCTTCGGGGTGGTTAGTTTATTAAAATCAGTATTTCAGCTTCAGACTTCGTGTTTGAGGTTATTATTAATTGAGTTCCAACCAAAACTGCGTGTTTATGTAAAATTTCCAAATATACATCGTTTATCATTTTTAGTGGTTACGCCCCAAACATTCCCATATCATAACATTGCAACCATCTCGCTCAATGTTACACATTCAGGCTACACTCCAATATGTTATCAAAAACGAATTTGCAGCGCATTCACCATAAACTTTGATGCATCCGCCCATAATGTTCATTGCCATTGCTGAGGCGAGTTTAGGTTTAATTAAGTTTCGATTGTTATGTTGAATAGAACATATATCTTTTGCAACTATGCGGCCTCTAAGCTGGTTGTTATTAATACGTTCGATGTCGACAACGCGCCAGCGCGTGCGATCTATACCTGACCAGCGCGTTCAATCCAGGTATACATTGCACGCGCAGTCGGAAAGTCGGCAGCGGATGTGTTAACCTTCCTATACTCACGCATACGGTCTGTGAGACCGATTTATATAGTATAGTATACGTCTTTCATTTTGACGTGAGTATAGGAAGGTTAAATAACGTTTTACCGGTCTGACACTTACACTGCATTATAATCTGATGTTATCAGGGCCTGTAGGACATTCGTATTTAATAGCCATTCCTTGTCTTCCACAATGTGCTGAATGTTGCAATTGTCCAATTCCTTCCATTATATTAGTCGTTTTAGGTACGTTTTCTTGTTTATGAAAGCTTGATTTCATACAATTCCGTAATTGTTGTCATATGTTCCAGCAATTAGTTGCTTTCTCTTTGCTATTTCTTGTAATTACGGCATATAAAAATAAAACCAAAATCAACCGAGTATGTATACTACACTTAATAATAAACGATGAGAGCCTTTACGAGTCAGAGACCAAATAGTTTCTCACTAATCTCTTTCAAGCTGTTGTAGATCTATCATTATGGCAATATTGTGATTAAAAATTATACACCCTAATACATTCTTCAAAGAAGAAGGTATTAGAATAAGTTAATTACAAAAGTATTTATGTAAACTATTGGTATACGTATACAATTGAGGCAATAAGTCATAGGCAGGGTAACTTTTTACACCTATCGCAGAACACAATTCGTTCAAGATAACGATCTTCTAGAGCTGTTGTTTTGTTTTTCTTTTCTCACCTTTAGGAACATTTGAATTTTGAATATGATCCAGTCGTCTGATACCTTTTAATAGTGTTTTGAACCGTACATCGAGAACACACATTTTTTTCGCTATTTGCACTTGCGGCACTACTTACTCATATAGTAAAATAATGTTACCCCGTAATGCTTTGCTTAACTGCTGTTTCTTTGGCATTCTTTAACGAGTTAATAATACAGAACTTACGAAGAAATATTGTAGATATTTGACAAATAATTTTTACACTTTCAAATCGATGTTTACTTTTCTGTAAATTATACGCAACTAGTCAACAAAAATATCAGATTCGAGGTTACTTATATGCACATCTAATTTTTCGAAATGACACTTTAAATTTGCTTATCAACAGATAATAAATAATAAATAAAAATCTCTAGTACCCCTTTTCAAAGAGCTATTCTGTTTTATATAGTCGCGTTTCTTACGGGTGCCTATGACACATATGATTGCAACCACATATATACATATTACTTATCATTTATTTTAAAACAATTCATTATTCATATTTCGTTATATAATTAAAGTAACAAAATAATTCACGCTGTATAATTAATAAATAATGCATGTACACTGTTTTTGTGCAATATTTTATGCAAAGTTGAGTGGTTTAAATCAAATACTCTAATGCCAGAAATAACGATCTATTTATAAAACTATGTAACATCTGCTGTTCGCGCTGCATCCTCACGAAAACTAATAAAGGCTTTTCTCAACCAGAACTATAAATAAGTCGTAGCTTCCTGGTAATTTTTTTCCATACTATAAACTAAAATTAAACATTTTTCTTTCAAGACATGACTTTTTTATTTCAAATCAGAAATGTGCCAAGATGGTGTAAAAATAAAACGGTATTACTTTCTTCTTCAAAATGGGTGTTTTAAAATTATCGTGCAGTATGAAAAATCTGCAATGTGTTAAGTATAACTTAAGCCAATAAAAACCTGAGAGGCGTGGTTTCACATACATACAGATGTTTACCAGATAAATTTAGACTGGAAAAAAATGATACATGTAGCAAATTTTGTATGTCATTTAAAAGTCGATTGAAATAAAAGAACCTAAGTACCACATGTTTTAGTTAAAAACATTTTCTAGTATCCAATGTAGTGTATATGTAACAAAAACCATATGACCATACATATCTACAAAATCGATGGTCACAACCAAGAACGAAAAATTTTGTCTTAGATCCATATATTATATATATAACTATTTTAGAAGAAATCATATTACTTTACCAAGAATACAGCAAATAATAGGCGAAACAATTGAAAAGATAAGTATAAAGTAGGCCGCGAAAGATATACAATATTACTAACTACCAAATTACCATAGAAACTTCAGAGATCAATTATATGAGTCAAGAAAGTACGAAGACGAGAAATGTTCTAGATATTTTAGTAAAAAAAAAAAAAAGAACTACATCTTTGAAAAAAAAAAAGTTTTGCTGCTTTTCAGTAATCCCCATTTTTCTGCAAAAATTGATTAGTTCCTTGAAACTACCCACAATCAAATCACATCACACCTTTGGAAGTTCCCCAAGAAACCGTGAAAATTGAATAACTTTATAGTACAAAACAAAAAGAAGTTATTGATACAAGATCTAGATTGCATAGGGTATGTGTACTAATTGAACGCCAGATTCATGTAAAAATCTAAGACTTTTGTAGCTCTATACGGCCGTGCTCGATCGGGATGCAATGATATCCCGCACAAACCAGAATTTCGGCGATCATAGAGCAATTTTTGGAAACAGTTTGGGGAGACAAACTTCCGTTTATCAATTTGCAGTAACAGTTTTTCGATCTTCAAGCAGAATCACAATTCTGGCATCAATCTTGTGAAAGAAACAGGCAATCAATTGTTTGTTAGCACTTTTTTCTCGCACAGCTGTTGTTTGCTCACTTTGGTTTTCAAACACCCACCTAACTGCTGCTTAGTATCGATATCGTACTTATAAATCCAAAATTCATGTCCAGCAACAATGTTCAACCCCTTGTTTGAAAATCCTTTATTGAGCTTTTCCAACATAGACCGGCACCAGTGTACTCGCGACTATTTTTATTCAAAGGTGGGTGTCACTCACTCACTAGTTTTCTTAGACTTAACTATTGGTGTAAAATGTTATCAACTGCACTTGCTCCAATGGCTAATTTATGCTGAATCTCCCTATGTATTATATTGCAATTTTGATTAATTAGCTTCTCAACGACAATAACATCCCCAGGATAGACGGTTACTAATACATCCAAGTCTCGGCTCGATTTCTTTCTCTTCCCGAATATCAAACAAAAAATACTTGCACAACGATTTTCAGCACCTTAGACCTTCGAAAACCATGTTTTGGTTGATTTAATTTCCTAAATCGAATAACTATTACGATGAATTAAATCTTGTGTTATCTAATGTACTTTTATCCCTATAAGTCGAAACTAGGTTTCTATAACTCGAAGGAATATTTTTCTTAGGGCTGGTTTCCACATATACATGCAACTGTGCACACAATGCACACCCATCTGACCGAATAAGATAAAATTTAGTTTCCTTTAGGAATATTATCTATTTACAAATGCCTACAATATTTAATTAAATTTTTTTCATAGACGCGGGGTATAACTATGAATTGTTGTTAAATTTACTGCAGAAACTGTTGACATTTTTCCGTTTGCATTTTTGCTTGATTAACTACTTCCTTTTCTTCTGTGGCAGATAATTTGCGAGTAAGACTGCACGGTAATATCTTGCTCTATTATTATCACATTGCATGTAGAATGAAAAAGAACTACAGCACCATATAGATGTCCTGAATGAAGGATTGCAAAGAGCTATGAAGGTGAATATAAGGACAAAGGCAAATGAAGAAATAAAGAGAAACACCGAATCTGTATTGCAGGAGAGAATATAGTAGAAGTTGAAAATTCGGATGGAACCATGGAGAACAAAGTTAATGAGAGAATCGCAGAAACAGGAACACTGTTCGATGAAGTGAAGACAACCATCAGGCAAAGAAACGATTCCACAGGGCAACTAAGATGGATGCGACTTATAGAAAGAATGGGACAAAACGGACTAGTGAAAAAGTGTACGAAGCAAAAGATAGTGGAAAACGACAAAGAGGAAGGCCAAGAAAAACATGGAACGGGGAAGTAAAAGAAGCAGCAGAACAAAGAGGAGTAACACGGGAGGATATACAAAAATTGGAGCAGAACAGAAAAATTACAGAGATATATGGACGAAACCAAACAACTCAACTCCCACTCAGGCGACACCAAAAGCTACATGGCTCAAGGATTAAGTAAGTAAATAAACATGCAGAGTTAATTACAGGGAATGATGTTCAATTAAATCGCCGTCTTTCTAAATCGCATACTCACTCTAAAACAGTGGTCGCCAATCCGTCGATTGCAAGCTACAGGTCGCTAGCAAAGGGTTACAGTTATTAGTTTATTTATTAGTTTATGTCGAACATAACTGTGCATTATTTCATTTAGGTTGGCTACGTCGCTTACGACTAGCTAGCTAGTGAGCACACAATAGTGGTTTGTTCCAAAATTGTCGAAGTAGCTCAACACATTGAAAAGGTTGGCAACCACTGCTATAGAGCGACAAGCACGTCAAATTTTCAGTGGACAACCCGCGAAACGCGGTCGCGCGTGCTATCTGTTCGTACACGCTAAAATACTCTAATGAGTGCGCGATTTAACATGATTTCAATCATCAATCATAACTAGCCAAGGAGTGGTAAAACAAAACTTCCTAAAATCAGGAGATATAAAAGTATTCCGCCAGATGGGAATCCGGTTATGGCTAGAAAGAGAACATTTAAAGAAATGTACAGTACCGGCAGAAAACATATCACCTATGTTTTTTGAGTATAACTTCATTGAAACTGATCTAATCTCTATGAATTTTTTCCTGTAAATTAGTCAATGTATAATGCCGGAATACCAACAGGAAAAATTCAGTCGCAGAAATTCGATTTTTATAAAATGTTTTATTGAATTCTCAACATCAGCCATTTTTTCACAACCAACTTTGCGAGTGTACAACCGGATTCAAATACAAGTAATCATCAATCGAAACGATGTAACAATTGAAGGCATCCTAGTACCTCGTCGCGTAGCCCTAGGCCTCAATCACAGCCCGGCACCGGTGAGGCATGCTGTCGATGGTTGACTGCGGGATCTGCTTTCATTCCTCTTCCAGTTGGGCGAACTTCTCGTTGACATTCTTGGCATGTCTGCCCACCAGACGACAATCCAGCTCCTCCTACATGTCCAGGAGCGTGACCCGGCACCTGTCGCACTAGTGCATGACATCCTTGGAACGGTGTTTGGAATCGTTGTCTTGCTGGAAGGTGAACGCTCGACCCATGGATTTAAGAACGGAATGGTCACATGACATTTTCCATAATGTACTCGTACTTCATCCGGTCCATGGTGTAGTTGACGTGGTGGAGAGGATCCATTTCCTTGGCAGAGAAGCATCTCCGAACCATGAACGAACCACTACCGTGCTTCACAGTGAGCAGTTGGTACTTGGGATCGTACCTGGTATCAGTTTCGTATCAGTTTCGAACAGTAGAAACTAGAGTTCGTCACTCCATAGCACATCTAACTACTCCCTCCTTCCCGAGTGCAAATGCGCCTTGGCCTAGGCGACGCGCGCTTTCCTGTTCTTCTCCGATGCCATCGGTTTCTTCACGGGACGACGTCCGTGCAGTCCGGCCTGCTGCAGACAAAGGCAGAGTGTACGAATCGCAGGTAATCGTTCCGTAGGAAAGGCAATCTAACGGGCAATACCGGCGGCAGTGAGGCGCGGATTCTCTCGGGAGAGCCTGACGATGTTCCTATTGACTAGTCTCGAAGTGATTCGAGGGTGACCGTTCTTCCACATCTTCCTTACTCCTCATTGAGTCTTCCACCTCTTGAAAAACTTCGTTATGATAGACTTTCCAATATTGAACTGGCTCGCGAGCTGCTGGTGAGTGAGTCCTTGTTTGTGACTGCGTTCGATGGCTTTCTGCTCTTGTGGTGTGATCTTACGAGATCCACCCATATTGTGCAAGTGATTGATGAAAATTTGAGAACAAATAACACAATAAAACACTATAGAAAACAATAAAGACAAGGAAATAGAAAACGGTAATTTTCAAAGAAATCGATAATAGTTTCGAAAATCATGGTGTAGTTCAGTAAACTACGCCAAACAGCTGGTACACTACGCAGACGACGCTAGGAACACACCGTGAAAAATTAGAAAGTTTCGTTCGCTTTTAACGAAGAAGTTATGCTAAAAAAACTGAAAGGTGATATGTCTCTTGCCGGTACTGTAAATTTACTGAAGGTCAATTCGACGCTAAGACACTGCAGCTAACCTAATCAGAAGAAGCAAAAAGACATACCTATCATTACCGGTCTAGTAACCGGAGACTGCTCCTTGAAAAAGCATCTATGCAACATGGGAACAGTGAGTGTAGCAGATGACAAGAGGAAACTAGCAAGCACGTTATCTGCGCCTATGAGAAACTGAAGGAATTCAAGCGGAAGCATTTCGGTAGGGATCCACTGGAACTCACGACAATACTGAAGACTTGGCCAAGATAGTAGAGTTTGTGGTGGATACGGGATTGCTTGAACTGAAGTGAGAGTATTGTTGGGGAACGGTACAAAAAGCTTAATGCTGAAGTGCCTGGTCTATTAGTGACCAACTCTAAAAGAAGGAATCAATGAATGAATAATATATGTATGTATTAATTTTTATTTGTTTATGCGAAAGAACAATATGACACAGAGTAGAAAGAATTCGGGTTAAAGTAAAGAAAAATAAAAAACAGAAACCGTTAATACGGGAACCTATCCTAATAAAGCAAAACAACCACTGCAAATCACGTTGTGTTGTTCATATACGACTAGATCGGTTGTACAATGAGGATTATTCACAATTACAAGGAATATAAAATCAACTGTCAGTTCTACACAATTTTAAGGAAAAATACAACCGCTCAAAAACTGCATAAGTTTATAATAAAAGCCGGTCAAGCGTCCGCTATTTTGAGGAGTGCGCATAGTATTTATTTTCGTAAAGTTCTATCGAGTAGATCAGACACCATCGATGAAGTACGTATTTTGCCAAATGGGCGGGCATACTCTACGGAGGAGGCCATTATATTTTTCCGAATGTACGGGTTAATTCGACTAATAAAATCTGGCTGGGTTTGGGTTCCCTCCAATTTTTTTGGGACGGGCAACGAAACATAAGAATGCCTACCTCTAAAGTATTATAGATCATTTTTAGTATCTAGAACTCCGTATAAAAATGTACAGTGTTGACTAAAGTGTTGAAAATAATGTAGACTTGTACGTTATTTGATACCAAATTGTTAATTTTCCAACAGCTTCTTCAAATTTAACAAGAGAACGTAAAAGAAACTCGGCGCTTTCAGCAAGCTATTACTACCGTTCATAAGTATTTGGGCTCCCATATATTATAAAACTATGAGTACCACACCACATAACTTCCAGGAAATGTATTCTTCCAAAATTTAATAATTATAGACAAAGCATTAAATTTACAGAAATGCTGAATAAGTAACATTAAATTATTTTATTACCTGCAAGAAACCAAAATTGGTTATTGCGACTACATAGGGATTAGTGCAATGAAGGTTTCTCGAAGTTCTTGTAAATGTCCTTCTTTAAGTAATGATATTTTAATGACTCCTGACAAGTTTCAAAGTAAATTATCAAAATTGCCCTCAGTTAGGTTTCTACATTAGTTCTAAGATATTCCTGTTCGACTACTGTTGTTAAGACTGTGAAACATGCCGAAACAGAAAGAGTTAAACATAGAAACGCGTGCTTTTATAATTGCGCACCATCAAGCTGGCACAACAGTGACAACAGCCGGCAAATTGCGAAACAATTAAAGTTAAATAATACCACCGTAGACTATACTGTGAAGAAATACTGAGAAAGTGGCAGTTTTCTGAATAAATCTCGAAGTGGGAGACCCAGAGCCACAACTTCTGCTGAAGATCGTGCAATAGTGGTAACTAGCAAAAGAAATCGACGGAAAACAGCCCCCAGAAATCGCTGAAATCAATGGAGACCGTCGAAAGTCAATAAGCGTAACTACAATCAAGCAGGTTTGTACGGACGAATTGCGATGAAAAAAAAACGTTGTTGCGCATACAGAATAAATGGAAACGCTTAAATTGGGCTCGTAAACACCAGCATTGGACAGTTGAACGGTGGAGTAAAGTCTTGTGGATCGATGAGTGAAAGTTCGAGATTTTCGATTCAAGCAGACGTGTTTTCGTTCGGAGATCTACAGGTGAACGTGCGACAGAACAATGTATTGTTTTTACGGTTAAACATGGTGGTTCTGTGATGATCTGGGATAGTTTGAGTGGTACGAGCGTGCGTGATATTGTAAAAATCGAGGGAATATTAAGGAAAGAACAGTGTCGAAACATTTTAGAGAACAATGCTATTCCTTCAGGATTAAAACTTTTGGATTCGAATTTTAAATTCCAACACAATAATGATACCAATCATACATACAAGACTATTTGCAACACTTTGAAGCAGACAGCTGGATTAAAGTTATGGAGTGGCCTTCCCAAAGCCACGATCTAAACCTCACAGAGTTATGTGATGAACTTGATCAGGAGGTCCGGAAAGCAGTACCAATATCGGAGGCTGATTTGTGGAAGACGCTGCAAGAAACGTAGATCGGGATAACACCAGCTACCTTAACGAAACTACTTGCAAGGACGCCGTGATAGTGTGCTGTCGTTATCAAAAAGTGAAGGGGATCACATAACAATCACAAGTTTAGATATAATGTGTAATCCTGCTGCCAGATATGTAATTAGCTATGTATATGTAACTAATAAAAATATGTTCACTTTTCTCTAGTGCTTTTAATCTTTTCTTCTAAATCTATGGATGCCCAAATACGTTTGAACGGCAGTGTATAAAATTTAATTTTAGACAAACACGAATGTTAAAAATACCTACGAAACGGAATGTTGCAGTGCAATGCAAATTAGATTTTACGAAAGAAGCGAGTATCTTGTTTTATATCAAGTGACATTAACTCTTTTTTCACCTAAACCAAAATATGAGATTTTCGTCACATACACTCGGTGTAATGAAAATATTGCACGCGCTGAAAGTCAATATCTGAACGACTTCTCGCAAAGACGGCAACCAAATCCAAAAACAGCAAAAAAACTTTACGAAGTCTGATGCCTTTCAAAGAGAATTCGAAATGCACAAAAACAGCAAAGCAATGCTGAGGAAGAAATAGTTACTGCGTGTGTTGAAAGAAATGATAAGATTCCTACAAGAGGTGTTGATATTACACATCTTTTAAACGTATTATCCTTATAAATACGAAGTTCACCAAACGCTAGGCGATTGAATTAGGTGTAAGAACTTTTGCCAATAATACCTAAACAAAATTCATGCGAAACAAGAATTTTATTTAAACAAAAAAAAGGTGGGTCCTTTGAAACAAATTTTCTAATCTCAGAATTTTCAACCGTAAAAACATCCGTTCTTGGTACCAGGAAAAATTCCATTTTATTGTACAACAAAATAGTCAAGTTGGATTCGGTTTTAATGTGTGGTGTGGCGTGTGCTGCTAATTGCACCGATTATTTAAAACGGCATGCTAACGGAAGAAAGAGCTCAAACTACTGAATGAAGAGGTGAAAGTGAGACTGGGTACTCTGTTGACTTTGGTAAATAACATTTGGTTCCAACAAGAGGAGGCATCTGCGCACCACGGACGTAACGTAATATATTATTCACATTTAACACATCAGAAGAGTCATAGGTAATAATACGGATAAAAGACAGCTGCCACGTCTCCCACATGACTCCATGTGATTTCTTCTCCTGAAGGTTTATCAAAAATAGTGTACCATGCATAAAACTGTATTGTTAATACCAGGACTCTAATAAAGGTTACAACGAGTGTAGCTACTCGTTGTGGAAGATGTATACAGCCAAACCGCGGCATTTAAAGCATTTGCTCAATTCATGTTTAATACTTCCTAAATGTAATACAATTAGGATTGATTTAAAGTTCTTTCCTTGCTTTGGTAATCAAATTTTATTTCGTTGATTTTGACTTTGGTAATAAAGGTAAGTATATTTTAACAACATCGTTGCTATTCCACGACACTCTATAATATTCATTCCATTTTATACAAGAATAGAATTATTTTTAAACATCGGTGCTTGCTTAGAGTCAGCTTTATATATACTCCCAGTCACAGAAGTTGGGACAGTTAATATTTTTTCAATATAAGTATTTAATTTGCACAAAAATAAAAATAAAACACAAAATCAGTTATACATAACAAAATATTGGTTTATTATGACAAAATGATAGCAAATAATAATATTTATCAAATACAATCATTAAACTTTCTTCTCGTCGAAGAATTCTCCTTTTGCATTCAATACGGCTCGAACAACTCTGGGCATTCTTTCGATAAGTTTTGTAAGTGTGTTGGGTGGTAAACTGTTCCATTGTTCTTGTAAAACTTCCCAAAGGTGTTTCGAAGTTGGAGCCACTTTTCGTACCTGTCTATCCAGCTCATCTCACAAGAGTTCGATCGGGTTAAGATCGGGACTCTGTGGAGGTCATGACATTATTTGCAAGGTATTTTGTGTTTGTTGTGTATTCAAATAATCCCTACATATTAACGCCGTATGTTTAGGATCATTATCTTGCATGAAGGTGAAATTCTCCCCTATCAATCGCTGGCCAGAAGGTACAGCATTATGCTCTAGAATATTTCTATACTGTTCTTTTCTCATAATACATTCTATCCGAACGAGATCTCCTACTCCTGCGTACGGAAAACAACCCCACACCATAACTGGGCCACCATCATGTTGTACAGTGGGTGCTAGACATTCGCAAAGCATTTTTTCTGTCTTTGATCTCCGAACATAAACTTTTCTATTTTGTCCAAACACTTCAAACTTGGATTCGTCGGTCCAAAGCACATTTTTCCACTCCTCCACCGTCCAATCTCGATGTCGTTGGGCCCACTGTAATCGTTTTAAACGATTGGTTCGCCTTAGTAGCGGTTTCCGTACAGCAATTCGTCCGAATAGGTTTACCTCTCGCAAGCGACGTTGAATAGTGCTCACTGACACCGCGTTTTGACGATCGCGATTGGATTCTGCTGCTATTTGTGGTGCTGTCAGTCTTCTATTTCGTTTACTAATTAAAACGATTCGCTGATCATCAACGTTGGTCGTAATGCGAGACGGACCTGGTCGATCACGGTCATTTAAACTTTCCGTTGTACGGTACAGTTTTATAATATTGGCTACACTAGATTTTGACAGATGCACTTTTTCGCCAATTTGTCGAACAGAATACCCTTCTTTATCGAGTGTGATCACGGACGATCGCTTTTCAACACTGATCGGTTTTCCACGCGGCATTTTCCACTGTTAATACTTTCAAAATTCGCCCACTTGCACTTCGCGCGTACACGGAGACGTTTAGAAGTAAACTGAATGGCCCGAGGTACTGGTACTAGAGGGATAGGATAATACCTTAATGACCATAAAATCGTTCTTGGAAATACCCTTGTAAATGTTTATGACACATAAAGCATTGTAATACTACTTGAATATTTCTTTCGATAATACTATGAAATCATTATATTGCGATTATTAGGGATTATTGTAATTAAGATTAAGTTCTATTGTAAATTTCATTGGTGCAGCATTCCTAATAATGCTGTATGATCCACTAACCAGTAATAATTACTACGCAGTAGAATTCTCAGTATTGTGTAAGATTTTGAATTTTTATTGCACAATATCCTAAATTTAACGAGGTGTCCCAACTACCGTGACTAGGAGTGTACATCATTAGTCTGGGCAAACATCGGTAACAGCGTACAATTACGAAATAACTTACGACAACATCACCGGCTTCCCACTCTAGTCAGTACGCTCTATACGAGTAGTTGTGTATATATATATATATATATGTAGGATGTCGTAACTTATTTCGTAATTAGCGCTGTTTACCCATTCATCATTATATTCATTATTCAAATTAAGAGGGGCTAATTTCAAATATGTAAAAAATTGGATAGACAAGGCCATAAGAAAAAATAACTTTGATTTATTCAAGGAATCTATTGAGAATAAAAATGTTTAACTTAGCGCAATCGATTGTACAGAACTGTGTGTACAAAGCAAACACAAACAGTATTTCCTTCCGACCACAAAGAAGGAAGATGCGGACACATTTTGAAATTGTGCTTTTCAGTTCTTTTAAGATGGTGGACAAAACGCTTTAAATTCAACCGTTTTGTGAATGAATCTAAACACAAAGGCGGTTTGACGGAAGAGTAGCAGTTTCAACGGCTGGCAAAACTTTACCTACGGTGATTATCTTGTTCGCTACCATGTATGTGATGTATACTGTCCAAATTTCACACAAATCTGACAGATAGGTTATGTTTCATACTCAATTAAAGAAAACTGTTTCCGTTGTAGCGTAAATACGGAAAAAGATAATTTCGAGTGTTAATTAAACATTATTTTTTACGTGGAAAAACAACTAACGAAACGGTGGATGAAAGGTTACATAAATATTATCATTGATGTTTGTACATGTGCAAAGCTGTACTGACGAGCGGTATAACCGCGAAACGTACGTCTACGGATGGCAAGAGAAGATCAAAATTTTGTAATAAATATTATCGTAAATGTGCTCCGTCGTCCCATGGAATGATTTGTACGGAGTTTTCCGGTTCTAATAGTAGCCATATGGGCACGGATGGTGCAGAATGTCGCAAACCGTCATTTACTGTAAGTACTATAGAAATAGTTCATAAAATCCACGCCCTTGTAATTAACGATCGTCGATTGAAAGTACGTGAGATAGTTAATGAAAGTATATTTTAACCGAACGGGTATATAGTATTTTGCATGAACTTATAAATATAAAAAAGCTATCCGCGAGATGGGTGCCGCGTTTATTTAATGCTGATCAAATGCGCGGTCATATTAAAAATTCAGAAGAATGTTTAGCTATGTTCAACGTAATCCACGGGATTTTTTCCGTCGATATGTCACAGTTGATGAAACTACATACACTACCGGCCATAAGTATTTAGCCACATATGTTTTTTCTTAATTCTTCGATATAAATTACCTAATGCAAATAATGACACTAGAGACAAAGAATCCTCGTATGTAGATGCATTGGTACCAAGTTTCATTCATATACGCTACATTAGCGTGTTCCTGGGAATATAAACTAGGTTTCGGTACATCTGAGCGATAACAGTTAATGGGCGTTTTCTTGGAATTTTGGTGCAATATAATTTAATTTTGAATTATACTTTGTAATAGAGGGTTCCTTATACCATATCAGTGTAATTAACATTAGTTGAAAATTTACTGTTGTTGTGAAAACACATAAAATCGAGTTGTGATTTGTGCATTCTATTCTTACTGTTATTCGTGTTATAATGCCGAAAACAAAAGAGTTGTCTGTAAAAGTGCGTGCTTTAATTGTTGCCTATCACAAAACTGGAAAAAGCAACGGCGAAATTGCACGCGAATTGAATATTAGTAGGCAAAGAGTGGACTACAATGTCAACAAATTTGCCAGTAGCGCCAGTTTAATAAACAAAAAGAGGAGTGGACGACCAAGAATAACGATGCCAGCAGAGGATCGTCGAATCGTAAGAATAAGTAAACGAAATCGACGAAATACAGCACCGGAAATAGCAGCGGAAGTGAACACGGGACGCACGAAACCGATTAGTGTGACTACAGTGAAAGGGCGCCTACGCAAAGCCGCACTCTACGGACGAATAGCGGTAAAAAAACCTTATTACGGAAACAAAACAAGCAGAAGCGCTATCAATGGGCACTAGCACACCAAAATTGGACCATCGAAGATTGGAATAAAGTGCTGTGGAGTGATCAGTCCAAGTTCGAAGTTTATGGCTCGCGCAGACGTGCTTTTGTTCGGAGGTCGCTGGGAGAAAGAGTGCCGGATCAATGTATTGTGCCGACCGTCAAACACGGAGGAGGTTCGGTGATGATTTGGGGTGCTTTTCAGGTGCTACTGTCGGAGACCTAATAAAAATAGACGGCATTCTTAGAAAGGAGGGGTATAAGGCTATTTTAGAAAATAATGTGGTGTCATCGGGGTTGCGCTTAATCGGAGAAAATTTCACATTTCAGCAGGATAATAACCCGAAGCATAAAGCCAGAATATGCCAGAATTATTTACAACAAAAAGAAGAGGAGGGCACGCTCACAGTAATGGAATGGCCTCCCCAATCACCCGACTTGAATCCAATCGAATTGTTATGGGATGAATTGGATAGGGGAGTTAAACAAAACGCTCCGACATCTTCCGCTGCATTATGGACACTTCTCCAAGAACATTGGAATAATTTATCGCCTGATATTCTGGCAAAATTGATTGCTAGAATGCCGCGATTATGCGCTGCAGTGTTAAATGCGAAGGGCGGCTATATTAACGAATCTAATATTTGACATCCATTTTATATAATAAGTTAGTATGAATGTTTTTATAGACGTATTAATATGTAAATAGTTAGTGTATATCATTAAATCATTTATCCACTATTCAAATACGATTTTATTTTAAAATTCTAAGAGAAAACATGTGCGGCTAAATACTTATGGCCGGTAGTGTACACCATTATACTCCAGAAACAAAATACAGTACAATACTGATAATGAACTTCTCCCGAGGAGCGTAGCTCCAAAAACGCAACTGCTTATTTGGCCGATAGGGTCATAGCCACAGTTTTTTTTGGATTCTAAAGGTGTTATATTTATTGATTATTTACAAAAACGAAAGACGATAACTGGCAAGTATTATGCCGATTTATAGACATGCTTTCTACGGAATTTAAGAGAACACGACCGCATTTGTTGAAGAAAAAGTGTTGTTCAGTAACGATAATGCGCCTTCGTATTATTCGTCCAGAATTGCTACAATAAAATTTATGGAATTGCGTTACGATTTGCTACCTTATCCGCCATATTCACCAAATCATGCTCCCAGTGATTTTCGTCTTGTTTCCAAATTGAAAAAGATGGCTCGGTGCATATTTCGGACAAATAAAGCGATATGCATATTTTGCAGTTTTGGAAAAATTACTTTGAAAAAATTGGAAAATCGCTGCGCTAAGTTTGTAGAGTTAAAAGGGGATTATGTTGAAAAATAAAATGTTTTTTATTGCAAAGTCGCTCTTCCATTAAAACAACCCTCTACTACTTTGTGTCGAAGCAATTCAACATCTACTTACGGAACATCCCGAACACGAAAATTCAGAAAAATGTACAACTTTGTGGTCATATAGTCCTCACCCAAAGAACCGCAATCTCGTTTTAATGGGGTAAAACTACCCCTCAAAATTTACTTCATTTTTAATTTTCTGGAAACAATGGTTAAACCAAATCCATTAAAGGTACATAAAATATACGACTTTTCGAGTGCTATTATATGTATATGCAACAATAACAGCTTATTTCTGTTTAAAAATACATAGAATGATGACCCCTCCCATCCCTTCCGTATGAACTTGCACAAATACCGACTTCGCTATTTTCAGTTATTTTTTTTAAATTGACATGCATATACAGTTAGTAGATATTAAGCAATTTGATGATGTTATTTTCAATTTTCTTCCATTTCAAATTTTGCCGGAAATTAACATAAGGTAGCTTTTTCAAATGGAACACTAAGGATTCGTTCCAAGAGAGCTCAAAACCACTTTGTGGGTCGTAGGGTATATGCGCAGAGCAAATTTGGCATTTGGTTTTGTGATGTGTTGGAACGAACCTTATATTTCGTTATTTTCTAATGCAGAATTGGAAACTACATTAAGACACATGAATATAAAGATATTCTTCCAATACAACATTAACAGAAAATTAGATTACAAAATCAAAACACCTTTTACAGTTACTCTCATTTGGGTTATAACAATTGTTTGGCTTTCTATGGTGGTGTTATTAACCCTCCGTTTGGCACATGTTCGGATTGTCACATTCATACCTCATAGGGTCTGGCCAGACTCCTATGTATTTTCACGTATTTGTATGGAAATCTTCAGTTATTAGAATTGCATCGTATTTATACCCATGCAGATATATATTTTCGGACTTTTTTAGTTCTCAGAAATTTATATAAACGTTGAACTACCTGTTCAGGTGAGATTACTGAAAAAAATTTCTTTAAAGGTGGACAGTAGTTTTTTTCTTCGTTAATTTTTGTGTCTTATTTCAGAGTTTATTATCAATTTTATGATGGAGTGCGATAGAAATTGTTATTAATTGTTATTTATACAATTAAAACAAATATAATCAAGTGTTGAATGTTGTTGGCATACTGGGTCTGAACATTTTGCACAAGAGTTTTATGACGCGTGTTATCAGTTCCCTGTGAACAAAGTCTGATTTCTGCATTTACTGTGTGAAACACCAGCGGCTAGGACTATTTCGATGAATGCCTCTAATTTAATGCTAGTTAGGTCTTTCCAAACTCTTTGTTTTTATCAGGATTTAGCGAATTCCAATTTTGAACAGCGTCTTTCGCATACCGATTCGTGCTGGTGATGATGAACGATATGTTTGATGTGAACAATTTCTTTAATACTTCGATCGGAATCGAATTTCGTTCTAAAGGTCCAGCTCGGAAACGCATAATGTTGCGATGGCTCAAACAACCAACAACAGCAGCTTCATTTTTACTCCATTTTGTGCTATCCTCCCCATAAAAGCAATCATTCATTGCACTTTTTCCTTCCACTTAATTCCCAGCATGCATTCCTTCCTCTTCTTCTTTGTCGTCACTATCAGAAATATTGTTCGCTTCGATTATCGTTTCCTCTTCAATATCAGACACATCGTCATCAGGCACATAATCCATATCATGATCGTTGTCATCGTCAATGGATACATCGACTTCAGCAAGCTCGTCTTCAGTCAATTAGAACAATTCGCGTGGAATGTATCTCATTAGCACCAATATTATACGTTCAATAGAATATGCAAAGAACAATGCGATAAAACGCGAATGAACATGCTATTTGCAAGTTCATATGAGCGAATACTTACGCTTATGGGTGCGCACAATGCTCAAGAATATGAAATATAGTTCGAGTTGAAAATTATCAATAAGAAGTAAAAAGAAGCAAGGTGAAATGTACGAATCGCATCATGTTTCATACATTTCTATGTAAAATACCTAGCGGGCTGGGCAGACCATATGAAGTACGAATGTGACGTGTATCCTGAGGTATCATTGCATTCATCCTCGTATGCAAGGTATCCTAATTTTTCTAAGAAATTATAGCTAATTCAATTTTAGGAAAAGTCACGAAACTCCAGGTGGCTAGTTCAATCGGAAGTATATTAAAATTACAATTTAAATTGACAAAGGTCTGGCTGGACCCATGTGCCAAACCGAGGATGCCTGTGCGAAATTTTCGAAATAATCCATTTTTGGTTTTTGCTGGATCCTCAAAGTATAACATTTCGAGAATATTCCCTGAAAATTTCAAATTGATCGGTTCAAAATTGAGAAAGTCATAGAGTTTGCAAGTTGAATGTTCACAAGAATGACCGTCTGATCAGGAGAAGAACTCCGCAGATCGTTAGAGTATTGCATAGGCTAGCAATGGAGAATCCTTAAGCAACCCTTTCTATACGTTTCTATTTCTGTTTTTCGCATAGAATTAACAAGTTAGGACCTGCAGATCGCGCGTGTTTTGTTGACAAACCAATATCTTTCTCTCTGGAGTGTATAATAGGTTCACTATGGTTCACTTCTATGCCCGATTCCGAACTGTTCAGCACGTTATCATTTGTGGATCTCTTCGGCATTCACACTTGTAGTTCTTTTATTTTTCAATAAATGGGTCGCTATAAAGGCTCTAGAGAGCTACGGAGATCGGCACGTGTCCGGAAGTCGCAATCGAAAAAGCGGAAACAAATTTTCAATCCGAGAACTGCGGAGCAAGGGAGTGAAAATTTAGTACTTCGGCGAAAAATGAAGCGACAAGCAGAGTTGATTGTACCCGACGACAGCTCAGTAGGGTATAGAATACTAAATTTTATTCCTGTCTTCGCCAATATTTCCACCTTGTGAAGTGTAAAGAGTGTAGTGGTGAAATTTCAAACGGCTGCAACGCGTGGTCCCGCGTGGACTGGTGGTTTTTTGATCGTGGCGATGTGCGAATCTTGGAAGCAATCAAGCCAATATACGAAGACCTCAGTGATGAAAATTTATTAGAGAGGTGGTTTTAATCAGAATAATAATGAGAGCTATAACTAGCTCATCTAGAAAATTATTACGAGTGGGATTTTGGTTGAAATAGCTGCCTATGTTGCTGCCTGTCAATTCAACGAAGGAGTCATTTCGTTATTGAGCATTCTGCAAGCGATGGGGGTACACTGTGGCCGTAACGTTCACAAATATGTGAGAAGAAGGCGAGGGGCACCTACAGGCAGCCAAGCAGCGTGCTCAATCTAACACACGGGAAGAGAAAAAGCGTCATAGACAGAAGCAAATTGTTGTTGTTATATAGCAGCAATAATTCTACGTAAGTGCCTCAAATTACATTTCACCTAACTGTAAACCCGACCTAAAACTTTAAACGCGTTTTCCGCGAAACGACTTTTTCTGACTTTCACTGAACCGATCAACTTCAAATTTTACGAACTTCATTCACACATTAAAATCTAGTACTTGAACGAAGGAATTTCCTTCCCAAAGGCTAGTTCCGTTTTAAATCAACAAAAATGGAACATTTTTTGCCGAAAATGTTATTTTTACTTCAAATTGCTGCCATTTTCCCAAAAATCAATATTCCATCAAATCCTTCGTCCAAGTACTAGCTAATTTATTACTTAAACTGAAGGCGTTTGGTTTTTAATTCCAGGTGATCTTTTTCCCGAGCAGCAGTGGTCACCGCAAAAGACGTTTCCCAAACAGCGGTCTGCACGAACCATTGTGTACATTATATTTATGGATACTTTTCGAATAAAAAAATCGTAATGAATATTTAAAACCATGTTACTTAAAGCGGAGAAAGAAAAATTCAAAAATCACCACGCGTTTCCTCAGGAAACACGGTTCTTTTACGGCCGCGTGACAGACGTGATCCCTTAAGTGATACGGAGTATTTAGACTGTATAAGAATATTTCTTGTTCATGTGTCTTCTGTAGTTTACAATTCAGTATTAGAAAATGAAAAATATACAGGCTGTTCCATTTGAAAGCACTGTAGTACATACACACCCCTCCTCCATCCCTACAGCGCTCCATGCAAATTTTCCATTGTTTAAAAAGATACTGGACGTCTTCTGTGACCCCATTCATGACGCCTGCCGCTTTCTCCTTTACAGCTCCAACAATCTAAAATCTGGTTCCTTTTACTGCAGCTTTGACCTTGGAAAGTCACATGGTGCCAGATCACGCGAATAATGCGCATGGTCTAATATTGGGATGTTATACCTAGCTAGCAGCGGCTTGACAGACAATGCAGTGTGAGCATTCTCCTAATAACCCATTTCTTTGTTTTCCACACATCGGGTCCTCTTTTTCTGGTTTTTTCGCGAAGTAGAGCAAAAACTTTAAGGCAACAATATTAATTAACAGTTTGACCTTCAGCCACCCACTGAAGCTACACAATTCCATGGATATAAAAAACAATCATTACTTTAAACTTGATTTACTCATTCGAGCTTTTTTAGCTCTCGATGAAGATGGGCTTTTCCAATGCATGGATTGACACTTAGTTTCTGGATCATAAGCGAAAAACAAGTTTCACTACTTGTAACGATTCTTCCCAAGAAGTTTGGGTCATTTTCAATGGCATATAAATTGTCAGTACAAATATTTGCACGAGCTACTTTTTTATTCGTTTGTGAGAATTTTCGGCACCATTTTCGCACACAAGTTTGCAGTTATTATGTACATTTTGCCTAACGCATTGTTTGTCAATTCCTACCGGTTGACCAATAGAACGAATGGTTAAATCATCAGATCGAATCAGATTACTGATTTTTTCAATATTTTATTGTTATTATTTATTTATTATCCGTCAACCTGGAAGGTCGTCCCGGACGTGCGTCATCTTCAACGTCCTCTCAGCCATCTTGGAAACGTTTGAACCACTTAAATTCATTGCGATACACTTCTTTTAATAAAAGATAAGCTTTAGTAGCGATTTTTGCAAGTTGCACATTAAATATCACAATTCGTTGCTCTATAGAACGCTTATCATATTTCTGGCAAAAGAAAAAGATCGCTACACAGCTGTTGACCACGCGACTTTGGCTCATGCGTAGTAGCATCAGTCGCGTTATTTTATAGCGCACCTCGTACATTCGAATTTTCAAAAGCGTGGCGTCGACAACAACGAAGATAATTGGCCTTTCCGAGATTTTATACTTTTCATTAGGCAAGCATAATTCATTAATACTGACAAGTTTAATTACCTAACTTTCCTTCGCTGTTAGTAACACATATTGGAAGAACAGTGGCTGCAAATATTTAGCAGTTATTAATTTATTTGAATGTAAAAATGTAATCGATGTAATAGCAGTTACTTTGAATTGTCATCTTTGACGTAATCTCTGTCTCGGTAGTGATAAATTAATTTCCTTATATAGTGTCCAATCACTCAAATGTGTTCACGTATACCTAAAGTATTGATCAACAACATTATAATACAATTCCCAACTATCGCATTTACATTTAATAAATGTAAATTTAATCATTTCAATCACAATGAGTTCAGACATGGTATTGAAATAACTTTACCAACACATTTTATTATTTTGGATGTTTTCTACAAAGTGAGAACAACGGATTCATTCATATGAGCAATAATGTTTAGAAACACTTTTTATTGCTTTTTAAAATATTTTTGGGCACTCACGGTGGTTGAGAAAAATGATTTCTCTTGAAAGCGATAATTATTCAGGGTATAGTAAACATGAACGGTTACATTGGAATGTCCTGTTGCGCTAAAAACAATTTATTGCTAATTGTTTACTAGGACATATTTATGTACATAACAGATACATTCCTATTTGATATTCAATATGAATGAAAAATATACACACAATTTAAAATTAATAATAAAGTTAATATTTTGGCTATATAAGTGTATCAGGCTGTTTGATAAAGTAATTTGTTATATTAATAACTAAAACAAGTAATAATATAGAAATGACTAAGCCTTGAAGTAGTCTAATGGACTATGGTGTCCTTCTCACTCTAGCGTTTAATCATTTCTTTTCTTTTGTTTGCGGACCTACACAATTTTATTCTCGTTCACGACTTTCTGTTTGCAAAATCTAATAAGCGCATACCAAATTTAGAATAGTATTCAATCAAACCGATTACGTTCGTTTAAGAAGCAAACACAAATAAACAGAGAGCAATAATGCAGTTGTTGCTCTTCTTCGTTGGTTTTAACAAGTTAAAATCAACACAGCAATAGCGCCAATAATATTACACTAGACTATAATTCTCGCAAAGAACCAGTCTTTTAACATCAGTGACGTAAAGTTTATACCAACTCGACATCCATAAATGCGTATATGCGTCGAAATCGAAGAAATAACTTTTATAGTATTAGAAGAGCGTTCATACACATCTATCATTTACATAAATTTCACGTTGATTATTAACCAGTAGTAGACAACGTGAATGTAGTGTGAGCTCATAAAAGTGTATGCTTAAAATTGACTGGTAAAGAATATGGACAACAGCGAGGATTCGAGTCAACGAAAATAAAAAGAAAGGAGTGGGTTGGCTTCCTCACTATTGACACTCGAGTTCGTTCAAATGTATAATTGGAAATGCTCAACAATAATATAATTAATATTATGGTGCCAAATAATTTGGTCAAATACATACATAGGCGAGAACGATGTCACCTGTCAGTGATACGCATGTTCCTGATAAAAAATTACCTTTTGCACTGACAATGTGAGTAATTTCCTCTCCCCGGTTTTATTAAAACTTCTATATATCAAATTTTTTGCAACTGCAGCAGAACTCTATACGTCTGCGGTTACGAAACGGCGCAAAATCCTTATAGCGTTTGGACATCCCCAAACAGTCTTTCGAAATGGTCAGACAATCGCGTTTGATGGCGACCAAAAGCAAATGCGGTACCTATTTGGCACAAAGCTTCCTCAGTCCCGAATTATTTACACAAAATGGGCACCCGATCAATTTCGTGTTGATTCCATCGTTCGTTACCTCAAAACAAATAGGTAATCGCTGCACGATAACTTAGCTGGCTGAAAATTTAACAATAGTCATTTGAAAGATAGTGTTTACGAAAATTTTAAACTGGTGGCGCCCTCTTTCCGATAGGCCGATTAATTTTCAAGCGCTCTTCGTAAATTAATATTCTGCTGGGATACGTCCTATTTATGAAAATGTTTCAAAACAACTATTATAAATAACATAACAGCATTTGTGTACCGACTAAATAGATATTCGTAGAAAGTTATACCGGTGTGAAGTTAGCCATAAATTACATCCATTAAATTCTTCTTTCGATTTCGACCTCTAAACGCAATAAGATGAAATCAAACCTAGTAAGTGATTTTATTATGTTAGAAGTTAGCTTAAATCCGATCAGGACTAAATTCCGCGATGATATCGAAATACACTTGCCCCTACCTGTAAGCACAGATAAGTTGTTAAAATTAAAATTTTGACAGTGCGGCACCAGATATTTTGATTCCGACTTCGCAGGCTTATTCTACGCTATCTCTTCTATCAGAAGGCGCAACAATATTTTGAACACCGCGATCGCAAATATTTTTTGAGAACCGAAATTGCTTCCGTTACCTATACGTATACATCATCGTAGAAAATTGCAATTAAAACAAATTGCGGCACCAGATATTTGCCGCATATATGCCGCATTGTGTCAAAATTTTAATTTTATCAACTTATCTGTGCTTACAGGTAGGGGCAAGTGTATTTCGATATCATCGCTGGAATTTAGTAGTAATCGGATTTAAGCTAACTTCTAACATAATAAAATCACTTACTAGGTTTGCGTTCATCTTATTATTGCGTTTAAAGGTCGAAATCGAAAGAAAAATTTTATGGATGGAATTTATGGCTAACTTCACACCGGTGAAAGTTATGTAGTACACCCTAGGAAAAAACGGAAAGTTGCATCAGCCGGGAAAGTTTCGGTAAATCAAAATACATATACACCAGAAAACCATAAGCACTACGTAAGAATACACCTTCTGCAAAGTCAATGTTTCAATATCATACAAATAGTATATAAAATAAATAAAAATACCCTTACCACACCTTTCGGAAATAATTCCAGACACGTATTTCGGCAACTAAGTTGCCATCCTCAGTGGAAAACTGGGAAAATTCAGTATCACTAGCGATATACGGCTAACGCCCAAGGTAAACACCACACAACGAGCATTGTACAACTCTAAAGCATTGCACAATGAACATCACACACTAACGCCTGCGCTCTGTTGACTGTTGACACGGCCAACAGTGTTTTGATGTTTCGCGGAAATAGCCCCAACCAGTAGGATATGATAATCTATCTTACATCGGTGAAGTAACCGACAGATTGAGCGACAAAATCTTTGAGAAAAAGCATCGAAGTCAAGTACGTACCAGTACGACGATACAGCAGTTTCTTCCATCAAACAAAGACCGATTGCCAAAACTACACACTAAAGGCATTTACCAACTACAATGCTATTGTGGACAGTCTTACATCGGACAAACCGGGCGGAGTATTGAATCCCGAGTAAAGGAGCATTGAAATGATACAGAACAAGGATATACAAAGAAATCAGCAGTGTTTGAATACATAAAGGTAGGAAGTAATCACATTATCAACTACGATAAGCAAAGTAGTAAACTGATTTAGTGATAAATGGTTGCAGATTAAAATAAAGGATAATGACAACACCTGCTTTGCCACATATGTTTTTACATTTTCTCTTTTACTCCTTTACCCACTTGTACCGTTAAGTGTCAATTCCGGTGGCGTATTTTATACACCAATTATACATTTGTTCATTAAATTACACTAAAAATCCAAAGAATTGCACTCTGCTCTACCTGATCTGCCAGTGAGATGCCTAGAAGAGATACATCAGGCGATGAACCTCTATATACGACGATTGGTGATGTGGTCAATTTCAATCAAATAATGACGAAGGTGAAAATATAAATGAATCCCAACCATCAAGCCAAGCAAAAGAAAGTGAGGACAGTGTTGTAACTACAACGCAAAAAAAATGTAAGAGTTGGAGTGACGGTAGCAATATTGATTTTCGTGCTGGTTGCCGTAGCGCCAGTAGCACTAGTAGCAGTGCTTAAATTTTAAGTCCATTTGTTGTTAAAATAGGTGAGGACAAGAAACAGGAATTGGACAAGCAGATACTAGGGCCATTTTTGTAACAAATTATAGCTTCGGATTAATTGAACATCGAGAAGTTCGAAAAGTAATTGAAATACTAAGGCCACAATATGTTCCACCTTCTAGATTTCAGTTATTATAGATTATTTTATAAGTGTAACAATAGTAATATGAGAAAAAGTACGGAGCCCCTATATCTGAATTATTCCATTGTAACTAATAGGTGTTCTGCCCATATATTGAGTTTGCTTTCCAAAGATTGAAACCAATCTCTAACACCTGACACAATTGAGACAAAAAGTGCCTTTTTACCTTATGCTGTTGATGAATGAAAAAATTTGGGCAGAAGTTTTTGAATGAGTAGAATATAAAACAGAAATTTATGAAAAGAAATGAACAAGTTGAATGGACGCCTTTTCATTTCTTGGGTTATATTGTTGATCTCGTTAGAAGTAAAAAATGAATACCCGTTGTCAATTCATGAAAAACATTCAGCTTTAGAAATAATTTCAAAATATTATTCTGGTAGAGGGTTATTATCTTTAATCATTAAACCTGGAAGCTAATCACATCCACTCCACGAAAGAATGCCTTCCCAAGAAATATTACAAAATGTAAATACAGTACAATCGTAGATTCAAGATCTGAGAAGAACTTTCCAGAAATTAATCAGGTATTGGATATCGTCATTCAAATTTTCTGTGTCTTGTTTATTTGGAATAAAGAAATAGATTGCGTAATAGAAAAGCATCTGGATTAGTGTTTCAATTTAAACATTATAATAATCCCCCCACCAATTGTTATACACGTAAAAAATAATAGATAATGTATGTATGGAGTCCTGGGTTACGTGCTGAGTAGCGCACTGAACATTAGTTTAACGCTCATTAAAGTCAGATAGTAGTTACTGGGTCGAGTAGTTGGATGGGCAGCAATACACAAACGGCTAGACATGCCTATCCTCCTCATCCCTTAACCTTCCTATACTCACGCATACAGTCTATGATACCGATTTATATAGTATAGTATACGTCTTTCATTTTGACGTGAGTATAGAAAGGTTAAGAGAATAAGAAAGTTTTATTGACCATCCTTGCAATTACAATAATACAAATTATTTACAGCGCTTATTAACAAAATAAAGTACCAGTCGAAACGGCAAATTTGCCACACCGTTATATGTATGTACATAAGCGCTCTCCCTGTAACCTTGAAAACAAACAATAGTAACAGATAGAGAAAGAAATTCTTGAAATAAAAGGAAAATTACTGATAATTTATTTGAAAAAGTTTTCATACTGTGTTGACTTAGTAAATTATTTTGAGAATGTTTGAATAGACACGCCAGAAGGTTAAAGCATATTCTGTAGAACCGAGTGTCCATTACTTTTATTCTGTGTTAATGCCTGTTTAACCGGTATGTATTGTATGTTTTAATATACATATTTATATATCTGTAAAGTGACTTGTTTTCTAATTCACCGTTAAACTTTCCATCCCATAACGATTCTCTCTAGAAAAAGGCAGTTGTCAAAATTTATAGACCGTCGAACACTTCCGCTGTGCATTACATTAATTTTACGACAATTGTATTTGATTTCTAGTTTTAATGAAGTATGCAATTAGTGTATTGGATACCTCCAAATACGTGCTCGGACAAGTAAGTTATGATCCTCGTTAGAGATAACAGAAAGACAAAAAAACTTCTGCCGTAAATTTTGAGTAACATTAGTTCTTAAAATCATGTGAGTGTTCACTTTGTAAAACTAATATTAAACAAAATTCACGAAGTCCTTTCTGTTTTCATCACTGTAGATAAAAACTTAGTTGGCAGAATACGTATTTGTTGATATCCTAAGCGGTGTAATAAGGATAAAAAGTCTTTTATTAGACTTCATTCCTGCCTTTCTTCCTGTGGACATGCAGAAACAGATTTATACGGAGGGCGCTTTCTAAGTTGTTACAACAACTAGGAAAGGAAACCATTTTTTGGAACCAACTGTTTTTTGCTATTAAAAATATTCATCTTTAAAATTTATGTACTTTTGCATACGTACAAACCAATTCTCGAAAGAAAAAAATGAGAGAATGATGCGATGTTTGGTTGTTCTATCGGATTTTGTCGACGGCTTTTAGTATACAAATTGGTGTATATCATTGAACTTTAACTGTTCTTCCACTCTTCAAAGGAATGGTTGCGACATGTCCAGTACAACCAATCAAACAAGCGATAATTTTCTTAGAAGTGCTTCACGAACCAACAACTTTCTTGGAATTCATCCTGAAATGTTGTATACGGAATTTGCAGTTCCTCATGCGAATTTTTTGAGCATTTTCTTACACCAATTAATTTTCGTCGAGTTTCAGTCAAATTATATAGAGTCCATCGGGGACAGATCTTTTTGACAGCTAAGTGCTCATGCACAATCGAATGTATTGCAGTCTTCGATATGCCTCTATCTTCACGCAATTCATCACTAGCGGACACACGACCACGACAAAATTCTGACCAATTGTCAACGGTCTTTTCTGATGCTCTATTACACAAAGTTGAACGACGCGATTCAATGCAGTATTGGAATTAGACCTTTACCAAAATCGTAGAAAAATCATCCAACGAAAACGAATTCGTCACTGACCGACGCACGACGAAGACAAAATTTGCAAACAAAAAGTTGAACGAAGCGATTCTATGCATTGTAGTTGAGGCAGGCCTTGACTACAATCGTAAAAAGTCATCCAACAAAAACCTTCACGTGAGATTTCCATTCTTACACAAAATGCCTTCTTTAAAAATTCACTGTAAACAAACTACCTGGCCAATTTCAAAGCTGCCATTGTTTTCACAACATCAAATGTCAATCTTTTACAGGAATAGTTATGGCACATGTTAATAACGCCACAAATGGTTGTTTGTAAAAACATAAAAGGCGCCCCTCGTATGTATTTATTTCACCTGTTGTTCAATATTGGTATATATTATATAATTTTCACAGGTTATTTGTTCTATATTAGAAGGAAATTAACATTTCTAACTATAAAAAAGTAGATAGCCAATAGCCTTAAATATGGAGCATGTGTTTGAAATTCGATGAGTAAGCTAAAAAGCATTCCAATATACGGTAACTAATACACATAATTGCTAGCACACATTAATATTATATGAATTCTGTGTATAATGGCTACGGCCAAATGAAATATGTAGTACAAAAAAAGAAAAAAACCTAAGTATGGTGAATGATTTACTACCATATGGAACTGTTCTCAACATGAATAATTACAGACCTGCATATTTTAATAAGATTCTCTTCTTTCAGTTAATATGAATTCAGTTTAGGTGCACTTACAACTGTACAAATCATTAAAACTATTATTATTTCAAACAGTTAGAATAAACCTTTGATCTGGTCTCCTATAATACTGAAATTGCTCATATATATATATATATATAAACTAGCTTTACTTAAAAACAACAGCGCTTTTGATCTTGTTTTGTACAGCAAGCTGTATACGAAAAACCTACCTCATGTTTCGCCTCGTGTTAAACGATACAAACTTTGTGGGAGTTGTGGTAAATAATACAAATTTATAATGAAATCTACAGGGGAGACAATAGAAATTACCATATTTTTCAGGATATAAAGTACTGCTTCGTTACTAATAAAGAACAGGAAGTATCTATATTATCTGCTTATATTGTAGCAAATGTAATAGTCGTAGATTATAATAAAGGTAGTGGCGAAGAGTGCTGCCGAGCAAGGTCAACAAGATTATGTTCGTGTGTATATACAACAGTGACAGTTGATATACCTTAATTGCAGGTAGTTAAGCGTTGAGCGAAGACTGTTGAAACTTCTGCAATACACACTTAGAACGTGTATACGTATAACTAGTGAATAAACAAAAATGTTAAATACTTTAAAATCGTCGTAATACTGAAGTTATTCGAATCTAATTGCCAATTTCAATCGAAGTACGTGACAATTACCTTTTCTTTCTTTATGAATATTTTTATACTTGTCGTATTATACAACAGGTAAAATAAGCGACTTTGGTTGTACTTAGAATAAAGATAATACTTTTCGAAGCCACGAGATTGAGTGGTTCCGATGCTGTGCTGCTTACGATCGCTAAAAACTGAAATTACTGCAATTAGAAAGCACCTAACTATGCATGTACATAACATTACACAACTAAACTCCGGTATCTATGAATAATAGTACCTAGCGAGTCTTTTATTTACATTTAAAGATGTTCAATAGTTTTGCAATCTGAAAAAAAAATTACACCAAAATATTTACATTGTGGTATCATACATAACATACATAAAAATATGTTTGATACCTAGCGAAAAGACCTGTTATTAGGAACTTTCTTCAGAGATTGTTATAAGCACTATAAACGAATTACACAGGTACTTAATTGTGGTCATTAGTTGGTAGTTGAAATTAATTTACAAAATTATATCATAGGTTTAGAATTTTGTAGAAATTTGTAAGCTATTTAACCGATAATTCACCATCAATTCACGTTTGTAATAGTTATTACAGAATGATAAGAAAAGCAAATATAACAGTAAAAGTGCCTATGTAAGTACATATGTATGTGAGGTTCACAAAACACGATGTATACATACATACCTATATAAAACTGTTTTGCCACTTATGTAGTTATTTTTGCTTACATATGTAGGTATATTATAGTATTTACCTGATGTGCAAACATAAATATTTGAAATAACCTCAACCTAAAATTCAGAAAATATATTCCATATTTACCTTAGGTTGCATATCCAAATCGTCTCCAAAATTTGAAGTGTTTTTACTGACATTTTCCAATTTTCTCTTAGCACCTGGACTGGGATGATTGAAGTTATATTTAAAAGTCTTCCCCTCTTGAAAAATTAATTGTTTAGACACTGCACGTTTAACTGCAAATGTTAATGCTGTTTTAAGGTCCTTGTCAGCACTTTCAACAATTGTATGAGACTGTCGAACGTATTTTTCAATAGATTTCAGCGTAGATCCATCGCGTTCACCTAATTCCCGCACAGCCTTCGCGACCACTTTACTAAGATCACAACCCTTTTCGATATTTAACGTTCTATTCTGGAGTCCCCCGGATCTTTATATGAGCTCTGCCCTTTATTATACACCTTAAGAACAGTAGCTTGTTTGACAGCAGTTTCCAGGTGTTCAGCCACCACGTCCTCATGATAATTGTGATGCTGTTTAATCGCATGACAAATTCTTTCAACGCTAGGTCGTTGCTTCTGCGAACGAATCTTACGAATCGCCGCCAATATCCAACGAGACCACACGGTCTGAGGCACTTCTTCTTGTTCGTACATGCTGTTATACACTGTAATTAAACATTATAAACGTTGACACCTGGCCGTGTTGAGCGCGCGAAATATCAATAGGCGTGTAGCCTTTCAACCACTATCTTCACGAACTACCGACGATTCCGGCGAATTAAGAGCGACAATAATGATTTTCCGACAAGAGAAAATCAGTCGAGTTGCACTAAAAAAACGTTAACACTCACCCGAACAATCTAAACGATATCCCGTCGGTAGCCATCTTGGGTGAGTTGAGTAGCTAAATATTTCAAGCGATTTTTATCCATTATTTACTGCCCGAAACGATAAACGGCCTAATGGCGTCGTTATATGATATTGACGGACACTAACGGTCGCATTAACACAAAGAACACTTACATGATATCAAGGAATGACGTAAGAATAGTTAGCTGAGTCGGACGACTGCGGTTTGTCCGGCGGCCGCTTGCTTCACATTCCACGTACCGTCCAATGTTCTCCATCTATGTCTCATCTTGCAAACGTATTTTTCACATTAGGGTAACATTTCTCGACACATTCCGAACAAACTACCTCTATTAAAGCACTTCGTTAATTAAATTACTATACGTATAATTCATCTGTATAGACACATCACAACAAAAGGTTAATATTGTGACAAAATGGCTAGAGTGAGCGCGCGCATTATTCTCTCTTCGTCGTCCCACCACGTCCCTCTGTCGCCGTCGTGTTTCAGATACGTACTTCCGTTCTGTTGGTTACCTGTTAGAGAAGCAAGGGGAACCGTGAAAATTGATCAGACGACATATAGATAATTTTTCTTTTGCTTCTATAAAAATGTTTGTCATGCGCATATCCGTCTTTCACGAAATAAATAACTACACTTTTACACCTTCAAGTAGGAACATTTATTGCTTTATTCGTATATGACTCACGCTTTTTAAAAAAATAGTCTGCTCCGGATCAATGGTTAAATTGTAATAGGTTTTCTCAAGTTTTTAAATTGGATGAACTACTACCAATAGCGACAAAATAAAAATAAACGTCATAATTATAATTTCATAATCAAGCTAATCATGATAATAAGTAATAATTAAAGCTCGGATTATATGCATGGAAAAATTCGTAAAATATCCATATATTTTGAAAAAATATTAACAAATATGCATGGTATTGCAAAATATGCAAAGAAATACATCAGTATGTCAAATTTTCGAGAACGAAAATGGTAACAACCAGTTATTCTAAGAAGAATTTATTTTACGTTTTTAAATTAGGTACATTACATAATATATTTATATATATAATATATATTTACATACAATATTTTTAACAAAACCCAGGTAATATTTACAAAAATATTAACATTTTACTTCCATGCAATTTACATATGTATAAAACTAGCCTAACAATATATACCTACAATTTTTGTATTACCTACTTATTATTATTTAAAAAAATATTAGTGGATATTTTTCTAAATTTTCTATCTCAAACGATTGTCGTCTGTCATATAGTAAGTGCTTGAACTAGAGAAAGATAGTTCAACATCGACGGAGGTAACGGGGGCATCTTTTAAGTTGGCTAAAATATATGGGTCTAATTCAGTGTCATCTGCAAATTCCCCATTTAAAATAGAAACTTTTGAAAGAATTTTGAATGCTACATTTTTTCTAGTACTAGCAAGGGAAGATTCAGCATCCGGAAATTCCGAAAATTACGAAACTTTGGGAACATGTAGATCACATGTAGGTATGCACTACGCATTTTTTTCTGCGGAAAAACACTCTGCAAGGGTGACAAAAAAAAATTGGAAATGGAAAATTTTGCATGTTGCCGATGCGCATAACTCGCTAATGGTAAGAGATAGAGAAATAATTTTAAGAAAGAAATTGTTAGTTTGGATAGGCGTTATCAAGCAGAAAGAAAAAATATTTACTGTATTTTTTTCATTAGATTAGATTGTTTCTTATCTAAAAGTTGTAGATTATCGAAGGAAGCTACAGTAAACCAGTAAATAGTAAAAATGTTTTTGTAAAGAAAATATGCTGAATGATATAAGCGAGTAGTATACAGAGTGTAACTGTGTAAATGGTTTAAAAGTTGTCCAAAGGTAGAAAATTTTAATATATTCAATGTTTGCGTAATAAACATAGGGCCCCAAACGTACCGTTGGCAAGATATTGATAATTACAGTTTTGAATTCGGCCCTGTTCGGATCATTGACCGAGTAAGCATAAATAATTTATGAATACGCGGTCTACTTCAAATTTTTCACACTGCTTGCACAGTACATACATGTTATCTACGGTTTATTAATCATTTTACTTTAAACATTTTTACAGAGCAATCACGTAAACATATTATTGACAAACACGTCTAATGTTATTCATTTCTTGTGAAACTTTCTTTGTTTTCTTAACTTTACATTGGTTACCAATAAATAAATCGTTTTGAAAGAAAATATTTTTATCATTTCCAATAAGAGATCATCCAACTTTTCAAATATAGGTCAACTTCATGCAACGACAGCGAAATAAACATCTGTTTATTTCCTGCAATAGTGACAGAGACAGAGAAGCATTATTCACTGCTATTTACTGGCAGCGCTATTTCAATGAAACCATCTTCTTACATTGTAGAATACACAGACTGAATGCCCAACTATTCATTTCGCCTTTTAAGAATCCCTTACCTCTCAAATAAACGTCTACGAAAAACACATACCGTAATGTAAAAATGTAGGAAGCCAAAATTTTGCCATTATTTTTGCTGATTACGTTAACTATACCATACCAGCTTTACCATATTAATAAATTTACCATTTTCACAGTTACGTCCTGTATATAACTCATCAAACTTGAAATTTATAATAGTTACTAGCTGACCCGACAGTCGTTGTCCTGTCAATTTATAAAAAAATTGATGTAGATAGAAGATAGATTATTTTAATTATGATTTAATGTTGAGACCAGGTTTCAGAGCACCCATATTTGAGTATTACAAATATTTACAAAAATTAAGCAATGAGTTGATCGCAACGCTTGGTGATGAACGATATTTTTTGTTTCCGTTTGGAGAGAACACGAATAGCGCCGATGGTTTACCTACCCTCGAGCTCGCCACGTAAAACTGCCCATTGGGAAAACATGGCAATTCAATGTTCATTTCAAACACTTCCAACGATTGGCCCTGCGATTTATTAATCGTCATTGCAAATGCAAAGCGAACAGGAAACTGAACTCTCTTAAATTGAAACGGCAAATCGGTTGGAATCAGTGGTATTCTTGGAATCAGAACATCCTCGCCTTTGAACTCTCCTATGATCATCTTTGCTTCAATCACGTCATTCATCAGCTTCTTAACAGCGAAGTTTCGGTTAGTTCAGATAGCATAACATGATTACCACCGAGTCGACCTTGAGCTGAAAATTGTACAACGGCATTCCTGGCAAAAATTATGTTGTACGTTATCTCCAACTGAGTCGAACTCGACTATATCCGTTGTTCCGGAGTCATAATTGTTCGCGCTTGGAAATTCTACACTCTTTTTCTGTTGCATTGCGCGTACGCCGACCCATATTTCGACGCCTTATTGGTGGCATTTTTTCAAATACACCAAATTAATCTTTCCAGCAGACCACAATGAAATCGCTTTGTAAAATATCACACTTCTTTCTTTTTATGGTTTTTAATGACTTGGTTGCAAGACCTTTAAGCCCTGCACCTTTTCTTATTTTGTTATGAAAGTATGTGACAGCCAGACCGCAGAACTGTCAAAGAGTGCCTCATCTCACGTTATCTCACATAATGAAACGTCAAATTTGACATAAAGATGTTTGTTTCTTATAAAAATACCATCAAAATTTCCGACTTTTCCGCGGATTTTCCAAAAATTTTCTTTCATACAAATCTTGTCCTGATAATTACAAACACAACAAAAAAATTAGCCAAATCGGTCGAGCCGTTCTCAAATGATGCTGCGTCATACATGTGGCAATTCATTTTTATTAATATAGTTAGATTGGTTGGTTATATAGCAGACCTGTTGGAGCAAAATGACAACAGGGCACTAATTTTTAAATACTTTTGATCTAAAGAAAACAAAACAACGACTTAACAACACAACAAAAAGTCTAAAACCAGTTGTCACAAACGTTTATGTCTGTTACATGTTTCGCAGTATAATAAAATCTTCCCTAATACCATTGTGGTATCTCTCAACAAGGCCTGTAGTGTTGAGAATGGTCGCCATAAGTATTATAAATGCAATTTGTTTACTGATGGTAACGTTCAAAGTTGCCAATAATAATATTGGGCTCCTTGTGAATACCAAAGAAATCGAATTGCATGACTTAATAAAAAATATCCTCCCCGATGCTCAAAGAGAAACATCGTTTTCACTGGAAACTGATACAACTCTAGAATTTTTGGAACCGGACAGACCACATTTCCTAGAATTTGTAGATAAGGTATATGCGCCCACAAGAGAAGAAGTGTTAGAAGCAATGGAAGCTGAAAGAGAAAAGTGTACACCAGAAAAAGGAGGCATTGTAACTTTATGATATAAAACCAACACTATTACGTATTGGAAGTGAGGAGAAAAGACCACTTGCGTTGAATACTGTCCAGCAAGAGTTTCGCAAAGTTTCAGCTATGCAGCAATTGTACAGGTAAAAGGTGAAGTAATATTGTGACATAGCAACGATTTGTTCCTACTTGTATTATTCTATAGTAATATTAGATTTTTTTCTATGTGGGAAGAACCAATAAACGGAGGTGGTGACGAGAAAAGTTGCTGAAAATGTGTCAATTCGTATATAATGAATTTGTAAATAGTATTGATTCAGGTGCTAACACAGACATTGATTTAGAGAATTTTAACGCATTACGGCACTGGGTTTGGAATTTTAAGAGAGCTTACAAAACAGTTTCAAGACAAATAAATAAATTTATTACGCGATCATATGACACAGGCTCCAAGCAACTGAAGGCAATTGCCTCAACTTTCGTTAATGGTGCAAAAGATCATATAGGGCAGGTCGGGATAGATAATACATTCAATGCCAATGAGAGCGGATTTAATCTAGAGCTACACTCCGGCCGCACTTTAGCTGTGAAGGGAACAAAAACTGTTATGGCAGTGGCGCAGTCTATATCCGCAACTACACACAGTTATACCATACTTCCAACAATATCGGCTTCCGGAAAACTATTCATTGTCCTAAAAGAACAAAATGGTAATTTCGGTCTGCGTGTATCACAGTCTTTGTTTCGACCGTGGAATGTTTAACAGCATCTACATCTAGAAACAGAAGAAGTATTTCAGCAATGGTTAACCGATGTGTATTCGCCGAATATGGGAACTCACAGCATTTTGTTGTTGGACTCTTGGACCGGTCACTGTCCTGCTACATTACAAACAAGTATAGCATCCAACACACATGTGAATAAATAAGATCCCGAGTAAAACTACATCAATGATGCAACGTTTTGATGTATATGGTTTTCGCATATGGAAAAACTTTGTAAGAAAATTGTCTGACCTGGTGCTAATTACTGTATCGTTGCGATATTGTGCTACATGAACGCAATAATATTATAAAATCACAATCTCTTCTTCATATTCAAGTTCCGGCGCCAAAACATTATGACCTATTTGCTTACGCTTGGTATAAAAGCGGATACGTCCACCAAAGAATGAATTTGAAAATTCAGTAACTTTTGCTTTCACACAGCAAGATTTTATACATCCTCCTCGTTCTTCCATATATCTTATATGATAGATCTCTACCACTAATAGGTCAATAAAACAAGGCTGGTTTGAACGATAGTTATATTTTCAGAACGTTTACAAACGTTTTCGGAATACCTTCTTCAGTGAAAATATAACTAGATAAATATATAAACAAACATTTGTTTTTTATTTGGGAAGTATCAACAAAATGACTAATGACTAGGATTTTTTGATATAGAGGATGTGTAACAAACTTTTATATATATATATATAAATTATAAAAACTAAATTAATGTGTAAACATACATGCAAATTAAGTAAAACCTTATATCAAAAAATCTTTGTCGAAACCTTAACAATTCTGTTCAAGGACTAGGGAAAACCCAAATTTAAAAACCTAGCCAAAGGTTTCCTTCTTAAGAAATGCAAATGTCATTTTAACAAATTGCTATATACATTACTTAAATTTTGAATATCGGTTCTGAAATTAATAGTTTTAGTGTCTTTTTGTATATTTATCATTTCATATATTAGTCTTTTTTATAATTATTCTCTGCTTTTAATATAATTGTGTTTTCAAAATCAAAGTAATGCCCAAGATCTTTGTAATGCTTTGTTACAGCGGTCATTGCACCAAAATCATTATTTAAAGAATACTTATGGCTATACAACCTTTTCTTTAAATATTGTTTCGTCTGACCGATGTAACAACCATCACAGTCTTTACAGTTTATTTTATAAACTACATTACTTTGATTTTGTTTAATTATTTTAGATTTAGTATTAGTAAAAAGAGATCTGTTACTATAATTTGGAATGAAAGTAATGTTTATGTTGTTTTTATTAAACTCTCTTTTTATTTTTTCGCTTAAACCTTTTTTATAAGGAATAGCGTTATAAGATTTATTGTTATTATTTTTAATTCCTCTATTATATAATTTGTTAATTCTATTTTTTATTATTTTTTCATAAAAACTATTTGGATAATTATTTTTATCTAAGATTTCTTTAACTTTGTTTAAATTCTTTTCCCTAAATTCAGGATTAGCTAATCTAACCGCTTGATCAACTAAACCGGTAACTACATTAATTTTATGTAATTTTGATGTTTCTGAAAAATAATTTAAATGTCTTCCTGTATTGGTAGACTTTATATGCCAATTTGTTTTCACAATGCCGTTATTATGCATGACTGTCACGTTCAGGAAATTCAATGAGTTATTAGATTCTCTCTCATATGTAAATTTTAATCTATTATGATAACTATTAAATGAATCTAATATCTCATCAACATTATCCTTTCTTACGGAACAAAAACAGTCATCCACACCGCTGTAACAAAGCATTACAATGATCTTGGGCATTACTTTGATTTTGAAAACACAATTATATTAAAAACAGAGAATAATTATAAAAAAGACTAATATATGAAATGATAAATATACAAAAAGACACTAAAACTATTAATTTCAGAACCGATATTCAAAATTTAAGTAATATATATAGCAATTTGTTAAAATGACATTTGCATTTCTTAAGAAGGAAACCTTTGGCTAGGTTTTTAAATTTGGGTTTTCCCTAGTCCTTGAACAGAATTGTTAAGGTTTCGACAAAGATTTTTTGATATAAGGTTTTACTTAATTTGCATGTATGTTTACACATTAATTTAGTTTTTATAATTTATATATATATATATAAAAGTTTGTTACACATCCTCTATATCAAGAAAACCTAGTCATTAGTCATTTTGTTGATAGTTCCCAAATAAAAAACAAATGTTTGTTTATATATTTATCTAGTTATATTTTCACTGAAGAAGGTATTCCGAAAACGTTTGTAAACGTTCTGAAAATATAACTATCGTTCAAACCAGCCTTGTTTTATTGACCTATTAGTGGTAGAGATCTATCATATAAGATAAGTATAAAAAGGTCACGAAATATATATATATATACATTTAGTTCTTCCATATGTAGTATCGATGCCATCGTACGATGTGCATGGTGTAACAAATTCCTGTGTTTTAAACATTTCTTTGAGAAGTTTCATCAGCATGCAGAATAATCCATCCAATGTTTAACTATAAACAAAAATTATATTGGTAAGTATTTTAACGTACAATAAAATCGATAAGATAATGCTGATATATTATTGTAAACTCTAATGCAAAATAATTTTCAATGTGGTTGTTCATTTTGTGAACTAAATCCAACACTACAACTACAGGTCTGTTATACAATCAACTAATCTCCATTGCTTATTATTAACCTGTAAAAAAACTATTTAAAAACGTTTATACCTTTTCTTCTTGTCTGTTTAATAAAAATCATTCAAGCAAACAATTTTTGTCTTAAAATTAATACCTTTTCTCTTACCGTTAGCGAGTTACGCACATCGGCAAAATTTTCTGTTTCCAATAATTTATTTTACCCACTCCGAGTGTTTTTCGCAGAAAAGAAAAATTGCGTAGTAGAAACCTACATGTGATATACATACATGTTCCCACACTTTCATAATTTTTATTTATTATAATTTAAGTTTAGCTTTTTGAAAATTATTTCATTCCAAATTGTTTGTTCCTTTAACAGCTGACCTATCTTTATAGGCGTTGCTTATTAAAGTTACAGGTTCATTCAAAAGCAATTTTCTTGATTCTAATTTTAAAATTGTTTCTGCTACTATTGCTTTCAATAAATGCTAACTGACTTGGTATTACATTATTTCTAAAAATTTTTTTGCTTCTTTTATAGCATTTGGATCATCAGATAATGTAAAACAAGTTTTCAAACTTTGTTTCATACTTTTGTGAATAAAAAATGAAGGCATTTAACCATGTTTCCCATCTCGTGATAACTGGTTGTGGAGGTAACGGTAAATTGGGTAATTATTCTTTGTAAAATTGAATTCGTAATGGTGATTTTATAAAAATTTTCTTTACATTACTAATTAATTCATTTACAGTAAGGAATTGGTTTCTGATTTCTTCCGCAACTCTATTAATACTATGAACCAACAAATGGTATGGATTAAATTAGGAAAAAATATTTCGAGATTAACAAGAATATGTAGTTTCATCCACCTCAAAATAAATTAGTCGACGTAATTCATAGTACTTTCATCGATCAACTTGTTTTTGGAAGAATTTTTTGAAGAAAATTTTTTAACTTCGGGTTTCCTAATTTTGCTAGTGGAATATTGGCGCTTACAAAAATTGGCAAAACTCCCTGAGAAAATCTTGCTGAGCCATCTTTTCCTGGCTATTCTTAAATGATTCAAGAAGAAGAACTATTGCCAAAGTTTAGCTTTTTCACTTTGTCCTGGTGTAATGTAGTACCCACGTGCTGCGTCATTAAAAATTTCTTCTCAGACGACACCTTAAAAGGAAAAACGACATTTAATTACAACTATTGTTAGAAACAAAATATTAGACCAAACTATAGGTAAATGAACTTAATTTTTTCCACATGCTCTACAAAAAACTTTATTTTGTAAACTCTGGTCTAACATTAATTCTGGGTAATGTTTTATCCGAAAATACACTAAACTTCCAACTTTCGGCATATTGGTATACGTAGTATGCGAATATAGATGGGCACAACGAATGCAAGATATGAAATAAGTGAATTTTACCTTGCAATTAGTCAAACTATTTTTAAAAGTTTGAAAATTACAATTTTCCCAGAATAATAAAACTCCTGCTACCTAACTACCTTTCTTAGTAGCAAGGCGATGGTCTGGTAAGAATACGAATTCCTAATGATTAGATAAATACTTGTTTGGATTCTAAGTTTGGGTTCTAATAGGACGGCTTAACCTTAGTCGGCGCCGGCTTTGGAATTCCAGGTAATTTTCGCTTAATTTTCGATCTTCAATAATTTCCTATTGAAGAAAATTTGTGATTAAAGATAAATATGCACAAATATGCAGCATTCGATAAAAAATGCATTAAACTCCAAAATTATGCATTTTTTAATTAGCCTTTTTTAATTTGAAAACATTAGACTTCTCCAGAAAACTCCAAGTTTTGTTGATATAACTTTTAATATAGAATATGCATTTTGCATATAATCCGAGCTCTAGTAATAATAATAATGACAATGGGCAATTATTCTTTTATTTGTTCAACATATCCTTCACAAAAAAAACAAGAATGTCACACAAATCCGAAAATTATGCAGGGCTAGTGAAAAGTCCCTTTCCCCCTCGTATGTTATGAACGGTTGTACCTATAATAATGAAATTTGGAGGATGGAAATAAGCGGATGTAGGCTTATCAACTAATCATAATAGGTGACGTCATAATCATAGATCGCGTCACAAGGCCACTCTGACCAATAATTTAAAATGGGACCTTATGACAAGTGACATCTCGTTTGAAATGGGGTTAGGTTGATTTCGATGGATAAATTAAATAAATACTAAAATTATAGTTTTGCATTTAATAAATATTTGAGAACCAGTTCTTATTTTAAGTATTTCCTGACAGTAATGCATGCTATTACTAAACTCTTATCGTACTCGCCCAAATGTGTCAGTGAAAATTGCCCTACATTCTTCAACAATTCGTTGTTTCAAAATGTCAATACTGTCAGGTGCTGTAGCGTAAACCTTAGATTTCAGGCACCCCCATACAAAATCTAATGATATGAGGCCATGTGACCGAGCTGGCCATTCTATCGAACCTCGTCGTCCAATCCATCTACCACGATATTCCCGATCTAGGTAACGTCTTACTGCACCATAATAGTGTGCAGGAGCACAGTATTATCTTTCATAATTTGAAGAATTAACGACTCAATTGCGTTTTGTAACATCTCCAGATACACTTCACCGCTTAGGCTAGCATGGTAATTGTGAGGATTGGTGTCACTCCAATACCTCACATTTTGTGTGTTAACATTTCCATTGAGGGAGAAAGTACTTTCGTCAGTAAAGCAAATTGTTTTTATGTAGTCTGGTTATTGGTTAATTCCATTGGACATATTTTCACAGAATTCTAGCCTTCGGTCGGGGTTATCATCTGTAAGTTGGTGCACCATTTTTAATTTGTATAGAAGAAATTTGTTTTTAGTCAACACCCTATGTACTGTCCTCTGACTGACGTCACAGATAGACGCGACTTGGGCTATAGGAGGAGTAGCGTTTACTACCATTTCTGCAATTATGTCAATGCTTTTGTCATCATTAATTATTGATCGACTAGATCATTTGCCATCTTGAAAACTACCTGTTGCTTCAAACTGCCGAAGAAGTTCGATGAAATAAGCCCTCGTTATAAGGCGATCGGGGTACCTCATTAAAAAGATGTTTCGCTACATGGAAATTGTTTCTACATTCGCCAATTATTAAGACAGCTACTACTTTGTAGGTATAAACACTTTTACAACAATTTAGCAAAGTAAAAACAATTGGAGAATTAAACCTCAACTTTTTGATAATCAACCAGAGGCATACCTTAAAATCTTTATTAATTAAATGCGAAACTATAATTTTAGTATTTATTTAATTTATCCATCAAAATCAACATAAAGCCAAACTAAATTAGTATGACTAAATAGGTATTTTCAATACATTTCAAGCGAGATGTCACCTGCCATCAGATCCCATTTAAAATTATTGGTCAGAGTGGCTCTGTGACGTCATCTATGACATACGTCACCTGTTGCAACTAGTTGAGAAGCCTACATCAGTTTGTTTTCACCCTCCAAATTTCATTATTAGAAGTATAACCGTTCAAAAGATACAGGGAGGGGGGATTTTTAACTAGCAGTGTACAGTACGTTAACGATAAAAGAAGTAAATAGTAAATTTTACATTAGGCACCTATACAGTGCGCGCCAAAAGTATGAAATAAATTCAGTAAAACCGAAATAAAAATTTTGTTAGAAGAAGTCCTTGCAGAGGTCGATTTTATTTGATAAAAATACATATGTTTGCCTTACACTCGATTGTAAACCATCGTTGTTTTTGAATCATAACGTCATTATTTTTCTCTTTCCCCCATTTTTTTATTTTTTGATTTTAAGAGATCTTTTCATTGTCGAATTAACAGTATAAAAATATTGTTATCTTACATAAGAAATTCCTCGAGTAAGAGACAATTGATTGTTAGAGAACGTAAAAAAAGCGAACTAAAGCAAAAACTCTCTTGCTAGTAGAAACGTTATCCGAATTTAGTGCCAGATGTTTGTTACAGATCACGCAGGTACATATTATTACAAGGTGTCAGTTTTACACTGACTTCTTAACATTAACTGTACAGAAATATTACTGCAATTTAAGTATTATGGCACATTCAACTGTTACACATTATATTGAGATTTTAATTCTCATTGGATGCGGGGATAAGACAAACCCGGAGGGAGTTTGCGATTAGTTTAATGCAAAATATCCAGATCATCCTATTTACAGTTAGTAAGATTGAGTCTATATTTCTAGAAAGTGGTTTGGACGTCCAAAGTTATTGAAGATCTGAAACTAAACACTATGTCAAATACGGAAGACAATCCTCAGAATTGGTTTCGACAAACAGCGGTAACAACGTACAATTACGAAATAAGTTACGATAACATCGCCGACTCCCTACTCTAATCAGTACGCTGTATGCGACTAATGTGTATATGCCGTTATGCTTCTACTTTCAGTATGCCAACACCAAGAACCAATTTACTACTTCGAGCGCCAATCCACCACATGACACGTAATGCCAAGGTTTTCAAATACCTTTTCGTCGGTTCCTTTTCGAAGTGAATGATTCCTCGTTATTACATTTCTTTTACATTTATAGCAATACCGTTACTTTTTTAATTTACAATATTTTATTTGCTTTACAATGTATTCACAATGTATATATGTATGTATTTATATTTTTGTCCTGTAATTACAGTTAACCTGTTGGGCAAATTCTCCATTATTATTATTATTATTATTATTATTATTATTATATGTAGGCCGTCGTAACTTATTTCATAATTACCGCTGTTTGTCCTAGACTACCTACAATACGTCTCGATTGCTTGCATTAGACAATGAAGTTAGTCAGACAACAGTATTACATATCATGAGGAAGGAAAAATATCATCACCATAAAATTGAACTCGTACATCAACTCAACGAAGATGCCCCGACCGTCCATTACAGTTTTGTGAAGTGCTGATAGATTTGTGCCAGGCAGATCGACGTTTGCACAGGCAACTAGTTTTTTCGGATGAGGCAATGTTTTATCTTAATGGCACAGTGTATCGAAATTGAAGATAATAGAATCGACTAAATCCTCATTGGATGGTGGAGGCACAGACTCAACACCGGCAAATGGGCTGGAATACTAGATAACATAATAGTAGGGCATATCTTCTTCAAAGGAACCCTCACAGGAAATAATTCCAATTTTTGCAAATGACCTTGTTCCAGCACTTGCAGCAATTTTTCCAAATGACAATAATCCACACCTCCAAAATAATATTATATAGTGTCAGCAAGATGGCGCGCCCCGGCACTATATGCAGCCTGTGTGAGATTTTCTAGATAATTGCTTTTGAAGGAGGTGGATTGGCAGGCTCGGACGGATAAGATACCTTAATTACTTTTTATAGCATCCGAGGTATACGTCACCAGACCACAAAATTTAGCTGAACTAGAACATTGCATTAGAGATCAAATGGGCGGAATTAGACCGAAAACGATTCAAAATGTACAGGAATAATTTCCAAATAGGCTTGCGTTTTGTGGAGAAGTCGGTGGATGGTAGTTCAAACACTTTCTTTAAAATTGTATTTGCTGAGCAAAGAATTTCTTTTAATTTTGTGTTAACAAAAAATATATATATGTACTTATATATATATATATATAAGCTTTCTCTGGCGGGCCTTTAGGCCCAGAGCTTTGTTATGCGTTTCCAGTTTTTCCTGTCCATCGCCTTCCTCTTCCAGTTTATTTCCTTGTCCTTCAAGTCTTCTAATACTGTTTCTCGCCATCTTCTTCTTGGTCTGCCTTTCTTCTTCTTGTATCCTGACGTTTTCCATCTCTTAACCGTTATGTTGTCGTCCATTCTTTCCATATACCCCAACCACTGTAACCTTCTTGCTTTCATGATTGCCTCTATCTGTGGGTTTCCAAAGGCTTCATATACTTCTTCGTTGGTTCTTCTCACATAGCTTTCCTCGGTCTTTTTTTCCTTTCAGTTCAAGGATTTATTCCAACAAAAATCATTTCCATTTTACTGAATTTATTCCATACTTTAGGTGCGCGCTGTATTTTTATATTTGTAGTAGCCCAGTTGGTGCGATCCTGAACTATTCGGAGATCGCAGGTTCGATTCCCAGATCACCCGCCATTATATCCAGAGGTCTTTTCAGACCCCAAGAGCACTCATTGTCAGTCTGTGAAAATAAGAACCTGCAATTAGTTTGATGGGGTAATACTCGTATTAATAATAATATTTGATGGAAACGTAATTATCTAATACAATGGCTGCCAAACTGTGAAGCCGTGAAAGATAAAAAATATGATTGCTTGCTGTTCGCTCCGATGGCGTTTCCGCCGACCCATAAAATACTATCACTTGCGCCGCTTCTAAGTTTTAATGTAATACCATAGCCTGATACGTATAGGTTTATGTGTGCCCAATGGAGGAACAGCTGTAATAGTAGATTTTTAATTAAGAAAGCATTGCAATATTATTGATACTTCAAAAGATGAGAAAGACAAGAAAGAAACTCAAAACAAACATGATGAATACCAGAACAAGAAATCGACCTCTTCAAAACGAAAGTAAGACGAAAATTACATCGAATATAATTGACTTTCTTGCTGAAGATCTAATTGGTCAATCTCCCTGAATTCATTCGAGATATATAACCGTAAAAGGCAATCTTTCTTTCAGGAATAGTGTCTGTTATCTTTCCAATATGGGTGTACAATTCGTGATTATGCCACTTTCTGTACTCTGTACACCATGGATGCACAGACCGCGGCCCGCCTGTCGAATACTGGTGGCCCGCCGACAGCAAAAATAATACTCGTACATTCGAAGAATATTTAATTCTATTCCAGAATAAAACCAAAAAAATATGTTCGAAAAGTAATTTGAATCTCGCGCGCGCGCTATTTTAATCTAGCGCCCAAAAATGCTAAGTCAAGTAACATCGCTTGCTGCCTTTATATAAAGTTCAAAATAGTAGAGAAATCAAGAATTTTCTAGCGCGGTGTGAGCAAGCGAGATAGCAATAGTCCCGAATTCCCGATTGCTCGCGTAGGTACGAGTAGATACACGAAGCTTCCAGAGTCGTATGCGCGGTATAAAAGCCACGCTAACCGCAGCGACCGACAGTTCGGTTTTAATTTGAGTGAAATGTCAACAGGAAGAAATAAGCGCGAAAATACATATGTACAAAGCGAAGTAATAAGTGATTGAGAATAAGTGCAGTTTAATAGTGTTTTGGGGAGGCAATAGTTCTAGTGTAGATTTTAACTCGACTAGCCGGTGTCATATATTTTGATCCACATTCAACGTAGATTTCCTGTTAACCCGTCAAGTGCCGTGTATAATTGTGTTGTGAAATCGTAAGTAAAACTCAGTTATTAATAAGTGTTTCCCTATCTATTTAATCAATTTTAATCAAATTTAGCTTTAATGTTGGCCAAATATTAAAATAAAACAAAGAAATTACTATTTTTATCAGAATTTCTCTAACTGTAATAATTACGTCATTATTTCAGATATAAAATCTGTATAAAAATCTTAAAATTTCTGAGGAATTTAATCAATTATTTTTGATAATTTAAAAGAATGGGTAATTTAAGTAGGTACTGTAATTGTTTTTAGGTGCTGTGTTAATCCTAGCCAGGATTAGAACGCAACTTGGAGAAGCCAGGACCTAGTAAAAACGTAAGGTTAAAGGTGAAAATCGGCAGTTTCAAGAAATTTGGACTGAGAAATACTTTTTTGTATGGTCGCATAACAAAGTCGTTTGTTTAATTTGCAAGAATTCTGTTGCGATTGCAAAGGAATATAATGTAAAAGGCACTATGAAACGCAGCATCCTTCTTTTACCAAGTTTACAGGCGAATTAAGAAAGCAAAAATGTTGTCTTTAAAACGGGAGTTTATTGGTCAGCAAGCTAGGTTTACAAAACCCATTCAAGATTCAGAAACAGCTACAGAAGTTAGTTATGAAATTTCTCGAATGATAGCAAAGCGAAGTCGCCCCTTCAATGATGGCGATTTTGTAAAAGAATGCATAGAAATTGCCGCTAAGAAAATGTGTCCAGAAGCAGCAAAAAGTTTGAGAAAATTCAACTGAATCGTATGACTATCCAAAGACGAATTATGTCTTTGTCAGGTAATATTGCGGAACAATTAATTGAAAAACTAAGATCATTGAATTTTTTTCATTAGCACTCGACGAATCCACTGATATTAGTTCCACAGCTCAACTTCTCATATTCATACGAGGTGTTACTTAAGATTTTGAAGTCTTAGAAGAGTTATTCGGAATGTGTTCATTGAAAGGTCAAACCATAGGAGTTGATATACTCAATGTACTTTTGGATGAGTGTTCAAAAACTGATTTGGACTTATCAAAATTATCGGGAGTTGCGACTGACGGTGCTCCTTCGATGATTGGTGTCAATTCCGGGCTAGTTACTTTACTGAAAAAGCATCTGCAAGGAAAAAACATAAACGCTGAAGATCTCATGCAGTTTCACTGCATTATACACCAAGAAACCCTCTGTTCTAAAAAATTGAATTTCAAAATGTCATGAAAGTGGTAGTTTCGACTGTAAATTTCATAAAATCACGAGGACTCAATCACAGACAATTCAAACAATTCCTTGATGACATCGAAAGCGAATACGGAGATTTACTGTATTATACAGAAGTAAGGTGGCTAAGCCGTGGATTGACACTGGAACGATTTCTAAATTTAATAGAAGAAATTGGAATATTTCTGGCGGAAAAGCAAAGGGATGTCGCGGAACTTAAAAATCCTGATTGGTTGTGTGATTTGGCTTTTTAGTTGACATTACAAATCATTTGAATGTCTTGAACACACGGCTTCAAGGCAAAAATCAACTGATATCCCAGCTCTACGCTCATGTATCATCCTTTCAATGCAAGCTGACACTTTTCAGATCACAATTGAATTCTGGAAATTACAATCATTTTCCGAATTATAAGAAAATGGCTGAAAAATTCAACAAAACTGCGATTAATTTCAGTTATGTAGAAAAGCTAGATATTTTGATTCAATCTTTTCAAGACAGATTTTCGGAGTTTAAAAAAGTGAAATCTCTGTTGGACATATTCAGCATTCCTTTCACGATTTCAGTTGAAAATGCGCCAGAGTCAATGCAGTTAGAAATTATCGACATTCAAAACGATCAAGATTTACGCAACAAATTCAACGAAGGAGACTTGCTGAACTTTTACCGCTGCATTGATAAAAATATGTACGAAAAGTTGCGCATAAACGCTCTGAAATGTGCCAGCTTATTTGGTTCTACCTATATATGTGAACAAACTTTTTCAATACTAAATAATAATAAAACAAAAAATCGAAACCGCCTTGCAAATGAAAGTTTGGAAGCAGTTTTACGTGTTGCTACAAGTAAATTTGAGCCAAATATAAAAGATTGTAAGCACTATGCAGTGCCACGCTTCAAATTAATAAATTCTTTTTAATTTTAATAAATTATTATCAATTCTTTATTGTCTTTAATTACCTATACTTCTGGCGGCCGGCCCGCCATCAGTTCATGATTTGCCCGAGTGGCCCCTAGTCTTCATAAGTCTGTGCAACCATGCTGTACACGTTCTGTACACGTTCTCACGCCGGATCCAACAGTTTTTTCAAAATCTTTCTTTCTTTGGTTTCCAGCTCCTCTGTCGAATTTGTATTTCGTCTTGGCAGACACGGATTTTTTGCAGTCGGTTTTGTTAATTGGTATGCTATTTCTATCGTGTTAATTCTTGATACAATGACATTTCTTTGGGATAGGTTGCGTTCTATTCACTCTGCTAAATGCTTAAATTTCCGTTTGAAAGAGCGTTGGGTTAATATTTGTAATAAACTCCGTTTTCTTAAAGAAGATTTAGAGGCCCACATTTGCCACTTCAAGTTGCTCTGCAAAGGCAAACAGTCTAGCGTTAGATTCTGGTTTACAGCCTATTATAACCTGTCTTCAATCGCTGTCTTATTAATTTCTTTGCCACAGTTGCGAATTACTTTCTGGAGCATGCAACTGAAGAGCAAAACTGAAAGATGTTGCCCTTAACTCCCGCCCTAACTTCGAAGCTGTCTAAGATTTACCTTCTAAATTTCATTTTCGAGATTGCGCCAATTAAAGTTTGATGGATGATCGCTCTAGTTTCATCGACTATGTCGAATTCTTTTAACATTTTAATCAATTCGATTAGTTGAGTCGTGAGTTTGGATTGTTCCTAGTTGTCCTTTCATCTCAAATTTTCTCATATGGAGTTTTCTTGTGGTTCTGGTTAGTAGTAGTAGTTGATGGTCGGTTGGTACCTTGTGATGTTGACCAACTGGAGCCTTTTCTCTTGTGAGATCCGGAGAGGCGATACGGCTAAGTGTTGACAATCAAGTCCTAACTGCACATATTAGAGTGTTTGCTGGTACCGCACAGTTTTTGCAGGATGCCATATGCGTACTTTGCCTGAAGTGTTAATAAGATGTTGCTTGAAGGTCAGGGTTCTATCCAGCATAACTACAACATATTTTTCAGTAGAATTGTGTCCAAGCAGGGTGTCTTTAAATATACTTCTAGTTGTCGGTGGATGTCTTTGTTATTTAAATGAACGTTTTACTTGGTTTGAAGCTTACTCAAGTAGTTAAAACTAGAGCGCACCTTCAGGGGAGGCTATTATGAAAATATTGCATCTTACTGATCTTCTCGCCCTTAACTAATTGAAGCTGTCTGTCCCGTAGCATATTATTCAGTAGCTAACAATGAGATAATGAAACCGTGATAACTATTTCTGGTGTTTGTTACCTTACTCGCATTGCTCATACATATGAACACGCACTACATGTTCATATTTCGTTCTTATTGTTTGCACTGGTTTACTTCTATAGTTACTGACTTCTTGCTATTTGCCAAGCGCTAGGATAAATAACGCTAGACAAGATGAAAAAATAATAGCTGCATTAAAAGATCACAACAGCGTCGAAGAAAATGGGATACCAACGGAGATTTGAAAAAGTGGGAGTGAGAAATAAGTTTAGAGATGATTCGAGTTATTAAAGATAGTATGAAACTGAGGAAAGGTACCTAAAAATTGGAAAAAGTATTGGAAAGATATACCCGATAGCGGAAAAACCGACTCTAGAAATTACACAGGGATTACTTTGCTAGATGTAGCGTATCAAAATAAACTAGTTGGGGAATACCAGGGACACTTTAAAAGGGATGTACAAGAACAGACATTTTTTACCATCAAAATGTGCAATCAACTTTTACGAAGAAAGTTTGGAGCTATATATGTCGTTGATTGATTTCAGGAAAGCATATGTATAAAGTATTGCGCAATTTAAGTATACGAATAGAAACTATGGATTTATTAAATGTCGGGCATGCAGAAATTCTTTGCACTTATAAATGGTAACATTTGGTCTCTGTGAATTTCACTTCCGCAGTAAGGATTTTTACATGCCAAACATTTACTGATACAGTACCTATGGTTTTACTTCCTATATGACAATAATGCATACAATTTTCATTTGCAATAAGAAACACCGTCCTCAGTCGATTTGATTCGGCAACCTTTAGATAGAGACTGACATACAAACCGCTACACCACCGAGTCCGGGCGGTGGACAATTAATAACGAACAAATCGCATTCCAAATCATAGATTGACAGCCGATTACACTCAGTGCTTCACTTAAGAGCATTCTAATGATTGTCCATGTATACAACCATTGTGCGTTTACACCACAGGTACTAAACCAGCTGGACTGGATAGCAATCCGGTTAACCTTCCGTATCGAATTATAAATAAACAGACCCATCCAACTTTACCAAATCGGGGAAAATTGAGCCTTCTTCTTTCTTTCGCTACCAAACTAAAATCCCCGCTCCCACTGTGTCATCTCACTGTTCAAGAACACTATCAACCCTCTCCATCGGCACCAACCCTATCCATTGCGACCAGCCGCGTCTTTCATTTACCTTATTTATCAAAAACATCTATTTCTTTAAGCTCAGACAATGTAGCTTTTCCATTGACAATAGTTTAGAAAAACTAGATTTTGCAAAACAAATAAGAAGTACGATTCTGTGCGGGGTACACAACTGGTATTACAAAAAGAAAAATAGGTTAATTGAAAAGATGGGAACGAAGGATACTTACTTAATCCTATGTCTTTCCCGTTGGGTGTAAGGCAATTGCATCAGGTTTTGTTCTGAACTTTTCTCTCCAATGTGTAATATATTTTATCTTCTTTTATATCTTCTCATATAAAGTTTGTTTTTGTAACTGTTTCTTTAATGTTATGATTCCATATTCTCCTAGGTCTTTATTTTCATTTTATCTCGGCATGTTCAGTTAACCTAAACAAGCCAGCCCTGTGCAGTTAAGTGAAATATTTATTTGCATCGATGCGACACAGGCCAAAGACGTATTTTCCTTCAGAATACGTAGTTGCCGTTCGAATTGGGTCTTAACAACAACTGCTGTGACAACTTTCCACTGGCAAAACAACCGGATAATCGTCGAACTCTTGCGCCTACACACGCTACGATTTGCCTGCGCCAATCTGGACCGTGTAGACCAGCCATGTCAAACTCAAGGTCACTCGGGTGGTGACCGCGAGACCTAATCTTAAAAGACAACCTACTGAAAATTTTAACTATTATAAGACAAGTATATTTATTAAATTTTCAATAAGAAGGACATTTGACATCTTTTGTCTTTAATTAAGTTTATTTGTGGCATATATTTATCGGCGGAAAGAACTTTTAAAATTGCGTCCAGTGTGCGTCCGTTAATTACGATCTTGAGGGAGATCTGTTTCCTTTCATCAAAGAAAATAATTGTTCATACTTAGTTAGTTTCTTCGGTTTTCGCCATTTGGCCATTTTCACAGAACTTAACTGACTCGAATGAACACAAGTTGAAACATAAACCCGCACTTCACAACCGGAGCTGATCGGCTGATACTTTAAGTCTGAGGCCCGTAGGAAAAGTCCTACACAGAATAGACAACAAAGGAAGCGAGACTAAATTTTGATCTGTTGATCGCTCAAAAAACTATACACACATTCATATATTTTTGGATTTCCTTGTGCCAATATATAGTTAATATTTAATGGTAACTGTGGTCCCATTTCTCTTAAATCTTTTATTAGCTTCTTCGAACTATTGTTACGCCCTAGGCATTCCAGAATTAGGTGATTTGTGTCTGCCCTGTCATTTGATTACAGGTTTCACAGACGGCTAACGATATTCTATGGATTCACACTTACAGGCACTTCCAAACATTGACAGTATTTTACAGGCAAATTTTCTTATTTCTTGGTGTTAAACAGGCAAGTACTTATAAAATTCGATTGTAAAGGGTGGGCCATGTATTGGTCCGATTTTGAATAACCTGTCGATAATGGCGCTGTCAACTTTAGCACCATAAGTTGTTGATTCTAGATTAGTTCTAACCTTCCGCTGAACAAATATGGATCGGTTTTCTTTGGAACAACGCTTTGAAATACTGAAAACTTATTATAAATGTGGTTCTGTCATGAGTGAAACATTGCGAAAAATGCGTACAAAATTTGGAAGAAGTGCAGCGCCTACCGCGCGTGCAATTCGAAAGTTGGTGCATAAAGTTCGTGAAACTGGGATGCTGGTCGATGCCAGACGTGTGCCGCATACACGTCCGGTGCGTACAGCAGAAGCAATCGCTGCTGTGACCGAAAGTGTTCGTCAAAACCCCAGAACATCGACTCGGCGCAGAAGTCAACAAGTCGGCATTTCACGAACCACTCTTAGGAGGATTTTGCACAAAGACCTCGATATGTTTGCGTATAAAATCCAACTCGTTCAGGAATTGAAACCGAATGACCTTCCACAACGTTTACGCTTCGCTGAGTGGGCTTTAAACGAGTTGAACGATGACCCAAATTTCGCACGAAAAATCATCTTTTCTGACGAAGCGCATTTTCACCTCGGCGGCTACGTCAACAAACAAAATTGCAGAATTTGGGGAACGAACAATCCACACGTTGTCGTCCAGAAGCCAATGCATCCAGCTCGAGTCACTGTGTGGTTCGGATTTTGGAGTGGTGGCGTGATTGGTCCTTTCTTTTTCGAAAATGCGGAAGGTCGCGTCGTGAATATCGATGGTGAACGTTATCGCGACATGATAACTGACTTCTTGTGGCAGGAATTGGAAGATATCGATCTCGATGAATTATGGTTTCAACAAGATGGCGCAACTTGTCATACCGCCGCGCGTAGCATCAACCTTCTGCGCACAAGATTCAACAACCGTGTGATTAGCCGTTTCGGCGATGTCCACTGGCCTGCTCGCAGCTGCGATTTGACGCCGCTGGACTTTTTCTGTGGGGTGCATTGAAGAGTAAAGTTTATGCCGACAATCCCCAAACAATTGATTACTTGAAACAGAATATTCGTGCTGAAATTGCCCAAATTGACCAGGAAACAGTGGATAAAGTGCTTGAAAATTGGTGTTCCAGGATGGCCTACTGCCGAGCCAGCCGTGGCCAACATTTCAATGAAATCATTTTCCATAGTTAATCGGAAGAAACACTGTAGCAAATAAAGCGAAATTCGTTGCAAAAAATCAGCTTTTGTCTATTTAATGATCTACTCAAAATCGGACCAATAGATGGCCCACCCTTTATCAACACTATCAAATTTTTGTTTTAAATGGGTCTGGCACTGAATTTCAATTACTTCCATCTACAAGTGAGGGGGAACTTTATCAATATCGACAGTGAAAAGACCACTAAATAAAGAAAAATTGTTTTCTTGCTACTTAAAATCTTTAAAACGCTTTTGAAATTCTGCCAGAAGGCTTTCCATTTTCTCTGTATACATTTTGTATGATATTGGGACACCCGTACTTTCCTGATATGCCTTACAAGTCGGAAAATGTGACAGATTATCCGCTGCTAACTGTTTTCCCCACAGCATCATCTTACACTTAAAAGCTTTCACATGATCATGCATATCTGTTATAACTTGACGTAGTCCTTGCAATTTCATATTTAAGTCCGACAAGTGTTTTGTGATATCTACCAAAAATGAAAGATTTTGTAAAAAAGGTACGTAGGATAATAAGCCAACATCTTGTCCTTTCACTTCCATGAAAAAACGTATTTCTTCTTTAAGTTTCCAATACGGATCGAGAACCATAGAACACGAAAGCCATCGCACCTCTACATAATAAAGTAGACCAGTGAACTCACTTTCTAAATCACGTAAAAACGCATAACACTATTGCTGATTCAAGCCACGTGCCCTTATGAAGTTTATAATTTTTTTCACTGGTTTTAAAACGCTTTCCAACTTGATCACTTTTGAGCATAAAACATCTTAGTGGATTATACAATCATAAAAGGAGCTCCGCAATGGAACACAGTTTTGAAAAATCTAAACTGTACTTTTGCAGAAGTGCTCTCCAGTTGTTGTATGCAATGGTTCTAATTCCAGTAATTCTTCATAAACGTTGATGTCTCTATCAACAGCACGAAGAAAAACAGCGCCACACCACACATATCTGTACTTTCGCCACGGGCAAAGGAAAATGCAATGAAAGAGTCTGATTTTGTTTCTATCTGATCACTTATATTGGCAGCCAACTTAATAACTTTTTCAGCGACAGTATTCCGGGACAAGGATATATTTTGAAAAACCTTCACGCTCCCGAGAGTTACGATTTCTGCGCCCTTTACAAGGCACTCTTTTATAAATTCACCTTCAACAAATGGTTTTGAGTGTTTTGCGTCAGTTGTTCTCCAACAATAGGTAACTCGCTTGAACAGGAGATTCATTCTCTTGCTTTGGACGTGTAAACATAAGCTGTTGATTTTTCTAACATGAGTTTAACTCGTTTAACTCTTCGTTTCTGATCACGCCTGTATACTGGTCAAACTTAGTTTTATGACAATCATAGTAACGTTTTATATTATATAATTTTGGGACACCGACTGTACTGTTACAAATCAAGCAAATAATTTTGTGTTTTACTCCAGAGCAAAAAAGCTCTAATTCCCACTTTTCTTGAAAGATACGATGCTCTTCTGCGAGTTTCATCTTACTTCCACTTGGTTTTGAAAGAGACATGTTGAAAACTTTATTATTTATAACATTAAGTACTGTTACGTATTGTAACAATAAGTACGGAACTGAACTCGCAATTTTATAGCAACTAACTGAACTCAACCGAGCGGTCTTGGTTTATATACGGAAAAGTGATTTCTCGACAGTTCTTTTCTAGAATGTTCAGTCAGCGTCAGCTGTATTTTCACAGGATAGAGCTTTCCGGAACAAGCCAGAAGAAAACTTGCAAGGACAATAAAGCGATTGGGCATCGATCGTCGTGATACGTGTGTATGTGCACGCGACTTGTTGCGGCACGTGCCTTTTCAAATACGGTTTTTAACACGCCCGCGAGACGCATTATCTGGCTGTTTTCAAAATTGATTCGAGCCGCACGAAAATGTTCTGTGGGCATGTTTGACATGCTTGGTGTAGACCAGGTATGGGCAACCTCCGGGCCGCGGGCCACATGCGTCCCTCGAGTAAGATTTGCCCGGCCCGCTACTGAATTCTTTCGTTGCATATTAGCACGATCCGTCTAAACTTCATTCATAATGAATCATAAGGATACTACAAAAATGTATATTTTTCAAGATTACTCGCAGCATAAAACTTCTACAAAAAAGGTTGCCCATGCCTGGTGTAGACCAACCGCGCAAGCCGCCTAAGCGCGTGTAACACTCCATACACTCTTTTTCTAAGTTTATCGTCTGCCAAACGATACACCTGACCAAAGCATCTCAATTGACCTTCCTTCCTTTTTTACTTACCAATAAGTTTTAATTTGATGAATTTTAATGAACTGGTTTCTATAGAAGACGCACCGGATAGAGTCCTTTGAAGATTTCTAGAACTCCAGCAGTTGTTAAAACTATACCCTAAGAAATTCGTCGAAATACATTGCCTAAACAAAATAAGTCGCTAAGTACAGAATTTTCCACCAAGACTCTGCTCCTGGTCACAACCCTTGAAGGACACAATACTGTCTGCAAGACAACATACCAGAATTCATGACTGCTGAAGATTTGCCTATAGGAAGCCCTAATCTAAAGGATCTGAATTACCTGTAATGGATGATTTTAAAAACAAATCCATTTCCAATAAAAACGTGGGTGCAGTAATAATAATAATATTTATTTTAGAACAAAACAACATACACCTAAGTGTATAAGTACATGAACGAAAATAGGTTAAATAATTTCACAAATCAACAAAAGTCATATTGAAGTTGAAACAATTTAAAGTTAGAAGGTAGTTTTTGCATCTTCCTTTAACCTTCCTATACTCACGCATACGGTCTGTGAGACCGACATATAGAATAGTATACATCTTTCATTTTGACGTGAGTATAGGAAGGTTAAACAGATTAATATTATATAATTTACATGCCATATAGGAAAGATATTTTCGAAAAGCTGTCGTGCTGTGCTGGGACGGTAATAAGTATTATTGCTTTTTGTACCACCTTTTTAATATCGAGAAATTACAAAATCGTTGTAAATTATGCAAAGCATAACAAGTTCTGTAAAATTCAGTACAGAATACATCTATGTATATGTGAAGACCATCTCATTTATCTATTTGTACACCAAAGAATTTTGCAGTGTGAAAAAGTGTAACGTATTCACTGTTTAGATTGAAATCAGTGATTTTAAATTTGCATTTATTATTTGTTAATGTTAATAGTTATTTGATTCGTTTTTATCCAGTTATTAATTTTATAAAATGTGTTATTTTCAAAGAGATTTTCTATATTATATTATGCAATGACTAGATTATCTTCGGCATACAAAACTAATGAGATGGTTCCCGGAATTGAGAATGGTAAATCCTTAATAAAAATTAGAAAAAGTGTAAGTCTCGAAATTGACCCTTGTGGAACATCGATATTTATACTAGATGTACTAGATTCATCATTGCAACATACAACCTTTTACACACGATTTCTCAAATAAGATCGAAATAATTTTAAACCAGTGCCATTAACACCACATGTTTCCAGTTTATACAGTAAAATTGAATGATTTATACATTTAAATGCCTTGGACAAATCTATGGGAATCGCAATACACGAAATGCTACTGTCCAAACACTTGCACAACTTAAATATTTAGCTGAAAAGTGTTGAGGTAGTTAAACGCCTTCAAATATAACCATGCTGATAGATATTTAATAGTTGAAATTTGCTAAAATAATTGATTATAATATTATTCACAGCAAATTCATATATCTTTGCGAATGTAGATATATTGTTTATGGGTTGGTAATTATTGATATTATTGGTCTCTCCGTATAGTATTTAACCAAATATGTCAAAGGCTCCAATATATAAGATATGTAATGTTTAACAAGGATGAAGTAGTATCTTTTAAAAAGCTATGGGATGAGTAGAAGCTGGAAGACTATCATTATATGCTTTTTGATATTGTGTGATAGATGTTTTGTAAACATGTTGATATACATATGCTTTAAGCAATGGGTATTTTATAGTAATTTCATTGAGGAAGTAAAGGATGCTCTTCGTTTCTATAATAACAAGGGTAATCTATACTCGGTTACTAGAAGTATTAGCTCATTTTCTTACAGGAAAACAGACGTCAAGTAATACTTAACCTTCCTATACTCACGTCAAAATGAAAGACGTATACTATACTATATAAATCGGACTCACAGACCGTATGCGTGAGTATAGGAAGGTTAAATAAGGAAACGAATTTTTCGCAAGCTTCATCAAGAGAACAACATTCATACACCGATATCCACGTTCAATTTTCCAAATACCTATTAGTAAATGAACTTGAAGTTTACTGAAAGTTCTATAATTTGTGAAAAGTAATCAGAAATGTTATTATCACTACAAAAAGCTGTAAAATTTTCTTCAATTAGATTACAATGAAATTACTTAAACAAGATATATTAGTGCCGACTACACGGATTGGAGACGCAATGGTTAAGTGAACATTACAATTGCTACGGGCATCGATAAGTTCCATACGCATTGCCGAAGGAGTATCGAAACTTATACTAAAATCTCCACTCAGTATTACAAATTTATGTTCATCCACAACAGTATTTAATACTATATTAAGATTATTCAGAAACTTATCTAAATCCGCGTTTAGTGGCCTATAAAATGAAGCAACTCAATAGCGCATAAGAGTAATAATGAATAATTTTTATTCTTCTTATTCTAACATTCAAAAACCTTTTGCAGTAAATAGCAACACCACCGTGGCTTCTGTACGGTCGATACACATATGACTAGAATATTACTTGTAAATGATTCTTTAAGCTGAACCTCAGACTGCCAGTTTTCGCTTACTAAAAATATATCTGACACTATATCACATCGGTAAACTCCTCACCACACAGGTGTTTTTAGATGTCGAGCACACCTTCATGTTTTGTTTTTCTTACACCTTAAATAATCTTTTAGGTAATCCGAAAGACAAAACAGTTCCGGAACAACGGTCGGGTATCTATAAAATTAATTGTAGTGAATGCGATAAAGCATATATAGGACAGTCGAGACGCGCAATAGCTACACGATTCAAAGAACATATGGCACATTATCGCTACGGCAGGATAGACTCGTCGAGTATCGCGAAACATATGCATGACACGGGGCACGACATAAAAATGCAAAATTTAAAATTGATAAGACAGCCGACAACCGAACTCAATGCATTTGAAGCCATATACATACACAAAAATATAAATCTTCTGAATCTAGACGCGGGACCGATTCAATCTAGTTTATTCTGATTATTATGATCAAATGAAAGAATTTTAATTATAATTTAATTTCTGCGGGCATTAACGAATTCACACAATGTACTTGTAAATCTTTAACGTAGAAAAGGTTTTTGCCAAAACATTGAAGAAAAATTGTACCTAACGAAAGCACATTAGGGAAAAATTATGTTATAAATGTATATAAGAACGTAATTAATGAAATCAAGCAAACTGTAGATAACAGTTTTATATATTTTATAGTAGAAAAGCTATATGGCAAATTTATTAATAGGTTGTTTAAATAAGAACACTCCTTGTAAATCCTATTTGATTTCGTGGAAACAAATTAAAAACTACCCATGCAACAATGGTTAGGTTTATTAATGAAACTTTCATGAATTTTTTCCTTCCCGACATTGCTCCAACTAATAAAATTGTGCTCATGCTTTCCGATGCTGCGTCATACATGGTATGGCCGAAATAGTATTTTAGGTTTATGCGAATCATAGAATGAAATTATGTTAATTATTACATCTTCCATTTATATTTTTAAATAAGTCATCTTACTGGAAATAATTTATAACATTTATGTAATTATTTAGAAAGGAGTACACATATGTAATGCAATATGTTAATGATCTTGGACCTATGTTCTGGAAAATAGATGTGAGCCGCCAAAAATGATCTTATATTATCGGGCCTTTCAACAAAATATCGGTTCATGAAGTAAATAAAATTGTCTCAAAAGAGATATCCAAAACTACACATAATTTGCTTCTTTTGTGACAAAATGATGTTAAAAATAATAGTTAGTTTCTGGTATTTTATTATTTATCATAACTTCCACGAGATATTCTTTCATGAGTTGTAAACACTGTAGAAAGTTAGATTACACAGGTCTGCGAAAAAAAATTTTTTGTCAGCTGCATGCGATATTTTTACTGAATTATATGTTTTAAAGTGCGCTGATTTCAAAAGTGATGGCCATTTTTTCTATCACATAAGGATTTTTTGAAAATTCAAACACAAAAAATTGGTTAAAGCACTCCTTTATTCAAAATTTTCAAACAATAAATATTTTTTTAAAGCAAACGAAACATTATTTTGATACATATACTTATTCATGTTCTTTATGAAACCTCTTCTTCTTTTCCTTGATACTTTGACGAGTCCTTTTCCGATTTCCATCTTCAGTTTCTCGCTTAAGCAGCCAACAGTAGTCAGCAAGCATAGTGACATCCCATCGCCCTTGGTACCTTCTCTCGATATCACGGACATCCTGGTGAAATCGCTCCCCCTGCTCTTCACTGTAAGCTCCCAGGTTTTCAGGAAAATAGTCTATGTGAGAGTGTAATAAATGGACCTTCAAGCTCATCTTGCAGCCTTGAGCTTCGTATGCTGCTAGCATCCGTTGCACAATGGTTTTATAGTTAGGATTCTTAGTATTTCCCAAAAACTTTCGCACTACGTCCTTGAACGATACCCAAGCTTCTTTTTCCTTCTCATTCATAGTTTCCACTAATGAAGGGTCCGTTAAAAGTTTTCTTATGTCGGGGCCGGTGAAAACTCCCTCTTTCAACTTTGCTTCTGACAGCTTCGGGAATTTTGTACATAAATATTTGAAACAGTCTCCATCCTTTTGCAGCGATTTAACAAATTGTTTCATCAACCCCAATTTGATATGGAGAGGGGGCAACAAAACCTTTTCTGGTGGTACCAAGCTAGTGTTTATAACATTTTTCTCTCCAGGTTTTAAAGTTTCTCGGGATGGCCAATCACTTTTTTCCAGTGCTGTTCTCTGGCTCTGCTATCCCACAAGCATAAGAAGCATGGGTATTTGGTATAGCCTGCCTGCTGACCCAGAACCATTGTCAGTATTTTGAAGTCCCCACAAATCATCCATTGATGGTCTTGATACTTGATTTTTTCCAGGATAATGGCCAAATCGTTATAATCTTCTTTCATATGCACAGCATGTCCAATCGGAATCGAGGCAAATTTATTTCCATTGTGCAATAATACTGCTTTAAGGCTAGTCTTAGATGAGTCAATAAATAGGCGCCATTCAGATGAGTCATACTTTATATCAAAGCGATGTATGAGTTCTTCCACATTATTGCAGAAAACTAAATTTCCTTCTTTTGAGAAAAACTGGGTAAATTCTTTTTCTCGGTGTCTGTACCAGTAGAAAGAAGTGCCAGGTGATAAAAGGTTTTTATTTTTTAATCTAGAACCTAACAGTTCGGCTGCATCTTTTGAAAGACCTAAATCTCTTACTAAATCATTGAGCTCACCTTGAAAAAATAGTTGAGGCCTTCCATCTTCGTCAAAAGATAAATCTGAGCTTGATTCACCCGGAGGAGGTAATGTAGCTTCGTCCTCCAACTCACTAGGGTATTCATCCAAACTGGAAGGTGGCTGCGGAATAGATATCTCGGAGCTATGGGGCACTGGACGTATAGCTGAGTCAAGATTAGGATAACTTATGTTTCTTTTGTTTTTTGAATTGAATCCGTTTACGTCAACTGAGCAGAAGTAGCAGTCAGTGGTGTGATTTTTCTGCTCACGCCATATCATAGGAATTCCAAATCGAAATGCATTTTTCTTTCCCTTAAACCACAAACGAAGATCTTCTTCGCATCTTCTACACACCTTATGCGGGGCCCATGGTTTATCTTGATGACCAAGTTTTAATTTAAAGTAGGCAAAATAAACTTTCCTTACAAAATCACTTATATTTCTCTGTTGACTTTTAATAGTGAATTCACCACAGATATAACAAAAACTGTTTGGAGAAATAACACAACCCCTTGTAGCCATGATTAACAGACAACAGTACTGTTCACTTGAATATCAGTATGTCTACTGAGAGCTTTTCTTTGTTTCAAGCGACCAGGCGTCAATTTAAAGTATAAATGCAACTTAATATGCTAGAACTTACTTTGCGCCAAAATAACGGGAAAAGATTGTAGCAGAGAATAAAAAATGAGAAATCAAAGAAGAAATGATTACCGTTATTTTTCTTTAAAAATTATGTGCTTAAATTTTAGTTTGCATATAATTGTGTAAAAGTGTACGTCATTTGACTTGTCTCAACATGTTAAAACATTCCCAGTCTCACCAACAGCTCAGGTTGTTTTTCTCCATTATCAAATAAAAATCATATAGGTTTATTACCAATGAACATAGATACTGCAATATGTATACATAAAAACTTATGTGATATAATAATTTGAATATTTTTCTGTTTTTGGGAGGTCAAAATCTGTAAGAAAATGTAAAAAAATCCTATGCGGTTTTTGGTCGCAGACCAGTGGTATCCTTAACTTTTGTTTTAAACCACAGCTACTTCGTCTCATTTGTCTTGATTTCGCTTATCTTGAGTCCGTAGTAGCTCAGAACTGGGCTACAAACTTGAAGGTGGGCTCCATTCCCACACCACACCGGTACATCCAGGCATTATTTTCAAATTCCAGCTGCACTCAACCTGGGAAATTGGCTGGATACCCAGGATTCCTCTCCTGGGGTAATAATAGGCGGTTAAGAAGTAGTTATTAGTCATGCTATCTTAAATTCTCTTAGTCGAGGGGTTCCCTAAGTATGCATCGCGGCATCCCGAAACGCAGTAAAGAGTAAACAGATGCGGCGTGAGGCAATCCTACGAACACCGAGAGACATAACGGTCTGGAAATAAATAAATAATGAATAAGAAATAAATATTCTAGACTGAACGTTCCGAAACGGTTTCGAAGCTAATAGAACTTTCTAGAAAGATATGGCACATTCTCGGAGCCCATAGAATATTCCAGGAAAATATGGAACTTTCGTGAAGTTTATAGAACTTTCTAGTAGAATTATATAGTATACTATCGGACATTGTCCAAGTTTTGCGAAAGCTCTATGTGGCACTACTTCTATGGTTAATATTATGCTAGGAGAACGGCCGGGAACATTAATTTCAATGGTACGTTTGTCCAACAACACTGTTAGCTGAAGAATCCACCATATGGATCGGAATCTCAATGATCACATAATAGAGGAAAAATAAAGAAGGACACGGAATTCGATATCCAACTCGATGAGGCTACTGACAGTAATAGAGACGCACACCTTATTTGCTATGTAGAGTTATTTCATTATCGTTTTGCGCCAAACTGCGCGTCGACTTCAATGGTCCTGTATAGGGACCTTTTAAAAATATTGGGTTATTTTGGTTTGAGCAAGAAATTTGATTTGATGAGAATTTTTCGATCTCTTGGGTAAATATATGGTGTACTGTCAAATGAAAATTTATTTGAAGCTTTGAAAAAAGCTGACGAAACTGCAATTAAATCGTTTAGGGTTAAGGAATATGTGACGATAACAATAACGACAGAAACAGAAATGAGCAATAGCTTGTCAAATATTTTTAGATTGCCAATATTTATAGCGGTATCTCACTCATGTCACCGCTCTGTTCCGTTTCATCGTCAAAATTCGGTAACTGAGTCGGTGCTAAAGAATAATGGAACAACTCTACTCTTCCTGAATAATAATATTATCGTTGACGACTTTCTGTTCTGCAAAAGCACTATTGGAAGCGCAAATTCTCAAGACTTATTTGAGATGCTTGACCAATGGTGGGTTGGCCGACAAGCGCAACCGCGGCTACTGCAAGAGTCTGTGACAACTTAGTTGTCCACTGCTGTAGAGGCAAATAGCCGCAAGTGTGTATTTACGTGCATAATAGGAGAATTCTTAATTGCATTATCTCATGTGTACAAACATCAATCGTCCTTGCATATTATGCTACTATAGAAACGAAAACTACATCTGGCACCGTACCGATGAACGGTGTAACTGTGAAACGCATACGGGTGGTGAGACTAGTTTTCTAATTGCAATTCTAACTATAACTGCTAGAATATTATCAAATTTCCTTTGCTACCCCTAGCTTAGACTAATAGAATATATAATGTAATGCTTAAGTAGTAATAATAAATCATTCTTTGTGCTTTCTATTTCATCTTATTCTTAGTTAGTTGAGGATCGGTACCTAATACAACAATATATTATTGGTTAAACTTTGTACGTAAATATACATACATATCGCATTTATTTTCACTGTTCAAATGATATAATTTTTTATACAGTTTAAACAGTTTAGACATTTGTAGAATGTATGTAGTTACAATGACTATGACTTGCATTATGCACAGAGCATATATTACTCAACTACTAAATCTATTATTGTTAAACATTTGTTTCATTTTTGTTCGAAAATTGTAAATAAATTAATATAATTAGATAATTATAAATGTAGTACAGAAATAGAATACCATGAAATAAATAAAAAAGTACTATTGATCAGGAGCGAACAAAAACTCCTTCATAAAGCATATGCAATTAACTAGCAATATTTGTCCCAAGTTAAGTATTAATCTCTCACTTGCCGAAATTAAATTAAATGGAATAACAAGATGTTATCGTAATAAGACAGTTACGTCATTAGGGATACTTTGGTTATACTAGCCTTGTATATCTATGACAGCTATTTAACAAAGTGGATCTAAGCAAATACACATCGAACTTTTATGTTGGTGTCACTTAAACGAGCATACCATTGTTGCCTTGTTTAATATATTCGGTATTTGAAGATTATTTCTATCAGCTACGTACTGAAGCAAGCCATTGACATAGATTTCGGGAATCGGTTAAATATAGTGTTATGTGGTTGTCACTGCATCACCATCTGACCATCATAAAATTGGAATTTTGGGTAGAATAGTATTGATGGCACGCATTTTCATATTATTTCAACTTTGCAAGTGATGTAACTCAACAACAATGTGCCAATCATCCTTTTCGGCTTCTGATGATTAAACACTGCACAAATAGACAAATTTAGAATTCCAGTTGATCATAGCAGTCTCAATAATTAATTTTGTGAAAGTCTACCGTTAACTACTCTTTCAAAAGAAATCATTGCCATGCATTATATAATTGAGACGAATCAACATGTAACTTCTAGCGAATTAGAGTTGACCCTTGACGGTAAGATAAAACAAGTATACATAAACATTAGCGGGTCAGCTTAAACAGAGCAACAAAATGTATGTTCCCACCCGGATAACAATGAAATACCTGGAATATGAGCTATAAAGTATATAGTGAAATCTCTCTTGGGTGGACAAAATTGGCATTCTCAAAAATGTCCCTCCAAGAAGAGCACCCGTTGTCACAATAATAATAATAATAATAATAGTAATAATAATAATAACGGCTCAGACACCCTTCTAGCGAGTTCCGCCGATTCTCTCGTAGCTATATGGATTCCTTCTATTGGAGAGGATCAGTCCCCGTTATTTTGATTTCACTTCACCTGCTCACATATCCTCCTCTACTCTTTCCAATCTTTTTTTTTCTCTGCATTGATAGCTGCCCTTCTCAAATTTTCTATCACTTCTTCCAGATGTATAATTTTTGGTTTTCTCCTTCTCCTTATTCTCGCTAATTCACAGTTCATTACTATATTCATTATCTTATTTCTGCTCACCATATATATCCTAACAATTTGGTATCTGTTGTTTTATTTTTATGACTACCTATGTATTCTTTCCATTCTTGTGGCATTTCCCTATAGAGTATAGCAAGCGGAATAGCATGGGAAGAGGATATTCTTCCCTTGCTATTTAAATTCATTCCTCTCCACTATTTTCGAGGTTCGTTGATCTTTCCTTGCCATTGTTATCATTTCACTAACATATATTATTGTTGATCTTATTAAGATTTTATGTATTTTTGGTTTGGTGTTCTTTGACAGTTTGACTTTTTAGCAGATGCTGTTTGTATGTAAAGCCTTGTTTGTTGCTATTATTTCCTCCTTTATTTGGTTTTCCTGTTACAGTCGTTTGCTATTGTGATTCCCACATATTTTACTTTATCCACTTCTTCAAATATGTAGGTCATTCTCTATTCTATAGTATGTTTCTTACTCGTTAGTTCCGATCGAATGTTTGAAGGTAGAATGGTTCATTGTTGATTGATGCAATTGCACATGGTCAATGCAGCTGCGTAACGTTGTAAGTTAAACGGTTTCTTTTCAATAAATCAGCTCCAATTATGGGTTCTGTTACAGCAGCTATGATGAATGTCCCAGTGAAGTCACGACGTAGACCTCAGTCTAGACGGAGGATTGTTTGACCGCAAACATTGATGGTTGTATTATTAGTGGCATATAAATTAGTGGGCTATGCTATAATACAAGCTGTTAACTGAGAAGGCTGAGACATCAGCTACTGTGTCGATGAAGAACCGCTTATTTGTTGTTCCGTCTGTGATTCGACATATCGTGGATTCAGGCATATCGGGAATATTGACCAAATGTGAAGCAACTTGACTTTCTTGTATGACGACCGAATTCGATGTGAAGTTGATGATGTGTGTGAAGTTGATAGTAACTTCACTATCGCGTCTGTTATTTTATCGCGCATTCATATTACGTCGGGGTCACCGGTTTTAACTGTTATATTCGAGCTAAATTATGAACTTAATAAACGCGTGAAGGATTAATAAATTTAAATGTATTTGCATATAAACAAAGATTTTACAAAAAAAAAAACTGAACTTGTTTATTTAGAAAATGTGTTGCTTTGATTTTTTAAAAATAAAAATGAGTAGGTACTGTGATCGTTTCTTTATACTGATTCTGGCTGATGCTACATATGTTATTAATTGATCGCTTGGTTTCTTCATTTAAAAAATTGAAAACTCTTCCAACTAATTTTTAAATTTTAAGTAATTATTTTGCTTCAATATTGAATTTGTTTTATCTTTTACGGAATTGCATATCTCAACTAGTGCCGGTTTCATATTTTCAACTTTGATTTTGATTCCAAAAACATTTTGCATAGGTCACAATAAATTAATCTGAATGTCTGGCAAAAACTTTGCCACATCTTTTTTCTTTTTCGCCATTCGAAATTTCTCTGTAAAAATGGTCTTTACATAAACTTTTGTAGAAAATACGATTACCGTGTTTATAGACAGATTTAAGTGAAGTTATATCACGTACATCTTTTGGTACATTCGAAATTACAAATTCAACCATTTCATTAGATAAATCGTTAAGCCGGAGGGCAATATCTTTTAGTGTAACTTCGAATGGAATATTTTCTGTTTACGTTTCAATATTCTCTGGTGGTATTTCATCGATATTTTTTGTACTGGTTTTCCACCTAGTTGACTGTTGTCTGGTTCTTCATCTTTTTCATCATTGTTGCTTTCGTCTATAACTTGGTTTTCCTCCTTTTTGTTGGTTGCTTACTTGCTTGCATCCTTTTCTAATTTGTCTTTCTTCAATTCTTGATAGAGTTGATAGATGTCCTTTCATTTTTCGAGCTACCAGTGAAAAAAAAATATATAAAATTTGTTGATCTGAATGATTACAATAGTAGAGAAGAGATTTTTCGTTATAATGAAATAAATAAATGATTAATTAAAATTCTAAAATTATTCATAAAAAAATCCAGGCGCTGATGTAACAACAGGAATTAATTCTATCTTATGTTAGTATAATTTCAACAATGGAAATTAATTTTATTTTAATATGATTTTAAATTATATGACACAGAAAACTATTTTTAAAACAGTAAATGAAATAAATACATAGATATCCAACTACGTAATTTACACTCCTACGTATTTGCGCATATCGTAAGTCTGTATTGCAGGAGAACCTTTTAAGTACTAATTGTAAGTAGCAAAAACGGTGCTTTCGCTCCAATGGACGGTAGTGCAGGGTCTATGCAGCATAGTAATGAAATAATTAAAATAAGCGAATATAAACATACTATCAGGTTTTACCATCGATTGTAAACTTATACGTAATTAAAATTGCATTATGTATAAAACTAAATTGATTATCAGAAAAAACTGTAAAGTTGCGTTAGCGTAGGTATTGTTCAGGAACCTCCAAATATTCTCAGTAGCTTATCGACCTGACTCTTGTTGGTGACCATTTGATTAGCTAGCGCCCACAATACAAGAGCGCCATATGTAGTATTGACTTTATTACGGCCGTGTAAAGCTTAAATGATTCTTGACTAGTTTGAATGAATTCTACGACTTGCCAATTAAAAAACTTAAAGTTGACAAGTTTATCATAAATAAATTTTACAATTTTCAAATTTATGGTCCAAAAGATGTATGGTTGTGGTAATGTATAACAAGAAAAAAGAGGTGTAGGTTTGATCCTACTTGGGAATTCCAGAGTGGAAGGCTTGACGACTCGAGCGGTCAGTAAATAGCGAAACTCCGGTCTACGGTCTCGGTTGCGTTTCCAGTGTCTCCATCCAGATCGAAGTGTGGCTTTTAGTTTACCAAGGATATGAACTAATGATGAAATCACGTTTTCCCTCGTTTTTTATTGATTAAAAAAGAATGTTGTACTTCTTCTCAACTATGAATTAATTAATTCACAATTTTCAGTTGCCTACACAGGTCCCAACCAGGATGATTCTATGAAACTCAAAATTGAGGCAAAACAATGTTCTGCTACTACGGACCTGAAGAGACTCCAGAAACTCCAAACGTAACCTCGAATCCGCCAAACCACAGCCCTGGGCGGGACTATTCTCGCCAAATTTCTCCATAAACCCAAAATTAACTATATAAAAAATTCCAGTATTGAAACATTTTGATCGATCGTCTCTATTAATTAACAGTTGAAATCTACATGCAAACAATACAAATTTTTAACAAAACGCAATGTGTTCAGGAAACTGACTGTCTGATCCATGATCGTTCCTGCCTAATTTCGATTGACAGCTGTCAAGACAGCAATTCGTATCGAGAAGATATGTGCAATATTTTGCTGTCCACAAGACGTGTGCAAAAGAACTAACGTTTCAGTAAAGATACGCTTTATTATAACGATTTAAACAGCACTGCCAAATTACATCATAATCTATACGGACATATGTAGGTACTGACTTACATAACATTAAACAAATCGTCTTAAAAAATATTAATTAGAAACACGTTAACTCTGGTCAATTTATAGTGATCGTTGAAAGCCCGCTGAGGGTTTACAAGAACAGTAGAAGAATTATAAGAATAGGCAAGTAGTATGAAAAAGAAAATCCACAGTAAAGCAAACAAGGATAAAACAAAATATAGATAAGAAAGCAGTGTTACGATTTCGCTGTGAAAGAAAAACGAAACTCTCGTTCACCTGCTGAAAAAGCCAAGACAAAACATCACCGATCACGTGTGTTTCCAAACAACATGCTACAATCCCCAAGGGACTAACCTTTGAAATAAGAAAGATAAAGTAAAAATCTTTTAACCTAACACCTTGTAGTTCAAACGAGACTCGATGATGCTGCCCGATATTTAAACGACCTGGACAGCTTTAACTCAGAACCAAACAGGTGTACCTTTTATCAGCTTGTGAAAGGTGCTGCAGTGCCTTTTTTCACCATTATGAGTCCCTTAATGGTGCTTAAATACTAACCAATAACAATAATGACAAGAGCATCTGCATATCCCCATAGACGGGGCAAGAGAATAGCACCCTAGGAAACCCTCTGGCAACAGAAGAGCACACTATTGCATTTCCAATTGAATATAATATGACTGTCCTTGCAAGCATGATCTGGATCAACCTAATGAAAATTTTCGTACAACATCACTTATAGACACAAAAACACACCCACAGCCATCATCTAAGCAGACCATTCTCTCCAGCCTGGAAATCAGGCTGTGAGGACCCGTCTCCGTCGATATAGCGGGCTTATAAGCGTGTTAAATTGTGTCTTAACAGAGCCACGCCCATTGTACAAACGACCACTATATTTCCCTCTGTGTCGCGAGAAAAACAGTAAAAACCGTTAGGCTTGAAATCGTTGACCCTCGTAATTTGTTCGCTCCAGCTTAGGAATAAACGCCACTCGGACCATGTAGCCTTGGGAATGTCTCCCAATGTCAGACGCCAGACATTCATCGGGGTCTGCACTTTTGTATTAACAACTCATTCAACAGTATCTTCTGTGATTGCTTTACCTGCAACTGTCCAATTCGTTGGCCTCAGTCCAACGAGGGGTGCTTACTTCAACGGAATACAAACTTTTTCATCTTCAAGCTTATCTATACAACACCGCGGATTATTGATTAACCTTACACGTGATAATTCATATATCCCATTCCGTAAGTGCGTACTCGAAGTCTCTGGATACACGCCACTGCTCTCAGTTAAAGTTACTTAATACATTCAAAATTTGGTTTCGGTGGTGATCATATTACTTTATTTTATCTGCATAGCATTACTGAGGGTGCTGGAGAAGAAATAGGTGGTGAACAGATGTTGAAATTTAATTTTCAGATGTAGATTCCATGTTACCTTCTCATTTTGTTGGTAACAGGCAAATGGGAAAACTCCATGTTGGCCTTTAATGTGCCTCTAAATCTTCCATGCGCACAAAATGCACTCCACCATTAACATTTACTAAATAAGTAAACGGATTAACCTGTTTTGCAATTTGGCCGGTTATCCATTTCTTGTCATTACTGCGCTTATTCTGTACCAGTATTTCCTTCCCTTCTACAAACATCTTACTATTTTTTCAGTTTATCATACTATCTATCTATCTATCTATATATATATATATATAAACGAATGTATGTCTGTGTGTGTGTCCCTTGTGTATTATTACACTATTCATCCAATCGCCATGAAAGTTTCGGAAGTTGTTGAGTACACTCCCGCGAAGGTTTCTGTCATAGTACATCTATCCTACGATAGGCGGTGCGGTTGTCAAAAGTTTCTTCCAATTCGAAAGATCTTCGGGAAAAATACAAAGATTACATGAGTGAAGACATCCTACGTCGTTTGCAAGAAACGAATCCTGACATGCAATTCGCACTCAAAGTATATAATGAGGCAATGGTTTCGATCTAGAATACATGTTTGGCAATCGTTAACATAACAAAGGATTGGTGCAATTGACAAGTAAAGTTTCATTATCATTTTCTTATATCTTTAACTGTCTAAATTTGCTATGCAGTATCATCTCTACATAAAACCGAGAACGTTTGTGATAAATAAAAATAAAAAAATAAAAGAAATTACTCCCATTTCTTACGAGTACCGGGTTCCCGTTATCAACTTTTTCGAGAATAATTCGCGACTACGTAATATGCTTAAAATTAGAGATGGGACATTCGAATCCGCGAATCCTCGAATCCTCGAATCCATCGAATCCTGAAAAGATTCGAGATTCGAAAACTCGAATCTTCGCACGATTTTCGTAATTCGAATCTTTCGAATCCAAAAAAAAAATAATAATAATGATGACTCATGTAATCACGACACATATGAATCACTGATATATTAATTTCCATATGCTAAGGAAATTAAATATAAATAAAAACTTGTTGCATAATCATCAAGATTTTAACATAATTTATCTTTTAATATTGTGTAATTTGTTTTTTTTTTTAATTTCATTTGTAATATAAATATGTTCAAAAAAAAAATCTTTTTTAATAAATATTTTTAAAAACTGTATCGTTTTTAATTAAAGTAGCTTTAAAATTTTCCTGTAAAATTGTTTTTCCTCTCTGTCCTTTCTTATTATTGTAATTATATGATGGATTCGAGAGATTCGAGATTCGAAGGATTCGAGAGATTCGAGAATCCTTTAGGATTCGGATTCGGATTCGGATTCGAGAAAATTTGGATTCGTCCCATCTCTACTTAAAATTATATTCTACAAACGAGAAGAAATCTGTTGTAGTTTCCAAGATACTTACAAATCTTTGGAAGGGGCTGTACCCCGAAATCGGGGATACCGCAGAAAATGAGAATGGTGTTGTTCTTATACGAAGATATTCTTTCAGTCTGTGTAGTTCACAGGTGTAGTTTCATCGAAATTTGGAAGTGCGGGTTGCCGATGTTACTCTTGCAAACAGTGGCGGCTCGTGACTTTTTGGGCAGGGGAGACTACTGTAACCTAACTCTTCTCGGTCAATAAATTATATTTTTATACCTATTTCTGTATCGTTGGAAGCGTATAATAGAAATTGATATAAAAAGAAATCAAAATAAAATATAATTTATTGTCTACCACGAACCAGAAATGGATAAAAGATGTAAGGTGATAGGTAAAAGGTAAAAGGTAATGAAAATTTAAAATAAACTTTAAAAATATTAACGAACTCTTAGCACACTAATAATAAATAACAAATATAATAGTAACTCAAACGGTAAATAAAAAATAAGTTATTGATAAATAATAATAACAACTAAAATGATCTATGTTTCTTAAAACTAAAATGATGTGTTGAATGTGTTTTTTGAAAGACGGAAAACTGTATTGCTTACTATTCTCGATAAATTAGAGGGATTCGCCTATTCTTTGTACTAGCAAAATGATCAATAACCCGTTCGTAAAATACATCATTTTGCGTTGATAATTTAAGAAGACCTTTTTCAATTGGTATGAAGGATATACTGCTTAATCGATTTTGATTCATAGTATTGCGGCTGTAATGTTTCATTCTCCCTAGTGTTGTAAAACTCCTCTCTACTGAAGCAGAAGTTACCGGTATAGTGACGACAATGCTTATAAGTTTACTCAGTTCCGGCATGCATTCATATCAATCGTTTTTATTGATAAAATTTAACATCTCAGTTGGCGTTTTATTCTATTCTATTCTCCGAACATTTGAGGATCATGATACAATACAGATAATTCATTTTTTATTTCATCAAATTTCATCAAAACAAGGATATTGTTGTAAAAGGTTTTCTAATCAATTTTGCCGACAGTTTTTTGAATGAAAATGTTTGTTCGTTTCGTTGATTTTGAAAAAAATGCAGGAAATCCGCTTAAATTAGAAAAGAAAACTCTAGATTCTTTGTTTATATTACAAGCTTTACTCAAACTAAATTTAAAGCATGAGCATGACAATGTACAAAGAGAGCTTGAGGAGCAATTGTTTTTATTTTACTTTGTAAACCATTTAAATGCCTTGCCATAACAGATGCACCATTATATGTTTGAGCGACTAATTTCTTTTTAAAATCGTATTTTTCGCAATTATTTAATAAAATGTTAAATAAATCTTCAGCTGATCGACCGGATGATATGTCAAAAGAAAAAACAAATCTTTCAATAACCACACCACTTTCGACACAACGTAATATGATTGATAATTGAGACTTGTAGGAAATATCTGTGGTTTCATCTACTTGCCTGCATCTGTATCTATTTCCTGTTTTAATATAAAAGAAATACAATCTATTAAATCATTTTGAATAGATTTAGATGTACCGGAAAAAATATAACTAACAAATGTATTAAAACTAGATTCATATTTGCTAAAGAGTCCGATTAATTCTTTATAATTTTCACAATTAAAATAATCTGAAGTCTCATTGTGTCCCCGAAAAGCTAGATGTTGTGATGCTAAAAATATTGTTACGTCGATGAATTTTCTTAAATTTTCTTCCGCGCATACGTTTTTACAAGTAGATATGCACTTACGAGGACACATCGGTTGCAACGATGGTATTCATATCGGCGCGAAGCTAGATTTGTGGCTAGCTTCCGCGCTTGCTGTTAATTGCGCGTTAAATAATGAATAGATATGTTATTTATTATAAATTCGTTGTAAAAATCGCTTTATTTTTGTACACAGCCAATACTTAAACATTGTTTTAATACATAACAAACACAATTTATTTTACTAAAAATAATAGGGGAGGCGTAGCCTCCTTAGCGTCCCCTAGCCGCCACTGCTTGTAAGTACTTAAATGAATTTAAGATGTCGGCTGAAAATAGAGAGACGACAAAGTTAGAAAATGTTGTGGTAAATTCTGTATGCGCATGGCCGGGACCCATGTTTTAAATACGACGACAGTGTTATATCTGGCCAGCTTCTTTAATGTTATTATTCTGGGATGTTGTGTGCATATTAAAATTAAAATATACAATTATTGTTGTGTTTCACTGATTTAACTTTTTAGCAAGTACTATTCTTTTAACATACCCAAAACTCTAATATTTTTCAAATTAATACGAAGAAATATGCACTTTTCGTATTTTCCAGTGGTGTTAGCTAACTTCTGAGCTATTTCGAGGACATTCAAATCAGCCACGTCAACATCAAAACTGCCGACACACCTTGTTGCTTCCGTGGCTGAAGGTATATATGTCATTCTTTTACTTTGTTTTTGTTTGTTGTGCTTACTACAGAATTGTGCTTTAAGGCGTTATTATTACCGTCATAATAGGGTAAAAAATAAATAGAGAAATAATTTCATTAGGGTTGCTGTTAAAAAATTTGCTTTTCTTTTACCCTATTCTAATGGTTATTATCGCAAATATGCAGTAATAGCCAGCGGCGTGGCGAGCGCATACAAGTTAACACATTAAATAAAAGGTAAAAAATAAATTATAAAACGTGCTGAAGCACTTACACTTTTAAAAGTCTTCTGTGATATCACAAACTGGGTAACATCTGTTAAATATTTCAATCATTAGACATGTTTCCACAGCTGTTTCAGTCAAGTGAATACGACGTGTGGAACAAATGTTTTTTTAATGCCGAAAATGACTGTTCTACATCCAGTGATGTTATATTTGCATATTTAAAATAATCTTTGAAACAACTTAATGCATCTTCGAACGCACCTTCACAAATTTGTAGTAGTTACTACTGACGTTGTGAACGCGTGAAATAAATAATCACCAACTCCCCATTCCCTTATCTACCACACCGACTGTTACCGCTGTTTGTGCACACTACTTGTTTGCACCTCCTCCGGCAGCAACAGTTGACAATTTTTATTTTCAACGGACCCTTAACGTTCGATTTAGTTCAAGCAATGCCGATTGCAGGCCATAAATACTGTCAAAATTCCGCTAGGATAATAGATACACGCTTGTTTTCTCATTTTCACACCTACATTACTCCTCAACGTGGAGATGTGATAGAACCAGACCTTTCCGGCAATCACCCCGCGTCCTAGTTTATTTCATCTGCAAGCCCATATTTGTGAATTTCCCGTTCACCCGCTTTCTGATTGGCTGCAGTTGATATTATATAAGTATTGATACGTGTTAATAAAAAACACGCCATAAATAGATGTTCCACTTTGAGTGATGTTTTAGTCTGTTCAAATGGTACGCACAACCTTCGCGCTCTATCCCTGCTATTTCTCCGACTTACAACGCAAGTCCTTTGTTAGGTCTATTGAGCATTAAACTGTATCAGCGCCGTCCCTCATATTTACACAAGTGATCGATAAATCATCACTCCTGAAGTATAACTTTCTAATAACTAAAGCGAATCGCCCAGAATAGGATCTCTGTAATATCTTGGAGATGTCTATGTATAGTAGCGACTATAATGAGATGGGTAGGTAGTTACAGAATAGCATTAACTCGTATGTCAGCGGCAATTGCATTTTAAGTTTATGAACTAATGCTAGCTCAGGTGTAGGCTAATGATATGGATATAACTGCTCGCATAATGCATGATCACCAGCCACCGCTGTCGTCTGAGCCTTCTCTCGTTACAGTTACAATGTTTGATCCTGAAAGTCTTGTAATAAAAAAATATTTGGTAGTAATCATTTATTATCACACATCTTAGACAAATTAAATAACTTTGTACGTAATTCTAAAATACTCAATAAAATCATAAATGAGTTCAAATTCATTTCATTGGAAGGAATACAGTAAAAATCATGATTATCAATAAAATTGACAAATTATATTTTCAAGGCAAAATTTGACTAAAATAAAGGAAAAATTAAAAAATAAAATGCATTTATTTATGCAATTCCACCTGTGCAACTTCTTTTGTGGTTGCAATCAGTATGTATATTGATACAATATAGTATATGTAATTGAATAAAATTCGCTGTAGGAAATAAGTAATATAAAATTCTAAATAAAAAATCTGGCAATTTTACTTGCGAATTTTATTCAAATGTAGAACTGGGCAGTTTTGTACTACAATAAAATTGATAATGACTTTATCTCTATTTTAAATTTAATTAATTCTGGTTTCAAACAAATTCCCTCGACATCTACCGGTATAAGAGGATACAAAAATAAGAAAAAACAAATAAACAATTCCATATAGAAATACCTTTTAACCTAGTTAATTGATAAGTGCAGTTGCTTCTACAAGAAATAAAATTCATGAAGGGATAATCACCTACATTAAATTACTTTTGCTTGATTTCTATTTTTTAAATTAAGGCTTGTATTTGAAATTATTGGTTGATAAACTATTTCTAAACATGATTAACTTATTGTTTAAATAAGCAATTAATAAAGGAAAAAACACTATACAATATTTCTCAGTAATTTGACTGCAAATAGAAAGTATACATAATTAACAGCATTTAACATAATTTAATACATTCTGTCTAACGATTATTTATCGAATAATAAAAATACTTATTTATACGTTATTCTTAAGTTATTAGACTATACAGTGATGTATGATTCTATGGCGCTTATTTTCTGAACACTAAAATGATCAGTTTGTTAAATCTATTATAAACCTTTGAGCATAAGTCAAAACCAGAAAACTCTATAGTATGAGAAACGAACACTAAAATGAAAGTTAAAGCTCATTTTAGAAACAATTCTTGCATGTTTAATGACAATTCAATATGATTGGATTGAATATAAAAACATTCTTTTTGATCTAAAACAAGTTATTATACATTATGAAGCAACATGCAAAAATCTTCCAAAATAGCTTCAGGATAAAACACATGAATCTCATACATTATTCTCTGGCAAGTCTAATATCTCAGAAACAAAAGAAGCTACGTCTGTTTCTCTTTCCTTATGCAAAACACAAAATGGGTGCTGCAATAGTGTATCATAATTAGGTCTTTCTATGTATTTCTTTTTTAAACATTTTCCAATAAAATCTTCAAATTCACTACTGAATTCGCCCCGTGGTAAAGCCGGTGGGTCTTCGGTTACTACTTGTTTGAGTTGTTCAAACGGCGTGCCCCATTTCTGATAAGGAAATCTTCCTGTCGCTAATTCTATCATTGAAATACCCAAGCTCCAAACATCAGACCGAATATCATAGTGTGATGGATTCCCAGTTGGATCAATTCGTTCTGGCTGCAAAATGATTTATACATTTTTCACATTCGGATTTAAAGCTCTGTATAAATAATTTATAGTATATGTAATTTCTTGTACTACATTGTTTGAACTAAAAAGAATTGAATGTTCGTATGTATTACTACAGTGACTTAGATACCTGTAATTACGTAAGTCATCATGAAAAGCAAAAGCAAAGGAGAGAAAGTGTTATCTGTAAACTTTTATTACTCAATTAGGTGATTACACGTATTTTCAAAGCAAATTCAAAAATCTTCTTAATCATGTTCCTATCTACCTTTCGGTGTAAGGCTTGGATGGGGTCAAGTTTCCTATTTTCTATATAATTCTCTCCACCGTTTTCTGTCTCCGGTCTGATCCTTTATTCGCTCCCACTCAATTCCCCTCTCTGCCGCTACTCCCCTGATATCGTCATTCCATCTTCTTCTTGGCCTTCTTTTTGTTTTTTCCTATCACTCGTGTCTCATACACCCTCTTTGTCAGTCTATCATCACTCATACGACACACATGGCCCAACCATCTCAGCTGATTCTCCTCCACTATTCTCCATATGGGTTTTATTCCTAAGTTTTGCCAGTAATTCTCGTTTCTTATCTTGTCTTTCTTGGTCTTGTTTTCTATTCGTCTTAGGAATCTCATATCCGTGGCGTTCACCCGCGATTTTACCTTTTCTGACCTTGTCCAGGACTCACTACTATATGTTATTGTTGGTCTTATCACTTTTTCACAATTTCCGTTTTAATCCGTTTCGGCACTTCCTTTTTCCCCAGAAACGTAGTTCTCATCATATAAAACATTCTTGCCGCTTTTTTCATTCTTTCATTAATTTCTTGTTCCATTTTCCCGTCTCATTGAATTATTGTTCCTAAATATTTGTAGTTATTCACCTGTTCTATTGTCCTCCCTTCGATTTTGATGTTATGTCTTTTCCTTTCTCCTGTTATTATCATTGATTTGGTCTTTTCGATGTTTATTTTCATGTTTATATTGTTTATTTCCTTATTTAGGATTTCAAGGTTCCTTTGTAGCGCTTCTTCTGATTCAGCCAAAATTGCCATATCATCCGCAAACATCAGTTCACACAAGTTAGTCTCCTTCATTTTCCAGTGACCCATTTTTAGTGGTTTCATTTGTTTTTTAGCACTTTTTATGGCCTCATCTAGTACCATAGAAAACAACAATGGACTAAGCTCACAGCCCTGCTTTATCCCAATCTTTGTTGTAAACTCTTTAGATTCTTCGTTGTTGGTTCTTACTATATTTGTGTTATACCTATACATCTCTTTTATTAACTCTATTGTTCGTTTGTCTATATTTCTCTTTTCTAGGACATTCCATATGTCTTCCCTTCTTATCCGGTCGAACGCTTTTTTAAGTCTATAAAACATATATATATATATATTTCTTTTTTCTTGTTAAATATCTTTTCACTTGCTTGTCTTATCACAAATATTAAATCTTGTGTACTTCTTTCTTTTCTAAATCCATATTGAGTGTCTTCTATGCTCTCCTCAGTTATTTTTCTTATTATTTTTTCTATAATACTCGCTAATATTTTACCTGGGACGCTTGTTAGTGTAAGTCCCCTGTAGTTATTGCAATCCCTCTTGTCCCCCTTCTTATAAATGGGCAATATTATTCCCGAGTTCCACTCCTTCGGTATTTTACCTTCTTGTATAATCGTATTCATTAGCTTGGTTATTTGTCGTATCCGTTTTTCTCCCATATATTTGATCATTTCTGGTGTTATGTTGTCTCTTCCTGGAGCCTTTGCTATTTTCAGCTTCCTTACACACTCCATTATTTCTTCTTCTTGAATTGGTTCTATATTTTGTATTTCCTCTGTCTCCTCTTCTTTTTCCCTTGTCTCGACATTTGTTTCTGTCAGCTCTTGGAAGTGTTGCCGCCATCTTTACATTATTTGATCTTCCTCTGTAATTATACGACCATACTTATCTTTTATGTTTACCATGTTATATTCTCTTTTTTGTCTTAATTGTTTGAGTGTGCCATAGAATAATTTTTGATTTTCTCTATAATTATAAGTCATTTTCTCTCCAAATCTTAATCCAAGACCTCTCTTTCGCTTTCTTAAATTCATTTTTGACCTTTCTGCGTTTCTCCTTATATTCTTCCAAATCGACCAGGTTTCTTGTTTCAAGATATCTTTTCCAACTAGTTTTCTTCTCTTTTACAATATGTTTTATTTCAGTGGTCCACCACTCTCTTCTTTTTCCGGTCTTGTAATTCCGTAATTCCATTATTTCTATCTTATGCTTCTCCATTTCCATCACCAACTCCTCCTCCTTCCCATTCACACTTCTCACATTCCACGCACCCACTCTCAGTGTACTATACTGCTTTTCTTCTTCTTTTATCTTGTTCTTCTTGCCGTCTTCATTAAACCCCTTGTTTTCCCCTCCTCTTGTTTTGTTTACGTTTTGCGTAGCCTTCTTGGGCCGAGTTACCCCCAGTGCGAATGTATTTTCGCTTTCCCAGTGCTGCTCCCCAAGATTCTTTCCTTTTTCGAGCCCTTCCCTTCTACCATCCTCACCCCTCTTCCGCTTTGCACCTCCCTCGATCGTATCCTTCTTCTTTGCCATGGTTATCATCGTCGTTCCCTTCTTTTCTAATATTATCAGTTTTTTAATTTCTGTTCGGGGGCTCTCTCTCGTATCTTTCCAACCTCGCTCTTTGCCTGTCCCATTTATAATCTCTTCCATCAATTATGATCTTTTGATAACCTAGCTGAACTCTTTTTCCTTCTTTACATTCATTCTCTCCTATCTGCTTCAGTTTCTTCTGTATATCTATTTCTGCTAGGGTCATTTCGTTATTTATGCTGCCTTAACATATTTTTATTCAGCATCAATACCTCTTTATCTCTTGCCTTCTCTAGAACTATTTTATACACTGACTCTCCCATTTTTATCACCTCCCTTATCTCTATTCCCACATCCATATTACTCTTCATAAAATTCTCCATTCCTATTTTCAAATCGTGTTTGTCTTCTGTTGATATTTTCATTCCCGATACTACAACGTTGTTCCTTATGCTCATTTTTTCCATTCTATTCATTCTCCTCTCCATGGATTTCATTTGGCCCTTAATTTCTTCTTTTTCCTCCCTTAATATTTCATTTTCCTTTCTTATCTCCTTCAGTTCTTCTTGGTATTCTTTCTGGTTCTGTTTCATCTCCTTTACATTTCTCATTATTTCTCTCATCATAGCGACTAAATTGCCTTCCTCTTCTTTCCCTTTCTGCGGTGTTCTTATTAGTTTTTTACTACTCTTTAATATTTCACTTGAGTCCTCCCTTCCTCTTCCCCTCTTTCTACCAGAATCCTCAGACGTATTGTCATCACTCTCCATATTCTCCCGTCAATGCACCAACTTTTCGTCCGATCCCTGTATCTCTTTCCTTACTACTATTTTGTTCTTTTTTTATTATCACTTTTTATTCTGAGTGTATTTGTTCCAGTCTTGTATCTATATCAGAAGCACAGCGTCAGGGACGTCGCTCGAATCGACTTCTCGGAAGCTAAATCTCTCCCTGTGTCATCACTGTTTTATGTATCTTTAATGTTTGATGTTTTCAGTAACTGTCAGACGCGTTTATTGTGGTAAGGCTCGATTTACGAAGTTACTTATCGCCGCACACGCCGGATAACCGCTCTCTTTGCCGATCGAAACTCAACTCCAAATTCAAAAATAATACATAGAAAAAATTGTACTGCCACTATATCATATCAGTAAACACTCCTTACCACAAAATTAATTTACTAAATTCGAACACGTGTTTTCCTAGCATTTTCAAACCGTTCTTTACCGCACGCGTATCTTACTGAATATAGTATACAATTAACTATGATTGAAGATCATTAAGCACGATAATACTAAATTTCATACTCACTGCCATATATGGTTTACATCCTGCATCAACGGTTTTTGCAACAGAGTCAATTAGGTATCCACTAATGCCAAAATCACACATCTTAACTTCCCCCTTCGATTAATAAGAATATTTGATGGTTTTACATCCCTATGAATAACTCGCAAATGTGAGTATAAGTAATGTAATGCACTAACAACAGCTACGGCAATTTTTCCTAAAAACAAAAAATAAATAAATATTTAATATTACATATAATATATTGGAAATGAATCGCAACATTTCTGAATATCAATGAAAAGTGTCACTGCTTCAGTTCTAGGGATTTCCTGTATGTAAACTTTCTAAATACTTGTACTCACTACCTACTTTAGTACGCAATACTAAAATGTTTAATTATAATTACATACTGGAAAAGTGGTAGCGAATTAAATCAGTTAAATCAAGCAACAACTAACTAGGTTCGATAGGTGGATGGGTGACCAAAAATGTCCAGATTACTAAAAACGAAGCGGGTTAACATCATAAATTTATTCAGCTACTATTGAAAAAAAAAATCAGTAATATCAATTTGATGTTTCATCAATTAATTTTATTTTTTTTTACTTATAAATGTGGAGTACGATCTATGTTTATCTATGGCGTTCCTAGCTATCGGAAAGAGAGCAAATTGCAATCAAAATCAAGTTTAATAACCTCAGCGAAAAGCCTATCTGTCAAATAGCCACTCCAATAGTTACTATAGAAGCCGGACTTAATCGGTCTAGCTTGCACACATCTTGCGGGTGGAGCGAAGAAGAGTATACGTACTTCACAAGATCGCAGATAAGAATTTCTAGTAAAATACGAAATCATTCTACAACTTTTCGACAACAGAGGTTGTGTAAAATTGAATTCAAGTTGATTTGAAACAGCCAAAGGTCTCTAAATTTGGAACAAATTACCTTTAATCTGCATAGGTACAGTCGCAGATACAATTTGAGGATTAGTTCATGATATTACCTCCATTAAAAACAAAGTAAGAGAACTGATTTCTAGTTTTGTTTTACACTTGTATCATCGACCAAAACGATATGAAATTCATGCTAGAACTAAGCTTCCCGAGCACCTGATGCCAACGTGTGGAGAATGCTAAAGGGGCACACTATGCAAATCCACCCAGATCATGATCTGAGGAGACCGTCTTATTTTTCAGGATTCTGTATTCTCTAGTACGACTTTGTATTCATTACAGATTCTACATATCAAGAAATCCTAGTCGTTAGTTATTATATTACTAGCGTTTAAATAGAAAAACAAATGTTTGTGTTATATTACACTGACGACAATTATATTCGAAAACGTTTCATGTTTTCGAATATAATTGTTATATACCCATTTGTTATTTAATTGACCTAAAAACGGTAGAAAATATTTAAAAGATAAGTATAATAGGTCAACATACACAAACATTTTGTCATTTGGTACAGCATCCTCTGTATAGTTTTTTACTTTCATTTCAATATTTCTTCTAGAATTGCGTGTAGTACTTCTAATACTTTTTTCGACTACTTCTTTTTTTTTGATTAGACAGGTTGTTTGGCCATGTTCGTCATATTTGCACCAACACCGTTACATTTGGTCCAATAATCAGTGCTACACTAATTATGCACTATTGTGAACTAACTGCGGTATTTTCAGTACTGCTTGTGTGCGTATTTGCAAGTCAGCGGAAAACGAAGCCAAGCACTCGGTGTAACACAGTGCAATACTAGTGCTCTCTTTCTTCAAAATGAAAACGCTATTATATTATGTAAGCTATGATTATTAAACGTGATTCATAGACTCCGGAAATTTCCAACCCTCTTGATGTAAGTTTTGAGGCAACCATTCATTAGTAGTAGGGAGGTTTTCTTATCAACCTACCAAAGCTTTCCGGGGTCTAGCGATAACAGTTGGTATCTTATATTCTTAGGAGAGATTAAAGTGTATTCATTTTAGTGCTGTGTATTTTGGCGCAGACTGTAACTTGAAAAGGCATGCCGTTGAGTAGGAGAGTGTTCTTTCCTGAAAACTTAGTTTTTACTAAAGGTGCTCAAATTCAGCATTGAGTCTACATTAGGGTTACATGTATTAATAAAAGATTCATGATAGATCGAAGTAAGTAGAGCTACAATCCTGCAAATTGTCAAAAATCAACAAAACAGCAACATTCATTTTTCAAGAAGACTTTGAAATATGTTTGTTTACATTATTATAAACTACCTATCTGGAAATCCATCACAATAAAACACTGGAATGATACCAGCGGGCTGGAGCATTCCAAAAAGTTCGACGCTAAGAGGGCGGACTTCGCCCTAAACCTGGACAGGAGAAGCTTAAAAACACTGACAGGGGCACTCACAGGCCACTATACCTGCAACAAGCACCTACACAAAATGGGCTTATCCAACACGGACACTTGCAGATTCTGCAGTGAAGAAGAGGAGTCAATGGAACACTTGTGAATCACTAATTGTGGGGCACTAGGCTACAGGAGATACAGATTACTACATGCATATACGCTGAGTGAAGAGGATCTATTTACACTCCCATTGAAGGAGCTGATCCTGTTCCTTAATGTATTAAATAAAAAAAAATAATAATAAATAAGGGGAAGCACAATAGATCAATGTGGTCGCAGTGCAAAGGCCCACTTTGGGCCAGACCCCATCTCATTACAATACAATACAATACAATACCTATCTGGTAACTAAAAGTTTTGAAATAACACCAAACCAGGTGACCAATCGATGCAAAAATTACCCCTCATTTATTTATTTAAATGATTGTAGATCACACCAATAGTAATTAATTAATAACTCCTTACCACACATAGTTATTTCTGGGACACATATTTCGCTGTTGGGACTAACATCATTTAAAATAATTTTCAGGAAATCTAATAATAGTAATACCACACTACAGTCCTTGCAATCATTATCAAGTTTTCAGTTATTTTTTAGCCTTTATAGCCTTCAAAATATTAAAAATTATTTTGTATAGATAATGAAAGCATATTATCATGTCAGATTTTTTAATTTTCCTCCATCCTCCCAGGATTATTTTGTATAAGACACAGGCTTACCTAGCGACCTCATGGTCACAACCCCTTGAAATGAGAATGGCGACCATAGATTCAACTTATTATTATTATATTATTATACAACTTAAAAGTTATTTGACCACCTGTGCTATTTAAAATATTTGGGGAATTGTTATCTCTTATGTAAAATTGACCTGTTTTCAGAGTCCTTTCACAACTCAAAACGTTTTGGAAAACCATTTAATAATATAAACTTTTTCCTTTACTTGCACAATTCATATTGATAACATTTACAGAGTGTTACGATTCATGTAAATATTATAATTTCTTGTAAAAGGTACAAACCTAAAATATCTTCTGGTATTCTTTTATTATGGACATATACTTTAGCATAAAATTTATCCAAACTTGTATCCATAACCTAAAAGAATATCTCAAACAATTATAATAGTTAAATATTATATTTACTTACTTCCATACAAATCCAAACATCTCCTTCCCTAAATAAAGCTCCAAAAAATTGCACAGTATATGGGCAGTCACTACTTCTCATTGATATATCCAAGTCCATTAACAGTCTTTTCTGTTCTTGTGTGTTTACTGTTGACGCTGGTATGCGTTTTACAGCCATTATTGTACCACTTGGTAAATGTTTCATTTTTCAACGATACCATAAGCACCCTTACCTAAATCACATATCTTCTCCAAGTCATCAGCTTCTACATCAAATGTTCTACTTTCTATCGTAATTGTAGTACGTTTATCCAAATTTGCTGGAGGAGCTCTAGAATAACAACTATGAATATCATAAAAAATTTAAAACAGTACCTAACAGATTTACATCGGAGGAGGTTCATCAACCATAGTAAATTTTGGTAAATTCGACTTCTTTCTTCGCCCACTCATCCCTCACCCAATTTACGTTCTCTACAAAAGTAAATCAACATTTATCTTTTCAATAATCTGCATACTTATGAAAATAAGCAGAGGCTCGAGTTTGGGGTAACAGTTTGAGTAACAAATAATTTAATCATATAATACTTATTTGCCTGGTTAGAGTGATTTGTAACTTACTTAAACAATACAAACATACCTGGTTCGCACGAAAAAATTTAGGTTTATATTTACAAAATCTGAAGCTGATTTTCTAAACGTAACCTTGCAAGAACTGCACTACAGAACAACCTGTAAACAACATCGAAATTGTAACTTTCCTAAATTCCTCGAGTCCTTACGGTTTATAACATATCCCTTTTGTGTTTCGTGGATACTATCAACATTAATAACCTAACTATATCCAATCGTGATAAAATCTTCTATCGGTTCTATTCATCTCAACCAATCTCAACGATTCTAAAATTTTGTTATGCCATTGCTCGTTACCTTTTAACAGATATCTACTTGTCCGCCTGTAGTGTAAGAGATCACTTAATAGAGGGCGCTTATATATTTTTGCAACAAGCTATTTATGGATTGTTCAAAATGTTTTTGAAACAAAATTGCCATAAATTTCAACGTAAAATGTATTGTTGATTCTGTGCTATCAGATTTGACAAACGTCATTTGTTGATTAATTATTTCATTAATTTTAATTGTTTGATTAATGGACATGAAACTAAAAATGAAACCCAAAGAATAAAAATTTGAATGATGATTGCTTCTAAAGTCGAGACTGGTCACAAGAAGAGGTTTGTAAATTGCTCAATAATAAGTACCCTGCTTATTACACGATCAACACTAAGATAGAGGACAAATTTAGAGACACGTAAGAATATAACTTTAAAAAAGATCGTCCGGCAATTTCAGAAGTGTTATATATGTTTGCACTCTCCCTGGGAACCCCAAAAACATATATACACATCAGCGTCAATTGTCTTATGTCATGTACATATTTCAGTGTATTCAAACTTATTATTAAAACAGTTACATAGTTAAGTGTGTGTTGTAATTACGTACATACACCAATACATAAAACTGGCGACGAGACGGTCCATGGGGAGAGAAGAATAAAAAGAAAGCCTTAGAAGGAAGACACGTTGTTTAGGTTAGTGACAGTATACTATATAGCATCAATTACATTGCTAACGCTGTACACTTGCCAACCCTAGATATTGTCAATTCAAATATTTGTCCTTTTATTTGTTAAAATGGCGCAATTAAATGAAGTATTAAATAAAGTTGCGGATGCGTTGAACGCTATACAGGTCACGCAGGCGGAAATTATACGGCAAAATAAGGACACTACTTACATTGGAAAAGGTCATTTACAACCTTACGATGAAACTAATGAAAGTTTTGATACATATTTACAAAGGCTTGATAATCATTTGAAATTACGAGGAGTGGATCATTCGACCGCAGAAAAGGACAAACTCTGTGTACAAATTCTTATCGGATGCCTAAGTCCAAAAGTATATCAAACTCTGACCAAACTTACAGCACCTGATTTACCTAGCACTAAAACTTACAAACAACTAGTCAAATATTTAAAAGAATATTTATCACCGCAAGCGAGTGTAATCGCTGAGCAACATAAATTTAATATGCGTGTACAACACGAAGGAGAATCAATACAAGGCTATGTAGCAGAATTAAAAAAGATGACCATCAATTGCGATTTTAAATGTACGAATTGTCAAGTAGCCACATTTGATACACATTTACGGGCACAGTTTATTCGTGGAATTAGGGATAAGGATATTCGAGAACGTTTATTACAACAAAGCTACAGTGAATTTTAAGGAAATAGTTCACATTGCTCAATCGGTCGAAATATCAAAAAAGAATCAAGTCAAATGCAAGTTAATAGTTTCGCGGTCACTGCCTTACGTGATAATTTTAAGGAAGTTAAATCTAATAGTCATAGTCACAGAAAACGAGATCAAGTACGTACAGAAAATAAGATAAAAATTGTGGGGAAAATGTTTCCGATGCGGAAAAAATAATCACAAAACAAATGAATGTTACGCTAAGAATTTGACTTGCAGAAAATGTAATAAAAAGGGACACATACAGGCCGTATGTTTAAAGGGCGACAATAACGTACGCGCTCAAAAACAAATCGAAGCAAATTCAAATTCTGATGAAAACGAATTATTTCCGATAAATGAATGAAATATAGCGAGTATAAATTCCCTAAATACAGATAAAATCATTTTATCATTAAAGGTAAATCATTCAAATTGCAAAATGGAATTAGATACGGGTGCGGCAGTTTCTACGATGCCTTTGTCACAATTTAAGAAAATATGCCCGAAAATACAACTGGAACAAACATCAGTAAAATTGAAAACATACACTGGTGAAATTATACATCCGATAGGTACAGCGAAAGTTCCAATAAATTATAAGGGACAATCTGTAAACGGCAACCAATTTATCATAAACGGAAATGTTGATGCAATTTTCGGAAGAGATTGGCTGAATTTAATTAAAATCGACTGGCAAGAGATGCATCAAGTAGAAGCTCTATCCTATAATTATGAAGAAAAATTAGGAAATTTATTACAGGAATACAAGGATGTGTTATCGGAAGAATTGGGCGAAATTCCGAATTATACTTATTCGTTTCGATTGACGGATGAAAACGTACGACCAATCTTTATCAAACAAAATAGAAAATGAAATAGCAAGATTACTGAGAATAGGTGTTCTAGAACAAACAGCACATTCGTCATGGGGAACACCAGTGGTACCCATAGTGAAAAAGGATGGTACAATTCGCTTATGTGCAGCATACAATACTACTATTAATAAGGTTATTGAAGATGATCGCTACCCGATACCAAGAATTGAAGACATATTCAATAAAATGAGTGGTGGAAGATATTTCTGCAACTTAGATATTCGAAATGCTTATTTACATATGAAAATTGACGATTCAACTGCCAAGATGGAAGCGATATCAACACATAAGGGAGTTTTTAAAAGTAAAGCAACTCATATTTGGAGTAAAAATAGCTCCAAGTGCATGGCAACGATTCATGGACCAAATATTACAGGATCTTGAAGGCGTTGTTTGTTTCTTTGATGATATAGCAGTACAGGGAAGAACGCCTGAAGAATTATTTACAAGACTGCAGGAAGTACTCGAATGACTGTGAAAACATGATTTACATCTCAATAAGAAGAAATGTCAATTTTTCAAGGAAAGTATTACATACCTAGGACACAAAATTGACGGAAAAGGATTACATACACTACCGGACAAGGTAAAGGCCATATTAGAAAGTAGAAGACCTCACGATGTTACACAATTGAGAACATTTCTGGGATTGGTACATTACTATCAACGATTTATACCCAACTTGTCGATGAAACTACATCCCCTTTATAGGTTGTTACAAAAAGATACTCCGTTTAAGTGGACAAAAGAATGCGAAAAATCATTCAAGAACCTAAAATCCGAAATTACAAGTACAAAGGTCCTTACACCGTTTGACGACAAACTGCCCCTAACTTTGGCAACTGACGCTTCACCTACAGGAATAGGAGCAGTTATCTCACACATTTTTCCTGAGGGAATCGAGCGACCAATAGCTTTCGCTTCTCGATCGTTGAGTAAGTCTGAACAAAACTATAGTCAAGTGGATAGAGCAGCTACAGCAATTGTATGGGGTTTGAAGAAATTCTTTCCGTATTGTTATGGACGCAAAATTTACTTTAATTACAGACAATCAACCCTTGATGAGAATTTTTCATCCCCATAAGGATCTAGCACCTACATCGGCGGTAAGATTATTACATGACGCTAATTATATGTCTGGATTCAATTACGATATTAAGCATAGGAAAACGCAGTTACACGCAAATGCAGATTATTTATCACGCATACCCCTGACTGTAGCACTAGATAATCATGGCAGCATAGAGTTATTCCAAATTAGTCAGATCGAAAACTTACCAGTAACCAGACGCGATATTAAGAGAGAGACAGTTCAAGATTCAACACTGCGCGAAATATATATGGCAGTAGAAAGTGGATCTGGATTGCCGTCCGGGTATGATCAACTCGATTTTTCTATGCAAGACAGATGTTTGATGAAGCGAATTAGAGTAGCTATTCCAAAAGTTTACGCAACGCTATTCTAGCAGAATTACATAGTACACATACGGGAGTGGTGAAAATGAAAGCACTGGCCCGGAGTTATGTTTGGTGGCCCGGAATCGCCAAAGATATTGAGAAAGTGAGTCAGGAATGTGTACGATGCTCTAGCACAAGGAACAACCCTAGTAAAGTGGAAGTACATACATGGGAATACGCTACGATGCCCTGGCAGCGTGTACATATTGACTACGCTGGTCCATTTTATGGAACATATTTGTGTTAGTTGATTCCTATACAAAGTGGGTTGAAGCTATTCCAACGAATACGATTACGACTGCAGCAACTATAGGAATTATGACAGAAATTTTTGCTCGTTTCGGCCTTCCACATACTGTCGTATCGGACAATGGCAGCAATTTCAAATCATACGAGTTCAGTCAATTTTTGAGAAGTAATGGTATACTCCACAAACTTGCAGCTCCTTACCATCCAGCTACGAACGGACAAGCTGAACGGTATATCCAAACAATTAAAAGAAGTTTACGTTCCCCATTACCAGATTCTGGAAATCTAAAATTGAGCTTGAGTAGATTCTTGATGCAATACAGAAAAACACCGAATATAACTACTGATGTCAGTCCAGCGGAATTAATGTTTAATCGGAACATAAGAACCAGAATTGACTTGGTGAGAAGAGATATAAGTATCGAATGCCAGGAGGAGAGAGCACTACCGCAAGAGACTGTTAAACACTTCAAGACCAATGAGCAAGTCCAAGCAAGATGCTATAACAACACGGATACTAAGTGGGAATTGGGAACGGTTGTTGCAAGAACAGGGCGCTTACATTACAATGTGTTGGTTGGTGGACGTGTGCAAAGGAAACACGTCGATCAACTTTTACCATACAAGGGTATCATACCCACGGTTACGCAACCTGTATCCGGGATCGGGGTTGATCCAGCTATTATCGTGAAGAACCAAGTCCAAATTAAACGGAAGTTTCCACTTCGAACATAGGGACAGCTAATGACCTTAATACTTTGCGTGAGTCTGTTACGAATACTTCAAGACTGGACGAGCCCCAACCTACGACACCTACTACGAGGCGTTCCACCCGAATTAGAAGACCCCCTTCGAGGCTTGACCTATAATTCGCAAAAGGGATAATGTTATACATATATGTATGCACTCTCCATGGGAACCCCAAAAACATATATACACATCAGCGTCAATTGTCTTATATCATGTACATATTTCAGTGTATTCAAACTTATTATTAAAACAGTTACATAGTTAAGTGTGTGTTGTAATTACGTACATACACCAATACATAAAAAGAAGAAAAACAATTGGTTGTTTACTAATGTTTCAAGAAAACCCTCACAAATTAAGCTGATTTGTGTCCCACTCAGGCCTAAACCTAACTTATTTAACAGACCGGGAAAGGTTAACAGTTAACATCGGTTACATCAATAATATAATCACATAGTGGCAGTGGCTCGCGTGGGTGTCAACCGTCCGGAGCGGAGGAAAAATTTGGCGCCCTCTTATTTGGGTATTTCAATTTAAAGGCTAAAATACGGGTATACAGTAATTCTATATAATGACTTTTCGGCAAGAACAAGTATCATTATTGTGTATTGTACAGGTAACAAATAAAAAGTCATATATACAGGATGTAACTGTGAAAATGGAAAATTTATCAATATGGTAAAGCTGCTATGGTATAGTTAACGTAATCAGCGAAAGGGTAAGGGATTTTTGAAAGCTGAAAGGCATTCAGTCAGTATTCGGGTATTCTGAAATGTAAGCATACGGTTTCATTGAAATGGCGCCGCCAGTAAATAACATATTATCCACAGGTAAATAATGGTTCTGTGTCACTCTTACGGAAAAATAAACAGATGTTTTATTTCGGTGTCGTTACATGAACTTGTCCTAAATTTGAAAAGTTCGACAATCTTTTATTGGTAATGATAAAAATGTTTTCTTTCAAAAGATTTATTTATTGGTAAACAATGTAAATTCAAGAAAACAAAGAAAGTTTCACTGGAAATGCCTAACATTAGATCTGTTTGACAATAATATGTTTATGTGATTGCTGTGTAAAAATGTTTAAAGCAAAATGATGAATAAACCGTAGATAACATGTATGTACTGTGCAACCAGTGTGAAAGAGAAAATTGTTACAGGGCTGTTCATTGTGTCCGCCATTTGTTTCTATGCATACACGCAATCTTCGACGTATTGGAAACTCGCTAAAATTGTTTAACAGGCCCGAACTCAGAACGGTAATTATAAATATCTAGCGAACGCTACGTTTAGCGCCCTACGCTTGTAAAGCAACTATTGAATATATTTTAATTATCTACGTTTGGACAACATTTTTATCATTTTCACAGTTACTCCCTGTATATGTTTTACAATATCATAATCACAAATATTACAAAAATTCTTACACGTATGCCAGTTACATTGATATAACAGGTATAGAACACTTATGATTATACTTTGACGATCGATAAGATTAAGTTGTTAGCGAATTGAATATAAAACACAAATCGACTTCCAATTAGAACTAGAACGATACTGTTACCATTTATCGTAGGTGCAACAAAAATATGAAATGGAATGCCCCTGTCGGCCCTACTACGCTACGCCACTGCATAGTGGTCACTCCATCGTTAACATTATCAATTAGTCACTCTAAAATTTTAAATAAATGTAGAAGGGGACTATGGCTATTGTAGTGTATATATATCCGCCATATACTATTCATTATACCTATATTGCTTACCGAAGGAGAAAATCGTGAGCAACAATTTGAGAGCGGAATATCTAACCATCTCACTTTAATGCGTGACTCCACTAAAACGCGCATGCTCCACATGTGAAAACTTATTGGCCCAAATATGACAGCCATTATGAAAATTGGCAGTATTTGATTTGCGCCATGGTAGAAATGCAATAGGCGTGCTACTATGCATCTTCTGATGACGCGCATGGAATATTAAAGACAGACCATGAATAACACTTTATTGCTTTACCGGACAGAGGGTCAAATATTTCTCTGACTCGGAGCAAACAATACACCGTCCTAACATTGTTCTAACCATGTCCTAATCCCCAACAGTATGATGACACGCAATGGATAATAGGCACAAACCGAAGGTATTTTCGAATCTTTAACCTCCTGCATTTCCACCACAACCAGTTTAAAGTAATAATAATAATAATAACCCGATAATAAATATATATATATAATATTTAGTACCTGGTAGACCGAGCCTTAGTCGGAGTTCCCAAAATTTTTGAATAATTTTGAACCAAATAATAACGCCTTTTATTTTAGTTTTGATATATAATTTATATTGTATATATTAAGTATATATAGTAACATATATATATATATATATATATATAAATTATATTGGGGAAAATCTATAAAATAAACAAAATTCTTTTTCTTAACAAATTCACACTTTGATGTAATACATGTATTACATCAGATCGACTAGTAACTGCAATCAAATTTCCACACATTTAATTTGTGCAAAATCCAAGCTGGCTCCGCTAAAAACCGTATCACTCCCACGATTAGAACTGTCAGGAGCATTATTACTATCATAATTACTAAAGAAGATGCGAACCTCATTGCATTTAAACTGGAATGCATGTTACTACTGGTGTGATTCCACAATCGCGTTAGCATGGATACGTGCATCTCCTCACCAGTGGCAAACCTTTGTATCTAATCGCATCGCAAATATTCAAAACTTAACAGATATATCTGACTGGTATCATATCCGCTCACAGGATAATCCAGCTGATATTGTGTCACGAGGTATCTCCGCCACTAGCTTAGAGAATAATAGCTTATGGTGGTCAGGACCATCGTGGCTCAGTCAACCCGAAATTGTCTGGCCATCACAGAACAAAAACAATTGACGATTTAGAGTCAGTAACACTTGAATCTCGAAAAACTGTTAGTTTATGTAGTATAACAGTAATGCCTGACATCTTTAATAAATATTCGTCTTTCGTGTAATTAAAAAGAATTGTCGCACACATGCTTAGATTCATATCTAATTGCAAATCATCCAAGGTTAACCGAAAGATAGGAATATTCTCAACGTCTGAATTAACGGCGGCTGAAATCTGTATTATCAAATTACTTCAAATGCAGTGTTCCTCACTAGAATACACCAAATTACAACAATCAAATTCTATTGACAGTAAAAGCAAACTTACGTCATTACATTCCTTTCTAGATGACCATGGTCTGATTCGTGTAGGCGGACGCATAAACCAGTCAAATTATAACTACTCAAAAAGCATCCCATAATTCTACCAAGTAGTCATCACATTAGCGAAATAATCATTCGGGACGAACATATTCGTTTGCTTCATTGCGGACCGCAAGCATCGCTTCGAGAAACATATTGGCCTATTGCAGGAAGAAATCTTGTGCGTAAGGTTTGCCGCAATTGCATAACTTGCTTTCGTGTTCAACCTACCACAAACTTTGAATTAATGGGTAATCTTCCACAGACTAGATTGAATCCGGCGCGTCCTTTTTCAGTAACTGGTGTAGATTATGCCGGACCCTTTTTGATCAAGGATCGCAGTACTCGTGGAGCCAAACTAGTAAAATCCTACGTGTGTCTTTTCATATGCTTTGTCAAAAAGCGATTCACTTAGAGCTAATTTGTGACTTGACAACTCAAGCATTTATATGTGCATTAAAACGGTTCATGGGTAGGCGAGGTAATGTATCCCACATCTATTCGGACAATGCAATCAATTTCGTAGGTGCAAATAAGACATTATCAGAGATATATAAGTTCTTACGAAAGGAAGTAACTAACATTAGCAATCTATTACACAACGAGAATATTGCTTGGCATTTCATACCCCCTAAATCTGCTCATTTTGGTGGGTTATGGGAAGCGGGTGTTCGCACAACTAAATATCACCTAAAAAGGGTACTAGGTAATACAAAATTAACTTATGAGAAATTTAACACCGTACTTGTGCAGATAGAGGCTTGTGTAAACTCCCGACCGTTGACTCCTTTATCCCATGATCCAAACGACTTAAATCCCCTAACTCCCGCACACTTTTTAATTGGTGAACGATTGACTGCAATACACGATCGCGACCAACGCAAGATTCCCGAATCCCGATTAACCGTGTTTCAACACATTCAACAACTACAGCAACACTTCTGGGAACGCTGGTCGAAAGAATATGTTTCTGAACTTCAACAGCGGACACGGTGGAAGAGCATATCTCCCAATCAACGCAACGCGACGCTACGCAAAAAGGTGCAATCCATCCAGGCACAGTCGCTATTTTCGGCATTTTTGCTATTATAATTAATAACAACCCACAAGTTTACACTTCGAAAAACCAACGTAAAATGACGTAAAATAAATAAGATTACTTTCGAATATGGGAATAAATTGCTCCGAATAACAAAGAAACACCGTGCTCCGAATTTTCTGGTAAAATGTATTTTTGTATTTATTTAGAAGTTTCAGGGAATTAGCTTTTCCTTGAATTCTGTCCCAGCCTAGATGTATGGGAACAGCATTAATAAATTTTTGGAAGCGCTTATCGGAAAAGTATCGAAAAGGCGCTTCATAGAATGCTATTTTTAATTTAAAGAGAGCTGTTTAACTCTTTGTTTGTTACAACCACGACATATTTTTAGTAATGCCTATCCTATAATAAATTACATCCAATAAATAAATAAAACTCGGATACTTCAAATATGCTGAATTACTACAAAATATGCAAATAATATACAAAATGCATATATTATGCAAAAATGCAAATCTATGCAAACTGTATATTATCCGGCCTTTAGTTATAACGAACCCCCACGTAGTAGTAGATTTCGTGGTGGAAAAAATCAGTGACGTTAATCAGAACAGTATTATTTCAAAGTAGGAGGAATCATCACATTCTATAATAGAATCTCTGTGTTCGTAAATCACATTAACCGTACGAATATTGAAATTCCAACGCGTAGGTGCAGAATGGCGTACATTTTTTCCTATGAATAGCTTCAGAACCACGAGTCTTTGCGACAAATGACTAAAAAATCTCCAGAAAGGACACTTGAGAATTAATTGAACATGCTCGTGACATTACCAAATTTAATTGATGAGTCTAGCAGTGTACGAAATGTGCATTTTCGTATTTTTCTTTGATTATTGCCTGAACTCCTCCACATATTTCACTCATTACAGCTGTCCCGCCACAGCTTTAAGCAATGAGCATCCTTTTATCATTTTTTAAATGGTCAATAACTTTAAAAATATTATTGGCTAATGGCACAGCATTATGATTTTCAGGAATCAAGAAAGTCCAGAACCTTTCTACCAGGTTTCCCCCATGATATCGTAACGAAGAACAATCACCATTTGAAATTTAGAGGAAACGTCTGTAATTTCATCAACCATCAAATGGTCATCAAATCTCGTTTTATATTATTTTTGAACTGCCTTTGAAAACCGTTGCATTTTTAAGATGTTTACTAAGTGTTTTATCAAGTTCTGACGTAAAATTCACCAAAGCCCAAAAATATCGGGATTTTTGGACGATTCACTTTCATCATGTCCTCTCAAGGTTAGCTCGAAAGCCCTACAAAATATTATGCAGTCAATAAATTTTGATAACACATACCTATTGTTCGTTACTTCCCCGTTATGCTCTTATGTATTTATCCAATAAGCAAAATCAAGTTGAGCTTGAATATTCACTTTCCCAAATAATGCAAATTTCGTTTGATTGCTGATATGCGCACTGGTTGTTTCATGTTTTTTCACTTTTTCGCTTAAATGTATTAAATCACGTACGCCTTTTTCCCGCCAATTTTTTCTTCGTAATCAGTTCCGAACAATGCATACGGAAAACAAAAAAGCGTTTTTTTCGTCACAGTCACAAATCCAATTATTACGAAGATATATGTATGTCTTTATTAAATTGTCTTTTATAAGTTTTTTCACTACTTTTACCGGTCACTTTAATATTGACTACAGGAAGAGGACGTCCACGCTCATTTACTACCAGTTGTTGTTGAAAGTTAAGGTTTTGAAACTTAGTTTCGCCGAGTTTAAAAAGAATATCCATTTTTAAATTACATTGACACATAATTGTGTTTTTAAACGCCGCCGATGCGTACATTAACATCGACCGACTCCCACTGACCACTGCTGGCCGAAAATACAGCTCATCTCGACGTTCTCGCGTCCGTGTGCCAAAGACCGTCGGCTATTCTCGATTTACTTCGTGTATGAATAAATCTGTATTGCAAAGAGCTGCGCTGCAGAGGCGACTTTCGCGGATATTATGAGTGCGTTGCTCTTGCGATTGTATGATTGTACAGCTGTGGCAAATTATGCAAATTTAATATTTTTAATGAAATACTAAGTAAATGCTAAATATTAATATTTAATGCTTAATCTCCATAGTCAAATCCAATATGAGTCAGATCACGTGTGATTAAAGTATCAATGTTATTAGCAATTAGCGCAGTGATTAGCGTTTGTAGATGTAAAAGCCCATTATAATCTATATCAAGGTAACATTAATGTTATTATCATCATCCGAATTGTGAGCTATATTAAAAATTTATGATTGACTATCATACATTTACATGTATAATCAATTCCATATTCAATTATGCTTCAAAATTTGTGATGTAAATATTCATCACTAAACTTTGTTATATTACATTAATAATTGGTTACTTTGTTCAAATTTAAACTGACTTCTTTCGGTGCCGCATGTCCAGTAAACACAACTCACCCGTAAGAAAAGGATAGAGTGATGTATCGTGCATATCTCTCGTATTGTAGGTCACGTTTTTCGCTCATTGTCAGGATAGGATTAGCAACATAGGTATAAAGAGTAGTAGGTATATGTTTTGTGTTTTTCACAATACATATTTAATAGAAGGTTTTCCGGTACTGATACAATATATTTAACATGAATGACTGACGATTACCTGACTTCACTGACTATGAATCTATTACTATGTGTTACTATGAATCTTAATATTACCGTTGCTTATATAGTTTTTCGATCCCAGTGGTGAGGATGTCGCGTGACGTATCTCCGGTCCTATTTTACCGAGAATTTTAAATGTCATAGTATATACTTAACAATATGATATCCCCATTCTTACTGTTGTGGAAATTTAGATGTGCCGGATGCTCTATATTTGTAGAAAATAATTTAAAAAATGTCTATAGAATTTGTTTCTCAAATTTTAAATTCTATTGTATTCTTAGAAGTAGAATCAGCTTTTTACAAGAAAAGGCAAAACAGTTAGAATAAATAATTATTATTATATATGTAATAATAATTATTATTATTATATAATTTGAGGAAATACAGCGTTGGCCATATGTATTAGACACCTCTGTGAAAATGCCGTATTATGAATACATTTATATTTACAGATAAATAGTACTCGGAAATACTTTCGATAAAACTCCTTAATGTAATTTTAACGAGGGTCGCGTGTACTTAAGCAGGTAGTTTTGAAGTAAGGGGTCATTTTACAGTTTTGAGTATCACTTTATTTCCGACACGCTAACGAAAAGGAGTTTGTTGCGAAATTATATTCATTCATTCAAGTGTGTATTTTTATTATTAGTGTGTATACAGTAAAGTATAAAATAATGCCAAAAGTTCGTGAATTAACGGAAGTGCAGCGCGGCTAGATCCTTCTGCTCAGTTCGCAAGGGATGACACTGTCAGCGATCGCAAGACAAATGAAGTGTTCGCGATGTGCGGTTCGTACCACGCTAAAAAGGTACGAGGAGACGAGATCATTCACTAATCGGCCTAAAAATGGAAGAAAACGCCTAACAACTGCAAGAGAAGATCGAATTTTAGAGAGAACAGCCATACGGAATCGGACAAAAATGTCGAAAGATCTCGCCAGCGAATTAGTCCTGCATCATGCAATTGATATTTCTGCATGGACAGTTAGGAGAAGGCTTATGGCAGTTGGTTTACGTGGATGTAGAGCTCGACGAAAACCATACTTAACTGCAGAACACAAGAAAAAGCGACTTCAGTGGGCTAGAAAATATAAAAATTGGTCCGTCGAAGACTGGGCCAAAGTATTATGGTCCGATGAATCTAATATAGAGGTATGTACGAATAGATATTTATAATGTTAGTAAACGTAGATAAGTTAAATTACCGCTTAAAGTTTTTCAAAAAAGACAGCCAATTTAAAGTATATTTTATTACTTTATTTTCCAGCTTTTCGGCCAACCTGGGGCGCAGTACATTCGACGACGACGAGGAGAGGTATATCACCCGGATTGTATAGTACCTACAGTAAAACACGGTGGAGGCAGTATTATGATTTGGGGGTGCATGTCTGCATCCGGCGTCGGTGAACTCTTCTTGTGCAAAGGTCGTATGAACAGTGGTGCTTATATTGATATGCTGGGGGAGGTATTGGAGCCATCGGTATGAAAATTGTTTGATACAGATGTACCTGAATATTATTTTCAACAGGACAATGCGCCTTGCAATAAATCACGGCAAACAATGGGGTGGTTCAACGAAAATAACGTAGAGATTCTAGACTGGCCAGCTCAGTCTCCGGACCTCTCCCCAATTGAACATTTATGGAATATTTTAAAAACTAAGGTGGTAAAACATAAATGCAACAATAAAAACATTCTTAAACAAAGAATAATCGAGGAGTGGTCAAAAATATCCAGTGAAATGTGCCATAACCTGGTAGCAAGTATGCCGAGAAGAGTGCGTGCTGTTATAAAAGCAGGTGGAGGTGCTACTAAATATTAAAATAAACTAACATTCTTTAATAAATTACTGATGAATACATTCCTGTTTGTGATTTTGATTTCATTTCTTGATTTTGTACTACGGGTAACAATAATTTAAAGTTTTTCGTACGTAGGACTAAGGTGTCTAATACATATGGCCAACGCTGTATTAACTCCTTATCATCTCTTGCTTGAGCTCATGTTTGAACTAATCCCCTTCACGGTTATGCTAGACTCTTTACCCCTTTACAGTTACCTACTTATCTTTTTGCAGTGCAATTGGCAGAGGGCACTGATTTGAATTTTTATTGTTAAAATGTGTATTTCAACTATAAAATATTTCCATAAAACTTAATTCAGTAACTTATCCTCTTTTAATACGATTTTAAGAATATATTTGTGAACATATTAACATTTGCCAGTTTTTGTAGAATATGAGAATTCAATTCTTGTTATGTTATGATGCTGTTTCAGGGCAGGGGTAAAGACGTCATTCTCGTCATTTAAGTTTAAATTACAGATTTAAATTAAAATACATATATTTGCATTTGTAAATGAATGCATATCCATAATCATTAGTGAAAATGTTAACTATGGCTGATAAAGTATGTAACTCAAATCCTTAACTTATTCCGTATCTAGAGTTATGATGAACTTTAGTAGATCTTTACAAAAGGCAATAAATTGACGACTTCAATTATGTGGACGACCAATGCCTTATTTCCCCCATTTGGTGTATTCGTTCCTGTAGTTTCTACCGTGATAATATGCTTTGTTAGTTACTACTTCTTCAAATGGTTAAATGGAGATGTTACGGTACATATTAGAGATGCAACTAAGAATCATAGCTGGACTTCCATAAAGATGTCATCTAAGGTCCTTCCCACCTTTTATTCTTGTGCTAACGCTGCTTTTTATTAAATATATTGCAGGCTTGGTATTGTTCTATTTGTGAGTCATTATTACTAAATGGTATAGGAGTTTATTGCGATTCTTGTGGTGTCTGTGCAGACACAGACTGTATTAAAAAAAAGTCAATAAACGGCTGCAATGTAAGATCATAACATCAAAAACTGAAGATTTCTTACATCACTGGGTGAAAGGTATTTAAATTAAGTGTATTGAATTGACTGACAATCCAGTACATTTATGTTTATACCTAGGTAATCTACCTTTAGGGGCATTATGTGTTGTATGCAATGACGATTGTTCAATGGAACCTGGATTAGTAGATTTTCAATGTTGCTGGTGTCAACGAACAATCCACACTGAATGTTTAAATCAATTTGAAAAGGTCTACTTATTTACAGCGATATAGTTTGATCATTATATATTACTTTCGTAGCAATGTGATTTTGGCCCCTATAAGAATATCATTGTACCCCCTGGTGTGTACAACTTGCAAGAATGAAAAGCAGTATTCACCGACACTTACTTTTGAGAGGTGTTCAAGATCCTGGATGGAAAGATTGGTGTCCACTCATTGTCATTGGTATTAATTTTATATAAGGATTAAAATAAACTCATAAATTAATTTTCAGCAAATAGGAAATCTGGTAACAATGATGCTGGTATAGTTTTATCTGAGTTTAGGAAGTACTTAAATCCAGTTCAAGTATTAGATTTAGCAGAACGGACTCCTGCTGCAGCTTTACAGTGGAGCGTACTAGTTGCCCCTAAGCCAATTAAATTATTAATTGCAGGTGGTGATGGAACTGTTTCTTGGATATTGTCATCTGTACATAAAATGGATTTGGATGTAATATATATTGTTATACTGAAACGCTAAATTCAGTATTTCTAATGTTTATTTTAGCCTCAACCTGCTGTGTCACTATTACCATTAGGAACAGGAAATGATCTATCAAGAGTTCTAGGATGGGGTAAAGAAAATCCATCAGAAATAGATGTAGGTCGGGTAATTGCAGAGATTACTAATGCCAAGACTACATTTCTAGATAGGTGCAGTATTTTTATTTTTACAACTCCTTAACTAGTTAAAATACAACAACGTAAATAAAAAGGTTTTATCTATGAAATGTACCAGCAAAAATTTCTTAGCTAGAAACTGATTACAATTTTCATTCCTATTTTCAAACGTAATACAATGAAACCGCGAATATCCTGACCTCCAATATCCAGATTTGATTTTGCGTGATTTTGTCAGAACTAAATGTAATAAACCGCCTGTTGTGGTTTAACTTCAGCGTTTTACCACAAACTTTTATTGAATTCGAATATCCGGATTTTTGGTCACCTAGATGGAACTCGGTTCCAATTGATCTGATTACAAGTTTCTAATGTATCTAGGTGTATTGTTTTTATAAAACATTTGATAGGAGTTAAACTAAGTGAAATTCTTCTGATGACGGTGACATTTATCTTACCAAATGAAACACACTTTCTATTTTTTTAACTATCTAGCAGTTCCAAAGGTCTTCTAGTAAATAATATCCATGAATTGTAAATATTTTATGACCTGATAGTGATGGTAAAAAAATCCGGCCATGTTGAAATTTTTCAAAGAATTGTCTATGGCAGAACACACTCCAAAACTACAACACTTTAATTTCAATAAACCACATTACTGTTGGCTCGAAGATTCCTTAGCTTAGGGTAACGACGACCATCTGAAGGGTCTTTCTTGACGCGGGTCCTTTCCCAGACCATCTTCAGAATTTTATCTAGTGTTCTCGTAGAGATGGAATGTCCAGATCTGGATGAATCTGTGCATTTCTTACATAGAAGGAGGAGGGGAGGGGCATTTGGGTCATTGCAGCTGTGGACCAGGCCATAGCGATGTAGGTCACCAACAGCCGAAACGTCGATGTGTAGAGAAGGAACCGACTTCTTTAATAAACGGGTCATACGCACGGTGTCGTCTGCGTAGACTGTCGGGTTCTCGAAGGAGATATGACTTGTACCCGATGAAGAGATGCCGCCTCAGGAGTAATTCGTGAAGGACTCTGCATCGGATGCCGCCGGGACTCATTTTCATGGATTTCTATTCGGTGCAGTAGAATCTGTCAGCTGTATGAATCCTATGGCGTCACTTTCGACAAATTGAAGAGAACACTGTACTGATGGTACTGTAATTGCGAAGAAGTGATCTTCCCGGAGTACTGCGTAGATAATTTGGGGAAAAACTCCGTTGCTTGTGGAGGTAATTTCTTCAGAGGCAGGTTGCTAATCCAACTCTGGGAACTTCTTGTTATTCCGGTTTCTGATGAAAGCACATATTTCGTTGGAAGTAGCAGGACTGAGTTATCTTGTCCATTTTGCTACCGAAGTCTTCTTGCTCGTTGTCATTTTCAAGGTGATCCACGTGGATTTCGACCTTATCCTTTGTACTAGCAATTAATCCATTTACTGGAGGATAACATGTAGGAATCGTTTCTGCCAAAAGATTTAGAGCATGGATTTTACACGTTACATGCAAGAAGTTATAACTGTGTTCTTTAAGAGATCGGTTCAAAGAAAGTATGTTTGTGGCACCATCAGACATAAACATTAAAACTTGAAACTTCAAATTTGTTCAATGAGTTCAACACCACTTTCAAACTCTCATCCACAGTACAATTTACAACTCTTTTGGAACCAAGTAAGATGCCACTTTTTGCAGAAGAATGCTGTTTGCTTTCGATGTGACGTTGACAATGGCTTCTGGACTAACACATTAGAGACATATTAAAAACTAGACATTGAACTTTAGCGTCATTATAAATTAAGTCCGGCATGTTCAGTATAAAGTTTTTAACTGTGTCTGCCATTGGTCGTTTTCGCGACGTACTGTGGGCCAAAGAATTAATGTCTCCCCCTGTGGAGGACAAATTATCAATATTACTTTCCACGAGTCAGAGACTGAGCTTCGGATGTTTTTGGTATAGTAGGTAGAAGGTTTCCAGGAAGAATAACATATCCACTCGAGATGTATAGTGTTGGTTTATGATTCCCAGTTACATATTTAACTTTTCTATTAGTCAGGGTAACGTTATACTTTCGTCCGTAATTAATATCAGACGCGTAAATAATTATTCGTAGATGCGCTATATTTAATAATTGTAGGATGCACACGTCAATATATATGTATATATTATTGATTAAAATATTAGAGGTATTTGCATCTGGTTGAAAGCATTCCCAAAGATTTTATAGAAATGAGAATTATTTTTACTATAAAAGCAAAAATGAATTATTTATAACAGAACAATATATGATATTAATTCGGTTAAAATTTGTTTCATAAAAGAATAATATAATCTATTAAAAAAGTTACATTATTAGAAATTACAAATTTTATGGTTCTTTGCTTATCATAGTTCCGTTCAGCCAGATTCATATCAATAGAGTCCACTTGCGCTTATCTACTAATACACTTGTCAATTTTATTTCGTTTTCCGAGTAATGAATGTGCTAAAGCCAATTTAATAGAATTACCGGAAATTGTTTTTAGTTATCGTTGCCTTCATTATAGAATATACATACAACTTAATAATGTATACCGTAACAAAGAGAAATTTCTATTTTATTTTCATTTTTGTGAAGATCTCATTAGGTGCTATTTAATTACTTGTGTGGTACGGCTCCGAATAGCAGCTTCCGGAAAATTATAAACCCGCAATCAAAACTATACCAATTATAAAGTTACAAAATACCTACTTCGGTAAATGAAAACAAATTTTGCAATTGTCAGATTTCATTTTTTATAAACGAACAACAAATACATAAAATGACAAAATTCAAATAAAAACCACTTCCAAAAAGGAAAGTAAAAATTCTTAAAGAAACAAAACAAAACGTAAATTCTTAATAAATAAAATTGTATGCAAAAGCAAATTGTAAATGAGTACAATATTAAAAACATGTAGATAAATACTTCACACAAAAATTAAGTAAAGATTATTAAAACAACAAAAGAAACATAAATTCGCAATAAATTACATTACATGGAAACGCATATTGTAAATAAACTATTGAAGAAACACAATAACTAAAAGATAATGTAATAATAAAAGAGAGAAGAATTGAAAACAAAAAAACAAATCGCAACTATAAATTACGAAAATAATGTAACATTATTTTATACGGGGTATAGTATCCACGGCTGTCCATGCACATTCGCAGACCCATTACGCATTGAGCGCGCTAAGTTCTCGCAATAAGTTTTGCCACGTAACAGCACCCCATACATCGAAAACATGTTGCTTCAAATTCCTCACTGTACGAACGTTATGGATGTCCGGAAAGTTTTTCACCAACGCCCATAAATTTTCTATTAGGTGTAAATCCGGCAACCTACTTGGCCAGGGAATTAGTATAACTTCGAGGTTGTTGTCGAACCAATTCCTTAATATTCTAGATGTGTGGATTGGGGAATTGTCTTGCAGTAGATGGATAGGACCTTTTGGGAAGATTATATGGGCGGAAGGCAGAAATATTTCCAAAATATCTCTACTCTTCTGCCGTTAGCTACCCGGTTTTACTAACACTTTCCCCAGGATGGGCATCAGACATCAATTCTCAGAAGCCACAACTGATTCTCCCACTTCTTCTAGTTGTCTGGATTTTCCGGTGTAATGGGTATTTTCCTTCCTGGTTTTCAGCAGTGTATGCCAAATAGACCTAAAACCGGATGAAAACCAATTCTGAATCTAGAAGATTTTGGTAGAACGCAGCAACACTGCTCTGCAAACCAATTTACCGCAACTGTGACAATAAAAGTGCACAACGCAAACCATTACAGACGTTTTGCATAAGAATGGCGTACACTACAGAAAACCAGCCAGGAAAATAGCCATTATGGTTGCTGGACTTGCACCCAATACAAAATTTATGGTAGTTGATGGCGAAAAACTTTCCGGACATCCATAACGTTCGTACACGGAGGAATTTGAAGCAACATGTTTTCGATGTACGGGAGCTGTTACGTGGTAAAACTTATTGTGAGAACTTCGCGCGCTCAAAGAGTAATTGTCTGCGAATGTGCATAGACAGCCGTGGATACTATACCGAATATTATATAATGTTACATTATTTTCGTAATTTCTACGAAGTGTTTTTCTTTATTTCTTTAGAATCCTTTTTGTTTTCAATTCTTCTCTTTGTTATTGTTAATTATTTTTGAAGTTCTTGTTTAATATTTTATTTATTTACAATAGGTGTTTCCATGGAATGTAATTTATTGGGAATTTATTTTTCTTTTGTTGTTTTAATAATTTTTACTTAATTTTTGTTTAGTGTTTTTGTTGTTGGTTTATAAAAATAAAGTCTGACAGCAATTGCAAATTTTGTGTTCATCTACTGAAATAGGTATTTTGTAACTTTAATTAGCTTAGTTTTCATTGTGGGTTTATAATTTTCCGGAAGCTGCTACTCGGAGCCGTACCACACATATGGTTAAATAGCACCTTATGCGACCTACACAAAAATGAAAATAAAATAGAAATTTCTCTTTGTTACGATATATCATACATTATTAAGTTGTACATATATTGTTTAATGAAGGCAACGATAGCTAAAAATAATTGCAGGTAATCGTATCAAATTGGCTTTAACACACTCATTACTCTGAAAACAAAATGAAATTGACAAGTATATTAGTAGAATCTGACTGAACTAAACTACGATAGAAAGAACATACAAAGAACCATAAAATTTGTCATTTCTGTAATGTAATTTCTTTAATAGGTTATCATTTTATATCACTATATATTATCTTGTTCTGTTATAAATAATTCTTTTTGATTTTTATATCAAAAATAATTGTCATTTCTATAAAATCTTTGGGAATGCTTTTAACCAGATGCAAATACCTCTAATATTTTAATCAATAATATATACATATACATTGACATGTGCATTCTACAATTATTAGATGTACCGCATCTACGAATAATTATTTACGCATTATATATTAATTATGATAGAGCACAGACTTAACGAAAGTATAACGTTACCTTTACTAACAGAAATAAGAATTTAAATATGTACCCGGGAATCGTAAACAAACACTTGAAGCGTAAGTATATTGTTTGTGGAAACCTTCTACACGGAGATAAAAAAACCGTAATGGTTACGGTGCGCACTGCGATAGTTATAATGAAAAACAAAAACTGCGCAGAACAGTAGTGAGTGCGGTGATGACCGCAGTGATTACGCTTATCACCCATTCTATCGCTGTTTGGCACAGTAAATACTCACTAGCGGAGGAAACCGTAACTATTACGGTCCCAACAGCGATCGCCGCGGTTGAAGACCGCGATAGACGCAGCGCGCACAGCTCTCTTTACGTCAGCGCTACCGCAGCGCAGTTGCCTTGAAAGCATTAAGTAAAGAACCGTTCTTCATTTTGCCGGTACTTCCCCTTTTTTTGTGAAAAACCAAATATTTTGGAAAGTCATTTTACAACTATTGAATGCATGCAGATTGGGAAATTAGTTATCGTGAAGTAAAATGTGTTTCGAAATAACTTAAAAATAACATTTCGATAGACTTAAAATTATTGCAATAATTTAACACTTATGTTTGTTTAATGCTATTATTAAAACAAGTGATTGATTTATGACATTAAATAACTTATCATTTGAACAGTAAGTTTACTATCCATTAGTATATGCAATAATATGACTACAATACATCAACAATATGAAATTTTAAGTAATATTAGCAATTTATGTAAATAAAGTTAATGCATACTCGTAGAACAAAGTCATAATTAAAATAAAATTTATTACAAGCTAAAAATGAATTTTTTTCCACATTTGTAGTAGTGTAATGATGAATTACTAATGAAATATTATGTAGAGAATCATTGTTAATTTATTGTACTCATATTATTGCATATGACATTGTAACGTTGAAGTCATTATTAGGAGAGTCTGCATTGGTCTACGATAGTGTTCGGACATGCATTCCAAATCTCTTGTAGTAGCGGTGCTATCGATATATAGATATCCTGTGGTGAGTCTGTATTTCCTTTATCCTTGTACCCATTGCTATTCTATTGAGTTTGTTTCTTCAATTTCGGTTATTTGCTTTTTATTGAATGGATGTTAACAAACTTATTTAGTAATAGGGAATTAAGTTCTCCTCCCGCTCCTGCAAAATCTATTTCAAATTCAGATATGGATACCTCTGATTCATCTCAAATAATACATTTCTCAGATTCAGTTCCCCTTTTACAATGCCTGGAATCAAAAATCAACTCAGATAATGATCTTTCCATTCTATCGCAAATCGATATTTCCCTTTCTTTACTGCCGGAGTTACAAAAAACTGTGGATGATGGTTTCTACTTACCTAACAAAAACCAGAACGTAACAGATTTATCCGAGGCCATTCCGATCAACAAAAAAGTCCTAAGTTTAACTTCTAAAATTATTAACGTTCTAAAGAACAAAGCTAATGAATTTAGGGCCAGCAATTATATGCAAAATTTCAAATTAACTGATTTACCTCCTTTCAATGTCTACTTGGAATCTAGTGACGGCAATGCGGGTCAGATTCGGGATATGGAAATTGGAAGATTAATTCATAATAATAAGGTTGAAGGCGTTAGAAAAATTGAAAAAGAGGTAAAAACAAACTTTGCATTGAGTTTGCCTCCCTCAAATCTGCTAATAATTTCCTGTCCTCGGATTTCGCCTCTCGAAACAATTTTAAAAGTTATATCCCTAGCTACTCAATTTCCTGCAAGGGCATTATTAGACAGATAGATCCAAATATTGACAATCAAACCATATTTAATAACCTTTACCTTGTGATGGTAAATCGGTATTAGGAGTGAAACGTATCCAGAAGAAAAATTTCTCGGAGGAGAATAAACCGTTTTTTACAAATACTGCTTCCATAATTGTTACTTTCCGAGGCAAATCTCTGCCTAAATATGTAACTCTTTTTTATAATGTCAGAATTCCAGAGGTTTATATTTCTCCTGTTATTCAATGTAGAAATTGTTGTAGATATGGCCATATTGGCTCCCAATGCAAATCAAAGATTCGATGTCCAGCTTGTGCTAAAGATCATGTACTAGACTCTTGTGAAAACAAGTCAAATCCTTCATGTGTGTTTTGTAAACAGAATCACCTTTCAACTGAACCGGGTACTCCTGCAAAAGAAAGAGTTTGTCCTGAATTTGCTTATCAATCAAAAATTAAAATCTGCATGGCAACCTACAATTATTCTTTTTCGAAGCAGCAGTCCTTTGTAAAAGTGATTTTGCCCATCTTCAACACTCGGAACATCCGATTCTACAAGTTAATAATGAGAATTTTCCTAACTTGCCAAATTGTTAAAATGGTGTAAAATACACCACCTATAATGTCTTTATCTCAATCTTTTCCTATACAAAAATTCCTTTTCCCAATTGATTCAACAAAAGAAATACTTCTCCCTTAATAAACCACCTACTAAGACGCAGCAACATTCCATAAAACGCAAAAATTCATATGATCAAGATTTTATTATTAACAAGAATGGTAGAATTTCCAATTTTCCCATTCCCTCCGCCTATAACGATACTTCTAAACTTCTTAATAATAATACCCAAGCTTCTGTCCCTCTCAATGACTTTTTAAATGATAACTATTTAATTAATTCTCTTAAAGAGGCTTTCGTCACAAATAAGGATTTGCTATTTAACTTTTTCAAGGAGTTCATCCCTTCCATTCATCACGAAAAATTGTCATGGCTTATACAGACTCAGGAAACACAAGCACAAGTGCATTAAATATCCTCCTTTGGAATATGCGTAGTTACTCTAAAAACAAAGCAAACCTTTTCTCATTTCTTAAAGATTCCACAATTAAACCAAAATTTATAATTCTTACAGAAACCTCGTGAAGAGAAGGCAATTTTATTACATCCCCTGGTTATTATGCTACTCATAATTGTTCCACCAATCCGAGGGAGGGGGAGGGGGAGGGGGAGGGGGCACCTCTATTTTAATCAGGCGAGGGATTAAATATTCGAGCGTTGTTCCTAACTGTCAACTTCCTGATAAATATCATTTCATAATTCTATCATCTAGTGTATTGAATATAGTTGCGGGTTATATTCTGTGACTGTGAACTTTCTTCTACTCAATGGCATAATATTCTCTCTCTTGTTCGCCCTCCTTTTATCTTGGTTGGTGACTTCAACGCTCACCACCATTCTTGGGATAGTCTTCCCAATAATCGCCGAGGTAATATTCTGTCAAAAGTATGTGAAGACTTGCATTTGGTGAATATTAATGACGGTTGTTCCACTCTTTTACTCCCTCCCAATTCTAATCCAAGTATTATTGACCTAGTTTTTTGCTCTGATGATATTGCTTTATCTTCTTCTTCCAGAACTCTTGAAGACTCTCTTGGCAGCGACCATTTCCCTATCCATATCTGTATTAATTCCTCAATTCCTACTTTGAATATTAATGTTGAGTCTCATGAAAACCAACATAATTGCGCTAAAGCTAATTGGGATCGCTTCGCCTCAGAAATTATCAGTGGCTTTGGAAGAAATTGTCCATCCTCTTATGAGGATTTTGAAAATCTCATAATTTTATCGGCTGACAAGTCCATCCCCAAACGGAGTGTGCATCGCCATCGATATGATCCCTGTCCGTGGTGGGATGAGGAATGTTCAAGAATAGTGAAGCTAAGGAAATTCTTAATTAGGGAATTTAAGCGTTCGGGTTCAATGGATGCGTATTTAATAGCAAAAAGATATATCGCATTATCTAAGGTTATCCTCAACAAGAAAAAGAGGTCTAGTTTTAGAAATTTCTGTAATTCCTTGAATAGAACATCAGATATCAGCAACGTTTGGAAATCTGTTAGAAGATATTCCAAAGCCTGCGCCAGATCTCAAATGAACTATTCTACTTTCAATCCGCAATGGGAGGAGGAATTTCTTTCTTCTTTAGCTCCTTGCCATGTTCCTGCTTTTAATGAGGTCTCGTTTGACAATTTGGACAATGGAAACATACTTTCCTCTCCTTTCTCTAGTGCCGAACTTCGCAACTCCATTGCTGAGGGTAAGGATTCTGCCCCTGGATTAGATAGAATTTCTAATTCAATGATCAGTCATTTTCCTGAGGTAGCTTTAGACTTCCTTCTTGGTTTTTTTTAACAATATTCTGTGTGGTCGCTCCCTTATTCCTAAAGCCTGGAAATGTGTTGCGGTATGTCCTATTCTCAAGCCTGGCAAGGACTCCTCAGTGGTTAGTAACTTTAGACCTATTTCGTTACTCTCCTGTTTAAGGAAAACATTTGAGAGACTTTTGAAACATAGAATTAATTGGTGGTGTGAACATCATTTTATTTTAGATGACAGTCAATTCGGCTTCAGATCTTATAGATCTACATTAGATTGTACCACTATTTTATCTCCTCACATTTTGTCCGCTTTTTCTAAAAGAAAAGTGGTTCTGGCTGCGTTTTTAGATATTTCAGCTGCTTATGACAATGTGGTTATTTCTATACTGGTTCAGAAATTATTGACGACGAGGCTTCCTCTTACAATTATAAATTGTATCAAGCAACTGATTTCTGAGAATATTCTCTCTATAAGAGGCTCTCCATTGTGTAGGACATCGTTTGTGGGTCTACCTCAGGGTAGTATATTAAGTCCGTTATTATATAACATTTATATGTCGGGTTTTGAAAAACATATTAATCCCGATATTAAATGCCTTCAGTATGCAGATGATATAGTTATTTATTCCCACAGTAATGATCCGACGTATGTTTGGCCTGAAATGAATAACGCCCTAATTGAGGTGGGAAATTGGTTAGATTCGAAGGGTCTGACTTTATCTACAAACAAATCCTGTGTTGTTTTGGTTTTCCAGAAAGAGGAAATTTCCCCGCCATCTACTCGTTTACTCTTTAAGGATTCCTTTCTCTTTCCTAAGCCTTCAATTCGTTATCTGGGTCTATGGTTGGATTCAAAATTGAACTGGAAATATCATATTTCTCAATTGGTTATTAGTTGCCACAAATCTATTAATCTATTTATCTATTAAGCTCGTTGTGCGGTAAGAAGTGGGGCTGTGATCCTCAGACCCTCCTCATTGTTTACAAAGGTCTGATAAGATCCAGACTTGAATATGGATGCTCTTTGTTTGCATCTTGCGCAAATAGCTACTTGCATAAATTAGATGTAATTCAATCTCAAAGCCTGAGAATCGTTTTGGGTGCTATGAGATCTACACCCACAAATGCTTTACAATTGCAAGCCGTTGACCCTCCCCTGATTCTTAGATTTCAACTCTTAACAAAACGCTATTTATTGAGAAATATGAGTCGTTCAAACAGTCTGGTCATCTCTTCCTTGAAATCTTTACTTCGCAACTTGCAGGAAAGAAACTATCGTTCCCCAATGCCTCTCATTTCCACATGTCTATCGGAAGTCCTTATCTACAAAGATGCCTTATGGTCTGAAATTCTCCCAGAACCATTTAGACTTAATTTTTTCCAAAGATTTTTCAAACCTAAGATAGCCTTTTTTCCTCATACTTCCCCCTTTCCGGGTATTAATTCCGCTTTCACAGAATATGTTTCTAACCATTGGCCTAACTTTAATCTTTTCTTTTCCGATGGCTCTAAGTATTCTAATCCAGATTCTATCTCTTTAGGTATATTTTCCCCGTCTACCAATTTTATCTTCTCTGCTTCCATTTGCAATTATGCATCTATTTTCACAGCAGAATTAACGGGTATTTACATTTCGATTATTTATATTCGGTCTACTAAGTTTCTGAATAAGGTTATTTTTTCTGATTGTAAGAGCGCTCTTATGGCAATTAAAAATGTTCCTCTTGTAATAACAACCCCTTATTTTCCGAATAAGAGAAATTCCCGGACACTGTGGAATTGAACACAATGAGAGGACAGATTTGTTAGCTAAGTCAGGAAGATACAGGCCAGTATATAATATTAAAATTGGTTACAAAGATTTATTTCATGATTTGACCAAGGAGCTCAGTTATAGATTGAAAGAAGATTGGTTAGCCTCTTCTCCGCTCCGTGGTAGATCGTATTTTAAGATACAGTCGGATATTCCCAGCCACCCTTGGTTTTCTGTCATCCCATTTGTTAATAGATCTTTTATCACAACGATGTGCAGGTTGAGATTTGGGCATGGTCTTTTCCCTTCTCATTTACATTACACAAATTAATTTATCTGAATCTCCCAATTGTGATTGTGGGGAGTTGGGTGATATTAATCACCTATTTTTCAATTGTCCACTTAATCGTCGTCATATCGATAATTTAATTCAAGGTTAGGATATTATCCGCCTCATTCTATTCACTCTTTACTATCATCTTGTAATTTTAAAATCTATAAATGTCTGTATGTTTTCTTAGTAAATTGTAAAATCCTTTTGTAACTCATTCCTTTTCTTTTTTCTTATCCGTTCCTTTAGGTGGTGGTATATGTTTTTTCCGAGGCTCCATTTCGGGTTGACTTTAGGGTCGCTGGAGCTCCGGCCCGAGAAAAGTGCCCTTTATAATAGTGTATGGTGAATGAAAAGAGCTACGGATAGCTCAAACACCAACTAAAATAATAATAATAGAAATAGAATAGAAGTCATTATTAGTATGTCTTAATATAAGAGATTCAGAGCTAATAAAACTTTTAAAGGTGTGACGGAAAAATAGAGTGCGCCTGCTATTGTGCGCGCATATCTCCCAAAATCTTTCACGAAGTATACTTGTATAGCTCTTGCGTATCGCTGTGTGCACAGCGTTAGCCGCGCTCCTGCACCGTGATGATCGCGGTCAGCACCGTAATGGTTATCGAGAAATCTATCGCGGTGCCAAACCGTAGTAGGTGCTGTGAAAACCGTAACCATTGCGATCATTACCGCACCCACTACTGTTTTGCGCAGTTTCTGTTTTTGAGAGAACTCAGTTGCGGTGAGAACCGTAACTAGTGCGGTATCTTTTTCTCCGTGTACCTACTTTATCGAAAACATCCGAAGCTAGCTTTCCGACTCGCGGAAAGTAATATTGATAATCTGTGCTCGATAGGGACAGACATTACCTTATTTTTACACTGTACCTAACTGCGAGATCTTTAAAGCAAACATAAGCGTACAATTACGAAATATGTTACGACAGCCTACATATACACATAACTACTCGCATACAGCATCGATTTAGTGCTTACGCTGCGCTGTGAACGCGTGAAATAAATAATCGCCGACTCCCCATCCCCTTATCTACTACACAGACTGTTACCGCTCTTTGCTCAGACTAATTATCATGATTGAATATCATATGTCTTCTGTTTCTGAACAACCGAAAGAAGCTAAGGGACCTATCTTGCGCTTACTTAGCCATATACAGATGAATTCCCCGGTGAACGGTTCTTAGATAGCCTCTATTTTTTCAGGCGTGAGCACTTCCCTTCGCGCGTCTCTTCTTCGACGTTTTGACGTCGGAATTTAAAATTGTTCACCTAGTTTTTGTAGTTCAATTAGATAACGCTCGTAGTAATTCGTACTAAGCCGAACCCAAAGCGGCTCTTGAGCTGTAAAAATGGGTACCTATTATTAATAAGAAAGCGAATCTTCGCTGTATCTACTGTCCAACTCATTTTTAGGTTTCAAACCCGTTAGAACGAAATCGGTGACGCTTTAATGCTTAATGTTTGACATTTCTAAAAAAGAACAGCGAGTTATTTAGTGACTTGAATTTCTCGCGTTAGTAAATATTCTGACCAGATTAGCCGAATTGTGTTTATCAGGAAAATATATTGTTCAGTGGCGTGCAGCAGCTACTTTGCAGGAATATGAGGATATTAATAACTTCAGAAAGAAAATTACTATATGAGGGAAAGGTTATTGGAAAAATAAAACATACTGTTGAATTATTCTACATGAGGTGTTTAAAATGTATAAAAGTACCTAATGTTTGATGCGAATAATTTTGTGCAGATTATATGTCGAAAAACATATAATCGAGTCGATTATGTCACAACAGTTTAACGTAACAGTGGAGAAGCATAAATATGAAAATCACTAAAAACTATGGCGCTAAAATTCAGTTTGTCCTCAATCATTAAGAATCACTGTATATGTACCTACAGTTACAGTGAGTGGCAGTTAATGATAAGATTGATGATGTTTAGGGAAGGACGGGTGAGGGAGGGGGCAACCACTACCATCTTTGTGATCGTAATTTTGAAGTACGTAATTTGTTCAAATTCTGTGAAATAAATCACGTACTTTTTCTTATTAAATTTTATATACATCCCTACAAAGTTCAAATATGATGCATGCAACTATTTGTTTACCTCTTACTGATTTAATTTTTGATTCATAGATGGCGGGTCGACATTACACCATTTCGCCATTTGGGTATAAGGTTGCCATCAAAATCTTTGTACATGTACAATTATTGCAGTATTGGAGTCGACGCACAAGTTGCGCTAGATTTTCATAAAACTAGGGAAAGTCGACTATATCTTTTCAGTAGCAGAATATTCAATAAGGTTTAAAATCTTCAGAACATGTATAAATAGTTTGTTTATATATGAAATATTACAGCTACTTTATCTTTGTTTTGGAACCCAACAAGTAGTTACAGCGGATTGCAGGAATATACAAGAAAGAGTCGATTTGTATCTAGATGGGAAGCTTGTTATCTTGCCAGAGTTAGAATCAGTAGTTGTACTTAATATCCAGTCTTGGGGAGCAGGTGTTAATCTTTGGGGTAAGTATACTGGCGACATAAAATTCAATTTGTTTCATATATGTGACACCATATTTTCTATATAATCTGTAAATGTGTAAACACGCAATTCGGTTATTTTTCAAACGTTTTCTGCCAATCTACAAGGTTTTCCTAATGTGTTTTAGTAAAATAACGGTTGTTAAATCATATTACTGAACAAGGATTTTTTTTTAGAGAAACTAAAAGTTAATTTTGCTAGGGAAGAAAGATTGATTTTCTTCTTCTTCCTTGGATTATTCAGTTTAGTGTAGTAAATGTTTTGTTTCCTGTGTTCATAAACACTATTTTAATACGTTAGTTACCGAAAATACTTTTGATGTAATTACTAAGTGAAATATGATTCGTCGACGGATATACATAGATAAGCACTTTTTCGTGGCGTGTGACATCCCATGGCAATTTACATACGTATAATTTTTAAAATGTTACTTATCAGCCGGAGATTGTTTATAGACGAAAAATGTCATAATATTATTTTATTTGACATATAATTGAACTCTGATCAAAGCAGTTTAACATATAAACCAATTCTTAAAGCATTTAAGCAGGAGAAAAGTAATCATGCAATCTAATGGAGTAATTCTTTCTTTCAACGTACGTACTAAAGAATATCAAATATAAAGCGAAAAATAACCACAAATTAACCGAATAAAACTAGATATGATTTGGAAAGCAATTCACGCATAAAAATGATTTATTTGAATACAGGTTAAGACGGCGACTGACTTGAACAGTACACGATCATAACATTAGTTGCCACTTAAATATGACGACGCAAATGCTCACTTTGAATGCTTGGTTCAAGAGTGCTCCATTTCTTTATATATGCGTAATACACTAGGATGACAGAGTAAAATAGATAGCTATAAAATTCAAAAAACAAATTAAATGCTTTTATAATTATATACAGTACGAAATTATATATATTTATCCTTTAGCTTTAGAACATCACGGGCGAGCGTTCTTTTAGTTCTCTTAGATGGGCCAGGAAGGCCAGGCCCTCTTATCATTGCGTTTAAATTGTGGAATAACGCTGTTAATTGTGAACTTTGTGAATATGTTGAACTCAATATAATACACGCAGATAGCTGTCCCTTTTTCCTATAATTCATAAAATTAGGAAATCCCGCTTTCCTGCACTGATTATGTTCTGCTCATGTTACATTACAATGTTTCGCTATAAGTCAATTGCCGCCTTAGGTTAGTGTTTGAGACGTTTAATCCCCGGTACATTTGATCCTGTGAATAGAAAATTGAAGTCCGTATTTAAAGATTGTTTCAGAAGTAGAAGTACCTCTCCGCCAACTACACCAAATCGGAGAAAACCGAGCTAACACCGACAAATCAAACAAAACAAACAAAAATTAAATCCAACCGATTTTTTCTTCTAATCTTCAAAATCTCATATCAACCGAGCGACACATTTCATACAAAAAGAAGTAACTTATTACTGGGCAATTGTTCGTTTTTACGAAGGAACTAAATATAAAACAACTTTCAGACTTGAATTCCTTATACAGGAGACTATTGCTATTTTTTAGGTATGACGGGTGATTCTTCGACACAGTCTTATAAGGATGGTGTTTTGGAAGTTGTTGGCATTTATTCCTCATTCCACATAGCGCAGTTGCAAGTTGGTTTATCAACTCCACACAAAATTGGACAAGCTAAAGTCGTAGAGGTATAATATGGAGTTTTTCACAAGTTATGCGTCAAATTTATTTATAAGATTATGAGGTAAAAGTAAGTCAAAGAGTGTAAAAGAATTTATTCCATCGGATTTAAAGCAGGTGGACGCGGTGGCCATCAAATTGAACCTACACTACCCATCGTAATATCCACCTGACCTCGTTAAAGATATAGGCCAAATTTTACTAGCGTTTACATTTCTTTGTCTAAACAGTAAACATTCGCTTTTACTTGGAGTTCCCAATCATTTCCACCCGAAACTTGAAAAATTATGTCGGTTTTTCTGCGATAGCAGGGAAATTTTACTCTTACTCTTATGTTTTATTTAGTATGAATTTTCTTGTTTTAATTTGATACATAAGTTGTGAAAAAGGTTGTATAGATATGGTATTTCAATTTAAATATCATTATTGTTTAGATTCATTTGAAAGCTATGGCACCAATACAAGTGGATGGAGAACCATGGGAGCAGGCTCCAGCAATTTTTAAAATTTCTCTTGTTGATCAAGCAACTGTGTTGGTAAACAAAAGAAATCAAAGCTAAGTACTTTATCTCATTTTATAAGTGTTGGAACAAAATCATCTGTTTTACAATGTAAAATCTGCATTTAATATTCTGAATTCATGGCTATATGTAAAAGTGACCATTCCAAAAAATTATAAAGGTGTCATTATAGTACATATATACATGTTTCAAATACAAAATCATCTTAATTTATTGCGTCTAAATTATTATGAATAAATTATTAATATTTATCCGCCATTGGCGGATCTTGTAAGTGTTGAAATTGATTTCTATTAATTAAAAAATATAAAGGATAAATTGTTAAATTTGCTATATATTTTCTGTTATTTATAAATATGTATATACCTTCTTATACATTATTAGATCTCATATACAGGATATGTATGTATTGTAACTGTATGTCTTCTAAGTGTTGTAATTCACTCGTATTAATTCGATATAAATGATAAATTTTGTTATATATATATTTTTTGTTATTTTTAGAAATATACTCCGATATGCCTGTATTGATCTACTTTTTCGATCTGATATGCATATGTTGTAACTGTATGTATTTTTAGATGTCTGTAGGAATTTTTAAAACATATACAAGAATGTATCTTAATGAAACGTAATAAAATATGTTCAATTTGATATGTTTTGCAATTTGAGATTTTAAATAATACTGACAAACTCAAATAATATGTTCACCGCAGGTGGCTGATTTTGGGGTACTCGTATCAACTTTCTTAAGTTAAATGGACGCCAAATTCGATGTTTAGGTTACTGAATAGAATTGTTTATTCTCTTCTCAACGACTCAGTTACCGAATTTTGACGATGAAACGAAACAGAGCGATGACATGAGTGAGATAGCGCTATATATATTGGCAACCTAAAAGTATTCGACAAACTGTTGATCCTTTCTGTTCCCGCGGTCCTCATTTTAGTACGGTAAACTGTACCCAAATGAGTACAGCAGGTACTAATGGGTTAACCTCAAACGATATAATTGCATTTTTGTCAGCTTTTTTCAAAGCTTCCAAAAAATTTTCATTTTACAGTATATTACATATTTACACAAGAGATCGAAAAATTCTCATCAAATAAACCTCCTGCACAAACCAAAATAACCCAATGTTTTTAAAAGGACTGTATACAGGATCATTGAGGTCAACGCGCAGTTTGGTGGCAAACCATGATATAAGAAGAATAGGTATGCTTGTAAATTTTCCTAAGTCGTTTTTAATGCGCATGGACGTGGCTTGGCCTAAGTGTCGTCACGATATGAACTTCTGATCACGTTTGACTCACCTGTTTATGTGTGTCTTATGTTGATATTAAGATTTTCATTAAAAATTAAAGCATAAGGAAACAACTTTAAAAAACACTAGGATCTATAAATAAAAACAATTGATGAAATGACAATTTGACTGTTTATAGCTATTTTTTTATATATATTCTATTACCAAAACATTGTTTTATTGAAGACTACGTTTAAATAAACATTTAAGTTCGTAATTTTAGTTGTAGTGTGCATTATGTGCGTAACAAATAGACTGCCAGCAATATTTGCATATATATATATATATATATATATATATATATATATATATATATATAGTAACAATGTATATCGACTGTACTGTTTAGAGTAGAATATAAACACGAGCTAAAAACTGTATTGGGCTGGTCGGTCCGTGAAATAAAAAGTCTCATTTGTTCAACCTCCCAATGATTGGAATTGGATTTTCCACGGTGGATTACCTGAATAAGCGTAACAGCAGCTCTGCGTGAGGTGTACGAAAAATAGTTGTACACTCGTGTAGAGTAGAAACTGCAAAAATGCGCACGTTTGATACATATTGGGTAATTCCTTAATTGGATTTCTCATACGTACAAACATCAAGCATATATATATATATATACCTAATAAATTTATGAGTAACTAGCTGACCCGGCAAACGTTGTTTTGCCTTCAAATGTTATTTATATTTAAATAGCTGACCCGGCAGACTTCGTTCTGCCTAGAAAAGTATTGACTTAGATATTTAATATTTTATTGTTACGGGTATGTTTAAAATATAGGTACATGATAATATTTAAAGGAGATCGGCGCAGGTAATGCATATTTATTTGAAAAAAAAAATTAAAAATGTGAATAATAAATGAACTATTAAATGATAAAAAGTGTATATGTACATAATTAAGAGAATGTTAGTGTTATTCATTATAGTGGACCCGGCAGACTTCGTATCGCAGGCGTTGCCCTGCGTCATTTCAAATTGCAGAATAGCGAATTCGAATTGATTTTCAAAGTAATCCACCTCAAAATGAATTGCACAATTCGAAATTAACGTTTGGATTAATTATCGATGCGCACGCAATCACAAAGAACATAACCATTTACAATATGCACTTCATCAAAGTGAACTCACCTCTATGAGATCACTTTTGAAAAATGCTGATAAATCGCAACACACGCCTGCACAACGCAATAGCATGCGATGGAAAGACTGTGCAAATGAATCAGCTGTCAAAAGTTTATGCACACAACGCCATCTACTGGTAATACCGGAACCAGCATTTGAAATCATGTTCGTTTTTAATGTGTGACAAAAAATTGCTACAAAAACAATTGCCAAACAAATTTGGTGGAAAAACAATTGTCGCAAAAAATTATCACAATATAACGTAAACATAAACGTCATCTATCATGAAGATGGCGTCGTAAAATCACTCCATACAAAATGTATGGGAAAATGAATTTTCTTGATAATTCTTTTCGGGGATATTTCGGGAATTTTCTTAGGTATTCTTATTGGTTGGCCGGAGACCAGTCCGAATTGGTACGAATCATCGAAATCGGTCCGGGCGTTCTTGAGTTATAAGCGTAGTAACTATCGTCACTCTCTTTTATATATAGATGTGACTGTAGGATTTGAAAATTATAATTTAAAAAAGAACGCCTTTGTTAACTGTCCAACCAAGGCCCCCTCTTCACTCTCCAGAATGCTCTTTGAGCGCCTGATGGATATAGTATTACTAGTTTGTTGAAAAGGCATGTCGGTAAACGCTGCGTACTGGAGTCAGTTGATTGGAGAATAGGTAGGAAGGCGGCTATGTCGATTAACAAATTCGCGCTAGACGCCGCGTTCACCAATATACACTAGACCTGTCCTTATTTTTCAAAATGGCGGCGCATAGGAGAGTAGGGTCCAAAAAGTTTCCATTTTATGCCACAATGCTCCATGTAAAATTTGGGCTCGATCCGACGACTCTAAGTGGACCCAAAATTGAGTTGAATAATAAGACAAGGTTTTATTATAAGAAATTAGGAACTTTATTCGGCATTTTTGGAAAAAACTCAATTTTGGTAACAGTTTTGTTAATATTTCGTAATTTTCTTATTTTTATGTTATTCTCCAATAAATTACACGTGAAACACGCGTGACCCGGAAAAATCACGTCACGCGCACATCTCTAGTGGCATTGTTATTTAGCATAACTGCGTTGCTGCTTCTGAATTAGTTATTACATTTTCCTGCAAAATACCGTGATCTGATTTAATTATTGTGGCAACCCGTGTCGAGACACACACACACACAACCAGGCCAAGAACGAGAGAACATCTGTCAAACGAATGAGTAGACGTTTTGAGTCAGTCGTATGAGAACAGCCAACCAGTGTGTTACTTAATTGTGCTAAAGAAGTAAACCAAAATAATAAAGTACCGAAGTTAATTGTTGTAAACCAAATTATAATTGTTATTATTTTGGGTGAGTTTATAGGTTGTTACAATTATAATGTCAGAACCATCAACATCAAAACCTGCATCGGCTTCTGCATCAGCCATTTCCTCGGTAGAAACGCGTCAAACCATTCAATCGCTCTACAACATATGTAGACTTAGTGGGCAGAACAGCGCATCAGATAACCGGTGTCAAACTGCCGTCCAATAGGCAAGTCCTACAGGTCTTCTTTCATAACATGCGTTTTGTGAAACTCGACGCAAAGGAAAGTGCAAAATTAACGTTCGATGCAGTGTATATTTTCTGGCAACAAGCACGAATTCCAACACGATACGGAACAAGATGCGCGGAGAAATTGTTGAAATTGTACAATACGTGGAAAGATATACAAAAAGTGACCGCTAGCAAGAGATCTGTGGCTTGGAAACAAAAGGAGCTTGCATTTACCAACGATCTGGACAATTTGTTTGATATTGCGACTGCAGATGCCCTAAAAACCATTCGAATTGAAGAAGATAAGAAGTTTCTCATTCGACAACGACAACCAGGACGCCCGGGATGCATGATTGGCTGCGATATGGTTTTATTTCTGCGAGAAAAAGAGCATCGGAACGAAAGGAGAAAGAGAAGCAGAGAAAGCGGAAATTTGAAGAAATGTCCAAGCCGAAAGATAGTGGTTCGTATTTGGCTTTATGTCATTTTCTATCTTATTGATTTATGTAATACATAACACATTTTAAACTTTTTGCAGCCGGCCAATATACAGAATCGAGTGATGAAGGTGAGGTTGAGGTTATGGAAGGAATTGATGAAAAACCTCAGGACGTGGGTGAAGCGATTGAGGAGAGCACTGCCGATGCCGAAACTGGTGACATCGTTGAACCGCAGAAAAGTGTACAGAAGAGAGGGCGTATAAATTTTCTAACGCCACGACTTGCTTCTGCGCTTGACCACGCCAAGCTAACCGATCCAATGGCAGCTCATGTGTTGATAGCCTGCGCCAATGCATTGAATTATTCCGTAGACGAGCTGGCTATTAACCGAACAACGATTAATCGATATCGTCGAGAAAACCGCCGGAAGGAAGCAGAAGTTATCCAGACCGAATTCGTAGAAAACGTAATTTTGTATTATTTATATTTAGCGATATAAGTACTTATAAGTCATTCGTCTCTTCCCTAAACAGCTAAGTATTAATAAGCCGCTTGTCGTACATTGGGACGGCAAAATGTTGGTTGACCTTGTAGGCAGCGCAAAAGTTGAGAGAGTTGCGGTTATGGTCAGCTATGATGGGACATCGAAGTTCCTTGGAGCACCTCAAATAAAATCTTCAAGCGGAAAAGATACAGCTGACGCTGTTAACAATCTGTTGGTTCGTTGGAACATTGCCGATCGAGTTGAAGCAATGTCATTCGACACGACCTCCAGTAACACTGGAGCTCTCAATGGCGCTTGCATTATCTTGCAGAAACCACAGTATTGCCATCGAGAACTGCTGCACTTGGCCTGTCGCCATCATATTTACGAAATCGTTCTGCGCCAGGTTTTTGAAGTGAAATTGTCGACAAGCAGCGGTCCTGAAGTTCAATTGTTCGAGAGATTCGCGAAAGTCTGGAAGAGTCTTGACCAGACTGCATTCCAGAATGGTGTCGAGGACGAAATCGTTGGTTCAATAATTCCCCCGATGAACAAGCAGCCATCAGAAATTACTGCAATCAGCAGTTGAAAGAACGTCACCCTCGTAATGATTATAGAGAGTTTCTCCAACTGGTTGCTGTTTTCTTGGGTGAAACACATTGTGGTAGCTTCCGTTCTCCTAGCGCTACCAGCAACGCGCGATGGATGGCAAAAGGCATTTATTCACTCAAAATTTTCCTTTTCCGCAACCATTTCACATTGACGGCCAGAGAACTGAGTGGATTGCGCGACGTGTGCATTTTCTTGGCGCGAATCTACATTCGTGCATGGATTGGTTGTACAAATCCAATCAATGCTCCAAACCAGGATTTCAATTTCATACGAGATTCCATTGAATACACTCAAATTGATGCTCCAGTTTCTGCTGCCATATTGAAGAAGATGAGTAACCAGATGTGGTATTTATCAGCAGAACCAATGGCTTTGGCTTTCTTTGACTCGAATGTTTCTCTTGAACAGAAAAGAAAAATGGTTGAGCGCTTTTGCATACGATGAGCCTATTATCAAAGTGGATCAAAATCGGGCCGTTTCAAAACCGCAAACATTCGCGAACCATAGCTTGAGCGACTTCATTTCAAACAAGACTAACAATTTCTTTGTGCGGTTCTGTTTGTCGCCGGAGTTTTTGGAATTTGACCCATCAACATGGGAAACCAACGAGAGTTTTAAAGAAGGCCGCGTTTTCTGCAAAAATTTAGCCGTCGTTAATGACACCGCTGAAAGAGGAGTGAAGTTCATGAAGGACTACAATCGGATATTGACCAACAATGAAGACGAAAAGCAATTCTTATTGCAAGTTGTTGAAGCTTATCGCAAAAAATATCCATCGTTCAAAAAAACATCTTTAGTTAATGTTTAAGATATTGTAACTTTATTATTTTTTATCAGATTTTTCTGAGTAATAGCTTAGTGAAAAGGTAATTTAGTGAAGAATAACATAAAAATAAGAAAATTACGAAATATTAACAAAACTGTTACCAAAATTGAGTTTTTCCAAAAATGCCGAATAAAGTTCCTAATTTCTTATAATAAAACCTTGTCTTATTATTCAACTCAATTTTGGGTCCACTTAGAGTCGTCGGATCGAGCCCAAATTTTACATGGAGCATTATGACATAAAATGGAAACTTTTTGGACCCTACTCCTATGCGCCGCCATTTTGAAAAATCTTCATAGAAATAAGGGCAGGTCTAATATACACCCTTGGCCGATACTACCTTTTTAACAAACTCTAAGTATTAGACATAATAAATAATTTATCGTAATTAGAATCAGAATAAAATTTTTTAGAAAATATGATATTTCTCTTTTCTTTTCTTGTTTTTTGATTCCATCCATCGTGAACCGTCATAAAATGTTATAGCTTACCATTTATTGACCGCTACCATTTCGAATAAAGTGTATATTATAACTTGCTTAGTTCTGTTTTATCTGCTAACTGAAGTCATCAGTTAACCCAGCCTTTCTCAAACGGTGGGAGTGCGCCTCTGGGGACAAATTAGTATACTGAAACTAATACAAAACACCTTAACCCATCTTAATATTTACTACATTATTATTTTCTGTTACAAGGGATTGCATATAGCATATATGTAAAATGAACTTACGAGTAGTTTATTTAAACAAATTAGTGGCTTAAATGTGCGCCTGAACTGCACAATTTGTCCAAGTTTGCTTCTAAATGAGTAATCGCTACCCTCAGTTTACGTTCGATATTGAGTCGTTTGCTGTATATGTATAATTTAGTGGCCGACCGAACATTCGGTTTCGGCCGCACCGAAACTCAGTGTTCGTTCGTGTCTCGTAGTCGTGAGAATAAGCAAGTTAATATTACATAAACAAATATCTACATTTCCTACATACCGTAATTGTTGTTTTTAATTTCATTTAACACAACTGAACTATATAACATGTAAAACATACATTAGATTTCAGCACAAATTTTAACATGTCTATATAAGTTTCGGTTTCGGCTGCAAATCCTATTTAGGTCGGACATTAATGTATATGGGTCATTCTTTTACAAATCGTACACCTTTTTTGACTTCATAATTTGGATCCCTTACAAAATTTTTCTATCACTTATATACATGAGAAAAGGCAGCACCTATATCAGGATTTCGTTTGTAAATGTGTATTTTTCAAAATATGTATATTTTTCGTTTTGATCGTTGCCTGGATTCTCTAACATTTAAAATTCATTATCTCCGGTTCTACTGAACGGATTCTTTTGTTTTTACGGCACTGAAAACCTTGTTATGTCAACTTTCTGTTCGCATGCTAACAGTATTTATTTATCGTTATTTAGTATAATATAATAACAAATGAATTGTTTAAACGATGTTTTCATGCTTATGCCCACAACGTAAGAAATTGAAAAAAATACCATATATTCGCTATGTCTCAGTCTAAAAAAACACTTTTGAAAAAATTGGGTTCTCTATTCCGTCAAAAGATATTAAATAATTTCGAGCGCATGCCGTGCGGCGCGCACCGCGCGCGCAGATTTACAACAGTGTCGTTCGCGTTTGCGCGCAATCCCTGCTTTTAGACAACTATTTCATTATATCAGTACTTCAGAATTTACATTCGAAAAAATTTACATTATTCGTAAAGAAACTGAGTACACGTGACCCTAATTATTTGACTAAATTTTAAATGTAAATCGTCGAAAACTGAGGAACGCAAATATTAGGTACTATTCGATTTCCATGAAAATGAATAACTAGAATATTGAGATAAATCAAGCGACTGTAGTATATTGATATACGCACATGTATTTCGGATAAAATGAATATCATGTAATCTCCAACGACACGTTGTAAAAAAGGAATTATTTCATAATTTTAATTTCATTCCAATGTTCCTGCGAAGAAAAATGCTTTGCTTGTACCTTTTTCTCCGTAATCGGTATAATGCAATGGTATGTCAACGTCCCTTTCACCGTCAAAGCCATTTTGAATCTTGCCTCTAATTTTTTGTGTGCTTCATTGTATTCTTTATTCTCCACAAATCCCAATGAAATATTAGGAAGTGATTCAGCTGCCCATTCGAATAATTCTTTTGGCGTTTGTATGGGATTGTTTATTCTTTGAAGGCTAGTTCTAGCAGCCAACCTCTTTAAAGTCCCACCCAAGCCATCGCACGCACCTTTGCCGTGGGAAGTTGGGAAAAAGTGTCACTCCGCAGTTACACCAAAATCTTTTAAGTGATGAGTGAGATTGACAAAATTTTTCCTGTTTTTATACTGCGCACTCACTCCATCAGAAAAATATATAATTTTTTCAATTTTGTTAAAGTTCCGCTTAATAAAATTTACTAAATATTGTTGGAACACATGAACGGCAATCGTATCATGGTGCAAACATTCGGATATAATATATATATATAATATAAATAATAATAATTTTGAACAAAAGCATAGTACTCAGAAAAATTACAGATTACAATGCATTCATTTTCTGTCAAATCTTTTTTTGTTCTTCATGAAATCATTCTGTTTTCTTACGAGGTATGAATATAGAAGTAATTTTTCTAAACCGATCTTTAATTTCTGTAAATATTCGTCAACTGGGGATACCATAACTTGTAAAGTGGTCCTATCGACGTTCGTCCATTGTCTGTATGTGATTTCGTCAATGTAATTATACTCAAAAATGTTTTCTAATTCGTCGATCAGATCTGTTGCACCAGGACACTCAGAGCACGTTCCAAAATAACAATTTGTTGATGCTTCAACACAAATCATACGTTTTAAACAGTCATGATAAGTTTTGATTGGGTCTGGAGTATTGGCTGTCAGGTTTTTAATATTCGACTCTTCGATTAATAATTTTATATTCTCATGAATAGCACAAACACAGACTGAATGGGTTCCACTTGCACCTGCTAACACACAATGTTTCGGTCTCAAAGATGCGAATTTCGAAAAACTACATTTGATTTGTGGGTGACTTTCCTTGAATAGTTGGTGAAGTTCTTTCAAATTCGCTAATAGTAATCGCTTTTGCATGTGAATACGTTTGTTATCTTTTTTGACCGAAACATAATCTTTTCGTCCTGGCATCATGCGACTATTCTCATCAAGTTCGTAGAAGCTGATTATCAGATCAACTACTTCTTGTTGTATCGATGGATGGCTCTTCGGGCTGGGATCGGCTAAGATACCTTTTTCTACGGCATTTTTCTTCGCAACAGTGATCATGTGAATCGTAGCGGTAGGAAAATGATGTTGGATTTTTCGAAAAAGACCATTCTTTAAAAATGGTCATGCAATTCGTCCTTTAAAATTCTCAAGATATCATTTCCATCATTTTGCTCAACAATACTATCATTCACATTAATCCTAGTATGGAAAATCCTTTCTGACATCGCTTCAGAAATGTTTTTATTTTCTCTTTCGAATAGAACTTCTGAGAAACTTTCTTTTTTATTGGTGAAGTTCCAATCAAACATAAACCCTTATTGACTGCATCAATCGCTTCATGAGTCACTTCTTCCTCTGTCTCGAACAATGAAGGACTTTCCGGAACCTGATCCACGTCCTCATAATCTTCGCCGAACGTTTCATTATTTGTTGAGGTGGTACAGATCAAATCATCAACTTCTTCATACTAGAATATTCGTACGCACATCAAACATGTGATTGTGAAATATAGATGATAATAAAACATACCTTCTGGTTAGATTGAAGAACGTTGTTATTTTCAATATCTTTATGCAATTTCGACAATTTACGGCGACACGTATTACAAATTTTCTGTCTCAGACACTTTTCTGTTATTGGTTCTTTCAATAACAATAAATGTTGCCGCAGAACTTTTCTAAGGCTCGCTTGATTTTGTATTGTCGGATGAGGAGACAAATTAAACGGATTAAAGCATCTATCCGTTCGGATTCTTGACCCTGCCAACAATTTGGATGAGTTTGACATTCTTTCGTTTAAACTTTACGCTTTTCACCGAACTTGTAGGTTATGAACACACGAAGGAGCATTACACGCACTCGGTAGGCTTTGAAACAATAAAATGTATCGCAGAGTGTCGAATAAGGCTGATCACAAGCTTAAACACGTTCGAATGCGGCACGGCGCGCGTTCGATATTATTTAATATCTTCTGACTGAATAGAGAACCCACTTTTTCAAAACTGGGTCTTCTAGAATGAGACATAACGAATATATGGTATTTTTTTCAATTTCATACGTTGTGGGCATAATTATGAAAACATCATTTAAACAATTCAATTGTTATTATTTTGTACTGAATAACGATGAAGGAATATTTTTAGCATGCGAATAGAAAGCTGACATAACAAGGTTTTTAATGCCTTAAGAACGAGAACGATCCGTTCAGTAGAACCGGAGATAATGAATTTTGAATATTAGAGAATGCAGCAAACGATTAAAACACGAAATACACATATTTTCAAAAATACACATTTGCAAACAAAATCCCGATATACGTGTCGTTTAAATTAATAAGAAGATGTTGGAAAAAAAAATTGTATGTCATTAAAAAAAGTGATAATTTTTTCCTCAAATCCGTACGGTTTATAAAAGAATGACCCATATGCAATATAATCTGCAATCGCTGAAATAACGCTAGAAATTCCGCTTGCGAGTTAATCAAAAGCTCGACAATAGTTGACGAAAATTGTTTTTCTTTTCTGTATTCGAGGTTAAATCAATAAATTATTCCTCTTCTCGGTTAGAAGATTATCATTTTCAAAGAAGTTGCGTTTTTAGATAACGGCTTCAAATTGCATACATTCGATCCATATAAAAATGAAATACTTTTTTATCGCTTGGTTTGTTATCGTTAATAAATGTTTTTAAATTAATGAATATTTCTGTGTCGTCACTGTTTATCTTGTTTGACCAAAGATCCAATTTTCGCGAAATGTTGTTAATTTTATCTGTTGTAATATCTGTGTATTATTTCCTTCTAACTGGGTATTTAAAATATGTAGTTTTCCAAAAAATATCAGTTTCAGTATGAACAGTTCGTAAACAAAGTTCTTCATGCTAAGACGAATATATTCGTGCCTAAGCTCAAAGACCAGTTGTATAACTTTTCCACGTGATAACTACCGAGGTTCACAATAAAATAATTGTGCTAAATGGAGAGCGCCCATGTCATCGCACATTGAAAAAAATAGTCTTGACCTTAAAGCCCTTATTTTTATATAATTTACAACAGAAATTGCCAAATAACGTCCTGGACTAATTTCCTTTGGGGCAAGTGATTCCCTATGAATCATACAATGATGTCAAGTTGCATTTGGATTCTTTTTGCATATAAGTGGTTGCAGACCTTCATATATTTCTGCCATTGCCGGTGCCAAGTACAAACAGTACAACACAGGTTTTCCACTCTATGCCAAAGTTTACTATATAATAGTCATTTGAAACAGAATCGCACTTGTAGTTTTTAAAAATTTCTTTGCAAAAAAGTAAGTCCTAGCAAACGTAGACTAGCAAATATGCAATTGTGATACGATCTGTTACCTCGTCTAGCTGAATAGCAAGTAATTTGTTTCTAAGTTTCGAAGGAAGCTGCTTCTGCAGATCCAGTGGCGTATCATCAATACGCCTTGTAATATTATTTGATACTGATATTTTCTGAATCTCTTGTTGCATTGTTGCGACTTCTGCAATTGTGTAAGGCTTTTGTATTTGGCCATGCCATGTGGAACTTCATATGATGCAAGCAGAACTTTTGGAGGTAACGGCAAGCTGTATTTAAAGGCTACTTTTTGAATACTAAACTGTTTCAAATTGTGCGCAAAGAAATCGCGATGTTTATTTTCATGATCTCTGTGTTTGATTTGCAAATGCCTTTTTAGTTTAATTGGTTTCATATTGTCAGCAGCCAAAATATTTAAATATATTACACACTATGATCGCTCTTCACCATTAACGACTTACAAAACCAACATTCAAGTACTCGTCACAATATTTCCTAGCTTTTGCTGTGGGAGAGTGTTGGCAGCTTCTTTATATGCAGACGCAGATATACTTGCCCATTTTAAATTCGAGACAATTAAATATTTTTTCATACTTGGAAAGTATTTGTACAAACTTTAAATCACTTAGGTTAGGTGCAATAGAACATGAACCAAATATTACGCCCCTACTCACTGCCACTTTCTACTAAACTAACCTAACTAAACTCTAAACATGCATCATGGTTTTATACCATGTTTTATACTCTTTGTGCCCAGTATCCCCATTTCTGAACCATTCTACGGCGCTCTGGAAAGTTCGAGATTCCCCGAAACCTATAAGTTTGGGAAACGCTGAGTTAAACCTGTCTAAAAACACTAATAAGTATAATTAGGTATTGTTACTGGATAAAGAAAATACTTAAATTGAAAGTGCAACATTTATACTTATACTTATAAGGGTATAAAAAATTAACATGTTAATACTAGAACTATTAAAATTAAATGGACGGACATATTGCATCAATTACTTTAAATAGCGTTCACTCATCTACTTCATCTATTACATCATCATCCTTTTCTAGGTTTTCACCTTCCACAGTCTTTGTGGGTAATAATTCCGTAAGTGGTATATCCAATCCATTAGCTAACATTTCGATAACATCTTTGTTTAGATAATAAGTTACAGTACTCAAAGATGGGTTTAAGACTTGTTTAAATTCATTAAATAGCTGCTTCCCTTCAGAAAAAGACCATTCTTTATGCACATTTGTATCATTAAAGCATAAATATCTCCTCTTCGTACAGCTGCTTCTAATTCTTTACCTCCGTTCGTAAGTAATTGTCGACATTGTGTCATTCCAGATTGGATATCTCCTCTTTCAAATAAACGCTTAATGTCTATAAACCGCTTGACTACTGTTAATCTTTGTTGAACTATATCTGTTGCTTTTTGATGTTGATTTGAATCTTTAGGTACAGTTATTTTTGATAAACATCTTGATGCCTCTGTTAAAGCTCCAAATGCTTTATCGTAGTTCTGAAATTCGTCTATTTCAACCTACAAACGAATAAAATAACGTAAAGTATACTATTTATAGACTTCAACAAAGTTTTCAGAAATATGATTCGGATAAGCCATTGTTACTTTTAACAAAAAGAAGAAGAGACGGAAATAAAAGTCTGATTATATTGCGCGAAAAAATGCCACAGAGCGGATTGTTATATGAATAAGATTAGCTTAGTTCTTAGCTTTATTAAGCGCGATACTGACATATGTAAACCCAGTTTTGTTATAGATCGGATAAGTCGTTACCAATTAACAAAAATCGTATACAAGGCAACAAGTCGCATAAAATTTTGACTAGGGATGACGCGCCAAGACTAACTTAATTAAGAATGTATTAACATTTTAGTGAAGACGGTTGAAATTGTTTGAAAAGAAGATTAAAGTCTTAGTGTGGCGAAGTGTTAGAAGTTGCTTGCAAGAATGATATAAACTAACACTAAAGTTAACTACACACTAACACTAAAGTAAATTTATCCCAATATGTACTCCGCTGGTAGCGAGGGGCTTTATCAACCTGTAATCATGTTGAAATACTTAAACATTACAATGCACTTATAATTGAAGGATTAGAACGATTATGTTTGTCATATACCAACCTGCGCACAAGCCACATAAAAGTTTGCTAAGAGATCTAAAGCCTTTCCTTTACTATAAAATGTGATTATATGCCGTAAAATATCGGGTTGATTCTGCCAGTCTAGAGACTGCAAATAATTTGCAGCCATGATATAGATTTCTCTCTGCCTCGATATACCAGTGAAAAATATAATTTTGTCTGTATCCCCAGATTTCAACAATGCTTTCATAGCTTTAATCTATTAAAAATAATGATTTATAGTTAATTTCTCACGTTATCGATACTAAACTTACTTTATTGCCCGCCTGAGTAAACTTCTTAGTTGCTAGATGGTAATTTCCTTGACTTAGTAATGTTTCACCAAGACTATCTAAAACAAGGATTCTTATTTCTTCGTTAATTTGATCTTTTTCCGGAGTTAGCTTTTCAACTAGATCTTCATTCAATTGTACATTATATTTCAAACAGATATCGATGGCTTCTTTGTACTGAAAACAAAGAAACAATTTCATTTTGATTAGAGCTGGAAGAAACTGCTTTCTGTAGCACAATGTAGATTCAAAGCTGTTGTGTGTAGTACTACCTTTTTTCCAATGGCTAATAGATCTACAGCTTTATCAAATTGACTGTTTGTAACAAAATATTCAGCACATTTTGCAACTAAGGCGGGATCGGAATCTGCGTCAAGTTCTGTTGCGATTTGCTGTAACGTTTCAAACTGATGAGTTTTGAATGCCAAATCTAAGGCTTTGTGCAACATTCCTATAAGAAAAATTATAAAGAATATTTCTCTATGTTATTTACTTTGTTTTATTTGATTTACAAAAATATCTAAATGTGTGTACATGATCTATTCACATTTTTAAAGAATGGTAACTTTAGTTTTTGCATATGTATGTAAATAAATCCAACATTAGTGAACGCAGTAGAATAATGTCCTCGACACGTGCACATGAATTTAATCGTGAATTGATTATATTTTGTTATAAACTGATTTTCAATGTAACTAGAATCAGATATGAACTTTTAAATTGAACATGCGATATGTTCTAAAGACCGTCCGACACGGTCAATTTTCTTGTACATTTTTCTGTCAATTTTCTGTTGTGTGAAAAATTGAAAGTATCATACAAAAAAAAATCATCAATGTTTAGTTCAACTATTATGTACATTAAAAAATAGGAAATGTCCTATTTCTTCGTCAATTTTCTGCGCATAAATCTAATGCGTTTCCAACCTGAAATTAGGTACGGCTCACAGAACAGTATAAGATAACGGCTTATAATTTTGATATTCTTTTACAAGTTATTTCATATGTGGATTTTGCATTGATATTATCAGTAAATACACCACAGGCCTACACTAATTTTATAATAATATATGCTGGGACTCACAGATTAAGGGGGCGACTTATGTGGTGGGGATTGGATTTATTGAGGGGAAAAATGATATTTCTGGTAGTTATCAATAGATGTCTCAACTGGTACGTGATCTATCCATAAATATCAATGCAATGCGTAGAATGTTTTGCGATCTGAGTGAAACAAAACACAAGTGTCATCTCACTCTTGGAGACAGCTAAAAAATTCGCATTAGTAAAAATACAATCAAATTTTAGCGGCATTCGGGAATGTTATTTTCCTATAACTTGAATAACGTAACCTCAATTTATACATTTTGACGACACTTTACATCGATGTTTTCTATAAACTGGACAATTTTGGATGGAAATGTTAACGATGAATAAATTTGTTTTGTATTTATTTCCATTTTTTAGATTGAAAACTTGAATTTTCTAGGTGTAATAAATATGTTCAGAAAAACGTAAATAATTTGCTTTCTAAATGTAATATTAAGCAACTATTTTCTCTCTAATTGTAAGCGGAATAGGATTTATAACAAGATAATACAAATCTAAAGTCTAATTCTAGAAAATGTATATGTAAACCACCAAAATCTCAAATTGTTTCACAATACGAGTAAACCAAACTAAAAAATTAAACTAAAAATTAAACTAGCGGTCTGGTGAACGAAGAGTTAGAAGACAAGACAATATTTAATACAAATTACTACACATACACTTATTGATTATTAAATAAAATTAATTTAATAAATTTATGCCATATGTTTGTATCTTTTGTGATCTTAATCGACCCTCATAATGCAGTCGCATAGTTAAATAATACTTGAATATTAATGTAACCAATTCCAGATTGTGATTATCCAACACATTCTGCAATAGAATACGCTTTTGCATACTTTCTGTGTTAAACGTGGAAGCCATTCTTTTAATAATTATATTCATTAACACGTTTACTATGTTAAAAGTGATAAGCAATGCTGGAATATTTTAACTTAACACTTTCTCTGCAATTGTGCAAATTCTAATAACTTCTGTACTTGGGATTATCAGTTTTCCTCTCTGCGCATTTGGACATCTGTAAAATCTGTCGTTACTATTATCCTTTCTTTACAAACAACACAAAAACTCACTTGAGAAAACTGCAGTTTGTTTTTCCATTACAATACCGCGCATACATGTTTTGGTAAACATGAGACCTTAACATATAATTACCTAGCATACATCAGAATACAAGAACACCGGACTTGATTGGCTTTTATAACGCAAACGCAATTTTCTGTACTTTCTGTACAAGCGAAACAGATATCTTAGGTCTCCTTTTGTTAATTTGGACCCTTAGAACGAAATTTGATTCAGATCGAGGTATTGAAGAAATTCTTCGCACCAAACATATCGTTCATCATCACCAGCACGAATCGGTATGCGAAAGCCGTTGTTCAAAATTAGAATTCGCTAAATCCTGATAAAAACAAAGAGTTTGAAAAGATCTAACTAACATTGAATTAGATGCATATATCGGAATAGTTCTAGCCGCCGGTGTTTCATACAATAATAGGCAGAAATCAGACTTTGTTCACAGGGAACTGATAAGATGCGCCGTAAAACTCTATTGTGCAAAATGTTCAGACCTAGTATGCCAATAACATTCAAAAGTTGATTATATTTGTTTTAGTTGTATAAATAAAAAATTAATAACAGAATTTCTATCGCACTCCATCATAGAATTGAAAATAAACTCTGAAATAAGACATAAAAATGAACGGAGAAAAAACTACTTTCCACCTTTAAAGAAATTCTTTTTCAATAATCTCATCTGAGCAGGTAATTCAATGTTTATAAAAATCTCTGAGAACCAAAAAAAGCCCGAAAATATATATCTGCATGGATATTAATACGATGCAATTCTAATAATTGAATATTTCCATATGAATACGTGAAAATACATAGGGGTCTGGCCAGACCCTATGAGGTACGTTCAAGAACATGTTTCTCTTGTGCTTGCTGTTCCTTTTCTACAATTTTTCAATGAAACCTAAACAACAAACGAAACGACGCTTGCAATATTCTCACACAGATTCATAAAAAAACATGTTACCAACCGTCAAGCGCAATTTCGTTATATCAAAAATAATAATTTGAAGTTGAGGAGGTATTGGAAAATGCGTTCCAGTTTATTCAGGATATAACATTCGAAGGAATATTTATTCTGCACTTTATACCACTATTGTAATAGAGCATGTCATGAAATCATGATCTGATAATGTATGTTCAGCTTTGTTAACCCTCCGTCCGATAAATGGTTCCAGCCAGACCTTTTTCGTTTTCAATCGTTAATTAAGTATATTTCTTGTTTGTCTATCGACTTGGGCTTCCAGGTACCTTCCTGGAATTTTATTGGCTATCGATCTAGACATATAGCAATAAGGATTTAGTGTTCGCGAAGGACGAAAAAGGACGTTTTGAAATCTCATCTTCGGTCCGACAGATGGTATCTGGCTGGATTCCATACATTTTGTATGAAAATGCATGGAATATGATACATTTTGATGATTCTACTTGGTTTTCTAGCGCTTTTATGTTGTAATTATCCACTCTAACTTCCTTTTAAGTTCACGCATATGGGCCTCGTATATACATGGTCCGTTATGAAAGTAATACGCATTTTTGCTAAAAATAGATTCATTGATCTTACCGGTACAAATGTTTAAAATTCTTCGAAATAGTCCCCTCCTGCATCGATGCACTTGCGGAGACGTGCTTGGACTAGCTTGGGTCGACACTGTTCGGTCCAATAAAAAATTCCTCCCTGAAGAAGTGAAGAAGAATGCTTCTCGTCCTATGCTGTCATCCGTGTTTGGTTTTCATGAAAACTTGGTTTCGCTTTGTAGCTACGTGCCGAAAAGGAACAGGGCTGTGAATTTGCTTTCCACTATATATTATATATATTATACGAAATGTTGTGAAGGCGAGGCAATGAAACCAGAGGCAATTTTGTTGGCAAATGGCTACTGATTTTACAACAATACGGTCAACCAGACGTTGGACTCTGGCATTTTTCTTCAACATGTTGGATGTTATGGTATTGGCTGCCTATTGCATTTGCAAAGAAGTCGATGGGACCAATAAAAATGACACTAGACGCAGTTTTCTATATACTTTATCCAGAACATTGATCCTTCCAAATGTTGAAAATCGTATGAACAATATTCACGTAATGAAGCATTTTACTGTTCGTTTGGCTATTGAATCGTTCTTCGGTAGATCAATAAATATTCCAAGAAGTATTGTGGCTACTCCTGCCAGCGGCGCCGATACACTAACAGCCAAGAGAGAAAATTTGTTCACACGAAGAGGAAAAAATTCGCCGAAAAACTCGTTTTCTGTTCAATGTGTTCAGCGCCAGTATGTCGACAACATTCTAAAGTTCGATATTCATGTTTTCCATGCATTGTTTGTACTTCTGAGAACCCATGAGAGAGTTCGAATCATAATTAATAAAAAACGTTGTAATCCCTTCTTGTAAACATCAAACTACATTGATTTTAACTCTGAGAAAAGTAAGAAATAAAAAATATATACCTCGTTTGTATTAAAATGAATTTTGCATCACTAATTCGCACCAAAATGCAAGGAAATGCATGTTAATGTATAGGGGTCTGGCCAGACACCATCCGTCGGACCGAAGGTATTAGAATATCTGTCGGACGGAGGGTTAAATAGTGTCAGACATATGTATGTATGTAAGTTAATAATATCTCAAGTCAAGAATGAATTCCCTAGTGTATTTGTCAATGAACAACATTCTTTTATTAGAGATTTCAAAGCTGAATTTAAAATAAAAGATGGTTTTAAACCTAAAGTGGAGGAAGAACTTTCAAAATGCTAAAATTCGGTATTGTCTCTCCACACACAGTAACTGAGCAAGTCCTATAGTGATTGTCCCAAAAAAGAATTCAATGATATTAGATTATGTGTAGAATTACATTCAAGGCGCCAACGTGTTGCACGCGCGCTGCAATTCCATGAGGCAGCAATTGGCAATTGATTTATTGCAAAACATATTTGAAATCAATTTATCACCAACCTTTCGCAATCTAACAATTTCTGTGAGAATTCTTCTTACTCTTCCGGTATCAGTAGCATCAGATGGACGTTCATTTTCTAAACTTTAAGTGATCACAAGTTATTTAAGTTCTACCATGTTGCAGGAAAGGTTATCTCACTTAGCAATTTTGTCTATAGAATATTAACTTTTAGATACTATTAATACAGAGGATATGTTACAAAGAATTTGCGGCAATCAAAGGTAGAAAAAAACAACTTTTTTAATTCTCAATTTTCATGTATGCATAGGCTAAATTTTTCGCGTTAAAAATGTAAATGCCGTACAATTAGGTAAAACAATAAATTATGTAAGCTACCGTCTTGATGTTTTGTATATAAAAAACATTATTTTATATATGCAGTTACGTACATAACCTGCTTAATTTATTATTTTTCAATTATTAGAAGTTTCAAGTTCCTTTTGTTATTGTGATTTTTATTATACTTTTTCCTAATATTAATAATGTTTAAATAAAAAGGCTTTGAAAACAACATATTTACTTTAATTGATTATTAATAGGTTGTGGATTATGCGGTAGCAATTTGGCGCCAAATCTAGCAAATGAAAATGCATATTACAAGTTGAAGTTTTTTCCTTGGCATTTACTGTCATAAAAATATATTTTGCCATCTATCGGTAAATGGCTACACTTTTACCAGGATGTTGAGGACTCATGAGTCAACGCCTGTCATACGTTCACTTTGCGGATACAAATTTTTCTTTATAGATACCGAATTGTTCATATTCTTACAAATTTCACATGTAGAATATCGCGGCAAGGTTTTGCAATATTTTTGTGTGATTTTACCAATTTTTTGTTCTTAATTTGCAATGTTTGGAACATGTTTTCTCAGAATATACGACATATTTGACATTGATAATATAGCATATCCTAGTTCATTCCTTTCACTTTCGGTTTGTTAATGATTTTATTTAAAAAATGCTTAATTTTTCAGATTTGTATCCTGCAAATTAGTGCCGTTTTTCGATAGTGGTGCCATCTGTTGACTATGAACTCTCAAGCCGCCCCCTTAAGGGTTTCGATATTTTTAAATTGATACTCTGCGCTTGCGTTGATAGAAAAGTGACAACAAAATTGAAGAGACCATGCATACAGAAAAGTTCTACTTCAATTTTTTGTATGCATGTTTCTTTCAATTTTTCACAAAACAGAAAATTGACAGAAAAATGTACAAGAAAATTGATCGTGTCAGATGGACTTTAGCATATATTTTCAGAACATTGCAAATAAACATTTAATCTATATGCTTAATCAATTTTGTGATGGTCGAAAAAATCGATGTTTTCTTCATTGTATTTTCTAAAAGTGCATTATCTTGAGAATATTTCCTCAAAATTTCATAGAGGTCTGAGCACTAGAGCAAAAATTACAGCTATTAATAGCATGATACCTCGAAGTGCGGGTCATCCGCACGTCTCGCTTTGCGGTTTTGAAGAATCCAAATATGTTTGTGAACACTCGTTTCATTTCTAAGTCACGTGACCATTCGTATAAAAGCTTTCAGAGAGGCAATATCGACAATTGCATCACGGCCTTTACTCATTTATACGGTGTTGACGCGATTGAAAAATTGATAAAAAATATGGACGCAAAAGTTACTCGCGAAATTCGATCTAAAAAGAAAGTGCAGAAGTCAAGACCGAAAAAACGGTTTAACAGTTTAATCTGAAGACAGTGGTGATCAAAGAGAGTAGTTTTAGCGCATCCTTGGAAAAAATTTAAATTGAATGATGAAATGAATGTGCCGGTTGATTATTCGCTCGAATATCGGATTTTGAATTTCCTCTTGGTCTTTACGACTCTTTCCCAGTACGTGAAGTGCAAATCTTGTGATGGCGATGTCAAATTTGCACCTATAGAGTCGCGAGGACTTGGCTTTAAAATTTCAGTAACGTACAGCAACTGTGTACAGCGAAAAAACAGTTCGTGTTCTACGATAAAACATTCGTACGAAATAAATAGACGGCTTATTTTGACGATGAGATTGCTTGGCCTGGGAGCTGCGGGTTGTGCGAAATTTTGTGGACTTATGAACATACCAACGTTCTTGACTCAAAGTACATATGAAATTATCGCGAAACACATCTGTTCTACTGTGAAACAAGTGTTTGATAGATTTGCGAAATTAGCTGTCCGTCAAGAGATTGAAAATAATCACGGGCCAAATGAAAAACACCTCACAAAACCTGGCGACGACTCATGGAAGAAACGTGGATTCACCTCATTGTTCGGAGTTGCTTTTTTGATCGGATATTATATAAGCAAGATTGTGGATCTCGTGGTGAAAAGTGCGTACTGCAAATTGTGTCAAGCGTTGGAGAATAAAAATCATCAAGCCGATTATGAAGAGTGGAAGGAAACGCATGAATCTGTATGCACAGCAAATCATTCCGGATCTGCCGGTACAATGGAAGTTGGGGCCATGTTCGAGATGTTCGAACGTTCCGAGAAACTGCACGGAGTAAAATACGCAAATTGCATTGGGGACAGCGATTGTAAGACATTCTCTGCCATCAGAAAATTACAGCCATATGAAAATGTGGAGGTGAAGAAAAAGAGTGCATTGGACATATTCAGACTCAATCATCAATTGCGTGAGATCAAAAGGAAAAATAAAGGACTTGGTGGTAAATGAAAACTAAGCGGAAAATGATTGATAAATTGACCGTATACTACGGCTTGGCCATTCGCCGTAATCCTGATTCCGCTGAAGCAATGGCGAATGATATTTGGGCAACGTATTATCATTATTGTTCCACCGACAAACACCCACAACACGATAAAATGCCCTGCCGGCAAAGGGTCATGGTGTGAGTGACAGCGAGCTCTCGCAGAGCGGCCGAACGAAAAACGCGGAAAGAAGGTTCCTGAGTTTGTCCACAGTTACCGGCCTCTTCCGGACAACAGCCATCAAGCCCATCTATGAAGACCTTTCCAAGAAAGAACTACTTGAACGATGTGTCGGCGGATTTACTCAAAATAATAACGAAAGTTATAACCAGCTTATTTGGAAAATAAGTCCAAAGCATCTTCCTGGAGGGGTTTTTCCAGTTGAGATTGCTGCATACACTTTTGCTTGTATATTCAACGAGGGAAATGTGGCGATCCTGAAGGTTTTCGATGAATTGGGGGTACCCTGTGTCCCTCAAGCTCATGCCTATGTCAAAAAACCGGACAAGAGGCGCGTGGCGCTCGCCGAGCAGCGCGCTCAAGAGGCTACTAGAGAAGGAAGGATGGCTCGTCGGCAAAATCAAGTCGACGTCCTGGAGGCAGCTGCAGATGCAGAAGGGACCTTTTACGGTCCCGGAATAGATAACTCTATGTAAGTCCTTCAAATTCATTATTGATAGTGAAAAATATACATCTGAAATTTCAAACGCGGTTATCTCGAAATGTTGTTTTTCACAAAAAGCTGTTGTGGTGAGCAAGGTTTCTCAAGTACCATTCCACCGATCGATCTGAAATTTTGCAGAATAGTTTATAATTATGGTATCTTCTGAGTGATCGGAAGAATTTTTATTTGAAATAAAACTTTTCTTCCTGGTAGCAAAAACTACATTTTCAGACCTCGAAAAATTAATTATCGCAGAAAAATCATCACCATTTGTGTAAAAATGCTAATTTCGCCTAATCCGTCGTTCGCTCAGAGCATTATGCTATAAACTAACAAACTTTTTTTTTGTATATTTTCAGATGAATCATTCTCCACTTATCGTGCACCGCGAGGATGTTTGAAAAAAGGTGTTTTGGCACAACGGCTCTATTGCTCCCAGTTATGAGAGTTTTCTATCGAAAAAGTTATGGAACACCATTCAACATATACAAATTGATGTACGAAATCCTTTTAGGAATAAATTGAATCGCCTTGGCGCGAAAAATGATTAAAAATACCTTTCTTTTCCAACATTAAGTGTATATGGAAATAAGTGTTAACGGAATAATTGGAACTGACTATATACGTATATATACGTATATAATTTCATTGAAAATTTCTTATTCATATTTTTTGTTTTTGTGATCATTAACCCATCTTAAGGTATGATTGTAGTTTCAATTGCAGATCTGTTTCTTTAAAGTCAAGCTGACACAAAGTTGACACAACACGAAGTTGAAAATAAAGTTGACACAAAAGGGAACTGACCAATACTGCATTTTATTAAAGTAGGCCGATCATTCTGAAAATTTGCACAACGCCATAGCTTTTCATTCTGAACAACTTTTCTTAGTAACACTTTGGCGCACTGTGAACGGAAAAGGTAGTTTACCTAGAACTAAAATAATATTTGTAAAGGCCTACTTGACTTTAAAAAATCGAACGTAAACTAAAAATAAGTTTCACACCAAGAAGGGCGGAATCCCAAAATATGAAATTCCAATTCGAAAAATTTTGGTCAATTATACCTAGTATGGTGTCGATATTGTAGCACCAGAAACAAAGAAGAAAGGTACTGGACATGAAAACATTCAGGTACGGTCGGGCGATGACAAATCAAGAAGAGCATATTCCGGAGTATCGGTGTTAATCAAAAACCAACTACAGTCGAGTCTCGTTTATCTTGAGGCTCATGTATTTTGAGTTTCATTTATCTTAACTTGGGAGTCTCGTTTATTTTAAGTTCCACACTCCACTCCATGTTCCACAATTTCACCGTCACGTTAGAATCGAAAGTGAACTTGGAAGAAATGGGAGGGGTGAAGGTGATGCAATTCCAGTTGGCATGGCAATGGTGGCGGTAGTGGGAACCCCTGCCGACTTAGGTAAACGAAACTCGTTCGTTTCGGAGAACTGAAGATAAACGGGACTCGACTGTAAAACCATTCATACGGGACTTTCAATTTATCTCACACAGAATAATATTTATAAAGACGAAATTATTTGGTCATGATGGTGCAATTGTAGGTGTGTATGCTCCAGTAGATATAGAGGATAACCAAACGAAAACTGTTTAAATTGGATGTAGATACTTCTATATACACTGCGAAGGCTGTCGCTACATTAGAAGCGATACATTATGGACCCAGTACGAACTCCAGGGAGATTGTTATGTCAGATTCCGCAAGTGTGTTACAGTCCATTATCGGATACAAAGCAATATCCAAGTTAACTCCGGTTATATTGAGTATTATAAAGCTCATAATAGAATTGAAAAGAAAAATAGAGCTACTGTGTTTTATTGGGTAAAAGGACATTCCCGAATCTGATGGACAGACTTGCTAAATCGAGTTGTATGAATGGAATTTTGTATAAACCAACACTCACTTCTTTAGAAATTATTAAAATAATAAAGTCGATCGTACTACATCGTAACTGGGAAGATAACTGGCAAAAATACTATAATAACAAAATGACACAATATGCGTATATCCACCTGTCGTTCAACAATAAGCCTTGGTATAACGTACATAGCAAAATCTCACGATATTATCGCACTACAACAGCACGAATCAAATTTGATCATGGCCAGTATCCAGCACATCTATTTAAACTTGGCATCATTGGATCTCCACAATGTCCATGTGGGAATGAAATAGCTGATCTCAAACACATACTACTGAATTGTACATTACATAAAGAGACACTAAATATATTTATCCATAATTTAATCATGGAAGGAGTGCAATTACCTATCAGCATTATCACTTTAATGTACTACAACAAAAAGCGCATTTACGATTTAATTATTGATACGATCATTAAAATGAACAAAAAATTTGAGAATCAGATGCGAAGGCAATACCATCCTAATCGTACCTTTGTGGGATAACCTTTTTTCCGATGGTTGAATTCATGTACTGCATTGTTGTTAGTCATCCCGATAGACCCCGGGATGTGAAGTGTGTGTCCTCGTTCTTACCTCAGTCCCTCGCATCTGATTCCAAAAAGTAATAACTGTTTAACTCTACCTCACTGAGGCACATAGCCTATGATCCCGAGATGCCATATAAAAAAATTTATAAGTTACTACATAATAGTTAAAAATCAATCAGTGTTTAAAGTAGGTGATAGAGTTAAGAGAGGAGCGAATTGTGGCACGGACTATCATCTTCTAACGGCTGAAATATTACAGTTCTTCACATAAATCAAATCACAGAAACAACGTAGGACCTAAAGAAAGAAGTAATGACAAAAAGGTATGCGGATGAAGTTGATGCTGTATATATTCATAATTTTACATTATTACATTGTTTTTATAGAAATGATCGGGAACACGGAGGATCTGTGATTTTTGTTAGGAGCACGATGCTGGCCATCTGCCGGCCTCTCGATGCTGTGAATGCGTTCGCTCTTGAGGGGATAATGGAGTGTTCTGCAATAGTAGTGGGTGGGAGGTGTTGCATAATAAGTATTTATCGTCCACCCTTGGGTAACATTGATTCGTTTTTCGGGAGGCTTGCGCAAATGTTTTCTTTTGCATGTGGTTCTTTTGAGGTGGTCCTTGCGTGCGGCGATTTGAACATTGATGCATCGAGCGACAGTCCACGGGTCAGACTTCTTAACAATGTATTCAGCTCCTTCAATCTGAGCTCATTGGTTAGGGGTCACACTAGAATTGCGACAAGAAATAATAACATCTGTCGCTCTAGCCTGGACTATGTAATAACTAATCACTCCTCGGGCACGGATGTAATTTTAATCCTGCAATATCGGACCACTTTGCCCAGATTGCACACATGAGGGTGCCCGCGCCGGACGCGAATATAGTTGAGCACGAGTCTTACTCGTTTAGAACATTTGGTGATAGATCTGTAAATGAATTCAAATACCTGCTTAATCAAAGAACTGTAGTTGACAAACATACATTTGCTGATATAGATGATTATTTCTGCGATTTTTCATTTACTTTTTGTAGTGTTTTAACGCAACTTTTCAAAAACGAACAAAACATGTAAATAGAACGACAAAGACCTTTAATGAGAAAATACCATTGTCTCCTGAACTATATGCTCAGATGGATCAGTTAAAGCAACTCGATTGGTTGCGTAAACATTATAATTGTCATGATCTAGATTTAAATTATAGAAATAAAAAAAAGGAAGTAAACTTATCTTAATTAGAATAGAGAAGCAGCATTTCTATCGCGGTAAACTAGATTGTTCTTCAAACAAAACAAAGACGACTTGGAACTTAACGAATAGCATACGGGGTAAACCTAAAAAGAATGCAAGCTTTCAGATACTACATAATGGTAATTTGATCAGTAATCGACAGAACGTTGCCAATCTTTTTGCTGACAATTTCGCAACAACTGTAGAAACTGAAATGTATAATCATTTTGGTGGAGTCATAACGGACCCATGCACAACTGGAGAATGTCTCAGTTATAGTTTCTATTTTCAGTCGGTGACGCCGTTCGAGGTGTTACAAGTCATTCAAAATCTGCCTAACAGAAGGTCAACAGGTTTAGATGAGGTGCCCACGACGTTAATTAAGGCTTGTGCGCATGAGTTATGTACCGCATTGGCTGACATCGTTAATGAGTCTGTTTTGGAAGATATCCATCTGCCCTCAAATGTGCGGCCGTCGTTCCTGTTTTTAAGAAGGGCGATCCCGCGGGACTCGAGAACTATCGTCCTATTGCGCTACTTAGTGTCTTTTCCAAGATCATTGAAAAAATTGTCTGCACAAGAATTGAATTGTTTTTCGATAAATATCGAATTTTAACACATTGTCAATACGGGTATAGGGCAGGTTTATCCTGCGAGACAGGAGTTGCGGAAGTTGTTCAGCATATTTACGACTGTCTTGACTGCGGCGAGTTTGTGGCGGTGCTGTCATTTGATCTCTCGCGGGCTTTTGACTCGGTTAGAAGTGACTTCGTATCGACCAAGATATACGCCTTGGGTTTGCGGGGTTCCATTAACCAATGGATAGTTTCATATCTTGAGAATAGACAAATAATTGTTAAAATTGATGGGAACGAATCAAATGAATTCGATATGCACCTGGGAACACCACAGGGAAGTGTTCTTGGCCCCTTAATTTTTTGACATATGGCACTGACTTGCCGGAACATATACGCTACGGTCGAGTATTCATGTACGCGGATGACACCAGTATCATCATATAAGATAAAGATCCCAACGTTTTAAAAAATATATTAAACTCGCTGTTGATGATTTTGTTGCCTATTGTCGTAGCAATGCTCTCATTGTCAATGTTCGGAAAACGGTACTGATGGAAGTGCATAATATTCGTAGAACGCTATTGACTTTAAATATCAATATTGGCGGGAATAATCTGGGGGTGGTATCATCGCTAAAATTCTTGGGTGCCGTAATTGACAACAACTTAACATGGAAAAATCAAATTGATTTCATTTGCGGGAAATTAAATAAAAGCTTTTACGTAATTTTTACCTTAAAAAACATGCTAACAGTGGAGTCTCTGCTAAGTGTGTATTATGCACTGGTATACACAACATTATCTTTCAATATTAGGGTATGGGGGCAGGCTTCTCAAATTGGCAGAGTTTTTGTTGCCCAAAAACGAATAATAAGACTTATTTTTGGTGTGGGGCGATACACGTCCTGCAGGGAGTTATTCTACAATAATGGGATCTTAACAGTGACATCTATATATTTGTATAAGCTCTTGACCTACATCTATAGAAGTCGGGACTTGTTCGACAGAAATAGCAAGTACCACAACTATGACACGCGAAAAAAGGATGATCTAAGGGTCCCTAAGCCAATGCACTCGTATTATAAAAAGTCCCCTATTAGTGCGGGTTGTCGATTGTATAATGTTCTGCCGAACAGAATAAAATGCTCGTCAACGATAAAAATATTCAAATATGAAATAAAGAATTTTTTGCTTAGCGACGTATTTTACAGCGTCGGGGAGTTTGAGGAGCACATTCACAAAACATATACAAATTAGGTGTCTGCATTTGTCTGCCTGTTTCTCCGTGTTTCTGACTTATATATATATGTGCATGCTTGTACGTGCTGTGTAATGTGTGTGTATGCTATGCTTCTTCTTGTTTCTAATCGTATTGTAGATTATTGTACTTTTCTTTTTTATGATATGACATGTCCAATTCTTGTATACCAAGGCTGAATGGATTAATAAAGATTATGATTATGATTATAAAACACATCTATTCTAGCAAGAAAAGATAAGAACACGGTATGAGAAAATTATTTAAATAATACGGATTCTTCACCAAACTTAGAACAAGAACATGACAAGATTAAAGGAATTCTACATAAAATAGCACAAGAAGTGCTTGGAGAACAAGATAATAAAAAAGAATGCTACGTACTGTATAACATTGGACCTGAAAGAGTTAATAGAGGAAAAGAATACACTCTATCCAGAATACTTAACCAACAGCATAAATGACACCAGAATAAGATACAAAAGTAAAGAAAGGGAGGTGGTACAGCTCCCGCAATATAAGTTGGCGAGCGGTGGGGATGCGCCAAACGTATTTAGGACACGTACCTCCCACCTGTCTGATTCAGATAGTGCATAGGAATTACAATTGTCGTATCGATATGAGTTCCGTAGGGAAAGGTCGAATGATAAGCAATCTATCCCTCCTCTATCTGCGCGAACTCACTCCCACCCTTCGCCACTTATATTCCGAGAGCTGTACATACCAAAATGAAAAATAAAAACAAAAAATGATTTCTGGGCACGTAAATGTAGTGAAATAAATGCGTATGTAAAAGGAAGACACTAGAAAGAAGTATGGAAAACAATTATGAATATTAAAACCAGTTATCATTCATAGCCATTGAAGAACTCTGGTTGTAGCTCATCACTCATCTGCGAGGCGCATTGATGTTCGTAAACTTCGTTCCTACATAAATCCACAAGATATGGCGCGTCAGTGATTCGCAAATATTTCCAATACTAGTGTGAATGGTTAACAACTATAATTTATTTCTTTTTGGAGAAGTTACGATTCCATTTCTTTTAGTAGATTTTAAAGCATTTTATATGTTTGCAACGAGTCTGGTCCCTGTAGTAACTTGTGAAAGGAATTTCATTAAACTACCGTATCATAAGATTTCAAATGGGATTAGTAATATTCTAGAGAAACAAAACATGAAGAGGTACTCGACATCAAAGAACACCTTATAGAATCTCTTAGGTAACCCGACAAAACAGTTTTGAAACAACGGTCGAGTATCTATAAAATCGAGTGTAGTGAATGCGATAAAGCATATATAGCACAGTCCAGACGCGCAATAGCTACACGATTTACAGAACATGTGGCACATTACCGTTATGATAGGGTAAATTTATCAAATATTGCGAAGAATATACACAAACGCGGCAAGACATAAAACTGAAAAAATTGAAATTGATAAAACATGTTAATTCACGTCGAGAACTTGATGCATATGAAGCGAATACGTAAAATACAAATCTAAATCGTAAATCGTAAAAAAACCATTTTAATTTTCTTCGGGAAATTAACTAAATTAGTCACATAACAATAGATGTAAATTTTTTAACGTTTAAAACTTATTCAAACCAGAATGCAATCTTTAACAAGTACTTTTTCTTTCTTCCGCATGTTTTGTAGAAATTAGACACGCTGCCACTTGACATGTTATTTACGATGAACGGGCATCGTTGTAGATCGCCTCCGAGCACAAAAGTTTTACGCCTCACACACAATTACAGTGAGGGTGGAGTAAATATGCACGTTTAGAACTTTAAGCAATATCCACAGTCGGTTTTATAAGGTTAGGTTAGGTTTAAGGCTAGCAAAACACGTGTCACCGAATTTATTATTTAACAGTTATGTGGTGAGGAGTTTACCGATGATATAGTGTCATTATATATTTTTGTTGACTTCTTCTGTAAATTCTATTTAACTTACTGTAAAAGATATGCTTTGTTAAAGTGTTAATAATTATATTTTAATTTCAGTTAATAAGAACAGAGTGAAAAACAAGATCAAACATTTTCATCTAACAAATTGCAGATCTTGCCTGAACAGATTACTAGACGTTTTGGAATCTATTGTTTTTGATAGGTATAGTAATTATATTACAAATTAGACATTTTTATAGTTTCTTTTTTATATAATAATATTAAGTTGACTTTCTTTATCAATTTAAATATACAAACTACTTTATTTTTAGAATGGTAAACGTTTAAGTTTAGAACAAGAAGGGATTACATAATTACTAAATGATTACTAAAACTTCTTTTTTTTTTTTGGAATTACTTAGAATAGATGGTACATTTATATCCTCTGTACCTAATTCAGTTTTAATAATTATATTTTGCGTAATTAAAGCTATCAAATCATATGCTCCTTTTGTACAGTGCCACACACTAATACGTTAGACATCTTTTAATATTACCTGCTCTGTGATATATAATAACGGCCTTTTCTAATTCAGCATTTTGTTCCAAATATCTTGCACATTCTAACTTTTCCCTATTTCCTGCAACAGTTCCAATATTCCACAGTTCATCTATCATATTATTTTCTTTACATATACGAACGGCGTTACCTACGGAAATACGCAGTGATAATTGTTGTTGTTTTAAATTTTTTATTACTTATTATGTAATACCATGCCTAATCATTCAATTAATTAAACAAAACATGTTAAATAGTCATTGATCATCAACTTATTTTGACCGATTTCTTCAATTCATCAGTCTTTATTGGTTGTTGATAGGGTTGCCATATTTTTTTCGTAATAAGAGTTTTTTTAAATCTGGCTAAATTTTGAATGGTAATGATGAATTTTTCCTGGCTATCAAAAAAAAAAATAGCCGCGGCACCCCGTGTAACACATTTTTCAGCACGCATTGTGGCTATCTTATTTGAGTATATCGCAGGAAGGGAGGGGGTAGGGGAGGGTAGGTCAGCACTCAAGCTTCTACAAGATTTGCGTCTAACAAAGAGAAAGCAAGGTAATCGGATTTTTGTAATTTTTGATATTTATGGTACGTGTAGTTTGGACCTTAAATAAGAATATTTTGGAGTAGTTCAACGCAACATTCATAAATTACCGAGATAATCGATGTTGAAGTTTCACCCACCAGTTAAATCCACTAGATATAATACGATTGTCAACTGGACTCGTGGCCTAGTCGATAGCGTTTTGGTACGATACTCACGAGATCGCTGGTTCAAGTCTCGTCACGGGACATTTCTTTTTCTTCCATTCAAAACGCACCATATGTCTTTTTCATTCTTCTCATATCAAAAATTATGAACAAACGAAATATATGAACTATATGCAGGAACATTCTTCAAGTACATCATTAAAATGCATAATCGGTTGATAAACAATATTCATTTTGAATTAACTTAACAATAAGGTAATAATAAAAAAATGTTGCTTCCCATGTTTCTATGATAACTACCATTCTGGCTCGTGCCACACTGCATAAAATATCGCATACTAGATATAAAATAATAGACATTTTCATTTCCTACCTGACTCCGTTCCTTTTTTTTTTAAGAAACCTTATTGTTAATTCAAAATGAATATTGTTTATCAACCGATTGTGCATTTTAATGATGTACTTGAAGAATGTTTCTGCATATAGTTCATATATTTCGTTTGTTCAGACCCGAACCAGCGATCTCGTGAGCATCGCACCAAAACGCTATCGACTAGGCCACGAGTCCAGCTAACAATCAGATTATATCTAGTGGATTTAAATGGTGGGTGAAACTTCAACATCGATTATCTCGGTAATTTATGAACGTTGTGTCGAACTACTCCAAAATATTCTTATTTAAGTTCCAAACCACACGTACCATAAATATCAAAAATTACAAAAATCCGATTACCTTACCTTCTCCTTGTAAGTGACAAATTTTTGATAGCTATGGCTTGACAAGTGAGTACATTATGGCTATCAATGTGTTAATGTGTAAGTCTGCCTTAACAAATTTAACCGTTAATCGAACTTGCATGTATTGAGACTGTCAACATTATTAATATGGTCATTTTAAGCAACATTTAAAAAATTAATTTCAAGTAGGCCATGAGAAACTCAAAAAGTTATAATTCTAGCCATATATCATAATTGCTACATAAGACATTTTAAGTGTTTGTATACTACTGTGCATGTCATTTGCGACCAAGTTTTCTCATTTTTGTGAAGTATTTTCTTGTTATTCTGCAACGAATCATTTTTATTTGAAAATATAAAATTCAAAACAATTGTGCGTAGTGTAAATAATGTCTCATTCGCGTTATTTGACCTTAGAAGCACTTGTGAATGAAGTGTGTTTTACGCTCTACAGATCCAAAAGTGAGACTTTGCGTGATTTGTTCGATGAATACTACGGACGGCCTATATTTCGGTTAATCATGCCTGAGAAAACATTTTTATATGTACACAAAATCATTCGCTTTGATGATGTGCTAACCAGACGTACCCAGAGAAGTGATGACAAATTCGCGCCTATTAGAAACTTTTGAGATAAATAGTCTGAAAGTCTTTCAACGTTTCATACTCTCAATGGTTGTGTTACTGTAGATGAACAATTACTGGGATTTCACGTTCGTTGTAAATTTCGTCACTATATTCAATCGAAACCGGAGAGATATGGTGTGAAATTTTGGCTACTTGTTGATTCACGTACTTACTAAGTGTGGAAAATACAGCCATACTTGGGCAAAGCTGCATTCGGAAATCCAGAGCGGAATCAAGGAAAACGGGTTGTTCTTGATTTAGTATAGCGACTAAAAGGACATAATGTTACCACGGACAACTTTTGTCCATCACATGGCAAGTTTTGTCATTACTCCTGATACTATTATTGTTTTCTATATAAATCATAAAGACAAATGCACTATAGTCATGAGCATAATGCACCACGAACCTAATGTTACGGACAATTCCAAAAAGTTGCCCGAAATAATCTCTTTTTATAACTCAACGAAAGGAGATGATACGGTAGATAAAATGCTGAGTTGCTATAGTTGCAAATGTAAAAATAATAGCTGGATTATGGCTGTATTTTCCAACATAAATGATATTTCTGCGTTAAATGCTTATATCATATACAACGAAATCGATCCCAATTGGAAGCAAACTAAAGACACACAAAACATAAACGTTTGCTACATGAGCTGGCGATATCATTGGCAACGCCCTATATGGTAAAACGGAAGAACGCCCAAGAAATGAACTAACTGCGGCGTTTCTCTCAAAACTCCTAGCACATAATGTCGCTAATACAAATAATAATGAAGCTGACCCACTTAAAAAATAGAAAACCGATAAGTCTTCGAAAAAGAACCGTGTTAGATGTCAAAAATACTACCATTTGGGGAAAACAAGAATAAATGGGCATCGTCATTCTGCTCCTTATGTCAAAAGCCATGCTGTAATGACAAACGCGCCAAGAACATTTGTATGGATTGCATAAATAACATAGAAATATAAACCTGTATAAAATACATCACTATAAATAAATATATACCTAAAAACTTTTGAATAAAATGTCTTAATGAATCAATTATTTACTTGAAGTGGAAAACGTATAAAAAAATACATAGCTAGAATTATGATTTTTTCAAAGATCGATCTACGGTTAAATTATCGTTGGGCATTGGTCTCGTTTGAGGACGAAAACAAGCAATATAACGCATTTTAAAAGAATTTCGTTATTGACATGGTATACGATGGCTATTGCGGAAGGATAGCCTTGATAGACTTGGATGTATGGATGCGTGGGGATATACCCCATTCTTTCGTAGTTTGAGTTTCTTTGACACTGTTACACTTGGCGAACTAAAACAAAATAGTATTTATCCTAATTCATTAATTAGTTCCTTTTTGCTGTCAATATGTTTATTTATCAATCAATTTTTTTGTAGTATGAAACGTAATTGTACATGAAATTCCTTGAATTTTATCGATTTTATCATCCACTGTCGGTCACGTGCCGGTCCATGTTATTTACAGCGTACATTGCACTCCAGCCACAGAATAGAGAGAAGTGACAAGGCGTGTTCGCATCTTTGATGTTCATGTGGTCGATTTGAATATCCTCGAAATAGCTCAGAAGTTAGCTAACGCCATTTTGAAAATACGAAAGGTGCACATTTGTTCGTATTAATTGAAAAATATTAGAGTTTTGGATATGCCTAAAAAGTTAAATGAGTGATACACGACAATAATCGTATATGTTAATTTTAATATGCACACACCATCCTAGAATAATAACATTAATGAAGTTAACCAAATATAACAGTGTTGTCGTATTTAGAACATGGTTCCCGGCCATGCGCATACAGAACTTACCACAAGATTTTCTAACTTTGTCGCTTCTGTCTATTCTGTGTTCCAGCAGACCTGTTGAAAATGTTCTACTTTTCGCAGACCCTTCCACATTCGATTTATTTCAGGCAATACCGATTGCAGGACATAAGTCAAAATACCGCTTTGACAATAAGTATAGGCCTGTTTTCTCTTTCCCTACAGCCTACATTGTTCCTCAACGTAGATATAACCCAGAGTTCTAGTTTCTTTTCTATTTTCCTTGTTTGCCCATATTTAATAATTAATTAATTTTGGTAGTATGTTAAAATCTTTTCCTTAGGAAAAAATAGATTCATTCAGAACTGAAACAAGTGATTGATTCTAGACGTATACAGTCACTCGTGGGTAATACACTCCACACTCTCAGTTCAGTCCCCAGCGCAGTCCAGATTAGATTGTATCACCTTTTCGGCTGGCCATTCCTATTACTACTATCATTTTTTTTTCTTATTGCTGTTTCGACTACATTATTTATTCGCATAACTAAATCAGTTCTTTTTGCTGTATTAACCGTTAAATGTGATTGCAAGCACTGTGGTGTAATTTACTGACACTATATCACATCGGTAATTCTACCTCCCCACACAATTGTCTTTTTCATAATTAAGTCGATGACACGGTTTTCGCTAGCTCGAGGCAAGCATTATCACAACCGTATAAATAGAAGTGAGCGAAAAAATGTCTTTCCTTAAAGTTCTAAACATGCATTTTACGAATCTATCCTACCATAACGACAATGTGCCACATGTTCTTTAAATCGCCTAGCTATTAAGCGTCTCGACTGCACTATACATGCTTTATCGCATTCACTACAATAAATTTTATGGATACCCGACTGTTGTTCCAAAACTGTTTGGTCATTCGGGCTACCTAAGAGATTCTTTAGAATGGTCTTAGTTGTCGAGCACGCCTTCAAGTTTTGTTTCTCTAGAATATTACTAATCCCTTTTGAAATTTTCGTGTTTCTTTTTTTTTTGGTGTCGAAAATGGCAAAAATTTTACCGTATCATAAGGTTTCAAAAGGGATTAGTAGAACAAAATAGGAGGGTGTACTCGACATCTAAGAACACTTAAACAATCCCTCAGGTAGATCCAGATGCGCAATAGTTAACGATTTAACGAATATGTGGCACATTATCGTTATGGTAGGATAGATTCGTCAAGTATTGCGAAGGATATGCATGACACGCGGCACGACATAAAAATGGAAACTTGATTCGTATGAATACACATACGTAAAAATACAAATCTTTTAAATTGAGACGGCGGCCTGATCTAATCTAGTTTATTCCGGCTATTATAATTAAATTAAATAATTTAGTAATATTGCTCATGGAAGGGTAACTAACATTTTAATTTTAATTTTCTTCGGGAAATTAGCCAAATTATTCACACAACGATACCTAATTTTTTAACGTTCAAACTTATTGGAGTGAGAAGATACTTTCCCTTAATCGTCCACTTGATGGTATGGTATGTAGGAAAGAGCATTTAAGGGGGTGACAGGCGTTGTAGCCGTTTTCGAGCGGAAAAATATTTGTTTACGCCACACACACGGTTACAGTAAAAGAGTAGGGTAAAAATGCATGCTTAGAACTTTAGGTTAAGTAATTTTTTCGCTCACTTCGGTTTATACGGTTGAGATAATGCTTGCCTCGAGCGAAACGCGTATCACCAAATTTATTACGAAAAAATTTGTGGTGAGGAGTTTACCGATGTGATATAGTGTCACTATTAACCATTAATATTATATTTAATCTAATATAAGCTTTATGGACAAGCTCCTGTTTTGTTTGCCTTTCTTGTAGTTTGTAATACAGTGCTTACGTTTCGCTTGTCGTTTTTCTTTAAAATTAATTACAAGGGGGAACTCGCCAACACTTCATTGGCGAATATCACTCAAAGAAACACCCCTCGTTTTTTCATAATAATTATATTATTTTGTTTCAATAATATTGAATTTAATTTAAATCTGTCTGTTCTAAAATTTACCAATTATGGAAAGTTTTCACTTCACCAGCAAAAAAAATATTATAAAATGTTGCCATTGAAAGCAATTTATAAGAAAATTGCACGTTCATTTAAATTTAAATTTGTAAATACTGTAGGAAGGGAAACAGTACGGCGTATTATTAATAATTTCGCAAAGCAGTTGTTTAAACCCTACTAGCGATAGAAAGAATATCGTAGTATAAAGTGCATTGCCCAGCAATTTGATTTATCCCATATAAGTATGCAAAAAGTTTTTTAAAACGGAATAAATATCGCTCTCACAAATTACAAAAAATAATGAAATATTCCCCAAGGTCAAGTACGAGAGATTACATTTTCTGAAGTTATAATGGAACTGGTGATATAATAGTATGGAATATTTTCTTTAAAATATTTTATTTGGCGATGAATCTTAGTTTCATTTGCACGGGCGCGATAATCCTTTGGTCGCTCGCTGTGGGTATTCGGAAACAAAAAACATCTTATACCTACATATATGATGCGGGAACTCAGTATCCACAGAAAATAAACGTATGGACAGGTGTATTGGGGAATCACATAATTGAACCCTTTTCATCCACGAAGATCTTAACGCTGCGGGATACTCACATTTACTTCAAAATAATATTATACCAATGATACAAGACCTTGAAGATGTCACTTTGAATGATATTTGGTTTCAGCAGAATGTGTGATCTGTATATAATAATACAGAAAACAGAACAAATACAATAAGTGAATATAAAGAATAATAACAATAATAAAAGTAAATAATACGTGAATAAAATTAAATACAGTTAAAAATATACCAGGTAGAAAAAATATACATATAAACACACCTAGAATGGCTGAAAGCTGCGGACGCTATCGTAATTGTTTCACAAAGATGTGGCTCCCTCGGCGTTAGAGGGCATGTGGCACATTGGTGAGTTCAAATTCGTCCTCGGTGTTGAAAGGATGAATGTGAAAATATAACTCGACGCTATGCGAGTGCATTGAACGTTACATAAGAAATCACAATCAATACTGTTATTCAACAACATAAAAATTGAGCACTATGTAGATTACGTCGGTCAAGCAAATCGTAATAAGTATACCGCGACGCATAGACCCCATCATTCAAAAGAAATATGCTGAGAAGCGTAAAAGGAAAACCAAATAATGGAAGATTAACAAATCCTCTCAATGTTAATAATAAATTTAATTGCAAATTAAAAGATAAGTTGGATCGAAGAGAATTCCAAAGTTCTTAATACAACTGACTCTAGAAAGCACATCTTCGCGAAATAACTGGAACAACGCGAACTGGTCTGCGAATAAAGCTCATAAAATGGAATACGCTAACATTAAGTTTATTATTATTAAATGATTAGCAACAGACCATTCCGCTAAAGTATTCAAGTTCCCTGTAGATTGCTAACATCATTGGTACAACTAGAGGAAAATAACATACATAAAGGGTGAACAGCAAAGGACCAATATTAGATTTCTGAGGGACACCATTTAAAGATGTGAATTCAAACGTATAAATCCGTTATAAAATACGTAGTTAGACCTATTGACTAAATAAGATTTTATCAAGTTACTAGTCCAATCAAGTTTGTATAGGAGCAGATCATGTCTCAACGAATCAAACGCATGCGAAAAGTTAGTGTAAATGACATCTATACTCTATTCATTCAACAGATATAGTCAAGTCAACTCCTACAAAAGCGTGTAATATTTCAATAAAAGTTTCTATTGGTCGTATGTCTAAAAACCCGTATTAGATCAACGTGTACATTTCTGCGGCGACGAGATGGTCAAGCTCGAAGACCATTTCTTTTCGAGGTTTTGACAGTGCTCTAACGTTGGTTCGGTTTGCTGTTATTCTAATTCATTTATCAAAATCAGTCTTCGATGAATGAAAATATATGTATAATTATTTTACTTTACCAATTAAAACAGTTTCAGTAATGAATCAAATATGTATTTTTTAAAAAATAATTTTTACTGTGATAATTTGTATATTCTTTATAGTAATTTTGGTTATTATAAAAATTGTCTGTTGCGCTGATTGGTATAAATTTGCGGGGAGTGGCTTAACTATTTCTGTTGGGTGAGCAGAGTATACCTGCACCTGCCCATCCAAATTCTCACTAATGAACTGTGTAACACATGCTAGATTGCAAACTAGTTTGTGATTTGTGAATAATCATCCTTCTTAAACACAGGCGCTATTCACGTACGCTTCCATTTTTCCGGAAATGCACCGAAAGGATGTAATGGCAACATTAAGAAGCTCACACAACGGTATAGCAAAAACATCGCGTATGTTTCGGATCAAAAAACTAGAAACTAAATCATCGCTAGCATTAGGTTTGTCCGAAAACATAGCCATCATTTCGGTAAGAGTATACATACTACAAACTAGTACAGATACGGGTAGAAGAGTAAGTGAATTCAGTTGTGGAAGACTACCATGCCGAGAACAAGTACCAGAGGAACTATAGATTGCAGAAAACGACGAAGCCGAAGTATCCACAATTTCTTGCGGATGATTAAGGGTAACGTTATTCATCAATAAACGTCCAATTCATGTAGTTCCTTTTTTGTTGTGGGCAAATGACTACAAGCCCCTCGAACCAACCTTCAGTACATTCTTAACAGACACATAAACATTGTAAGCATTCAATATTTGATCGAAGTCTAGCTAATTCTTGATAAAGAAAATAATAATAATGCTAGAATCATGTAATTAAAAAAAAAAACGTATTTCAAGATAAGTAAATAATTGATTGGATTATTGTCCGTTGGCCAACTAGTCACCCGACTAAGCACCAAACTTTTTTTCTGTGGGATTATGTCCAATCTTCTATTTACGGTTTTCAAAATAATAGAGTAAATAACTTAAAAGAACTAGAATTAAATATGAGAGACACCCGAGACACTAATTGTAAAGCAAAAAAGCAACTCATTTTTCTATTGTAAATAAATTACGAGATCGATTTGAGCATATTATATACTTAATAAATATTATTAAGTTTTCATTTTTATTATCAGTAATTTTATTATTGTTTTTCCAATTTGCATAAAAATTACCTTTGTAGTGGCTTTATTATATGGTTTACAAATTGTACGTTGAACGCAGATTTTGACGTTTTCCACCTACTACACACAAAATAAGTATTGATAAATAAACCTATTGACTGAATATCAAGAGAAATTCAAATTACGAAATAATGGGTAAGTAGTGTAAACCGGACCGACGCTGTCACTCCACCGCTTGTCCTCATTTAAATGCAAGGCGCGAAATTAAAATTCGGAGGTGTGACAGCGTCAGTCCGTCTTACACTACTAATTATGCACTCGTTTGTCAAACCTTCTCATGCATTTTTTTTGTCGAACGTTAATGATAACGATATTTCATTTAAAACTGATACATTTGTAAAAATTCTCTGGTTAATGTAGGTAAAAGAAAAAAAGACTTGAAAATTAGATTATTATTGGAAAGAAATATGTTACGTTTATCATTCACAATGTATAATAAGCGTGTAGTGAATTTTATGTTTCATAATGCCAATTTACATATTTGGTTGCCTACCGTCCTATCTTCAGTCATTTTTACTTAGACTGTATTAGTCAAACTGGTAACGTTATAAGTAATGAACGAACGAATGTATAGTATGTAAACGTCACCAATAGGTCGAACATCCGGTCTTCGATCCATAGCACGAATAATAATAGTAGTGTAAATATCGTTATCGTTCAGTCGGTCATTGGTCTGTGAAGTCTGGACATATGCGCAGCTGCGTTTAATTTAAAACAGGAAAAAATGTTTCTATTTTATTATTAATTTCGTCCGTTGGTTCTTTTAAAGTTTATAAGAATTACCATTTATTTTATTTTATAGTAGGTACTTACTTTTATTTAGATTTTAATAGTATTTGTTGTTTATACGTTTGTAAAAATAACCCTGCATTGCTAAAAATATTTTATTTCTTCTTGGTGAGATAAAATACTTACTTGGATTAATGTTGATGAAAATTTTATGTCTTATATGTAATTAACAAGCATATTGCAGTGTTCGCGATAAAATTATTTCTGTGGAGCGATGCCAACATGTAATACATGTTCAAACAAATACCCATTCATCAAACTTAAAAAATACTTTTTATGTCGGCCAATATTCTATTTTCGAAATTAAATAATAATATTGTTCGCATTTTCTTGCAAAAATATACTGGCAAACATATACCCGATAAATCAACCATAAGAAAAAAACTATACATCAATAGTAGATAATAAAGTAGTAGAGTATGTTAGGGCTTGCACTTCTAATAATTATTTATGGATTAGCGCCGATGAAACTACTGATTTACTACACTTTGTAGTTAATGTAATTGTAGGAATCCTTCATCCAAATGAAACCTATCACGCGTATCTAATTGCAAATAAAATTGTTCCTGGTCTCTCAGCAGACAACGTTGCAAACATTATAATAGAAAGTATAAATAACTTATTTTTAGGAGATATTAAAACACAGGCGAATGTAATAGTATTTGCTAGTAACGCAACGGCAACCATATTAAAACTGTAAAAATATTTAAAACATTTTATTCAAATATGATTCATATCACGTGGATAGCTCATGCACTACACCATATTTCTAAATTTATTCGTAATGACTTTCAAAGAATTGTAAGGAAATAAATTCTTAAAGCTCCTTCAAAAGTTTCACTATATAAACAGGCATTACCACAACTTCCTGCTCCACCGTTACCCATTATTACGCGCTGGGGAATGAATATGGATTGAAGCTGCGTTATTTTATTATAAAAATATTAAGGATATTTCTCCTATAAATAATAATTAAAAAATTACACAATCAGTATTGAAGTGTGTAAAAATGTTCTACAAAATCCGCAATTATCAACTGAATTGCAATTTATTGCAAATAATTTTAACAAATTGTCGGAATATATTAAATATTTTGAGCAAATATCCCATTGCAAGAATCTCTTCATCATCATCATCAAGCCTTTCAGCCCTTTGGGCTATGGCTAACGTCTTATGACGTTTCTGAAGTTCTATTTGATGAGGTGAACTAATCCTCTTGTTCCCTGTGTTTTAAAGTTTGCTATGAGTCCTGGCGGCCTGTGCTATTTTCCTCCATTCTTTCCTGTCCCTTGCTTTTGATCTCCAATCGGTTATCTTCATCACTTGTACGTCTTCCTCCACGGCATCTCTCCATCTCTTCCTTGGTCGTCCTCTGTCTCTGGGCCATATCGGAATCCACTGGGTTATCCTTCTTATCATATTCGTTGGTTTCCTTCTCATGATGTGGTCTGCCCGTTGGAGCCGTTGAGCTTTAATGTATTTTATTCTATTTTCTCCCTCAAGTTGATCCTCTATTTCTTTGTTAGTTTTCAGTCTTATTACTCCCTGTTCTGTGACGTGCGGCCCTAATATTGCTCTTAAAATTTTTCTTTGCTATCTTTAGGTCTTCTTGTTCTTTTTACTAATTGCTGTAAAATTGTCTGTAAAATTGTCTTGTAAATCTTATATGAACAGGTTTTGAAAATATTCCCGGTGAATTTGAGTGTCGCCCCAATGAAAAAATTGATAACATACTTTCTAGAAATCCAGATTTGAGTACTCTACATGAATTATGTTATTCTACTTTTTCAAATGATGAAATCAAAAGAAAATATACACCTATACACCTAGACACACCTTCTTAATTCTCTTTATTTTAGCCCCGATAAGTTGTGATGTAAAACGAACGTTTTCTTGTTTGACAGATACATTAACGTGAAAACGTCGTTTTTTGACGAAAATTTAGAAAAATTAATAATGTATTATAGTGAACGATAATTTCAAGTAATTATGAAATCTAGTGGATTTTACATTGCAATGATATAAACATAACAAATATACTTAACGCGCCAAGCCACAATTTCACTATTGCTGTGGCAATCTACATACAGACGTTATTTCTATGTCACCTAAGATTGCTTTGATGACGTTTACCTAGATTCATTCGTACGCTGATTATAAATAAGGTTCGACAAACGCGTGGATTTAGGCTAAGTGAATCCAAATGGAAGCATCGCTTATGCCGCAGTTTTACGCGGCTTATCGGTACAATAGTATTTTGTCGCAGTTGACATCAAGATGTCAATAAAAGGTTAGAATATAAGTAAGTAAAGAGCAGCGAATAGTTAGTTGGCTAGTCTGTCTTAAAACTCCCTTCTTCTTGCTTCAAGAATTCAAGACGCATTTGTTACCTACTATGTGTCGGTCTGACAGGGGTGACCGCAAATTTCGTTTTAGCGGGGCTATTACAATGCTGGCATTAGCTCCCATATGCTCATATATTGACGGCTGATACACGAACTAATGCTATCCTTGTAATAGTCTCACCAAAACATCATTGTATGTGCAGAATAGTTATTAATGATGAATAAATCTCCCCAACTGCAATATCCTTACAATACAAAATTATATCAATTATAAAAATTAACTAGAGATTGAATATTTAAACTTACTGTAAGCATTAGCTTTAGTAAAAAATGACACAGCATTTTCAAAATTCCCAATAGTTTCGTAGTGTCTTGCCATGTGGTAAAATGCAGTCTTATCATTTCCTTTTCTAGCTAACTCTGCAGCTCTAGCATCTTCATTCATAAAACATAACACTCTAACCTGAGAATAGATGTCACCTGCTTGAGTATATATTTTGAGTGCAGCATTCAAATCACCTTGGGATTCTAAATTTTGTCCCCACCATTTTAACATTTCACTAGAAATACAATACTAATCAATCTATAGTAAACAAAAAACAAATAACAAGGTTGCTCCTAATTCTATACAATATATTTGAAATAAGACGTTCGTTAATTACTTACGTATCGTTAGTTTTGGACATATATAAATGAAGTTGATCTGTTTGTTCTAATAGCATTCTGGGGACGTCATAGCGATGGGTATTGGCCCTTTCGAAATGAACAATTGCTTCTTTATAATTACCGTCTTGTTCTAATTGTTTAGCATAGTTATATTCAGTATTCTTCAAATGAATCCTATCTTTTGTTTCTGCAATACTTAGTGCTTCATCCATTTTGTTTCGACTTTGATATAATGTATTGAGTAAATCATATCTTCCACATTGAATGTATAATTGCTCTGCATCATCCTAAATATAAATCAAATATGAATTGAAATTCTAGAATCTAGATAATGCGTGGACACTAACAAGCATATTCAATTGAATAGCTAACACAGCTAATTTGGCTTCTTGTGGTAAACTTGAATCTGCCATTGCTTGTCTAAGAGCCTTTGCTGCTCTTGCATTACCCATGTGCCCTAAACATACCCCAGCTACATCCAATTTCTTTGTTTTAACACACATTTTAGCTAGACTGTTCCAAACTCCTGTACTTTGTACCAACTTTATTGCTTTAAAAGCAGTGTCCATGTTTCCTAAAATATTATAAATTATTAATCAGATGTAAAAGAAATATTAGACAAAACAATACACAAGCAAAATATTTATGGCATTTGGTAAAAAATTTGCGGGAAAAGAAATATATGATTCACCGAGCCCTTGAAGACAGTCCATTCTGGGTCTGATGTAGAAAAATTAATTTTAGCATAATTTCTCCTTATTTACTTCGTTATATGCACGTCTCTCTACAAGCCACATATGCGTAATTCTTTTAATAAATTCGCATTATTGTTTGCGCGCAAATGAGTACCCCGACTGTATGTTGTATTGCGAACTATTGAAGATCGAGCAAAGAATTCTCTTTGAACGAATCTAAAAATGGAGAAGCCGCGGAATCGCATTCGTGTGAGTAAAACATTGAGAGCATTGAAACACAACGAGCAGCCCGTACTCAATTGAGCATTTGTACGCCCACAAATACCGATAGTCAGTATGCGGCTGAAAAGTGCCTTTTGCTACATCGAGTTCAATCGGCTTGATGTTCTGTGGCCTAGAAAAGGAAAGTTACTGTTAAAAGGAGATGTGGGTATTATGTCTATACACCGTTTTTCATAACTTATGTATCAAATTAAAACAAGAAAATTCAAACAAAATAAAACAAAATTTGTAAGAGAAAATATTGGTCTACTATTGCAGGAAAGTAATTACATTTTTTAATATTAAAGTTTCATATGAAAGATGTTTAGAACCCCTGAGGTCAAGTGCGATTCATTTTTAGACATAGAAACGTAGTAGCTAGTAATATTAGTTTCATATCTAGAGCAAGGTCAAGTGGTGTGTCGGTTTTACCAAACGGGCTGTAAATCGTATTTCTCGACACTCTTCGAACATGCGATTGAAAAATAAAAGCGAATTGAGCAGAAGTAGTGGTTGTACACGTTAGGACTTAATTTAAGATGGAAAATTAATGGGGATTGCTTGACTTGGCTTGGCAACACAAACACCAGGTGTATGAAGTACGGATTTTTCCTAAAAAGAATAATAAAAAGTGCTTTATTCAAAATATGCTCCATCGCTTGTTATACCCTTTTCCCATCTTTCAGACGAATTTGTGAATACTACGCTAGTAACAATCTTCCCCTTTTGCTGCGAACCATTTATCGAGGCAGTTTTTTCACATCTTCGTAACCGTTTCCCCAGGTAATAGAGCATGCTCCTCTGGTGCCACCAAACACAGAACATCGTCTTTCTGCCAAAGCGATTCGGTCTTGCGGTCGATGTGGATGGTGCGCCTGAGTTTACCCATGATTTTTTCCGCTTGAGATTCTCAAAATAAATCCACTTTTCATACCCTGTAACTCTACGATGCAAAAACGACTTTATTTGTACCGAGCGAACAAAATGTCACATGTGATTTTGCGCTTTTCTTCTGAATCTCTTGTAGCCGATTGGAAACAGCTTGTTGAGCAACGCCCAATTGCTCAGCGAGTTGTTTTTATGTTTGCAAATTATCTTCGTCCAACAATACTTGCAATTAAACATCTTCGTATTTTTGGCGATTTTCCACGTTCCTTGTCTATAACATCGAAGTCACCAGTTTTGAAACACCGAAACGATCGTTCACACATATCCTGCGATGGAGTATGTTCAACATAAGCTTCTCGAAGTAATTGGTATGATTCAGCAGCAGTTTTCTTCAAATGAAAATAAAAAATTAATGCTGTCCGCGAACGCTCTTTGTTCGGTATAAATAAAATAAAAATGGCGCAGTATCAAATCTTTATAGCACAACTTGCATTGGTGCGCTTCTGTTGTCTGAAATCCGCGTTTCATACTTGTACACCTGGTACAGGTGTTACATACGAGCAATTAATACACTAAAAAATGGGCAGAGTGATGGAAAACTTTTAATCAAAGAATTCTATGCAGATGCAAGTAAAGCCTTCCAAATAATTTTAACTTTTAACAGTTCACCTTTTGGGGTTACATTTTCGACCTTCTGTTCAACGGATTGCGCTGTAATATAGGAAAAGATTACGCATACGTGAAAATACAAGTGCGCTTTTGTAAAACGCACGACGCACCTTAAGGGCCGGTTTCTTGTACACTTATCGAATAGTTATCGCGTAGGTACCTATCCGTTAAACAATTGCAGTTTCTGAAACCACTGGTAGCTGACAGATACCGGTCCGTTAACTTATCGCTTGAAGCGTGAGGGGTTACCGGACAGTTATTTTGCAATTCGCCGCGTGTTGGGATGTGAGTAACACAGTAATTAAACGCTATACTAAACACCAAGTTCTTGTTACTGTAGTATAGCGATGGATAAAGGAAGGAAGAACTTCAAACAAAGCGAAGAGGATTGATTGCTACACAGTTTTGGAATATAAAACTACCATCGAAAAGAAAAAAGTCTCGATCGTTATATATATTAAACATATTTGTTCTATTACGGAATACTCTCTGTAAATTAATGTGTGATAATGAAATACAAAGTAAATTCATTGGTAAAACCAGAAACTTTCTATTATCCAACACAAACCTGATTACAACCAATTACAAGCACCATACAGACAGACAAAGCTATACGCGATATTATTCACAATTTTATCAATTGACAAGCCTCAAAACGTTAATATCACTACAGCACTATTTTTTAAGTCGGTGTTTCAAAAACCCATCTTTCTATCAAAGATACCTACAGTTAAACCTTCAGTTACCTGATGGTTATCTGTTAGTTAATCGGACAGATAACGGACCGTTATCTGTTTAGGTACCAGAAACGGGGCATAAGGGTGTACCAACAATGTTAGGCAGTTTAGCAACACTTTTAAACCAAAAGAATATTTACCCACTTACTATTAGCTGAAAATTTCAATTAAGTAGATTATATTTCAGTAAATATTTTCCAATTTTATCTTTTTATTGATTAAATGTATATATATATACATATTTCGAAACCTTTAATTATACTTATCTTATGATAGTTTTCTACCACAATTAGGTAAATTATATGAGCGATTGAAACAATAGTTATATAGTCAGATCGTTTACAAATGTTTTAGGAACCCCTTCAGCAGTCTAAACATTTGAAAACGTTCTGAAAATATAACTATTATTTCAATCACTCTCGTTTAATTAACCTAACTGTGGTACAAAACTATCATATACGATAAGCTTCTTATTAAGATCAATAAGAAGCTTATCAACCCGAAAATAAAAATATTTAAATATGTTATAAAGATTCCAAATTTTAACGTGTACAATGCTTTAATCACTACTACATTTTTACCTAAACTTAAGTTATAGCTGAATTCGAGGACTGCATCCTTTGTAGTTTTGTTGCAGTGTTCCAAACCAACAAAATCGTTCATAACTTCTCTCACAATATCAAGTTTTTAAGAATAACAATATAAGGAGTTGATAAACCTAATAATCTTGCATCAGATGCAATAGCTTTGATATCATGAATTCTGATTCCACACTCTGATGATGTGAAAATGGTTGAGATGATGTGATCTTCGTTTTCCAAAACAACTGAAACAGTAGTTACGAACAAACATAATTTCCATACTACAAAAACAAATAACCCTACCATTGGAAACGCCATATAGATTGACTAAACTTTTAGACTTTGACGGGATTTTCATTTTTCTGGCATTGCAAACTAGCAGTCTAGGATCACATGTGTCCCAATGAATAGATAAAGGTATACGGTTAGTGCAAATTTTATCATACAAAACTCTTGTATCATCTAAATTGTTATCTAAAATTTCTAACGCATCATCTTCATAATCAAAAGACCTGCACTTCTTTTTAAAATCATATAATAACAAGTTGTCCTTCTCTATGTCCCATATATAAAGTTTACCATCTGGTACTAAATTTGCAGCGGCTATAGTTAAACCTACCTTAGTACCGTTGCTATTACATTTAGCTTGAATGATTTCGCCAAAATCGCTACAGACATCATATAAATTATAGGAACCTACAATTATATCGGAGATATATTACCTGTAAATATTACATGTATAGAATACTGACTTACTGGTTATTAATTTTGGATCTCTGTCTGATAAGTCATATATTTTTAAAAACCCATCAATAGTAAAAATTGTAAAGAAATTCCCGGTTAGATCCATCCCTATAGGTTCCCCTTCTGCTTGTAGTACAGGTATAGAAGCTACTACAGAACCATTTAAAGAATGCATCGTTACTCCACTTGGAAAGAGAGTTAATATATTTTTCTCAAACAAAATAATTCCTTCATTGTTTTTAGAAAACGTTCCGATTAAAGCGGCCGTGATTTTTGGCGACTTCTCATTATTTTGACTCAAATTTGCATTCAATTCGAATTTTTCCTCACCGTTTAATGTCCAAATTATTTCATAAGCCGTAATGGAACGACCATTAGTAAAAACAATATAATTTTCGTTAATGGTCATGTCGGATACCTACCAACAATTTTTTTAAACAATTTTTCTTTTAGCAAATGGTTGAATAAATGATCCCCTAATATGGTAGAATGTTAGCCCTTCATTTCATTGTTTTGCAACAAACCATTATTTTTTATATATGTATGTATGTATACAGAATTTTTCACAACTTATGCATCAGATTTAATACATGAGGTAAAAGTAAGCCAATGAGTATAAAAAATTGGGCAAATAAAAGTTTTGGTTTAGAACCACCGATTTATTTATAGCAACAGATCTCTCGATGCGCACTCAGCTTTCCACGCAGTCGTTGTGAAATTAAACATATGTGTGCTATCCAATTATTCACTTGACCTTACTTCAAATATGAACTGAATTTTACTAGCGTTTACATTTCTTTATCTAAAAGTTAAGCATTCGCTTGTATTTTTCTCTATCTGCATATCTCTGCTTGGAGATCTTTTATCCACGTAATCATGTCTTTGATCTAACAGCCACCCAATTTATATGAATCTGTCGGCTATGTAAGGGATTACTAAGATACATTGAACAATTAATCATACATTCTAGCAGGTCTCATCTCGCAGATAATTGCCAATTCATCCCATACTTTATCGCCGTCCTGTAGCGTAAACGAAGTTAAAAATGTACCTTTTGCTAAAAGTTGCTTCAAATATCCCGCTGTCAGTGGTTTGGATGATTTGCATTTAATAATTTCGCATTGCTTATTCTATTTAAACATTCTTCCTGCCGTGTTACTCGCATCACACGTGTGATGCGATGTTTGGAGAATATACTTCCGGCACGGCGTGTCTTATCAATAGACTGGAAAATATGCGATATGATCTGTCCTTTGTCCTCTGTAATATAATATTACATTGTGAAACGGACAGATGACTCATGATACCGCATATTTGCGCAGTTTACTTATCAAGCATGTCATCGCTTCGCAGTAGGCTCATACGTTGTTACTTGAAACATATGAACCGAATTTGACTAGCGTTTACATTTCTGTGTCTAAACAGTAAACATTCGAGTTATTTATCGCAAAACGCTACCAAACATCGTCGTGCGCTGAACTTGAGAAATGGACTAAATTTGCTAGCGTTTACATTTCTTAGCTCAAATAATAAACATAGGTAATCTCAGAGGTCCTCGATGAGATCCTTGCGAAACTTTAAACATTAATTTCGGCTTTCCTGGGATAATACGAAAATATTTTCTGTAATCATTTCTGTTTTAATTTGATGCATAAGCTATGAAAACCGCTGTATATTATCAATGTACGAAAGCTAGCGATGCGGTTGTGGATATATCACTGCACTAGGCAAATATGCGGTATGATGAGTCATCTATCCTTTGTCCTATGTAATATAATATTACATGGTGGAAAGAACAGATGGCACATCATACCGCATATTTGCTCCGTTTATTTATCACATAATGTAAGTTTGAATAATTTTTTGCCACTAGATGCCACACAAATATAAAATGTTAAAAAAGAATTACTTGTCAGGCTGATCACTACTACGCAGTCAGTTTTGTGTACGAGATATTCATGATCAAAAAAGGTGGTAACACTCTTGCAGTTATTGTAAAAGCATGTACAAAATATTCTGGTATAATACATTCAACCTGATTTTACTAAATCTACAAAAATTATATAAAAATTGTTACGTTGCAAATTTGATTTAGATGGACTACTGAAAGAAACTAACTTTTCCATTATAGTATCGCTGATCCTAACTTCGCCCTATTTTCAGATGAAGAGCAGTAGGAGAAAATATAGCTAACCAGTGCCCATAGACTAATCAGTTTCTGGGTGGCCCGAGGTGGGACCCGTGGATTGGTTTTATCGTGGAACAAGATTGACAGCTTTCTAATTGCAAATGCAAACCTAACTTTTTGCGAGTTTCTAGATACATCCTCTTCTCTAACACACTTCTCCAACCACTCACCCATTCTTACCTTTCCTAGAGTTGATACCTTGGCGTGGTGGGAAGGATTGTGTGCACTGGGTGAACTCTGAGGCCCAGAAGAAAAATATCAGACTAAGAGCAACTCCCACTGGGCACTAGGCCGCACTCCGGACGTATATAGGTTTCCATACGCATCTGGGGATCTTTATATGGGCAACCTTGGTAAAATTAATTAAACCAGGCTAAGACTCCGAATGGAGACACCTAGGATAAAAGCTAAACACTTTCCAGAGCTGCTCGGCGTAAGGTGGGAGAGACCAAAATGGAAGCAGCCATGGGACCTGGGCTAAACTGGGATCGTTGGTCAGCGAAAATAGGAGGTAAAAAGAATCTGATTAGCAAGGTGACAGGTTTTAGCGAGGACACCGACCTAATGGGGTAAACTAGCACAACAAATCATTGAGCTTCGGTGTAGTGATCCAGGGAACACAGCCTCAAGAACAAAAAACTTTAAATGAGTTTTGATTGTGTCATAGAAAATGCCTAATTCTCCTCTAACTCCCCTCATAGTTACTCTTCTGTTCAATAACGGTCTCCAGTTAGTTATTAACCCCGCAATCAAATTCTGTGCAGTGCGTTCTTTCAGGAAGCTCTTCGCAAAATATTGTTTTTCCATGACGACTTCAATTGTTTGTAAAAAACTAAGAAATGGAAAACTATTTCTCGGATGCTTTTTCTATACGGCCCAGCGAAATATGGCGTTAAAAAGCGGAATATTACACAAACATCTTTACCAGTTCATTAAACACACTACACTAAGAAAAACAAAGGTACAAACTCGCCAACCTGGTAAATAATACAGCTAACGGTCAATATAAATATAAATACCCGATATTGGGAACATTGCGCTAATGTCAACACAAAATTCGTAGTATAGGATTATACGGAACGCTCGATAACGTAAAAGTATTGTAAATTAGATAGCTCGATAACGTAAACAGCACGCAATTTCCGATCGTCAACGAATAGCTTCGAGCGTTACAAATGTGTTACAAGTTACCTACGAAAAGCCCAGTTTGATCAATCCCAGAGTTATCCAATTATGTAGGGAAGTCCCCGATTTATGTAGCATATATCCATATTTAAACCTAATTGTGTACATTCCCGGGATAACTCATTGCTATAGCAAACACAGATGCTTTTAGTTGCGTATACATATGTACATATGTATGTAGTTTTCATTTTGCAAAAGTAGTCTTAATTACAACTTTGTTGGTCGAGGTTCGTTCTTTAATACATGATTATAAAACGTTATTTTGATTTGTTGTTATCTTTAGTGTTTATAAAAGGTTATTCGAATATTTTTGTATTTTATTTTTGCGTATTAAAGGTTTCTTTTAATAATTTGCTTGTTAATAATCACCTTCGATAATGTAAACATTTCGGTAATGTGAAATACCCTTGGTTTGAATTAGTTCACGTTATCGAGCGTCAGCTGCACTATATTACATTTTTACTGTTAGTTTACTAACCTGCATATCTAACTTCAATAAATATTCTGCTTCTGTAGTTTGTAATAAGATTTGATTTGCACTTCTCTGCGTCGCCCAAATTTTGTCACTATAGCAAGTACATAAACTTTGTTCTTTCATAATATAAATCTTTGTAACACAATTGACACTCAGAAGTGGTAATCGTAAGTTGATTGAGCCCCACATTAATTGTTTTACTGTGCCACTAACTGTACTTATATTGGACAATTCCCATATGTCCTCAGGATTTTCAATAAGTGTGCTCTTGTTTAACTTCTTTAACCAGAAGTATAACCTTCCTATATTGGTACCACCACATAATGTTTGATTGCTCTGACAAAATGATAAGCAGGTAAAGATTTCATTTATTTGCCTACTATTATCATTAATATTGCTTGTATAGTTTTTCATTGAAACAGGCAAAATATAATTATCATTTGTATCGATGTCCCAAATTCGCACCGTTAAGTCGCCTAGATTTAAAGTTAGCTACTAGGTTATTTGGTATTTTTGATCATAAAATAATGTACCTGTAAGAATAGCTAAGCAATTACTCCCTGCCCAAACAAGCCCTTGAGCATTAGAACTTCGCATGGATTGCATTCTACCACTTAATTTCACTTTTGCAACTTCTATCAACTGCCCTTGCAAATCTACTGTAAAATGACCTACAGTGAATCCCTCCATCATTACAACTACTACATCATGGTTTGGATGGTATAAGATATAACTTAGAGGTATTCCCTCTGTGTTTAAAACCTCTGTGCAAGCTCCAGCTTGATTAATGTAGTAAATTGTGCCTTGAAATAAAATATTTAAAATTCATATATTTAATGGGAATTAATCGTGTACCTTCTTGTGTACCTACATAAAAACATAAATTATCACTTCCCTCTTGAACCCTAAATTTTCGAGCAGTAGTTTTGGGTCTCCAATTACTAAATATATCTAATGCTTGTTCATCTCCATTAACAGCAGCTTTTGCAAGACCTTCTACATCAAAGTTTAGATTTTTCACAGTTAGTCTAAATGTTAAATGTGTTATGCACTCCTTTAAATCATGATGAAATACTGTGACAATATGCTCCTTGTTTTCAACTTTCCACCCAACTAAATTGCCACTCTAAAATACATACATAATAAAATCGGATCTAATTGTTAACACTGTATTATACAAATTTGTGATTTTACTTTTAGGCAGTGTTCAGAAAATACACACATCATACACACAATGTACTGTTCAAATACAACCAACACATATTTTGATTTTCATATCAATTATTTGTGGCTTTAATTTTTGTACGGTGCCGAACACAATCATGAATGTGTTTTGTTTTAATATTTGGTTGCGTATACGAACATGAGTAGTTCACGTATTGTTCGATCGGAACACACTTGAACCACACATGTTCGAGTGTATCTATACTTTAAGTTCGTGTACTTGTGCGGCAAAAAAGTATATGAACGATAGACAGGTACGAGTGCAGCTGTACTTTAAGTTGCTGTACGCGTACGGCAAAAAAAGTACATGAATGATATACAGATTCGAGTGTATCTACATTCTAAAGCTGATAGTCTATACCATCCGTTCTATGCAATGTAACGTTGCTGTAACGTCCCAACCTGAAAAAAATATAATTTCATCCCAATCTGACACGCAAATTGTTTCAACCAAACCAAATTTATTTTAAAGAATGAAAATAATTCATTAGCAGTTATACGGAATAAATATACAAAAAATAAAATAAATAAAAAAAAACAAAACGAAAATAGTTCACAAACAAAATATATAAACTTCTCTGTGTGGTTAAAGTTAAACTGTTGTTATTCACTGTTTTCTATTTTAAAAGCTGAGCAGTCGAGCAAGTCAAAGTTTAATTTTGTTATTAAAATATTAGAAAGAGACTTCTTTGAGAGCTTAGATCTTCACTTGGTTAAGACTGTAGCAAGTGCACTAAATGCACGTTCTACAGAAACTTGTGTTGCAGGTACAGCAAGTACCATTTCGGCAAGCTGACTTAACTTTAAATTGTGTTGAGAAATTTTTTCCCAATATTCCAATACGTTAATTTCTAACGGTTCCATTTGTTTTTCACATATAGCAAGAAGTTCTGTTTTTATGTGACAATTTTGATTTGTTGCTGTTAAATGAGATGTATTTACGAGTAGATTGATATGTTGTGCTAGTTTGGAGTGTGCGGCATTTTACGTACTTGGAGTAATATCTAATGAGCTTGAACATTCGGAAAATGAAATATTGTCATTTCCGTCTTGCGAAGATGTCGAATGCGATATATGATTAATAATTTCATATGTCTTTATTAAGTGATCCTGAAAAAAATTATATTCAAAATTTGTAGTTGCAGTTTGTTTTTGGTCGTTGGTAAGTAGGGGAGTTCCTTGAAAATTAAAGCGAGGATCTAAATACAATGCTGCGACGAAGGCGTCGTTTTCAAGAAGCTTGTTTTCTTGTTACTATTGCTTTATGTAAAGCTTCCGCATTCGAGTTTGTCTGGATCATATCTTGTAAATCTAACTCACATTCCAACCAGTCGCGATAAAAATCTCCAAGAATATATTGCTCTTTTTGCATATGTATTGTGCATTCAGCCAATGGTTTAAATGCAGTAGCAAAATTTTCCACAAATATCCAATTCACGGATATATTTGTAGAGTCATCGAGTTCATTAATATACTCTTTGAGACCTAATATGGAAATAATCATATCGTATGTAGAATTGCATCTAGTCGCATTATCTAGACATGGTAGGCTTATATTCTCATTTCCTGTCCTTAAGATAGTTCGAATCTTTTTTGCAATATCTCGCACAGAATTAATTTCCGTTTCCAAAGTGCTAATAACATCATATGCCGCTAGTTATATCGTATGTACTGCACAACGAACTACTGAAAATACTGAGGAAAGTTGAGTCTCAATTGCGTCATATGTTTTTGTATTGTCATATTCGCCATCTTCCGCCGTCATTAAATTATTATCCTGCAATTCTTGCAGTAGCTTTGAAACTTTGACTACGTTGGCGCCATTGTCGGTAGTGCTGGAATAAATTTGCTTTATGTCGATTTTGTATTCTTCAGGACATTTCGTTATTTGCTCTTTCAAATATTGGGCTGTGTGTTTCTTATTTAGTTGAATCATACCTGTGTGCAAAATTTATTTATGATTAAAACAACACTAATAAGATGAAACCTTATGAAATGAAACTTACCTATGGTGTTTATACAAATTTTAAAATCACGTATATATTGTATGTTTACTCCCAAAATGTGCTTGTCTTGCCGACTGGCGACATCAATTTTTAAACAAATCATTTTGTTTTCTACCATCTTTGCTATGGCTCTTTTTATTTCTTGACTGGTGTCACCAAGAATGTTTGAAATGTTTTTGGAGTTTAAAGTAATTTCAAACTTTTTTCGTACGGTTCTATAATTTTTCAAAACAAATCTTTGTCGTCAAAAATTCGAAACGGCAAATTTTTTTGGACACTAGTCCAATACAACATTTTAAGAACTCTTCTCTGTTTAATGTACTGTTTAATTTGGTTATTGGATTTTTTATTTGAAACACCCTTTGGAAGTGTCTACACTCCATCAATTACAATGTTATGCACCAGTTTATGTCATTTAAGATTTGCATCATTTGCTGCACTCAGTTCTTTTTACACGTTTCAACGAGACATAAAATTTTTGTCTCGTCATTAAAAGTTGCGAATTTTTTAAAACAAAACTGATTTCTTTTATTGTTTTCCATGTTTGCACTCGTCAAAATAATATTTGCAACTAATGCCCAGACCGCAGCATGCTACATTCATGTACTCTTTTTGCTGTACACGTACGCGTACACGAACTTAAAGTACAGCTGCACTCGCACCTGTCTATCGTTCATGTACTTTTTTACCGTACACGTACACGAACTTAAAGTATAGATGCACTCGAACATGTGTGGTTCAAGTGTGTTCCGATCGAACAATACGTGTACTACTCATGTTCGTGTACGCAACCAAATATTAAAACAAAACACATTCTTGATTGTGTTCGGCACCGTACAAAAATTAAAGCCACACATAATTGATATGAAAATAAGAATATGTGTTGGTTGTATTTGAGCTGTGTTTGTTTACATTTATGTACGAGATTTTTATTCAATGTGTGTATTTTTCTGAACTTTGCTTTTAGGTCAATTAGGGAACTCCACTTATTGTTAGTTTAACAGAATATATTCCCTTAAATTACCTGATTTTTAGTTGAAATAAAATATGTTAGGTTAAATTAATTTTATTTACAATGAAGCATAAGTAATTCAAGAACATACACACCATTCAATGGTTGTACTATAATAATATTTTACTTACGGAATCACAAGATGCCAGCCTTCCACCTTTTTCGCTAAAACCTAAGAGTGTAACAGGTGCTTTGTGAGGGCCGTTGATAGTAACAAATTCTCTGATATTTTCATTCCATGTTCGTATTTCCCCATTTTCCCATCCAGAGACCAATATCTTCTTTTCAGGATGCCATGCCAAAGCAGTCACTTGTGAAACTGGATGATTTGGAAATGTTACATCTTGAATTGGCTCTCCCTAGACAATACATTGTTAGTTAATTATAAATATATATAAAGAAAAATGAATTATACATATATATATATATATATGTATGTATATATATATACATATAAGCACTCGCCGTGAGATTGGTTTCAGTCACAAAATAAAAACAGAATTCTGATGAAACTACAAAAATAAGTAAACGCAAATACGAGGGCTATCCAGAATCTAACTTAAGGCGGGAAACCAGTTTAGACGGGTCAAAAAATCGACTTTCTTTTATTTCATAAATTGTTAGTAAGACTATTCGAGAATATGTTGCCAAAATTTCAAAGCAAAATTCGAATTAATTCCGATGCTATGAGCACTTAAGTGACTGCCCGTCGGTTCGGCGCGATAGTTAGAACGGAGCGGTCGCTCAGATAGTCCATTATCCAGTTATCTGGCTGTTATTTCATGAAGGAAATTCAGCCCTTCTAATGCTGATGAACGAATTAGAACTCGTAGTTGGCTCGCAGACCTTTAATTTTGCCGGGAACATGGATGAGCAGCGCGTGAAAAGACAGAATAGGCGCAGCTCGTTGGAGACCAAGGAAGCTCGGAAAGCTCGTCAACAGGAAACGCAAACTCGAAATGATGCGTTTGAAGAAGAAGGGTTGCTATATGGTGCTGGAATAGCTGATTAACCGGTGAGCAGTTTATATAATTAATTACTGCCTTGAATTTCTCGTTTTCGCTACATTTTTTTCAAACGCGTTGTTCTCGAAACCACTTTTTTAACTGGTGGGCATTCTAGTTCAAAAAGTTATTAACCAATCGTTCTGAAAATTTGTGTGAATATTCTTTATTCAATTACAATCTATATGAACCTAACTCTGGGATGATATTATTATGAAAAATATTTTTTTATGTAAAAAGGTGAAAAACATGGTATAAAAACATGACATTGTGTTCAAACACTTCGAAAACATGCAATTTTCAACCTTTTTGATCACAATTAGGTTCATATTCTTAGGAAATATGTTGTTAACGAAGAAAAAAATGGTAATGATTACAGATAAAAATTGTGACTTCAGGAATGCCCACCAGCTAAAAACTCGGATGGTGATCGGACATGGACAGCAGCTTCTAACTCCACCATTTCCGGCGGAAATGACTTGAAAAATACAAAGTGTACTTCAAAACATGAATAAAATATCCTCCGAGTTTAAACAAATTCTGATTATTCCTTCCCTGTTAAAAAATTCACGAAAAACACCAAAATCTCGGCCACCTAAACTGGTTTCCCGCCTTAAGTTTTGGGCTGACGCACAGTGGTTCCGAGCGCCGAAAACGTGGCCAAAGGTCCCCAAAAGTTTTTATTTAGGGACTTTTAAGTCATGGGATAGTAGTAGTAGTGTTATAGTAGTACGTGTAGGGTACGAAACGACCGTTGGAGAAAAGCAAGGCCTTCTTCCTGGGCAGGAATTTAATTTGTTTTGTGAGCGTCAGACGCAACGTATCTCGAGTGAGGCACGATGGAGGCACGCGTCAAAAAGTTGTGTTTGTTCAGCGGCGTACAGTAAGCGTACAAATATAGTTATTTTAATACCGTAAAATGGATTCTTCTCCTAAAAGTAAGTACAAGATATGTAGTTTGAAATTAATACAAATAAAGTGTTAATGATTTAATGAAGAATGAAGTCGGTCGTAATTTACAATGTCGCGTTTCGGAAGAAGGTTATGAAAAATTAAATAAGTTAAGTTCCCGACAAGTCCCGACGCAATTTTTTTTTAAATTTGTTTGTTAACATGTTGTGAACAACATATTACAAAATCAGCTGCGATTATTTGCTGTTTTGGCTTTGCACTACTTTTTGTGCAACACTTTTGCGTATTAATTTTTAATTCACTATTAATTTTTTAATATATGAATTATTAATTGGTTTTATTTTCGCAGAATATACTGGTGCTTTTAAGAAAATTTCCTATTCAAGGAAGAAAATTTTCAACATCATTAAAAGCGCCCTCGGCGATAACAACGAACCATATGACATGCTGCAAGCGGATGTATCTGAGAAAATGAAACATCCGTATATTTTTTCAAATGATGAAAAACATGCCTTAAGCAAATTGATGTCGGAAGAAAGTGGAACGCGACAACCCGGAGAAAAGATCTTTTCTTCAAGAAATTCGGACCGTAGCGTTAACACATCTTTCACAATTGGTACGAGGACTGAAGATAACAGCACTATGGGGCGCCCTTCGACAAACTGGGAAGATCTCAGTGACTGCTCAAAACGAAGAAGGATCCAAAATTTGCGAGCGGACCATAGCTTAGATGAATTGGCTTATGCTACGCAAATGTCTCTCCGGACTTCACGACAATTAGATGCATCGAAGGTAATTAAGGACGTTGCAGAGAGTAGTTCTTCAAAAGCATCGAGTTATCGAAAATCTGCAGAACACGTACTACCGGGATTTTTGTCTTCCAACGAAGCGTTGTCGATTCTTGTGGAAGCAAAATTATCTAAAAAGTCAATACAATGTACTACGTTCTGCAGGTGTAGAAAAAAACAATCAACTTTTTCCGTCTTATAAGAAAGTGTTAGAATCTAAGAGTCAATGTTAACCTGAAAAATCAGAAATTACTGTAACTGAAAGTGGAGCTTCAGTAACTTTGCAAGCATTATTAAATCACACTGTTGAAAGAATATTACTAACAAAATCTGACGTTATCAAAAGCATTTCGAAATGCGATTTTGATAAACTACAATTAATGTGCAAATGGGGATGTGATGGAACTTCCAGGCAAAGTATGTATAAGCAAAAATTCAAAGACGACAATTTAACGGATGACAATATTTTTTATTTCGCTGGTTCCTTTGCAACTTGGGTGTGCAGTAAATCCAGAAATTGTTATTTGGAAAAATCCGCGTCCTTCTACGAGATTTTGTCGCCCAATTAAAATTCAGTTTTTGCATGAAACTGCCGAAGTAACAAGAAAAGAAGTTGCCAGCATCGAAGCAGAGCAAGAGACACTTGTACCTTATTCAATAGTTTTTCAAGGAAAAAATTGACTGTAAATTTCATACTTTCTATGACAGTGATGGATGGTAAAATTATTAATTCTGTTACTGAGACATCATCAAGTATGCGTTGCTATCTTTGCCAAGCTACGTCTAAAGAATTTAATAATATTGATAAGATTTTGCAGAAACCAATTAATGAAGCTAATTCAGAATTCGGAATATCGTCCTTGCACGCTTGGATCAGGTTCTTCGAATGTTGCTTGCATTTATCGTACAAAATTGAATTGAAAAAGTGGCAGTCCCGTGGCGAGGATAAAGAAATCGTTGAGAACAGAAAGAAAATTATACAAGAAGGTTTTCGTATGAAATTAGGGCTTCGAGTTGATTGTCCAAAACAAGGTTACGGAAGCACGAATGACGGGAATACAGCTCGGCGTTTTTTCGAAAATTATGAAATATCCGCATCAATAACTAGCGTTGATGAGGATGTGATAAAGCAGTTTCACGTTATATTGCAGGTCATATCTTATGGTTTTGAAATTAATGTCGAAAAGTTTAAAAAATACACTGAAAATACGGCACGAAAATTCGTCGAACTGTACACGTGGTATTTTATGCCAACAACTGTTCATAAAATCTTTATTCACGGTCACAAAATTATAGAGTCTTCGTTGCTTCCTATCGGACAAATGTCCGAAGAAGCTCAGGAATCATGCAACAAATTTATCAAAAGATACCGAGAAGATTTTGCGCGCAAATGTGACAGAATGAAAAACATGGAAGACGTTTTCCACAGGCTTTTGGTATCGTCAGATCCGCTAATTTCCACTTTGAGAAAACTTCCTGTGAAAAAACCGAAATCTTTATCGCGACAAGCACAAGATTTGTTACTTCCAGTCTCGCATGAATAATCATTTTATAACGTATTATCGAATGTGACAAGCGATAGTGGAGATCATTGCAGCGATTCTGATTAGTATTTATTTTGGAACCTGTTAGTACTTGTTTTAAATAAATGTGTATTTCATTTCTAATGATGACTGCTTATTACATTTCAACCTGTATACTACGTAAAGGATTGACCTCCATACAAAAATGTGCATATATCAGCTTTTCGCTATTTTGTCTTTTGAAAAACCAACAACAGATTCGTCATCAGCGACTTCAAAAACCCCCGTATACCGAATTTCATTAAAAAATAATGACCCTCTGACATTGACGGCAGCCATTTTGAAGCCGACATTTTGTTTTTGAAAAACTGATAACTAATTTGTACTCAGCGATCTTAAAAACCCGCGTATACTCAATTTTAGAAAAATATCTCAATTTCTTCTACTTTTGGCCATGTTTTCGGCATTTGGAACCACTGTGTGACGTGACAAGAGGCGGGGTTATCGGCGCCAAGTTGCTGTCTGGGGGTTCCCCACTCAATGCGCATCCAGCTGCGGTAGCGTGAGGTTTATGTTGCTTGTGGCTAGTGAACTGGGCATTTTTAACCTTCCTATACTCACGTCAAAATGAAAGACGTATACTATACTATATAAGTCGGTCTCACAGACCGTATGCGTGAGTATAGGAAGGTTAAAAGGCATGTTGCAATCGAAAATCCCCTCAGTTGTGAACTGCGATCGGTGATCAGGTTTTTTTAGCAGAAAACAACAAGCCAATTGAAATTCATCAAACACTTTGTAAAGTGTATGGAAACAACGTAATGAGCGAAGATGGAATGAGAAGTAGTGTATTATGTTTAAAAATAGCCGCATTAGTGTTTACGATGAAAAGCAATGCGACCGACCAAGCACTGTGACTGATGAACTAGTATTGTGAAACATTAAGAAATTGAGAAGAGCAATTCAAAATAAATAAGCTGAGTTGAGCAGAATTCTATGACAATGGTATCAACAAACTGGTGCATTCATCACTTAACATTACTTAAAGAGATAGACGTATATATCGCTGTTGCCATATCGTCGATGTTAGGGATTTATTTACAGAGGCAGTATAATCTTCAGATTAAAACCTGACAACAAAGCATACGAGAGAAAAGTTTATGTAATTTTCACGGACTAGGTGGGAGGCCGGTGGCTCATAGGAGTGTATTTTTCGGACCCTATGTGGACCACACAGTATCTTATTTTTCTAGAAACATCTGGATGACGAAAGATAATAATTTGGATAATATTTATTTTATGCATTTATACGTCCATCTTTTACGTCATTTCTACATTTTCAGATCAGTCTTTTTGATTTATTGCAATTCTGTAGGTATTCTATATTTAGAATTGTTTCAATATCATTTATGTAATTCGCTTGTATTGTATCGCTAAATGCAACCGGTAAACATTCGTAACATTCATCGCAGTTGTGCAGATACACGTACTTGCATTGTCAAATAAAGCCGTTTAGGGAAACTTCATTGGACCGGAGGTAGTTTTTTGACACTTAATTTCTATATTCTACTGGCCACGAATATTACAAGCTTTCCAAATCCTAAACCAAAGTCTAGTATTATAGTTGCTTAAATGTTAATAATATGCTCCGCGCGTATAACGAATGCAGTGTTTATTTCTAGAATACGAAGTTTTATTTTACAAATTAGACATACACAGACACAAAGCTGTACCTAATTTTGTAACTATACTTATTGTTCATAAAAATTGCTGTTCCATTGTTAAAAATACTGAGAAAGGCCAATTATGTTCATTATTTTTAAAGTCTCTCTTTCCTAAATTGGCAACAAGACAAAACCATCCTTAAACTTATACAAAAATGTGCTCTAAATAAAATAGATATTAGAAATTAGAAAAGAACTTTCCGAAAAGGAGAAAGGAAAACAGGTCACTCCCGAACAGCTACGAGTAATGAACACTCAAGATCTGAATACATCACATTAAAACGCACACAGGAGATGGGAAAAATCGAAAAGTTGCAAGCAAAGTTGCATTTAACGAGTGTTGGCCTCCAAGATTTTGAGGGATATTGCTATCGATCTTGATGCTTTACAAGAGATAGCTAGAAATAAGAAAGGGGTTGTTATTAAAGCAGATTGGGAAGGATGTGGAGTTGGCAATGATACAAAGTAAGATCGAGATCAAGAGATGTTTGGAGCAAAAGATCCGTATGAAGCCGAAATGTGTTGAAAGGAGATCAAACAGTTTTGCATCGGTTTATTTTTTAATGAATGCATTTTTACTTTTTTACACTTTCGGTTTTGCACGAAATTAATATAAGTTAGTTTTTGTGTTCTACATGGAACAGTTAAACTACATCAAGAAATATTAACATCAAGATTGTTATATCAACAGAGAATTAAGGAATATTAAAATAACATATTTTTACAACATTGGAAAACTTGAACGCATAGAAAAGTAGGTGATAGATCAATATTGTAGTCCGATATAACTTATTTAAAAAAACATTTAAACTTATTCGGGGATAGTGTTCCTTGGACAAGCAGGCACAAATATCTACGCATTTCTAACCTAGCTTCAAATACATTACTAGCGGCAATATACCCTGTGCTAAACCAACGCAACGGCTTCAGTATAAGAGACAAATCAACAATATCAAAGGGTTAGACCGGTGTAAAATTTTCAAAAATCGAAAAAAAATTTTTTGCTTTAAAAAATAGTTTGAAGCCTGTAGAATATGGATCTAAAGGTCCCACGTATAAATTCTAATTAGTTTCTGAGTTATAGAGCCTACAACGGACTCGTACTCGTGCGCCCAAGACGTGTCTGTTGTGGGCCTGAGTGAGCATTTATTGCGGACTTGATTAGGAGACATAAAAATTTAATAGAAGAAATGAAAACTGCAATATGAGCAACGTTACATCACAAATCGTTAACTGACGTTAAACCCCAACATGAAAACTATCTGTCCGGGCCAAGTTCTTGGTCCTGGCAAGTAGCTAAGGCGACAAATAAATTAAGTAAATACACAAATCTGCTCTTCATCCTAATGTTATAGAGGCAATTACTCCTATCTACAAGAAACTTCGCAACAATGATTTGTCAGGGCGCTGTTTAGGTGCTTACACTCAAAATTCGAACGAGAGTCTGAACGCGTTAATTTGGACCTTCGCCCCAAAAATAATATTTAGTAGTGTCACATGCGTTAAAACTGCTGTTAATATTACCAGCAGTATATTCAATAATGGTTATTCAAATATTCTTTTAATGATGAATACCATGAATGTAGTCATCGGGCCGGTTACAGCAAGCATTTGCGTAGTCTTGGACGAAGTACGAACTTCGATCGCTGAGGCATCTACGTTCAAGGCATCTAAAAAGGTCGTATTTTAAGGCGGTAGGAAATGACGATGAAGGAGATGACTATTACGAAGCTGGCACGGCATATTAACCATAAAAACAAAAAGTTTGTACTATATAATTTAAAAAATGTATTGCAAAACTTTAAATTCGTTTTTCCCGAAACTACGTTTTTCAAACTGGTCGGAGAGCTGTCACTCTAACATAGGGCCGAGAGTCTTACTTCCCACTGGCCCCCTTGTCATCCCTGTGGCGGCCACAATCTCACCGCTGGAAGTTGAGTGTTTAGTTGATCCTGGGGATCCGGTCACTGGTTTCGTATCTTGATAGATGTTATTTGCGTCTTCTGGGTTGACTTAATGGTAGATAATCTACCCGACGCCGAGAAGATCCTGCACCCGCCGCACTCGGATCATAGGCGGGGGTCTGTCCTGGTCAAGCTCAACGATGTGTTCGAGCACCGGGTTGTCAGAACGAGAAATCCTCTCTATTGTGCCCCTAGCGAGTTGGACGATGTATTCGTCCAGGGGCACCATCTTGTAATTCTTTGTTTCTGGCAAACCACGGTGCTCCAGCTATCATTCGCAACATTTTGTTCTGAGCTGCGTTGAGCCTCTTGAAGTGCGATCTCGCAATTGTCGACCAGGACAGCGCTCCATATGTTAATATTGGTCTAAGAAAAACCTTGTAAATCAATAATTTGGTAGTGATGTTTAGCAAGGAATTTCTACATAGGAGCGGCAGTAATGTTCTTCTCGCATGCTGGTATCTTACCATGACCGAATCCACATGGGGCTTGAAGGTCAGGCGGCGGTCAAGTTTCACACCAAGGTAAGTCGCATGATGTTGCCAAGGTAGTCTTGTGTTCCCCGTGAAGATGTTATCGGCGGGGATACTGGTCTTCTTCGTGAACCTGACCGCTACGCATTTCTCGGCGTTCAGCCTGATCCTCCATTTGTTCGGCCACTCCAGGATTTCGTCAGTGGCCGCCTGGAGCCTCCTGCAAATAATGTCGTCGCTCCTGGATGACGTCCAAACCGCCGAATCGTCCGCGAACACCGCCAGGGAGGTCGCTGTAGTTCTCGGAAGGTCGGACACATATACAAGAAACAGCTCCGGGCCCAACAGGGAGCCCTGCGGAACGCCGCACACGCTGGGCCGGGGTTTTCTGCGCAGGGGTGGGCGCCGGGGCCGTTCGGGATCCGCCCGCCGCTCTGGCGTACGTACCCCCGGCCCCGGAGCCGGCCGAGGGCCGGCTTCTCTCGGTCGGACTCTGGTGCACCTCCGCCCGAACAGGAATCAGTCCTGGCTTGAGGCACTTTGGGCACCCCCTGAAGTTTGCCGAATGTGCTTGTTTGCAGTTCGCGCAGGTGGCCGGCTCGGATTTTGGCCGCGGACACTCGCTGGCAAAGTGTTCCTCGCCGCAGGCGACGCACCTACGGGGGCGGTACAGCGCGACTGCGCGTGACCAAACCTCTGACACCTGAAGCACTGGCCCAGACCTGGACGGGCTCTTAGGGTTTCGACCGTAACGTCAAGTGAAAACACCTCTGTCAATTTGTATATGTGCTTTTGTGACTTGTCCAATTTCACCAGGATCAGAGGCATGGGGGCGCCCTCCCTCGGTTTTCTTAGTCGGACGACTCCTTCCGGTTTGAATCCCTTTTCACGGAGATCCTCCGCGACCTGTTCCGGAGTGAATTCAACGGGAACACCCCGCAGGACGACGTTGAGGAGTTTTTCGCTAGGTAGCTGGTAAGTATGGAAGGGGATACTCTCCAGCAGCAGAAGGTTAGATATTCCACGGTAGTCATCTTCGGCTACCGGGAAAACACGAATTCCATCAGGAATGGTTTGTGCTTTGGAGAAGTTGTATCCCCCTCTTCTAATTAGCGGCGATATCTCGACTCAGCGCGTCCTGTCATGAAGAACTATAGGTGGAATCTTCGTGTCCGCCAGGGGAGCTCCATGGGAGTCTGTCGTCGCGGCGCCCACGGATGGTCCAGCCCTCGAACGACTGTCACCCGCTTCTACAACGCTTCGGGTAGCAAGAGGTCCATTTGAACCACTCGGAACAACCTCTATACGGTCCATATTCTCCTGAACTCGTCGAACCTTTTTCGAAATGGGGGTTCCTGGGGGAGAGATGAAGAAAATTCACCCCCACGTCAGAAGGTCCAGCTTCGCTTGGAGATGCCAGGCGCTTTTTCGCTTTGCGCCCTCGATTCCGCTTTACCACCGAAGCCTCGGATTCGAAGGACCCGTCGAGGTCCATCGAGGGTGGACTCGCTTGAATGCTAGTCTGAGTGTTAGACTCTTGGGTGCTGAGCGACTTCGGTTGTTGTTCAGCGTCAGCACCAAATATGTTCTTAGCAATAGGTTTTCCCTCCCTCTCGATTGTAATATCTCAAACAGAGTCTCAACGAATTTATGTATCTGTGTGGTGGTCAACTGGTTGAGGTCTATCACCTTCGGTTTCGGCGCCGGAGCAGGCACTGGAATATCCTCTCTGTCCGAGCCATCTCGGTAGCTGGCCCCCTCTCCAGGAGAAGGAGGTAAGTAAACGTCCGAAAATGACTTTTTGGTTTTCGGAGGTGTTCTTTGCATTTTGAATCTTTTTATTATCAACGGTCCCCAAAGCGAAGTTTAAATGTGTGTGAGAGCTACTAACGGACCGGTAGTGGGTGTAAAAAGCCCACCCCCAGTCTAAAAACGCAATCACAACACAACAATCAAATATAAATAAGTGTATAAATAAACAATAAATATGGTATAAATAATAGTTAAAAATGATTAAAATCGGTAAAACAAAAGGAGACTAGATTGAACTCTTTTTATTTTTATTTTATTTTTTTAATTTTCTTTTCTTTAATAATCTTTCTTTTAATAATCTTTTACTTCTTTAATTTCTTTCAATCTCTTAATCTTTTATTCTCACTTAATCTTTTAATAATTTAGTTCTTTTTAATTTTTTTTTTCCTCCTCTTTCCGAAACTGTATTAGTCCACAGATAGACTGGTCGCCTTTGTCAAAAAATTTTCCCTATAGCAGGAAACGTCGAAATAGTAAATTAAATTAATCTCCAGGGGCGATCGTCAGTTCTTCAGGCGGCCAGCGATGCAGCGTACAAACAATCTCTCGATCTGGATGTGTGAGAGAGACGTCCCAGAAGCGCGACGGAGTCCGGGTAGATCGGAACGTTCGCGAGAGAGAGCACCTCGCCGCAATCCCACTCTTAATGTAAGAGTGGGATGGACTCCAAGTACCCAAGATCGGCGAAGTTACAGGGTCAAAGTTCAATGAACGACGATTCAAGCGAGTGATATGGAGAAGCAGCTGATACACACGCGCCCAAAAAAGTGTAAATAAGTGGCACTAACCCGTCAATATGCACTGCTACTTCTCACTTTTACACCGTCACTGGTGTTCACCCCCGCGCAAGCCGATCAACCCCGGTCAACCCGGCGGAGGTTTCTCGCCTATCAGGGGGAACTTCACTAATCTTTTTAATTGATATTTTAATATTACGGTGTTATAAAATTTGAATTTCCACTATCTATTGTTATTTTTATTTTATAATTCTTTTTCCTTATTTAATTCTTATTCTTTTGATCTTTATTTTTAATTTATTTTCTTATAGCTCACTAATACGTCTAGCTCTCACAGCGGCTCTCAACACACGTCCAAACTGGTGTCGAAGGTTTCTCGGGGTCTACTGAACGGATTAACTTGAAGTTTGGTTTTTTATTATCCTTGTAGTTTTCTCTAAACATTGACCGAGAATTTTTACAATATCATTGTTATTTTCCAAAATATTAACAAATTAATTCTCAATAATACGGCCAAAAATCAAACCAAAAGTTACAAAAAATTTTTTCAGTCAAATGTCAATAAAACATGAAAAAGCTCCGTCAATGTTTAGAGCATGCAACATATTTAAGTAATATATTTTTTGTTTTGGGTTCAGACGTTCCAGTATGGCGGAATCATCGACATCAATAAATGCTGCGAAAAAATTACTTTTCCTAACATGGTAATAAATAGTATTAAAATTATTATTTTTCTTTTGATTTTATAGATTTTATATCGTCATAGTGTACTTAACTAAACTACCAAATTGCAAGCGTACAGCTTTCTTATTTCTTTGGCAATCCACACTTGAAAATTACCTACTTTTCGGTCGGTCACACCGGTCTATCCGCTTAATACACTAATACACTAATCAGTAATCAAGAAACTGGAATAGCTTTAAAGTAAAACTCTAGCAAAATGATGGTGGATATGTAAGAAATGTACAACAAAGAAGAGAAAACGGTATCGAGATAATAGTAAAACAGCTGGAGGACATTAAGTGTTGGATCGGCTCACAAAATATAAGAGAAATTTTACCGACACAAATCAATAAGCCAAAATACAGACACAAGAAAAAGTTAAATGATCTCGTATACAAAGAAACTGCTGTAAAACTTACATAGAATCGGACTGAAAGTCTTTCATCACCTTGGGAAACTGCTGCAATCACAGTTTTGAACGGGATGAGTAGGGATTTAGTTTACTAACAAGGGAACATCCCGAACTCGAAAATTAAATAAAAGTGGAACTTTGTGGACAAGTAGTCCACACCCGAGGATCTTTGAAAGCATTTTCCTTATTGGCCCAATCTCGCTTTAAGAAGGTGAAACTACCCCTGAAGGTAGATTTTCGATTTTCTCAATGGCTAGAACAAATACATCACAACTATATATCAAAACAATCGTCTCAGTGAACTTTATCACATATGTATATGCAAATAGCACCCTAGTTCCATTAAAAAAATATGGTGTTCTCCCCAAACCTTCGGTAAGGAGCTATTTTCATACATAGTTGATACATAGTTGTGATGTATTTGTTCCAGCCATTGCAGAGTTATTTTGAGAAAACCGACAATCGACTAAAGTTTCAGGAACAGTTTTACGCTCTAAAAACAAGATTGGGCCAATAAGGAAAATACTTTCAAACATTTTTGGGCATGGACTACTTGTTCACAAAGTTAAAAATTTTTTTTTAATTCTCAGGTTCGGGTTGTTCCCTTGTAAGTATAAACTAAATGGGGAATGAACACTTCTTTCTATAGAAAATTTTATTTAAAAAAAGCACACCAATTCGTTAGTTAGGAAGTTGAAGGTCCAACAGTATTACTTCAGCCGATAGGGTCCTTAGCGGGAGCCTTAGGGATCCAGCCAAAGGAACTGGCAAGAAAACAGGGACTGTGTGGGCTGTGCTATGACAATACCATGACAATACTAATCACATTATAAGACAACAGCACAATCGGCACACAATTGACATCATTTGTTAACACACACACAGTTATCAATGTGAAAACCAATCTTAAATATGAGCAAGTGCTGTATTCGGCCAAGAGCCAATTCACCTTTAGTACAAAAAATTAATACACAGCATTCCCAAAGAATAAATATATGGGCTGCCATTGTCAGTCAGGTAATGGAGTCATTTATCATAGATGAAAATGTTGTTTCAACTAAATGGAATACTTCTGTAATTTGCATTAGATGTCCTAAATTATTTGGATGAAAATATTTAGAAGAAAATGGATGGATCGGGAAGAGGCTGTATGGAATTGCCTGCAAGTTCTCTCGATTTGTCACCATCTTTGAAGACATCTGTAATGAAAAGTAAAGATAAGGTAATCTAGAAAAACTGAGAGTTCGCATAACACCAGAGAGTTTCCTTCAGAAATTGTACAAGATATTATCAGCAATGTCAACGATCCGCTAGTGGAAATCTGCATCAGAAAAAAAAAAATACAGATTTTCCATTTGATGAACTACATTTTCAGGACACACTTCTATAAAATGCCTATGAACTATGGGGAACTATGGAATCCAAATAGAAACTAATATATGAACAAATATGATTTGCAAGTATTTCAAATAAATAACTGTAAAACTATCATCACATAGTGCGTTGGAATCTGTCAAGTCTTATTTGTCACAGGTAAATATACTTTACAGTACCATATGTACATACTTTGTATATCTTATATGTTTTGTAATTACTAATAGTTTACTACTATGTAAGTATATACTTTGTAGCTTTAATATAATTAGGAGTTTGCAAATAATGTATTGTCGAAACTGCAATAACGTGGATCTAACAAAGCATTAGTGTTTTATTAATTGTTTAATTTTGTTGTACTTACCAACTCGTCAAATATTGTAATAAAAGCCACCCTTCTCTTGGGAATAACTGGCAATACAAAGTAAGGGAGCACTTGGGTGCCATATACCGTTCGTGGAAATAGTGCCATTTTCTAGAAAACGAACCGGGTTTTCGAAGTACAATGTCATTGATGACTATAAAATTTTGACACTGTCAAATTGACTTGAAAATAATTCAATTCGAGTCAAGTCTGGAAAAGTCTATTTCAATGGGAAAAGTTTAATGATTTGTTTACATCTTATGTGGTCACTTAGCAACGGATAAACAGTTTGCTTTCAATACACATCACATAAGTTAACCTGTTAATTTTCTTCATCCACCGCACACAACTTTTACTCTCCTGGTATTTTCATAGCACTCGCCGCTGTATCTTAAATTATAAAAATATGATTGTGAGTGGCATAAACTTACAATCATCTTCGAGTTAAATTCTTGAGGGCTACACCATCCGTAAAAAGGGCAAAATATAGTTTTCAGTTTTTCTAATATATTATTCCATTTCACAGAGTGCATAACAAATTGAATAGGTGCAAGAAGTTAAACTTGATACACATTGATCATTTGATTGATTTGATTTGTACGGTATTATCACTCACTATCACTGCAGTGCTACGTGTATATCATTAGTATTATTAAATATGGTAACCGACCTCACCTTTGCAGGAAGTATTCGCTTGAAGCTATTGGCATGAACTGTCGAAGTTTGAAACGCTTCCAGTGACATTACTAAAGCTTCTGCTCTCCTGATGTCCAATGCTCTATCATAGTCTGTGTCGCAAATACGTAATATGTCGCAACCGTTTGCGGGTTAAATTCAAAACCAGACTGTGCCATCTATCCGGGCAACAATCACTTTATTGGAATATTATAAGTAACAGTAACTGATCGATCATATCATTTGCTCCCAGAAGATCAGGCTGGATTTTCTGAAAAGCGGAACATTTTGTTGTTGTTAGGTTGTTTGAAAAAAAAAATAACTTGCTTCAATTGCAACAGACACAATTTTATTTTCCTCAAAAGTGGTTTGTTGGTTTGTTGTTGGCAAGAACAGGAAAATCTTTTACCTATTACACAGTGATCCAGATTGATTGACGGTCACATGACAACTGTATTGTCGTTTTATTATCAAAATTACTTTCCAAGAGAAATTTAATAGTTCAATTATGATTCGTTGATCATAATTTCATAAAATATGTCGATGATCAGCGCCCTCATCATAGGCGGGCAGATAAAATTGTTCCTTGATATTTTAAAACAGAGCAATAATCTTCGTTGCTTTTTTCTTTCTTTCATCGTTTTAATTCGCAGTTTTAAGAATTTGATTTAAATTTTGTTTTAAAACCCAATAATGTAATACATTTTCGAGATTTATACAAATTACAGGCAGGAATGAGTAACAAAACAAAATGAATGAGAACACCATAATTTTTTACTTTGTATATACTACTTTATTTGAAAGGCATTGTTTTCCGCTATTTCCTTAATAGTATTAATTTCTTGTGAAAAATCGTCTTTTGAAAGTGGTAGTTTTACCGCTCTATAAATCATGGCACTGACCACTTATGTTTATTGGGGTGAAATGAATCTGCAGGTATAGTATTGTCGCTATAAGTAGGTTTCCAGTATACGTTAAACTTTAGGTGATCGTTTACTTTATTTATGGTCCGGACTAAAAAATTAATCTGGTCGTTTCCATTTCTATGATGAATTTAATTTTTGGGTGCATAGCATTTATATGAGTTAAGAAATTTTGTAATTGCCGATTTGTACCACAGAAACAGGGTAATACATCGTCCACATAACGGTACCAAAATTGTAAATGTTTTTACTGCTAACAGGGGACCTTCTGTTTGTATGAAGATTTTGTTTGAACATGAAAAATAATGTTGGTCCAACACTATTTTGATTAGTGTTACTATTTCTTGTATAATTATGGGATTTACCTTGTTTGTTACCAACATTGACTCTATTAACTGTAAATAATCTTTAGGAGGTATATTAGAGAACATTAGATACGTCAAAGGAAACTAGTTTCGCATTTCTAGGTACTGAAATATGTCTTATTTTTTCTGTTAGGTTTATAGAATTTTTAATTGCGCAAGGATCCTTGAATTTAATATATTTTCTTATTAAGAAATTTAATTTTTCGGCAAGTCTTTTGGCTGGTGCATTTATGTATAAAACTACCGGTCTAATAGGGCTGTTCTCTTTATGAAGTTTTAGGAATCCATAGAGTTGCGATGTAAAATTCATTTGAATTAGTTTAAATAAAGTGGTATATACAAAGTAAGAAATTCGTTTATTTTCTATTCATAATGAAATACCACAAAGTAACGACTGAAATGATTAATTTTTTAGTAACAAAAGAAATAGATTGCCGGCACCACAGAATACACAGAACCGACAATGTGTGTCAGCAGCTTTGATGTTCATGTGGTCGATTTGAATGTCCCCGTAATAGCTCAAAAGTTAGCTAACGCCATTTTGAGAATACGAAAGGTGCACATTTGTTCGTATTAATTGAAAAATATTAGAGTTTTGGATATGTTAAAAGAATAGTATTTGCTAAAACGTTAAATCAGTGATGCACAACAATAATCGTATATTTTAATTTTAATATGCACACACCATTCCAGAATAATAACATTAATGAAGTTAACCAAATATAACACTGAAATAAAAATATTGTAAACAATAAATTAATCTAGTTCTTTTAGTTATGTTTCGAGCGTTTACCGCTGATTATTTCTTAAGAACTGAATAAGATCTTCGTCTTCTATAGAATTCGATGACCAGAACCACTTTGCCTTTCTACAGTTCCCGGATATTGTGAGTAGTGCTTTTGGGTACTCCAAGTCTCCTAGTCTTCTTACCGACCATCCTTCCCCAAATAGTGTAATTATTTGCATTTTTCGGTAGCACTTAAATGCGGTATAATGGCATATGTCAATAATGATTTCAAAATGATATAACATTTGACAAGGCAAAAGCCAGATTTAAACTGCATTATTTTAAGTGTCCCATTTTTTGTTACCGCAATAGTACATAATTTAAAAAAGAAGGTAACAAATAATCACAAACTTAAAATCCCACATCGATGTGCTATCGAATGTTTCTTGGTCAATAAAATGGTGTGTGTTTCTGCATCGTGCATGTATTGCGTTTGAATCATTTAAATGTGTTTAACTTTGCTTAAACGAACTGTAAAATGTTTAACCTTCTGTATATGTACTATTGCGGCAACAAAAACTCGGACAAGTCTTATAGTCTGACTATCGTTTGTCATGTTCATGTCAATTTTGATGTAATCATTTCTTTTTAATGTCGTGAATAGTGCCTTTCGAGACTCTTGATCTATTTACCTAGTCTTCCTGTGGATCATTCTTGCCCAAGTAATGTAATTACTTGCGTTTTTGTAGTATCACTTAAATGCAGTATAATGACATACATACATATGTCAATAATGATTTAAGAATGAAATAACATTTGACAAGTCAAAAGCCAGATTTAAACTATATTATCGTAAGTGTCCGATGTTTTTTTGCCGCAATCGTAAGTACATAATTTAGTTTGCTGTGCTTAAACCCGTAACCCGTGGAACAAGTAACGTGAGATTTTAAATGATTGTTCTAATGTACTTTCTACAGTCCTCACATCAATATTCACCATCATTTTTCCGTTTAAACTTAATCGCTTTAGTAAGTTTTAGTAGATTTCCTTATATCTATTGTTAAGGCTGTCATCTACTCTTTATTAGCGGACTATGCGCTCCTTTATCAGTTTAATATTCATTATTTCTTACTGACCGAATTTTATTATTCAACAATAACTTATGAATTATAAGTTATCATTGAATAATAAAATTCGTAGAAGTGACAGAGTGAGTCCGGTTTACACTACTGAATGATAACACATCATCTATTCTTTCATCAAACCTTAATAATAAGTAAAAATTTGGCGGGAATATCTGTTGCAGCAGCCTACTATATTACATTACTAATTTTCAAACAAATTACTTGACGTCTTAGTTTTCATGTTTTATAGATTTTGCTTTAACAGCATTCTCTATTTCGTCAAATTAAAAATAAGCTATTAAAATAATTTTATTAGTTATGTTCATATGTCAAATTGACAGCTAATTAGGAATTTCAATTATTTCAATCAGCTACCTGAGCAGCCAATCAATGAACGAGTTTTGCGCGCGAGATATATAAACCACTCCTCCTTTTGAAGCAAGGTCTAGTGATTGGCTCTTGGTATTTCGTATTTGAACCAAATCTACAATGGTTCTACGTATTGTTAGATCAATGCGTCGACCTACAGAAAATTAAACTTGCTGCTATATAAGTAAGGTTCGACAAACGAGTGCATAATAAGTTGATAAGTTATCATTAAGTATTGTACACCGGACTGACGCTGTCCCTCCACCGCTTGCCCCTACTTACCTGCAAGGCGCGACATTAAAATTCGGAGTGACAGTGTCAGTTCGGCTTACACAACTTATCATGTGCTCGTTTGTTGAACCTTATATATAAGGTATTTGCACAGTATGTAGTCGCACTCTCTACGGGGCTTACCCTTAATATAACTTCATGTTGTACATCGGTAAAGTGCAAAGTCGGGAAGAGAAATATGTCATTATCAGAAAAGGAAGTTCAAAAAGTAATAGAAATTATTTTCGCAATAGGAATCAGAACAACATAAGCGACGCGAGTAATAGTGAGGAGAAAGACATTGTGGATTTTGAAGAATCAGATTATGTAGTATTGGACGAAGACAAGTGACAGCAATAAAGACAAACCTGATGGTAGTAGAAAATATGTATTACTACAAAATAAAAATACGCAGGTAAAAAACAACCAATAGAGTTGAGGAGACGGCCGAGTTAGACGTGTCTCGTAATATACATATCAGATGTATCTGATTTAGAACATGATGAAACTGCACATGAAACAATACGACAGGAGAAGAATTTTCTACAACCAAAGAACAGTCACCGTTAGTCAACAGTTCTAAAACAGGTAACAGGAACACCAAAGAATTCATATCAGTTTCAATGATTAAAACAATATCGTTACACACACAAACAGAGAAATAAATGTAAGATCGTGCTGTAAGCAATAATTTCTTTTAGTTTTAAACTTTTATTCATTTACAGTACCATAAATTACATGATAATAGTAGCGTACTATCCCGCTATTTGACATAAACCATAGAACAATAACGGAGAGTGAACTATTCACTTCTCTTATTATTGCAATTGACTTTTTGCGACAAATTTAAGCATAAAAGTATTTCCATAACAATTGGTAAAATAAAAATATCCTAAGGCAATCGTCTCTCAAACAAATTTTACAGAAATTAGAGCGCTTGTTGGTCTGTTATATTAGGTTCGTTCCAACATGCAGTTTGTGTATCGTACATGTACGATACGTGGACTAAGTTCATGAACCGCTTTCTACGCATGCGTTAAAAATGGATTACTTTCCGACTGATTCCGTTTCGTGGGGTGTTGGAACGGTTCACCGACATTTACTGACGGTCCAAATCGTCATTACTGGAAGAATTATTTAAGAAATCGGAGATTCCTCCCAAATCGCGCATTTTAGCAGATTTATTAAATAAATACATACAGTAAACAATTACGTTGTTTGCAGGCTATAAGCTGCTCTCATTTATTGCATATGCGAAAAACAAATAAGCAAATTACATTCTGTGCAGAAGACTCCCCCAAATCAGTTTGTGAATCGCCGGGTACATGCGCAAAGCAAATTTGGCGTTCCAACATAACTTCTACATGAAATGTGTGCGAATAGTTGGTTGTTCCGACATAAAATTTGACGATTGCCGAATCGTTCATTGAACGGTCAAATCGATTCGCAGATTTTTACGGAACTGTTAGTCAGAAACATGTGCAGAATGTAATTTGTTCATTTGATTTTCGTATGTGCAATAAATGACAGCAATTTCAAACCCGCAAATAAAGCAATTGTTTAAGATTAATATTTATTTAATAAATCAGTTTAAATGAGTGATTTGGAAGGATTCTCAGAATTATTAAATAGTTCTTCCAGTGATGATGACGATTTAGACCATCAGGTAGCGGTACCCAAAAGAAAAAATGAAAACTATATAGGTAAGTCGTAATTTTAGACAATAGTTATTTGTAGCCGTTGCATATGTTTGCTATCTGAGATAAACAGGTGTATCAGTAATTTAGAATGTATTGTACACGTTCCAGAAGAAACTGTTCCAAACTACGACGATGGCTTGTTCTTTGAGCATTTTAGAATGAACCGTCAGAAAGTTAGAAGCATTGCAGAAAAGTATAGTACAAGTCACCAATATAAAAGACATTTTGGACAACATGGAAAACTCTTTGTTTTAAGTCAGGTAAACATGACGCAAATGTATTAATTATAGGAATTAAAGTTTTTATATAAAGATTATCCTTTGGAAAAGTTCTTTTGACAACTTCGATAATACGGTAATATGATTCTGAGTAAATATGAAATTAATGTAAGTTAAATGTATTAATTGCAGGTTTATATTTTTTATGGTTCATTGGACATCAAACTGCTAGCTTTCGAGATGTGGCTGACAGATTTAATATTAGTATTAGCTCCCTACATCGCGTTATTAAAAGACTAACTGTTTTTTTAAGTAACCTTTCTTCTGAGATTATTACATGGCCTACAGAAAATGAAAAAGAGTTATTGAGGAGTCTTTCCGAGAAAATGGATTTCCCGCAATTATTGGTGCTATCATATAAAAATCGATAAACCTGAAAATGATCCCGATTCCTACTTGAACAGGAAAGGTTACTATTCAATACAGGTATAGTATGCATTTTATGTTTGTATAAAATAATTTTCAAAATGTGGATTGCATATTTTCCCTTGTATTTTAGATGCAAGTAGTTTGCGATGCCACAAGAATGATTCGTGATGTATTCGTCAGGTATCCGGGCTCAGTACACGATAGCAGAGTGTTACCAAATTCTCCTCTCGGCAATGATTTGGAAGAGAAATGTGGGCGTTATTTTATATTGGGAGATAGTGGTTACCCACTTAAGAAAAATTTATTAACCCCATTTAAAGATCGAGGGCAACTAACCCATAGACAGAGGAATTACAATGCTAAATTATCCAAAAATCGTTATGTGGTTGAACATTGTTTTGGAATATTGAAGCAGAAGTTCCGTCAACTATATCATATCAAATTAAGAAAGATGCCCTATATAATCCATTTGATAAGGGCTGCATGTGTTTTGCACAATATTTCCTTAGCTGATGCAGCCCTTATAAATGAGAATGAAGACGAGCACGTTCATGGAGCAATTAGAGTACCTGATGTAGAAGAAGAAATTGAAGATGATAATGATATAGGTGCTAGAGAAATTAGAGATAACATAGCTGATAGCTTATTGTTAGCTATTTAGTTGTTTTCTTTTTAGACTAATAAAACTAGTGCAAAAGTTTGGTTGTATTATTTAATAGAATAGAAATGCAGTATATACAGATTAAATATATTTTTAAATAAAACATAAATTCTTCTCATGATCTCCAATTTTTTCTTCTCTACCTCCAAGCGCTTTTGCTGATATGCCAACCGATCTAGCCTTATCATTTCCAAAGCAGTGCGTCTACGTTTTATGGTCTTCCTTCCATGTGCCTCTGTTCGAGTATCTTCCACATCTGTTTCGTTCAAGTATACATTTTCTTTTTCGTTTTCTCCATTCTTTTCTTCCTCATCTTTGTCGATGGGTATATCGATCGTATCACTTCCTAATAAAAGTGGTGGATGGAAATTTGTTTTCCGTCCAAATAACCTCTCCATATCTTCAGCATATTCAAAAATTTTCTTCCCCTTCCCGTCGATTTCTGATTATCAACGAATTTTTTATAATTTCGATCTAATACCCGCCATCGATTTTCACAATTATTATGTGACACTATTATTTTTAACATTTCACTTAATTCCCTCGCAATTATCTGCCACATACTTCTTATTGTTTTTATGTTAAGTGTGCCCACCTTTCCTCTATATTTTTCATATAAATTAGAGATTTTGTGTCGTTTACACCCCACTTAAAATCTATTGATCGCTGATCTACAGCACTAGAACCTGGTGTCTACTGTTTGCAACTTGAAAGATTCGGAAAGGTCTGTAATAAAGATAGGAAACCTTTTGAAAAGTTATTGTACAAGTACTAGTACGATAAATACTTTGCTTTTATGAGCAATAATTACAAATTTTATAAACATATTATGTTACCAGCACATTTTGTTAATGCTATTAATTACCTCTTACCGTTCATTTTTTTGTTTTGTTAACTCCAACAATAAACACACCGTTTTAGGTTATCTATACAGTTGTACACCGTTCACCACACAGACAAATTCGGTAATTGTCCGCAAACTGTGCTGACACCAACACCAACACCAACACCAACACCAACACCAACACCAACACCAACACCAACACCAACACCAACACCAACACCAACACCAACACCAACACCAACACCAACACCAACACCAACACCAACACCAACACCAACACCAACACCAACACCCCACGATACGGAATTGGTCGGAAAGTAATACATTTTTAGCGCATGTGTAGAAAACGGTTCGTGAACTAATCCAACTACCATACATGTAGGAACGAACCTCATGTATCATACATGTACGATACATAAACTGCATGTTGGAACGGACCTTCTGTTGAACAGTTCCACAAAAATCAGCGGATCGTTTTGACCGTTCAGTGAACGATTCGGCCATCGTCAAATTTTATGTTGGAACATCCGACTATTCAAACACATTTCAGTCAAAGTTATGTTGGAACGCCAAATTTGCTTTGCGCATGTACTCGGCGATTCACAAACTAGTTTGATCGTGTGTTGGAACAAACCTATTGTTAAACTGCTATGAAAGATAATCATTTGCCTAATACAGAATTGTTTGATTACAGATTGTGTGGATCGAACTCAGTGGCGGTTCCTGACATTTTTAGGTGGGTGTTTGCACAAACCACAACCAGTTTAAAGTAATATTAATGATAATAATAATAACCCGATAATAAATATATATATGATATTTATAACCAAAAACAAAAAAACATCAGTAACAAAATTTACAATAATATGGAAAATTGTCAATTGGACTTATATATATATACCCTATTTCATCTTCTTAAACTGGAGTTTAATACGGTGGTCTTTTTTGGAAGCAAACTTTTTAATTAGTTCCTCGTTGAAATTCGGTACTGAGGAGACAAATTTCCTTTCTATTGAGCGCACCGATAAAGCAGATAGACGATCTTCACACACATACACGATGCAAGATTTACGGAACAATTAAAACGGGTTTAGTGGTGCGGTGATTCTACTGACAGGTGATTTTCGACAAATATTCCCAGTAATTCCACAATCTACGCCAGCCGACGAACTTAATGCATGTTTGAAATCGTCCATTTTATGGAAATACGTCAAAACACTCAAATTAAATATGAACATGCGAATCGAATTGCAGAACGACCGATCTGGAGAAGTTTTTTCCAAACAATTGCTCGACATTGGTAACGGCAAAATTCCTGTTGACGAATAGTCTGGATACATTACATTCCCTGCAAATTTCTGTCACTTTACTGAATCAAAGACCGAACTCATCGAGGTGGTGTTCCCAAACATTGCTCAAAATTACAGAAATCATGTTTAGTTAAGCGAACGTGTTATATTGGCTGTAAAAGACGTTGATGTCAACGAAATTAATTTTCAAATTCAAAATAAGATAGCTGGCGAATTCATAACATACAAATTGGTTGATTCTGTTACTAACCAAGATGATTTTGTCAACTATACAACGGAATTTTAAAATTCGCTGCATTACCACCTCATAATCTGCAATTAAAAGTAGGATCGGTAATCATTATATTGCGGCTGTTGAATTCTAAAACAATATTGAATAGCATAGTTGACACTTGGATATATGGTTATCCTGTATTCCTCGTCTGTTATAAGGCGTACATTATTCATTTCCTCAATGCCCCTTTCCTCTTCGTAGTCTCCATTCAGCACTCTCATATTGCCTATTATTTGGTGCTTCTTATTTATACAGTACATCCTGTTGGGCTGGTCACCTCCCTTCATCCTTTCACCTCTTTGTAAAATGTTCTCTTGTATTGTTCTTTATATGTGTCCCCCAGTTAGCTCATTATTTTATCCATATAGTTTCTTTTCTTCTTCTTCTTCTTCTTAATCTTTTACCCTTTCTACCTTTCGGTGTAAGGGTTCGGAGCCACCGAGCCGTATATGATATACCGTACCGCTCCTGGCCCGCCCAGTGGCATTTCCTTCATTTTCGCAGCTTATTAGAGGTACCAGATCCATCTTAGGATTTTAAACTGCTACGCTCTGCCGCTACCGGGTCTCGAACGCCGGCCCTTCGCACTGTGAAGCGCAAGTTTTACCACTCAGCCACTGAGGGGTTTAGTTTCTTTTCTTTTTCCTAAATAGTCTGCTGCTTCTTCTTTGGTAAGGTTCGGGTAGCTTTACATATTATGTCCTCGATCTTCTCTGTATCTCCTTTTATATTACTCTCTATCTGTATGCCTTCCCTCGTTCCCTCACAATATCTCGCTCTAATCGCTTGTTCTCCTAAGTTTTCGATGTTTATCTTTTTCCGCGTTCTTTCGTCCTTTCTGTTTGGTGGTTTTGCAATTATGAGTTTTGCTCCTCGATTGCTTTTGGTATTTATCACTGTTTTCATGTTTTGTTTCCACTAGAACACGGTCGATTTAATTTGCTATGATTCCATTTAGTGCTGTTGTTTTATGGTTCTTCTTATGGTGGAAGTATGGGAAGTAAGGGTTATGTATCTCTTCTCATCAAAAAGATCCATGAACTTGCCCATTGTCGTTCGTGCGCAAGCGCACAAACTGTTCATTGATTTGCGCGATTTACAGATGCGCCCCAATATACCACAATAGGCATCACTGAAAGCTAAAAATATTTTTGCAAAAACATTTACGAAGAGTATGAAGCGCTGCCCAACTATCACTGATACAAGGTTGTTGCCCCTATGCCAAAATGTGTATAATCTGTAATTCAATGTAAAGATGGACCAACAAAATAGTTATTTAATAAAATATAATCTTGAGGGCGTTCGATGCTTAACATAAATTTAAACCAAAATGCGAAGAGCCAAAATATTTCTTATAAAAGACATTTTGATGTGAATATTTATAATGAACTACGTTAGGTTTGTGTTCAATTTAAGTATTTTAATGAACGAAAGTTATTATTTATCTTAACGTTAATAGACATTTTATTTGATGTGTATGCTTCAACGACAATTTTTTTAATTATAATTAAGATAATATAAGGTAGAGCAGTTTAATAGACACACTTATAGAAATATATCAAGTGCAGAAGTATGATTTTTGTGATATTTTGAATAATACTCAGACCAGTTACAGTCTCATTCTCAAATTATTTTAGCTCCTGCTACTATCTAATATATTTCACGAGCCGCCACTGAGCGCGAAAAGAATTGAGAGATGCCTAATACATATGCACATAACTGTATATAACGAGTTCAAATAAAATAGTTCCAATCCTTAGGATGTCTATTTGAATATTTTTAAATAAATATTTCCAAAACAATTAAAATTGTTATCTTCAGTGGGGAAATAACAAGAGAAATGAAGCCTAAGGCGGATGTTGGAATTTTGGATATTCCATATCTTTTTCTATTTTACAAATTTCATCGTTTCACAGTATATTGCTTAATATGGAAGACTATTAAACATTTCTCTTGATTCAAAATCAAATTTAGCGCGTAAACAACGATCAAAATAGTGGGGTAATGATTATTCAAATGTTTAATATTTGAAATATGTTTTTACCGTAACTAAAGTAAATTATTTTATGAATAAAGTTCTGATACATAACTAAAAAATATTCTCATTAATTTATTCTTCCAAATTTTTGTAAGATATTACTAAAAATGTAACTATTTTAAGAGGAATTTCTTTGAAATCGCAATCTGCCATCTTGGTTCGTGTGTTTATTGTTTGCGGCGCCCCTCGCGTCCGTGTCCATCCTTTCATTGTATTTACTGGAAATCCGGTAATTTATACAAACGGTACGCGTTATTTATGAATTGTAAATATTATGTGGCATATTTTGTGTTAATATAAAAGTGTCTATAATCCTTTGTTTGTTTGGAAAGCAGCGATTTAAATTTTCCAATTTTGTAATGGCTACCCGTCGCGTCCCCCGCAATATTTAGACAATGACAGTGAACATTTCACGTGATAGTTTTTAAAGCTATTTACGAAAAATGACTTGACTACCGGTGAAAAGTAAACATATTCAAGGAAGAAATATTTGTGCGAAATTTTACTACACAATGAATTCGGATAGTCAAAATCCCCTTGGTGGGGCTCATACTACTTCTGAACAGTCTGAAGTAAGAACAGTTCAATGCTTGCGGTTGAAAATTTAAAACATAGTAAAAGCATATTGGCTCAACAACATATTTCTTAGTATAAAATATTACACATGCAATTCAGTCAAATAATTTAGAATACAGTAGAACTTCTGCACAACGAACTGGGCTAATTCCTTGATCGGTTTAGACGCCCTAAAAAGACAATAAAAATATATGACTGATACTCTGAACCAACAGTTTGCAGTTTATGCAGTGGTCATTACAGATTGGAACAGCATAAAAATATTGAATGTATGTAACACCCGACTGCATTGGATGTGGAGAGCAAACTTACCACTAACCTATAAAAAGTTAGTTTGCTAATATATGTCTAGTTTAATTTTCAACAGCACTTCTGATAGATACATCAAAATGTTCTTGGTTATAGTTAAATTGTGTAATTTAAGCTTTTTGGAAAAAGTTGTTCGATTAAAGTGAAGAATATGGAAGTTCTACTATATTTTATAGTCACACTTACTGAAACACTGCATTTTTGTATAATTGTCAGGAGGTATTAGAAACTAATTTTTGTTTAAGGGAACTACGCAGAGACCACCACCTACGACTTCTGTACCAACAGATTTACGGGTGAATACTACTGCCTTAAATGCTGTGGCTTTAAGTAGTGTTGCAAAATATTGGGTACTGACAAATTTATTACCTGGCCCCATACCACAGGTATATAGTTTACCAGGCTCAGCAAGGCCTGAGAATCAGGGAAAGATTTCACAGGTATTTAATTTTATGTGATTTGAAACAATATTTTGGAACATTTTTAAAAATTTGTTTTAAATTTAGGAATAAAAATTAGTTTGAAAGCTCACTTTTGTAGATATATGCTTTAACTTTTTGATATCACTTTATACTAAAGTAATGCATATGCTATCTGTTTGTAACTAGTTGTAGAGGTGATTATTTATATTATTTAACTAATGTAGTGAGTAGGAGGTGTATTTCTTGTGACATTTATTAGTTCTCATTGTTTCCCTAATCTAAAACATGAAATTACATATATTGAATTGTGTGTTGTTGTGTAGTATGAAGATTAGCATCTTGGATTGATAATTTTGAATCATCACCAAGATAGAACTTTGTTGATCGAAAAGTATTAGTGTGTTTTGTAATATAGCATTAAATAGCAGAACACTTACCAGCATAAACATACTAATGGATTCTTGAATATAGAACTGGATTTTTATGCTATGATCATTTCAGTTTCATAGTTAACATTTTACATTCAATTATTTTAAATTTTAAATGCCGTATGATGTTTACTTACTTAATCTTCTCCTTTAGATCCACTTGAGTGTCAGCTTATATGATGTTTAAAAAAATAGAAAAATATAGTTATACTGGTATGAAGTTCCTGCGCTTCTTTAATTCTACATAGTATTTTGGCTTTTAATATCAAAAAAGTTAAGCATACCAAATTTCAAGACCGTATAATTTTCTATATAACATTTAATCTTTCAGAGATGATTTCTTGTTGATTTGTTGTTTCAATTTAGGAAGCTATGATGAGCCAACATGCAAATCTTATTAATGCGGATTCCCTTCTTCTACAACAACATCAACAAATACCAGTGAGCATAGCTACATCACAATCAGTTACCAATCTTGCTATACCTGCAAGTGCCATGCATATAGACACTTCTTCGCAAAATCATAGTCAATTGTCAAACCATCCTCAACCAGAAGCTCAAACTATGGCTACGCAGTCACAGTCGCAACATTCTCATTCTTCTCAAATGTCCGGCCAATCTCAGTCTCAACAACAGCAGCAACAACAACAGCAGCAGCAACCGAATAGTCAAAACATGGTACAGGTACAAGTGCAAGATAATTTAGTGTCAGTTATTGAAGATAGTAAAGATCATAAAGAACTCATTGCTTCACAGTTGGCGCAGAACCAAATGCATATAAATGATGGCCAGCAACTTAATCATCAAAACTTAACAGTACAACAGTTACATCATCTACAAGTGCAACAAGTGTTGGATAATGTGGTGAGAATGGAAAATTCGGTAGAGAATCAACAGAATCAACAAAGCTCAAATGAGGACCAATTAAACGAAAATTTAATTATTAAAGATGAAAAAAATTTGCAAAATTGTACTAAACTGTTAGGAGCTCAGTTTGGTCTTCAGGATATTAAAGGGAATTTGATGGATGTTAGGACAGCTGATGGAAGCATTGTAAAGATATCAGCTGGAATACAAGAACAAGATTTAGCCAAATCTTTAGGTGTTGAGGTAGTGCAGAATATGTATAAAGTGAATGTAGATGATATTAACCAGTTATTGGCTTATCATGAAGTCTTTGGTAAATTGCAAAGCGAAATAACGACCACGCCCACCAGCATAGTGCCTACTAATAATACTAATATCCAAGGTGGAAATTTATCAAGTAACATTGCTATTGTAACACCTAAGACTCTTGTTGAAAATGATCAAGAATCACTGAGTACTTCAATAACAACTGATAGCCCACCTGTCATTGCTGCTAATCATGTTTGTGATTTGTGTGGTAAAATGTTTCAATTTAAATATCAATTAATAGTTCATAGAAGATATCATACTGAAAGGAAGCCATTTACCTGTCAAGTATGTGGAAAGGCATTCACAAATGCTGCTGAATTAACTAGACATGGTAAATGTCATCTGGGTGGCAGTATGTTTACATGCTCTGTATGTTTTCATGTATTTGCGAATGCCGCTTCTTTAGAACGACATATGAAACGACATTCAACTGAAAAACCTTATAACTGCACCTTGTGTGGCAAATCGTTTGCGAGAAAAGAACATCTAGACAATCATACAAGATGTCATACTGGGGAAACTCCATATAGATGTCAGTATTGCGCAAAAACTTTTACAAGGAAAGAGCATATGGTAAATCATGTTAGAAAACACACAGGAGAGACACCACATCGTTGTGAAATATGTAAAAAATCATTTACTCGAAAGGAGCATTTTATGAATCATGTTATGTGGCACACAGGTGAAACTCCACATCACTGTACAATTTGTGGAAAAAATATACACGTAAAGAGCATTTAGCGAATCACATGCGTTCCCATACAAACGATACACCTTTTAGATGTGAGATTTGTGGAAAGTCTTTTACTAGAAAAGAACATTTTACGAATCATATAATGTGGCACACAGGTGAAACACCTCATAGATGTGACTTTTGTTCCAAAACGTTCACTAGAAAGGAACATCTTCTTAATCACGTCAGGCAGCATACTGGAGAGTCACCGCATCGGTGCGCTTACTGTTCAAAATCATTTACTAGGAAGGAACATCTGATTAATCATGTTCGACAACATACTGGAGAAACGCCTTTTAGGTGTGTATCTTAATCGCTTATTAATTTGTGTAGAACTAGATGCTTTATCTTGCAATCGGTTCTATAATAATTCTTTTTCGATTTTTTCAATATAATAATGCTGGTTAGAATAAAGTATGTAAATCCATATCTTGCTACACCCTGGAGATATCTTCCTAGAAAGTTGGGTATCATTTAAACGACTATAATAAATCATTCATTTTCATAAAAAGTAAAAAAAAAATTCGTAACATCCCATCTAGGATTACAGAAAAATTAGGAAGTCACCAGTTGTTTGGTTGTAGTATTTAATAAGAATAGAAAGAGACAAGCAAGTTAAAGTAAAAAGTACTGTCTTCGTCAGATAAATGTAATACAATCTTATTTCACTTTTGTGTCAACATTTTAAAATTTTATAATTGTAAGACAAACTTTTTAAACCTATTATTCTTTATTAACAAAATAAAATGTCACATCAGACTGGAAAATATTTCTATTTCACTTGTTTATCAAGACACTAAGTTATGAAATATAAGATAATGATATATACTATTCTAAATTAAATGTAAGCAACGCCATTAGTTGACATTATTTAATTAAATCCAAAATTGCAAATATTAAATTGAACAAATTTAAATAAATTTTATTGGACTGCTATTAGCATTAATTACAGCCCTTAATCGTCTTGGAATTGAAACCAGTTGGATTAATATCCGTGCACTTGTTGCAACGTTTTACGTTGTGCTCTTGGAATCACTATGTTTGCTGTATGAATTGGGCAATTGTCATGCTAATATATACTGTATGGATGTATAGGTTGTAACAAAGTCGATAAAATCTATATAGCAAGCAAGCAAGCAAGAAAAAGAACGATCGCACACGTCAACTTTCATTTTTAAATGCGCAAATTTTTACAAAGAAATGTATTTTATGACGTCATTATCATCGCAGATCTGACGTCATCTCGTTTTTTTATAAATGGTAACCCCAATTTTTGATAGCGCTATTTGGAAGAGAATATTTCTGCATACAGAACGATAATTTCTAAGATAGCTTACATAACAAGATTTTAGAGAAAACAAAATATTTTGTGTATTATTCAATTTGACAATCAAAGTTTAACTAAAAAGTCTAAAGTCAAACAAATTTAAGATTGTTGAAACTAAATTTTCAAACCATTTACCTGTTAACAATGATCAAGGCGAATTTAAAATTCGTTTATGATATTATTTAATACTTGGGTAGTTATTAACCTGATTTCATCATTTATTCTTATCTTCAATATTATTCGGTTGGTTTAAATACACTTTGGATTTGAGATAACCCCACAAGAAGACATCGAGTGGAGTTATATCGGGAGATCTTGCTGGCCATATAATTGCTCCTCACCTACCAATCTATTTGTTTGGGAAAATGGCACTAAGATAGTTACGTACAGGTAGAGAATAATGTGATGGTGTACCATTCTGCTGGAACCATAAGGCTCTATCCGACAAGCGGTGATGTTCTGCATTTGTTTGGAGAGAAGTAATTGTGGATATTATGTTTCGCTGCAAAAGTAACAAATAATTTTCACCATTTAATACACCTTTAATAAAACGTGGGCTTATAACTGAATTACCAACAATCCCTGCCCATACGTTGATTATTTGTCCGAACTGTGTGTCCTTTCGTCATCCAGTGTGGATTTTCAGGTGCCCAGTATCTACAGTTTTACCTATTGACAGACCCATTTAGGCAGAAGGTAGCTTTGATGGAGAAAATTATGCATCTTGTAAATTCCAGATTTTTATTACATAGGCCATCATTATGTCACAAAATTTAACTCTTCTGTCAAAATCCTCATGAAGTTCTTGAACTGATTTTATTTTTTAAGGATGCCATTTGTCCTTTTTTAAACATTTTAAAACTGTAGAGTGACTAATTGACTTCACAGCTTGATTTGTGATGGTTTTCTTGAAACGTTCGTGCACCATTCAATTGTTTTTCTTCCGATATTGCCGGACCACGTTTTGTAAAGTTATCTCTTAGGTGACACAAGTCCCTAAATTCGCGTGTTATTTGACTTACTGTTGATCGCGTAATAAGCCGATCATGGTACTATTGTGACAATAAAACAGCGGACAAGTCTTATAGGCTATTTTGACTGCTCTTTAGCAGTAGAAACCAATTGTTTGTCATATTCATTTTAATTTTGATATAGCCATCTCTTTGTAAAGTCGTGAATAGTGTCTTTAGAGGTTCCAAATGTATTACCTAGTCTCCTTATCGATCATTCGTCCCCAAGTAATGAAATTACTTGCGTCTTTTTAGCAGCACTTAAATGCAGTATAATGACATATGTCAATAATGATTTAAAAATGAAATGAATGAACATTTGACAAGGCAAAAGCCAGATTTAAATTACATTATCTCAAGTGTGCGATTTTTTTGTTGCCGCAATAATACTATTAATAAACAATTGGTAAAAATTGTATGTAGAAAAACGTTCTCCTCCAAATAGCGCTACCAAAATTTGGGGTTACCATTTAAAAGGAAAGGAGCTAACGTCATATTGGCGACAATAATGTCACAAAATACGTTTTTTGTAAAAATATGTACTATTGCGGCAACAAAAATCGGGAGAAGTCTTATAGGCTATTTTGACTGTTTTTCAGCTATGTAAACCAGTCGTTTGTTATGTTCACGTCAATCATCTTGTCTAATGTCAAAAATAGTTTACCCACGAACGCAAGAAAATTCTGTTAAATGCATTTATTTGAAATAAAAATCTTGGAAACAAATCTTCTTTTAATGGAAACAATAAATTAATCTAGTATTTTTAGTTATTTTTTACCACGGTATCAAATGGATTATTCCTTAAAAACAATAAGATTTTCTTCTTCCATGAAATTCCGTACTAATTTACGACCAGAACCACTTTGTCTTTCTACAGTTCTCTGTTGTAGTCATTTATTTTTTAATATTGTGTGTGCTTTTGGGCACTCCAAATTTATGACCTAGTCTTCTTATGGACCATCCTTCCCCAAGTAATGTAATTATTTCCATTTTTCCAGTAGCACTTAAATGCGGCATAATGACATATGTCAATAACGATTTCAAAATGACATAACTGTTGACAAGGCAAAAGCCAGAGTTAAACTACATTATTTTAAGTGTTCCATTTTTTGTTGCCGCAATAGTACATTTAAAAATGTAGGTTGACGTGTCGGATCGTTTTTTCACTATTTGCAGGTTTTATTGGTTTTATTCCAATCTATACGTCCACACTGTATAATTGTTTTCTGGGAAAATTTGCTGTACTGATGGTAACATTTAATTTTCTAAAATATCATTTTAATTTTGTGAATTTAATCTTCCATTGTTGCAACTTATCTATTCCCAAATATGAATCGAGAATTTTCTGTGTTAATCTGAATTAATTGTTTATATACTGGTCCTTGTATCGTGTGTCACCGGATCTATAGATACGAACAGATCCATTGCTTGTAGATTGAAATGTTATTTTTTCAAACCACATTTTCCCAAAACGGATGTCCATTGTTCGTATAAAATAATGCAAATACGTCTACTTTCCTTCTACTCTTCACTCTGCTGAATTTTTCTGACGGCAACCTTAAATCACTTTCTCGTACCCTGTTGCTCGCAGTTCTACTAGAACCAGGAAAATTGATCTCGGCAACCGCGTTTTTCGCGGAATGGAAATGATTATCTCGCAGGTATGAATTAGATAAAGATTTTGTTTTGCAGTAGAAATTCTGGCCAGTACCTCGTTTTCTACCTATACTTGTATCATTATGCCATCTTTTCTTGATGTTAAACACGGGAGATTTATTTACACCCATATTACTCTAACTTCTTCTAATTTTGTTAATATGGGAGCTTTATCCGCTTCAATAAGTTTTAGGGGCATTTTGTATGTCAAAAATTAAAAGTCTATTTGATGTTTAATAAATGACAAACATGTTATTGAAAGGTAAAATTATATCATAAGAATTTATTGAAAAAGTTTGTACTAGATTTATCTGACCTAGACTGTACAATTGTAATTAATATGGCCGACTCCATTCTTATTAGTTCTTGTTCTATTTTGCTTCTTCCCTACTTTCTGTGCTGCACTTTATAGCTGTGTTGATATTTCGAGGTATGGGTGTTGCGGTCTTCATTTGAATCACTTTCAAGTAGTATCTTAATTCTCAGTTTGAACTGATAGAGTAATTCAATAGATCCTTTGGAGTTAGCTGTCAGTAAGAAACTGATTCTTGTCCATAAATAAGTGCTCCAGTTATTTCTAATTATATTAATTACTCGTTGTAAAGTAATCAATTTCAATACGCGCATCACATCTATGGTAGAAGACTATCGACAATACCTAGGTTTTCCATAAATTTAACTTATCATCTGCTTATTCTACAAATATTACTGGCATTGCTATGTTTGCCTGTTTCTTGCATTGATTGTTTATCTAACACACGTATGTGGAAGCTTAAATGGTAGGAAAGATAATTGCAGTTTGTGCTGCGCTCAATTTAAACTGCACAACCATTTAATTAATTAACAGTGTGATATTTTATCTTTTATAAAGAAGTTTTTATTTTTAGCAATATACCATGTATCCCAATTTCGATACGCCACAATAGTATCTTCGGTATTATTATATTATAGCTCGACGGAAACTTCAATTAGATAAATTTTGTGTTGATTACTGATTTATTTTCTATTTTATTCTATCCTGTTTACTTTTTGACCTTTTTGAAAACACGAATGCCGATTTGGTTTTTATCCAAGTACATGTTAGTTTTAAGTCCAACGTTTTTTAAACTCGTACATCATGGGGACACTTAGAGTGTGATTCTTATGAGCTAAACGCAACTCTCGTGTGTATTTTGTTTCTTAGTTATCAACGCCAACTTTCAGCGTTACAATGAAGTATCACATGTCAATAAACCTATTTATTTTTTAAAGAAAGCGCTAGAAACTCGTGTGCCATGAAGGTTTTGTCATTAATTATCTATTAAGATCGAGTGGCCAGGTAGGCCAGGTATCCGATCTTTATTTGAAATTATGCGTGCATTAAAAATATCAGCAGAAAATCTTCTATTGTGTTGTGTGGGGGTAATCATCTCGCTGGAAGCAAACTCTGTTTATTTGTTCAGTTGTTAAGTAACTAGCTCCTATGAAGTTGAACTCTACAATAAATGGGCGAATTAAGTGTATTTATTACACTTTAAGGTTTGATATTCTAGACGCTCATCCACAAAGGTGAAATAAAACACATACAAAAATTATGCTGTATATTGTACTTGCCCATCAAACGACAAACATCTATCTCCGACTCAATATAAATATAAAACAGAAGAAATCCAATATAGCCGCCATAAGCAAAACAAAAGTTGCTAACTAAAAAACAAAGTACGCACGAAAGTTGCTCTTAGCATCATAAAAATCACACTCAAAAAGTGTCCTCGGAAATCAGCAAATTTAATTTCTTCTTTAGAATTTTTTTTTCGTCAAGGAAAGAAAACCAAACAAGATAGAATAAAATGAAAAAGAAATTTGTAATCAACACAAAATTATGCAGAACTACTCTAATTTAAGCTTCCTTCTATCTTTAATAATAAAGAAGATGTGTGCGCATAGAAATTTGGACAGACGGCGGTATAGTGAGTGTAATTTGTTGTCTAAAGACGATATACATCTAAAATTACAGGTGCAGTTATTGTCCCAAAGCATTTACACGTAAAGATCACTTAGTTAATCACGTACGTCAACATACGGGTGAATCTCCTCATAAGTGCCCTATGTGCACTAAATCATTTACTAGGAAAGAGCATCTGACCAATCATGTGCGACAACATACGGGCGAATCACCTCATCGTTGTCATTTTTGTGCGAAATCGTTTACAAGGAAGGAGCATCTCACCAATCATGTCAGAATACATACTGGAGAGTCCCCACATCGGTGTGAATTCTGCCAGAAGACATTTACTAGGAAAGAACACCTTACAAATCATCTTAGGCAACATACCGGTAGGTTTTTATTTGTACTTGATACGTGAGTTAGTAATGAATTTATTAGAATAGTTTTATTAAAGAAAGAAAGTGTCTGTTGTACTTCTATATATGTACATAGTTGTGCAAACGTCCCGGAACGGCTTAATGGAACTTCATCAACCTTGTGTATTAGATACTATAACCAAGGAATTTTTAGAATTCTCTAGCGATTATTTCAGGTCCGTGGGTTATCATGCGAGAAGCTGTGACAGACATCTTCTTTTATAGAATATCCCTCTATATTTTCAATGATATCAAGATTTTAATGAATTATGCTATATATATCTGTTATAACAACGTAAAATCTATTAAATTAACTTATTTGGATTTGGACAATCTAAATGAAATGGCCATAATCAAATGCCACAACTGCCCTGACCTCTACAAGTTTCCGTTGAACATCTTCTGGGGGAATTGAATGTAATATTAGCTATAGTATCTCGCATTTTATCCTCAACCTCAATAGATGTGTTCGATTTTGTGTGATATGCTACATACATACTTCGAAGCACCTCAGAAATGGACGTTGCAACTCGTTGGTTGCGGTCTCGAAAATTCTAAGTTAATAGGATATTCCTTTCGGCCTTAATTAAGACATTCCAAGACTTTTAGCCAACCCAATAAATTAATAAGGAAATTGCTTCCCGTTTTTATACCGGGTGTTTCGGAATTGCACGTGCAAGTTAAACTATTGTAGGGATATGTTCTCCATCAAGAAATAAACAAAAAATGTCATACAAGCATATGACATTCAGAGTAACTGTTCAAAGTGGTCTCCATTTTGTTGAATGCAGCATTCAGCACAACGAATCCATGCTTGTCGGGCACGCCTTGTAACATCAGGACGATCCTTGATAATTGCTGCTGCTTCCACGATGCGAGTCCTTAGCTCATCTTGTGTGCCAATAGGCGGAGAATAAACTATAGAGTTCATCCAGCTCCACACAAAGCAGTCTAATGGTGCTAGATCAGGAGATCGTGGTGGCCATTTAACATATGTTATGTTTATATAATCAGTAAAAATATCAGAAAAATTAGTAGGGGCACCGTCATGCATAGACCACATCCCCTGTCGATTAGCTATCGGAATGTCTTCTAGAAGGTCATACAGACCATTTTTGAAAAAAAAATGCAAGTAAGACATTCCTGAAAGCCTTATTGGTAAAAACAAGGGCTCGATGGGATTATCTTCAAGAAGACTACACTAGACATTTAATAAAAGGGTATGTTGATCGTGTATACTAGCAGTCGTATGGCGGTTTTCTTCATTCCAAGTATGGGTGTTTCGAAAATTAGTAATACCGTTTCTTGTAAAACAAGATTCATCGGTAACCACCAGGTAGATCAGGAAGTTTGGATCTCGTGTGGATTGTCGAATTAACCATTGGCAGAAATTTTTGTGTTTGTTATAATCTTCTGGTGACAAATGTTGCACAGACGTAGTGTTTAATGGCTACAGTTGTTGCGCACGCAATGTCCGCAAACACTTGTACATGATAAATCGACACCAAGTGACAATCTTATGGTGCTAGTACTAGGAGATAACTGAAAAACATTGAGTATCCCTTCTTCTACGTTTGCAGTTCGTCAAATCTTTGCCGACCAACGTTTAGTCGTCTAGGTTTTAGCGTGCCAGTTTCTCTTAAGACGTCTTTCAATGGCTTCAAATGTTTTACGATTTGGTATCCTTCTAGTGGGAAATCTTTCATGGTATCTGGCAGCGCCATTTTTATGTACCTCGCCATAAATTAAACGCATGTCTGTTCTGCAAAAGTAAAGTAAAGTAAAGTAAAGTAAAGTTGTGGTGTCTCCCATGACAATAACAAATTGTAGAGTCTTAAAAGTACTATTAACTTACACGAAAACGAGTATGAACTTCAATGACAGTTGTTTAATCAAGTATTTAAAAAATGAATGTATGTAATTAACGACTACTTGATTAACTTCGGACTTTTAGCTATTTATCTTTAACTTTCAATATCTCGGTAATAAATTATTTTGAACCATATGTTTGTTTATCTCGCGCTGGAGAATACACCCCTAAAATAGTGCTGTGTAATTCTGAAACACCCGTTATATGTAGGGGAATGTCGTTAGAGTCGGACTGTCATCAGAGTAGGACCGTGGCGAAACTTTTTCGGTGGTAACAAACTTGCCTGCCATTGTGTACTTCGTAATGTGGAGATTGAAGGTTTTTTTTGATGTAGTGGCTTGTTGACGCGAAAAGTATTGCACCTGTAGAAATCGTGCCAAAACTTGGAGCGAAAATATGACATCCGCGAGGTAGACATATGAATACGTTAAGTAGTTTATATGTAAGTAAGTACCAGAGGAGTTTCGGATTATGTTATGAATTTTGTGGTGGCGTGCTGCGATGCGGTTATGGCGCTTGTCATCAGAGTTGGGCCATTTATGTAGTCAGAGTTGGCCCACTGTAATATTTGTTCTTAATCGATATAATGGCAACGCTATTTCAGTTATTCATTTCACGTCAGGTGAGTCCAGCTTTCCTTCCCTTTTGACCTCAATTGGACCTGGGCAAGCTGCTCTGTCAACGGCAAAAAAATCGAATCGAAGACGGCGCCCTATGAACAGCACAGTTTTGACTTCGCCAGAGAATCTCGATAAACTGCGCGAAAAGTAAAAAAAAACGAGAAGCTTCAAAGACGCCAGAAAAACGCTCGGCAACAACCTCAAAGGAGTCAGGCACTAAAATACCACCGAGACGAGGTCGCCCACCAAAAAGTAAAGAAGCCCTTTTCGGATGAAGATGAAGATTAAGATGACGACTTCTGTATTATTTGTATACAGTATTATATATACATATTTGTGATGCCACGACACTTGAACCGCAACAATTCCGTCGCATGAATTGAATGCAAAGGAGATGTACATTTAAAGTGGGCGAAACTCACGAAAAATATTTCGCGTCATAACTATGAATCGGAATAATTTTGTTTGCGGAATTTCAATGTGGCGTTTTATTCGGTGCAATACTTAAACAAAATCGGTCCTAATTTTATTCATGTAATTTTTCTAGATCATATCAGTATATATTTTGCCGATTTTCTAAGGTGGACCCTAACAGCAAGGGCTGGCTGCAAATTTCATTTTTTCAAATTGCCCATCATTTGTTTGTTTTTCACTTTATTAGTTTTCAACCCACGCCAGTCTCCTTTTGCTTTCACCTTTCCAACGATGTGCGACAATTATCTCAATTCTCAATTGTCACCTAGTTATGGGTAAAACTCAAAAAAGGGTCCAACCCCGACGACATTCCCCTATATATAAATTTTACCAATGCTGCCATAAATTTTTTTCTTTAAATATTGATACCAATTGATAATTATTGGACTGTGGTGTAATATTAATGTGACACTATCACATTGATAAACTGTTCTCCACATAAATTATTGAATTAAATCCGGATTTAACTTAAATTTTTGTGGCGAGAAGATTGCTAGTGTGATATAGCGTCATTTATATAAATGTTAGTATGTGACTTGCTGTGGCCGAGTGGTTAGAGCGTCCGACTGCAATACCGACTGTGTGGGTTGAAACCCCGTTGATCCATTTCCCAGCGGAGGGCCAAATTAACCGACTTAGTCTTCTGACAATTTTCTTAGGGAAAAATCGTTGTTGATCAAAACGAATGAATACAAATGTCAGTCTGAACGATTGAATCTAGCAAAATATATGTATTCTTTGAGGAAAACAAATTCTAGTTTTACGATATGTGATATGTTTCTCTATTTTTTGCAGGTGAAACACCACACTGCTGTAATGTTTGTTCTAAGCCGTTTACTAGAAAGGAACATCTTATAAACCATATGCGTTCTCATACTGGAGAGAGACCGTTTTCGTGTGGGGAATGCGGCAAATCATTTCCACTTAAAGGAAATCTATTATTCCACCAGAGATCGCATAATAAAGGAGCCGCTGCAGATAGGCCTTTTAGATGTGACCTTTGTGAAAAAGATTTTATGTGTAAAGGTCACTTGGTATCTCATAGAAGGTCACATAGTGGCGAGAGGCCATTTGCTTGTCCTGATTGTGGGAAAACTTTTGTCGAGAAAGGAAACATGATGCGACACATGCGGAAGCATGTTCCAGAAAATAGTCAAAATCAAGTTGATGGAACGACAAATATAAATAATCAAATAAATAACAGTCAAGTGCCGCACACTCAAGCATCCAGTACAAGCTCAGTGCAAACACCATCTGCGAATTTACAAATTCCTCAAGTCAGTCAGGCACAAACATTGTCCAATTCTGTATCATCAGGTAATGTACCGCCATCTCATTTACCCATACACCAACAAAATAATCATTCTGTAGTTGTGCCTACAGCTAATGGTAATGTTTTAGCTACTTATTGACAGTATATGTAGAGAACAAATTGTGTGATATGAACTTATATTTACTTTTCCTTATTTGAGTTTTATACAAATTATATACTTTATGTATAATTCTTATGAGATACAGTTTGTCATAGATTGGCTATCATTTCGGTTGATAATGGAGTTGGTTGCATATCTTTGTTCAGGGTTGATAAGATGATCTTGAAGCTTTTTGATCCATGGATTTTTGGGGATACTGAGGTATAGAGTGCACAAAATGTCACTTTAAAGTTAATAGAGCATCATATAAGTAACTAGAAGATTAGTGATGTAGGTGCAGTTGCCTTGAGGAGAGTTACAAATACTTATTTAGCAATTATTTCACTATCCTTAGAGAATAATTGTATGTTACACACAAGCTTTGTTGTATTCAGTACATTGTGTTCTTTGCAGTACTTGGAATGCCACATTTAGTGTGACACTTAGCTTAACCCGATATATTTGAGGATCTTCGAAATGTAAGATGTTTTCAAAATGGACATAACAGACAAACTAATTGAAATTTTCAAATCATGTTTCTAGCCTTGATTTGGTATATCTTGGGCTACTTGTTTTAAGTTTTACAATAATGTACAGGGTGATTCCATAGATCGGCTTTATTTGTCTCAACTTCAATAGTGTATAATTTTATTATTTCAAATGGAACACCTGTATATTTTTAGACTCGGATAAAAGTTTCTCATTTCGTACCCAAACTGTATTAGGTGTCCCTATACCTATCTCTTGCGATTTCAGAGAAATTTGAAGTTATTTTACTTAGATTGAAATTAAGTCGAAGCTGCGGAATCTGGAAATGCAATTTTTTTTAATTTCAACTATCTGAAGAAGTTGACAATGAAATACATATGCTTTTAAATGACAACTATTATAATAAACGTTCTACATGATCGCCATTTATCTTTATGCACATTCTAACTCGCTCTTCAAACGATCTAACTCTTTTTAACATTTCCGGGGTAAATGCATTTGTTATTATCATTTTCACATCGTTCGGTGGTGTTGAATTGTAAACATTTTTTACATATTCCCACAAACAGAAATCTACGCATGTCAAGTCGGGTTACCTGGGTGGCCATTTACAGGGTCCTTGCCTTCCAATCCACTTATTGGGGAACGTTTTATTTTAAATCGTTTCTAATAGGTACGTGAAAATGTGCAAGAGCCCCGTCTAACTGTAGCCACCTTTTGCCTCTTATAAATAAGGGAACATCTTCTAAGAGTCCAGAAATCTCCTTGTAGAAAATGTAAAAAACGGTGCCCACTGAATCGTTCTTCGAAAAAGTAGGTCCAATAACATAATCACCAATAATTCGCACATAGACATTTAAACTCCAGCGATTTTGTTGGTCAACATTTTTAACATTTTCTGTATCATAGTAATGAAAATTATGTCTACATATCAATTCATTATTGTGGAAGGTAGATTCATCAGTGAATAAAATATATTCAGAAAAATCCTCTTCTCGAACACGATGCAGAGCCCACAAGCAAACTTCTAGTCGATAGTCAAAGTTCATCCCACATAAATGTTGGTGTATTTGGATATGATATGGGCGATACTTATACTACTTTAATACGTCAATTGTTTCACAATTTTTTTTTTGATTTCTCTAATAGTAGTTACATATATATCATTATCATAGAATAAAATATACTAAAGTAAAGTAGGAATGTGCTGATATTTATAAGGTATGTCATTATGACAATTTAATTGCTGTATCTAGTAGTGGAGTGCTTGTGAACTTGTGAACTTATTTTTTCGATGTTCAAACTCTTTTCACCTCAAAACGTACTAATGGGTTACAATTAATCAAAAAATAGAAGAAAATCGCGGTCATGTAGAACATCTATTATAATACTTGTCATTTAAAGGCATTTCCAGATTCAGCAGCTTCGATTTAAATTCAATCTAAGTAAAATTTAACATACCTTCAAATTTCTCCGAAATCACAAGACATAGGTATAGGGAAAGCTAATAAAGTTTGGGTATGACTTGAAAAACCTTTCCCTGAGGCTAAAAATATACAGGCTATTCCATTTGAAACAACAAAGTTATACACAATTGAAGTTGAAACAAATAAATCCGATGTATGGAATCACCCTGTACATTATGAACATACCTGAAAATAAGTAGTCCAACATATACTAAATCAAGGTTAAAATATGATTTGAAAATTTCAATTAGTTTGTCTGTTATGCCCATTTTCAAAACAACTTACTTTTTCGAAAATCCTCAAATACTTCGAAAACGGTAAACGATAGGTATAGCGAACATTGAAGTAACTCACCTTTATTTTTTCTATTCAATTCGAAAAAAGCAAAAAATATATAGTGTTTCATTAAAACGAAAAACATAACTTTGATACTTAGCGCTTTTTTGGTGCACCCTCTATAAATTTTCTAATTATGGCCATTATAAACATACACCATGTTGTCAAAAAAGATTTAAATAAAATTATTAATTTGGGAGCTACAGACCGATGCGCTAGGCGTGGGCCAGCCTGTATAGTGGTCTCCGCATCGACTCATGAATGAGTAAAAAATTCTTTAAATCTCTGACTTGAAATTCGAACTTGTGAGGTCTTGCACTGCCTGGATGGAAACTAATTTGTGCTTTTTTTTTATATTGATATTTAATTTCTTAATTTTTAATGACGGAAGTGCTGTTGTAGATATTGATAAATTTCGTCAATAAAGGTTGTTGAAAATAATGTTAACAAGATCGTTTATTAGACATTGACAATTATAAGATATAAGAATATCAAAGTAGATAGTGCTATGACATTTTGTATTCTTATTCAGTTTTCTTTGATAAACAATTCTACTTAACATTTTGTGGTATATACTAAAGAAAACGCACTTACCTTCAGCTTATTATTATTATTTTTTTAATTTCTGAGACAGAATTGATTTTTGTAATATAAAATATGACAAATTAGTTTGTATCCAAGCAGAGGTAAATGTCACAAGATCAGATTTTAACTCAAAAATTGAATTGAAATCCTTCACATATTTTGTAATGGTCTTTGGGATTGTTTCTACATTTTGACCCTGATGAAGCATACTGTTTGATGCGAAATATCGGTGAAAAGAAAAACTACTTTTGAATGTATTAAGTGCTGAACTCTCCAACAACCTGTTTTTTAACCTTTGTTCCGAGCGGCAGGAACTCCTGGCCCATATATGTATATATATATATAATGTATAATATATAGAGTTGCTCAGTTTGCGCCAACATTACTACAACGTTTCGAAACGATTGTACTAGAATAAAATAACATCGGCATACGCGTTCTCAGGCTCAATGTATAATATGAAGCTATCTCACTCTATCTGAGACAGTAAACGTGATTTTAAATTTTGGTTCTCTAGAGTATCATTTATGTAAACACAATTAATTAATACAGGATGTACGAATTGAACAAGTATTTTTTATCTATATATGGTAATGTTTTTTCTGGTTATGGTTGGTAACCCTTCTCAGGGTGTTCCCTTCTACCACATGCTTTTTTATACTTTGTCTTTTATCTATTTTTTGAATATTGTGGTAGCTAGTAACACAGTGACTAAAAACAATTGCTTGATATACGGAGATAAATGCAATCGAAATTTTTCGGAATCGTTGAACGAATTGAATGCGAACTTGTGGTTCCGAGCATTGTCTTCCCATATACCTGCATGTAATTACAAATTTTTGCTACTACTCAATATTTTACACGATCTTGTCCACACGAACATAAATTTGTTCGTACGTACGTACATACAATTACCGTTTTGTATATAGACAATGCTATGTAATGTCAATTCCTTACATTTTTTAGTTCATCGTATTCGCTTCGTCTGATAACGTGTATTTATTTGAATCAAGTTTAATAGTTAGTATTTGCGGAAAATACACATAGTGTATTAAATGTAAATAAATATCTTTTGCATTATTTTCACCATTTTTTCAGGTTAATTAAAGATAAAATCGAATTTTACAACTAAAACAGTAGTGGAGGTAATTCATTTTTAGACATGTATGACTTTGTCATATATTCTGTATGTGAATAAACTTTATAATTTTTCAAATAGAATTTATTTGAAACCATCCCTTTTAGAGCTGATGTAAGTTTGTGTGAACATTCGAGTCGTAAGCAATGTTAAGTACCGTAAAAAGATATCTACTAGATTTCACTAATGGTGTGTAAATATACTATGGGTGATTTTAAAATGAGATACGTGATTTTATAAAGAGTGCAATAAAGCCTGCGCAAATAGGGAAGTACATAGACCCGCATAAATATATTGTACGTACGTTTTTTTACAAAATAATTTATTATAATTACAAAAAACAAATCATACTTCACTATGTAGATTACAAAATACCATTTCAGATTATTTACATTAAAGCACATTCACATAAGTATAACAAAGAACATCGCTAAGAAGTATGATCTCCTTTGGTTTTTATTACAGCAAATAGTCGAGATGGCAGAGAAAATGACAATTTTTGGTTGGTTTCCTGTGATATTTTCTAAAGCAAGATGTTACATTTCGAAACTTCACCTGTTTTTTAAGATGATCCCATAAATGCTCTATAACATTTAAATCAGGCTTTTTCGGAGGATGTTCTAATGGCTGTTTAACATTACAAAGCAACAATTCCTGCACCCGAGTTGAGGATTATTAGGGATCATAATCTTCTATAAAGGCAGCTTTGTTAATCAAACTTACTATGTCTACGCTCGGGAGGTAACTGTCTTTTAAAACGTTAATGTACATATGTTTATCCATTATTCCACCACATTTTTAGAGTTGGATTTCCGCCAAACTTTTGTATGGCCATCACCTCCGAAAATGTTAAATTTGCATCTACCTGTGAATATTACACGCTCCCAAAATGCCGGATCTGATAAATAAATGTTTCTATATTTTCAAGTGTTTCGTTTTGTTTCCGCCTGTCAGATATAGTTTCTTCCTTGCCACTGTACAAAAAATATTAATTTGTTTGAGGCAGCTACAAGCAGTTTCAACATTGACCGATATTCAAAATTTATTGTCAACGTCTTATACGTTTGACATCCGTCTTTTTGGATTTTCGTTCATTTTTTAAACAATGTGTCGGCATATTGGTTTATCAATTTTTGTAGGACGTCCTGACTTTGGTTCATTGTAATCGGTAGTGCAAGAATTTTTTATTGTTTGCACCGTAGCTTTCGACAAATTCACAGTTTCCGCAGTTTTACCTAGAGATTTTCCCTTCGATTTCAAATTAATCACTATTTTATGGACGTCTGCCGATATTTCTGGAGTCTCTGACGGTTTTTATTTCTATTGGTAATGATTAACAATAATACCCATTCTGTAACATGGCATGTCGATCACTGAGCTTACATCAAGAACATATTTCCCATTGGAAATATAACGGTAAATCAATTGGGGGAATAACTCTTTCAACAAGAGAAAGTAGCCTTTGGTATGTATACTCGGAGAAATGCAAGAAATCTATGCCCTCTATATATATTTATGTGAGCCCGTATATATAGTTCATTTATTATTAGAAATGAAGGAACTCAAGGTGTTACGACAAATTTCTCCCCTCTTATTTGCAATGTATGTGTCCATTTTAAGCATTCCCACTTCCTAACGCACAGTAACTACAGCCTGAGCATTTACTCCTGGGAGGCGCGGATTGGATGCGGTGTAGCAAAAGAAAATGGAGGTGGTATTAGTTTGTCGGTAGTAAGCGTCTAGATGGAAACGATATATAATGCTGCTTATACTATTCTCACTCTTTCAATGCTGTCGCACTGTGCGCAGTAACAACCCCTACCCCTCACGAGTAAATGTTTAGACTGTATCTCGGTTATCCTTATACCTTCCTTGTTCAACTTTAAAGAATCGTATTCCTAAAAATACTGTATACGATAACGCTTTTGTAATGTTATAAAATGTACTGTGTTCAAATATTTTGTCATTGACATATTCCCGGAAGAGAATATAATTTAAAAAAATTAAGTAACTGAAAATGTTTCGTTGAAGCATGCTCTCTTAAATAACGCAATACTGTGGGTTCTAATTTTTTACATATCTTAGCTAAGAGATTATGTATTATACTTTCGCAAATATCAATTTAGTGAATCAATGATTAAAAAAATACCATCAAGATCGTATTGCTACTATACTAAAACACTACAATTTATTTTATTTATATATATATATATATATATATACTTGTTAGATGCACCAGTAAAGGGAAATCTAATTCAATTAAATACTATGTGAAATATTGATGTGTTTTAAAATAATAGAGAATGACACAGTGTATGCTAAACAGAAAATCGAACTATTAGATATATTTTGAACCAACTGATTATACAACCGGCAGGTTATGTGACTTGTAAACATTCTCTAACTCACTGCATTGGTGTTTCACTTATTTGAATTTGAAGCAATTATTCATTTACATAAATATGTATTCTACCTGCAGCCTCATAAACATCGACAATAAATAGTTAAGCAGTTATAAAGTGTACATCTGCTATAGTAATATATTTTAAATAGTTTCTCGGGGTGTACGTTATTGATGCTCTATATTGGCTAATGCAGTAAAATCCATTTATTCTTGCTTCTTAATGTGCACTATTGAAAATATATAAACCATATCTACTATTGAACCGTTTTCGATAACTGACCTCATCAGAATTATATATGTCAAAAGTATATATGTAAAAGTCATTTTTGTGATACATCAATACATCTCAGAGCATACTTATAATCTGATATTTACCATTCCTAAGCAGGTAATTAGAAATAAATGACCAATTTCACGTGAAAATACAGTGAAAGCTCCCATTCTAATTTAAAGGCCTGTATAAATAATTTACAGTACAGTAAAAGCTTCCATAAACGGGCGGCCGCACCCCGCTTAAAAGAAAATTACATTCAAAAGCAAAAGTTCTGTTCACATTTATTTTCTATATGTATTTACATATATGTGCTGTGTATTCAGTTATGTTTTTCAGTAATTTACATCACTAAACTATTAGAAACAAAAACAAAAATAATACAAAAGTTACTTAGGAGCAGCTTGAAAAAAAATCTTGCCTGATTATTGTTTAAGCTTTCTTTTTTATTCTTCGACAAAGCAATTTTGAAAATGACATTCCAAATTCTTATTATTTTCAAAAGCTTTATAGTCATCTGTTGAAATTTTTTAAAGTCTTTAATGCATTTCAGGGCTTGATCGTAGCACTTTATTGGATTATCTCGTGGTATGTCCCCTATTTCGTCCTCCGTTTGATTTTTTCCCTCATTGTTTTTAGATTCTAGAATTTGATTCTCAAAATCAAAATTATCTTCAGTTGGTGTGTTTTGATTAATATCTGTGAATTCGTGTAAATTTTGAACAAAATCATTTACTGGATTAAAATCGGAGAGCTGCGATTTCCGCTTTTCTGAAATAGTATCGTATTGTTGTAGAATTCAGGTATTGCCATGCTGTTTTCATGAAATAGAATGCCTCTAAAACATTAATTTTCTTAGAAAACTCAGATGCTGATTTGATGCTGTACATGTTAGATAAAATGTACTTCAAAATCTGATTTCGGTAATGAAATTTGAAGTCTTGAATGATGTCCTGCTTCAAAGACTGACTTACACAGGTTGTATTGAAGGGAACAAAATTATTTTCACATTTGTTAGGTTACTGCATTGTCTAAAAACAGTAATTTAAAGATTTTTAAATCCCCATCTTTCGATCCAGCTCTACCAACTGTTAGCTCATCGGTTGGCGAGTCACTCACGCTTTTTAATTTAACTTTCACGTGACAGGTAATTTCTTATTGTTTTTGTTTTTTTAAAGCTGTAGGACGAGCTGATGTCGGATTTCTTGTTTATTTTGTTGTAGCTTGTGTTTTTCCTATGTTGAACTTCACTACCCCAGTCGATAGTGTTTCTCTCAAAACTATATTCACTCCTTCCCTGTTTTCTTTTAGCGTTAACATTCTTATTTTCGGGGACATTGTACGTTATATTTTATGCACGCGTCCGATTTTTAGATGAAACTGGTGAACAAAGAATAACCGGCGTAGCTTAAAATAAAAAGGGGAACTACCAAACTTCTGTTTCTAAAGTAAAATACCCATGCGTACGTAAACCAAGGGGAATATAACTATAATTAGAGCGACTATTGGTACGTTGCGGTCGTTTACGGTAGATTTTAGCCTGACAAAAGAAGCTGCCCGTTCATAGGGGCGCCCTTTTATTAGAACGTACTTTGTGTAAAATATGGCGGAAATGTTAGTTCCAAGAAATTTGGCCGCTTAAAGGCGATGCTCGCTTGTTAGAACTTCCCGTTACGAGAGCTTTCATTGTACCTACCTTGTTATTTTTTGTTTGCCAAAGTGCCAACCACAAATAATGATAGGATCTTGGTTTTAAAGGTTCTTCTTTTTTTCAATATTACGTTTGAAGCTATGGTTCTTTAATAAACACTCTTTTTGTTACTTTTGCAATGGAAGTGGTAATTGATGTATTTTACAAAACAGTCTGTTGAAATAACAATGTAGTTTAGAGGCTGTTAATTTTTTAGAAAATTAGTATCGCTTTTTGCCTTAAAATAATTAGTTTTCTGCGAATATAAATCTCCGAACAGATATATATATATATATATATATATATATATATATATATACATATATACATATATATATGTTTTAGAGAAATATCTGATGCTAACATGAAAATAGCAGCCTCTGAAGTTGAATCTTGATTGTTAGAGGAGAATATTGTTACCATATAAATAATTTACTAATTATTGCGTTAATAACGGAAAACATACTATTTATAAGTATTTTGGTTTGACATATCTATCATGAAGTAGCACTCACCATGAAGATTCTTCTCTTTCATGTGTTGTTATTTTAATAATTGCAGCTGTTATTTTCTGTTTTTAACTTCGGTCAAAGAAAGTGATCTGCTTTAGTATGTAAGGATCAATTTATATGTAATTATGGTAATTATACAGTATATGCAGATTAGAACTGGAATATATTTATTTTATTAACCTACTTAAGTATGTCTTATTTGTATAGAGTTTTATTTTTGAATTCTCATATAGTATGTACTCTCTTAAATGAAGCAATTCTAACCTGCATAATTAACTTATAAGAACATTATCTAATTAGAAATAGTTATATTGAAAATATTTCAAGAAATGATATATATCTAATTAATAGTTGAGCCTTATTATTTTGTATATATTATTATTACTGTACTAACAAGATTTTCTATATTTATAATTGTACCGTTTATTACAATAATAATTCTATAAAAGATACGGCCCTTGTATAGAGATCCTTTTGTATAGAATTTATTCGAGTTATTCATCATGTTTTTAATATAATTGATTGAAACACCATAAGTTTCTTTCTCCCTAAACTGAGATATTTTCAATCCTTTGTTATGGGACTTACATTATATACTATATCACATGACTGCAGTTATATAAATATCAAGAATATTGCCCCTGAACTTTAAGTTTGAACTTTGAAGTGTATAAATTAAATCTTAATAATAATAATAATAATAATAATAAAGCTAAATTTTGCGGATATGAATAACTCCAATGAAGTTCTAACCACTATTTCTTATCTTTAGTGGCCAGTTGTAAATACTGAAAGAATATATTAGTGTGAAAAAGGCAGATAATTAGAAATTCAAAAGATATTTTTTGTTCTTCGTATAGTATCGTTTATTTTCATTATAACTACTATTAAAATTCTGGTTAATCTCAATTATTTTCTGTATTGTACTAAAATACAGGGTTGTCTGTATTAAATAAAATGTGATAAATTAGACTATTTTGTGGTACGTGACTTTGCGGTCAATTGAATAAAAGTATTATATTTTTTATTTGTTGTGCAATTTTGTTTTTATATGGAAGCAATTGTTTGTTCGTCTGTAGTAGTTTCGAGTCTTGCCTGGGTTTTAACTTCAACTTTTTTCAGTAGTTTTGGTGGTAGCTCTAAATATGCTTATCATATTCATCATCATTTGTGACGAAATTTTAGTAGTTTTTAAATGAAAAATTAAGCTGTATCCAGGTGTTGCCTAAAGAAAACAAGGGAAGTATAAAATTGGTAATTTTTTTTACACAAAATAATATGGTTTCATTTTACAAACTTTACGATATTCTAGCATTTATGACACAAGTAGATGTAATATTTAGTGTATTCTTAATTTTATACATTACTAAGGAAATGATATTGCCGCGGTCATTATTCTACTGATTTCTCAAAACCATAGTAAATAACATAGATTTGGTCATTGCTTATTCCCCCTTTGAGAATAAAATATTTTTAGTTTAAAAGCTATATCTCTGTTACAATCGTACAGTTAGTGGATCTCTGAAGATGGGTACCTAAAACATAGTCCACACTGTTTTTTTTGTATTGAATAGGTAATAAGTAGTAATGCGTTATTTACAGTAATTGTTTGTTTTGCATATGAAGTTCATATGACTGAACATGAAAATAAAATGAGGTGCATATGTGCCTAATGTAGTAAAAGGATTTACAAAAATACCTTGATAGGTTATATTGTAGGCGGTAGTAATTTCAAGTGTTTAATTCTACCTGTAGTTAGCGTACTCCTCTAAACATTTGACTAAAAAGAAGATACGGATTTTATTAGAATATATTTGTCAGTAGGGTGGCTATTATATATGTTAAAATACACATTAAAGGCTGTGATTTTACATAAATGCATTAATCATGAGAAACAATATAGTTACACAAGCTAATAGGACTCTCTTATTTTATTTCTAATTCGAATAGGGAGGTCGTATTTCTTTATTTGTGATAATTTCTATTTTTATGCAATTGATCGCTAAGTAAATTATATTTTCCATAGTTTCTGGCCTAACTATTAGAATACACAATTCAAAAAGCCAGGCCTGCAAACTACATTCACTTATACGAATGCTAAATACATAATTATGACTTGTCATGATCTGTACAAATAAATTTAGTTAAATTGTGTATCAGATACTTGCACTATATGAATAATGATGTATAAAATTACGATGGAACTGTTAGATAATGTGACATAATACTGTTATTTTAATAATAAGTATAAATAGGTATATATTATAGATTATATATTTTTCTTTTCACTTTTAGTATCGATTTTGGTAGGTATATTTTTAATTTAAATAAATATATATCCTAAATATGTAATATAATTCATTATTTTTCACTGTTCAGTATTTTACTATTAATTACTGTAATAGACCTTTAATCGAAAATATAAATAATATAAATTAGTAGGCATGTAAACATAAAAATTATTTTAATTATTTTGTAAAATTGAAAACCAAATTGTAAGTTTTTAATAAAAATTGTATGCAATCCTTGTTGTTATTTTGTTATCTGCCTAGGTCGTCAAACACAATACAATTGATACAAGTTAGACACCGTTAGAAGCGAGAAAAAGTAGTTTACGAACTAAATGAAATGCAAAGAAGTGTCTACACGTATTTACGTACTTGTGTTTTATTTCAATTATTCTAGACAAAGCTTGTTTACTCTCAATTCTAAACGTACGACATATTTAAACGTTTTCGAGGCATACTGCACAGTTCTTGCGCCATTATCAGTTTTTTGGGGTTTGTCGGGTAAAAATAGTTCTAAATCGGCGTTTTCCAATCTGCAGTATGCGGTATCCTTGATACTACGGTGCTAATTTGGGGGTACGTAAAAACTATTAACGATAGCGGTACATCCCAAAAGGAAGCTAATATAATATAAAAGCTAAATTGTACAATTTTAGTTTACAAAACGGAACTTATGTGTAAGTTGTCAGTAGATCTACCCACCAGCTGTCTCGGGAATATTTTCAGTGTATTCCTTTTAGTTTTCGTAGTAGATTTACCGGGTACGCCATTTTTAGGCGTTTTAAATTTTTATAATAAAAATAGAGAAAGAATAGATTATTTTGGTGTCACGTATATTGTAAATTATTTATTTAACGAACATTTGTCCAAATCCATTTTTGTGTATGCCTTCTAATCTTGAAGTTTTCTTCATGATATATGTATGTACTTATATCTACGGATACGCCTCAATGTGACGCCATTGTAATGCAATGTAGATACATCAAAATCTCATCTGTAGTGGCTTTCAAGGGGTTATTGTTCTTATTTTATGTATTTACGTTGAGAAAATTCAATCTGGAAAAGGGATAAGCATCTGGAAAAAGTTGGCTTCATTCATAATGTGAACACGTGTTAGAAGATCCAGTTGTTCTTATTGTTGGTTTATGTATTCAAATAATTCACCTTAGTCTAACTACCTCTAAAAATCCAATTTTATAATGTTTTGACAAATTACCTTTTTCTCATTGCAATATGTCCAGAAGACGTGATGACATATTGAAACTGCCTAAGCAGTGAAGAGAGTGAAAATGATTTACCTTAAAGGTAGCATAAAATTATTCTTTTCGAATGAGATGAAAGTTCATAAATAAAGGAATCGGCAGGTAATGATGACGTAAACTTCGGAATTTATCTTAATAGAAGACTGGTATATATTCCAATCAGATTCCGAGAATGAGAAAAGTATTCTCAACTTATCCCTAAAAGTGGCTATTTTCCATGATACAGAGACTGCAGTTGATGGAACAATTCGGAAATTGCAAGTAGCTGGATTTAGTAGTAGATCACACATATAAACAACGTTGAAAGACAACTGGTCCTGCTGGGTACGCAAAAAGAAATATGATAGGTAATAAAAAAATGTGTCTTCCCCTTGATAGTGAAAATATGTTAGAACATTTAAACTGTACTGAAGCGGGGACATGTCGAGCTTTAAAAGTCATCGGCCAATTTAAACCACTAAAGTAAGTCGATTGCTGTTAGTGGAGTTTGGTATGCTCGGGTTGCATATGAAGAAAATTCATTGATTTATTGCTCACTAAAAGACTTATAAAACAATGCTTTCGTCCCTATAAACATTTTTGATATCAATACAAACTATAGCTTGAATCTTTACGAAAGTTTGTCACTAGTCAAAAGTCGGTGTTTAAAAATTTATTCAAATAAAATAAATCCTCTGTTTTAGCCAGGTAAATCATCGTGTATGAATTGCGAATTATAAATCATTTTTAGAAGGAGACTCTTTTAAAAATTGTATGCTAAGATTTGTTGACAGTTTGTTGCGATAAAAACACTATTCCAATGAGGTAGGAAATAACTATTACTTATAGAATTGAAGATGACATTTTTTAAGACAACTCCAACAAACTTAATTGGAGCAACTTGATAGGATTTACGACAGTTGTCGCTACAGCTATGATGAGTGAAAACTAGGACTAAAACATTTTTTGAAAAACAAGTTAGGGGACTAATAATACCAATAAATGATATCATTATCATTGCATCATCTGCCAATAACCTCTTACAATTCCGGGAGTGAAAATGAATGATGTGAATACGTTGTGAAGACAATAAATTTTATCAGAAAATCTGCTTTGATTGATCACCAATTTACGAATTTATTAGACCAATTCAATTATGTATTTGGTGATATATATTTTTCCAAGTTAGATGGTTTAGTAAAGGGTTAACATTAAAAAGGTTTTTCAATTAATATTGATTGAAAAAAATCGTAATAGCTATTCATTACAAGATATTAACTGGTTATATAAATTGATATTGCTATTGATGTAACTGGCGTTATGGTGGTTTAAAATTATATGCTAATGCCAAGCTTAGTTTGGTCTTGGCTGTATGAAAGCCACAAAACGAAAATTTCGACTATTACAAGAACAACTTTAACAGATTGACTATCATGGCTATCATATTCAATAGCCAGTGATTTTCCGTTAAGGCTCTGGCTATCAAATATGATGTATTCACATGGCAGGCTATAGCTATCAAAAATTTATCACTTACAATTAGACGCAAAGTTAGACTGCTGGCCCCTTGCGATATACTCAAATATGATAGCCATAATCCGTGCTGAAAAACTTCTGTTTAAATTTCATGAGGAACCGCGCCTACTTTTTTTTTTGATAACCAGGCAAAAATTCATCATTACCATTCAAAATTTAGCCAGATTAAAAAAAACTTTTTACTTAAATTTAATGTTGGATACTACTAAAAGAAATATGGTGCCCCCACCCTCTTCTTTAAAATTATTTTTGTTATAAGCAAGAGATTATAATAAAAAATTATAATCATAAACGAAGAACGATTATGTTGTAAAAATAATATAAATATTTCCTTCTTGCCTAACTTTTATCGTTTGATTGAACGTACCTTTTGTAACACGCTTTTGGCCCGCCATATATTCTGCAATTTACAATTTTGGCGCACCGAGGCAAAGTTTCGGCAATCGCGCACTACATCAACGACTCATTTGTGAGCGCTATTCATTTAAACTTATATGCCAATAACGTATTTGTGGTGGAAAACGTAAATTCCTGAACAAGAAATTATATTAAGTCATAAGGGTTCTAGAACATATCGCTGTTGGATGTTCAAACGCTAACAGTAGTAAATCTGTACACTACCGCTCACAAACTTGAGGGACCGAAATTTTTTTGCGTTTACACTCTTCTGGTGTTTTAGATATTATTTGGTCAATTTTTATTAATTAACCCATTAATTTATTCCTATCCTTAATCCTTTCTGCTATCCCTTCCAGCGATAACATATTTTGAAAAAATTTCTGGGTAGATTTATGGCCTTCAGTTATATCAATCTGGTTTTTCTCAACTAAAAATACGTAATTTGTTCGTTCGTGGTACTGAATATAGTTCTTAAATAAAAACATGTATGTATATCTATGCAATACTGGGGATTTGATAAAAGTGATAATTTAGTTGACAATGCAATTAAGGGTTTTTCCAATGTGTTGTAAAACTGATTTCATATTCTTTCAATAATTTCTAGCAGTATTTGATGTAGTGAATTCATTATATGAAATTCATAGGCCGCAATGTATATTCTGTCTTGTGTTGAAATGCATGGCCTTTTCATGCACATCAAAGCTAACTCGCTTAAGAACTATGCAACTAGGAGCATGGAGACTCTAGTTAGCAACCACTACCTAACCCCTAAATGGTTTATATGACTATATAGTTATTATTGGACAAATCGTTTTATGAGTGAGTATACAGTGTGGACGTACAAGTTGGAACAAAATCAATAAAATCTGTGAATAGTGAAAAAAGAAAAAATATTCAAATTAAATGTTCAAACTGAAGTGGTATTAGATAACCTCATAAGAAGAAATCGAGTGGAGTTAGATCGAGAGATTTTGTTGGCCATTCAATTTCTCCTCGCTTACCAATTCATTTGTTTGGGAAAATGGTACTAAAATAATTACGAACAGTTAGAGAATAATGTTACGGTGCACAATCCTGCTGGTACCATAAGGCGCTATTCGTCAGAACAGAATGTTCTGCATTTGGATGGAGAGTAACGATTGCAAGTATTATGGTTCGCTGGAGTAGTAGCAAATAATTTTCACTCCTTCAAGCCTATACGGAATTGTGTGTGACCTTCCATCATTCAGTGTGGATTTTCATGTGCCCAGTATCTATAGTTTTGCCTATTGACAGACCCGTTTAAGCAGAAAGGGGAAAAATATGCGTCTTGACGATTCCAGATTGTTATAACATCGATTCATCATTATGTCACAAAATTAAACTTTTCTGTCAAAATCATCCTCGTGAAGTTCTTGAATAAAATTTATTTTGTTCCTTTTTAGACAGAATCAATAATACATTTTACGTCGAAATTTATTACCTTTTTATTTTTTAAAAAGAAATTGAATACGACAGATGCGACCGGATTGGGACAATAAAAGCAAAACCTATTTGAAATAAACTTTTTTGGAATTGAAGATTTTAAACAGAAAATTACAATTTAACGTAAATAACAATGTTAAGAATATTTAAAATAGTTTTTTTTTTGTCAAAAATCTTATGTAATCCCAAAATCATCGTTCTGTATGCAAAAAAACGATCTTCTCTAAATGGCGCTATAAAAAATTGGGGTTATTATTTAAAAGAAAAGGAGGTGACGTCATATTTGCGACAATAATTATGTTATAAAATACGTTTTTGGTAAAGAAATGTTCATTTAAAAATAAGGTTGACGTGTCCGATCGCTTTCTTTTCACTATTTACAGGTTTTATTGATTTTATTCCCCGCTATACGCCCACACTCTATATTGACAATGAGCTTACTAGATAAAATAAAGATAATTATAATAAATATGGTAGTTTTAACATTAACTTAAGTTACTTGGACCTTCATTGCTAATAATCGCAAAAAGCATAATTAGGAAACCACCTAACATGCACATACTATATATTATAGTTTTAGTAGTACTAATATTAGCATATTTATTTATTGTACTTATAGTTTTGTGTACATTTTATTATAACACTGGGGAACACAATTTTAGTTGAGTGAGATCTAACAAGTGTTTTTGACAATTTTTTGTTATCTAAATCCAAAAATAAACGGAGTTTTTCTCTATCACATCAACATTTGAAGCTACAGGATGCCATGCGTTTGTCTCAAGAAACCATACAAAATGTATATACAATGCAAAATAGTGAAGAAGTTACCTAAATAGAATTTTGTTTACAATACTAAAGTTAGGTAGCATTATTGTAAAAGTTGACGCTTATAGCTTTTTTTAAATTGTTCTAAATGGTGGACAATCTCATCTGGTGCTCTCACAATAGTCACAATTGATACTATGTTTCCGTTACCCTTAAATCTTGGTGGAATTGTTTACCTTGCTCATCACTGACTGGATCGAAATTTTCCGGAAGGTTAGGAAGATGGTTATGCATAAAATGCATTAGCATAAAATATATTTTTATGCTAATGTTGCAATTAAGCATTTTGTAGCTCTCCAAGACTTTTGTAACTCTTTGCTCGTGTATTTCTAAGAAAGTCTTGGACAAGGTTTTTGAATGACAACTAGAGTTGACGTACATGGGATGAATACATAAGGGAGTAAGGAGTAACTGTAGGCCACGGCAAGAAACAGCTATTCGACTGCGAGCATACGATACGGACGGACGTGCCTGCCGTATCTCCAGTGAAAAAATCAACGATGTCACGTTCGTCGGGTTTGTTGAAGGAAAAACCACGGGCATGGGGGTTGTTTGCAGACGGCTAGCTCGAGTTCTGCCCGCAACGCGACAATGCAACGATGCACGGTCGGTGATGCGACCGAGGTCGTCGGCCGTTTCGGCCTACCGCTCTCTAGTGAAGTAAACTCGTGGGCGAGCTGACAAGGTTTATTGGGGCAAGTACGCACATAGACAAAATGTTAGACAAAAAGGCAATCACGAACATAGACAAACATAGACAGAATATGGTTAAGAACATAGACAAATGTAGACAAAGTATAGTCAAGAACGTAGACAAATTTACACAAATTATGGTTAAGAACATAGACAAATCTAGACAAAATATGGTTAGGAACATAGACAAATGTAGATGAAATATAGTTAAGGACATAGACAAATTTAGACAAAATATGGTTAGGAACATAGACAAATCTAGACAGAAATATGGTTAAGAACATAGACAAATCTAGACAAATTATGGTTAAGAACATAGACAAATCTAGACAAAAATGTGGTTAGGAACATAGACAAATGTAGACAAAATATAGTTAAGGACATAGACAAATTTAGACAAAATATGGTTAGGAACATATACAAAATATAGATAAACTGTAAGCAAGAACATAGACAAAAGTACATACGTATAAGCGCGCCTGGATACTTTCGGCCGGCTCAGCCCGCCGAACCGATCTGGATCCTCAAGCGAGTCCCTGTATTGTAGCTACCTGGGCCGAAGTTAATCAACCGGTAGCCAACGCTCAAGGCGACTCTGAAGCTTTGGTCCGAAAGTTTCGGTTTAAGTAGGCCTTGCTGGCCATAAAATGAAAATTCAGGACAATAGTCCTAGATTTTGACTGGTGTTCGCTGCGCTGTAAAATTCTGATTGGCCGAAACCCTTCGTAAACGACCGACGGCAACCGTATTGGTGCGTTGGCCGCTATCGTGCGGTTTCGGGTACGGTGGGTGGAGCCTGTAAGTCGGTCCGTGAAATTATAAGTATGAGTGCCTGTCTCAGCACTTCGTCATTTGTATGCTGCTGTTTGTGGGATTACATGCTTAGTTCTTATTACCTAATTACCTTTAAGTTCTATCGTAAGAGCTTTTTTCCTTTTTTTCTTTTTGTAGAAAGTTTCTAACCTGCCCATCAACAAATAACGTCTTAAATCGTTCGTGTTGGCTCGATTGAGGTGGGTGAACACGGCTCGGATTCTGCTCGCGGTACGTGCACTTTCGCGTAGCGATGGGGTGAACCGGCCTGGGGTTCTGCTCGCGGTACGTGCATTGTAGCGATGGGGTGAACCGGCCTGGGGTTCCGCTCGCGGTACGTGCACTTATCGAGGGTCTTGCGTGTAACATCCGGCCGCCCTCCGGGAAGACGTTATTTGAGGTGGGTCAGGTTCGGCACGGCATCACTTCACTTTAGCACTCACTCAAGTTTCGGCCCGACTGGGTCCTGGGGTTGACGCAGGAGCAGTGTCTGGTGCTGGGGTGGTGATGTCGGTGATCGGTGGCGCGGCATGCGCCAAAGTTGGTGGAGTGTGGGGGTCTGTAGGGCGCCTGGCGGGACGAACGTGATCCAGATGTAACTTGACGCGGTGCGCGCCGGGTTGCTCCACCCAGACGGCGGTGGGGCCCGCGGTCTCAACCACGGGATACGGTCCCGCCTATTTCGGGGCGTGAAGTCGATTCGTTGATTTGGTGAAGACTTTAGTCATGACGAGATCGCCTGGCTGAAGCTGGAGGGGCATGGGGTCTTCTGAGCGGTGGTAGCGCTGCTCTCGGTAGCGTCTCTCGTTGGCGTGGACTTTTCGGAGGCGTTGGCCCAGTGGTTCGGGCGGCCGGGGCTGGTGTTCACGCCATTCCCCCGGTCGCTGCAGTTCGTATCCTAGTAGCGCACGAGCAGGGGAATAACCTGTGGCGGCATTCTGGCGGCATTGCAAGTTGAACGAGACTATGCCCACCTTCTCGTCCCAACGGTCAGGCGTTCGGCCCTCGAGTTGGATCCGCAGGCCTTTCTTTAGTTCTTGGTTTCGCCTCTCCACGGGGTTGGACCTCGGGTGATAGATGGGTGTGGTCCAGTGGATGGCTTGCCATTTCCTGAGGGCGGCGTCCCAAGTGATGGAAGTAAACTGAGGGCCGTTGTCGGTCAGGATCGCCATTGGATATCCGAACCGCTGGAAGATGTTTTCCAGAAACGCGACAGTCTTCTCTGTGTTGGCGCTGGGGACGGCGCCGACCTCGGTCCATCTGGAGAAGAGGTCTTGCACAACGATCCCAAAACGATAGCCGTTCCTGGAGGTGGTCATGGGTCCGATGACGTCGACAGAGACTACTTCGAAGGGCCTTGCTGGGGCGTGGGGGCGCAACGGGGCCTTGGCTTAGTGGGCGCCTCGTTTAAAGGCGTTGCAGATGCGACAACTCCGGACGTGATCGGTAACTTCTGGGATGAGGGTTGGCCAGTAGTACCTCTCTCGGATGACGCGGATGGTCTCCTCGGTTCCCGGGTGGCCGGCGGTGTAGTGGTCATGATAGCGGTCGATGATCTGCCGTCTCACTTCTCGTGGCGTGACGATCGGGAACCGGTCTCCCATCCGGCGTCTCAAGAGGCCGTTTTGGACGACGTAGAGGGGCTCGGCGGCGTTGTCCTCTGGAGGGCGGGAGGTGTCCCGGAAGTAGTGGGCTAATTGCTCATCCCTTTGTTGGGCGTCCTGGAGCTGGTGGAGCAGGGGCTCTTCATCCGTGGTCAGCAGAATTCGGTGTGGGGCCTCAACCTCTGGAGCTGGGCGGCTTTCTTGCGGTAGCAGGCGCTCTACATTGTCTAAATCGGAGGGGATGGTTTCCTCACCCGGGTTTCTGGACAGTGCGTCTGGCAGCTCGTTCTCCCGTCCGGGGATGTGCTCTATTGTATAGGCGAATTCCTGGAGCAGCAGTGACCATCTCATCAACTTGGAGCGGGTGTCTTGGAATTGCCGGAGCCAGGTGAGGGCCTTGCTGTCCGTGCGGAGAGTGAACGGCTTTTCCTCGAGATAGGCGCGGTAGCGTTTGATAGCCCAGATAACGGCGAGACATTCCTGCTCGTTCACGTGGTAACGTTGTTCTGCAGGGCTGAACCGAACGCTGGAGTAGCTCACGACTCGCCTTCCATCGGGAGTCTCCTGGTACAGGACGGCGGAAACCCCTACTGCACTCGCATCGGTTTGTAGGACGAATGGTTGGTCGAAGTTGGGCCGATGGAGCGAGAGTGGTTTGGCGGCCAATTGTTTGACTTGCCGGAATGCCTGGGCGGCGGCAGTGTTCCATCGAAACGGTCGCTTTGGCGATAATAGGTCCGTCAGGGGCGCGAGGATGGCCGAGACGTTTGGGATGTATTCCCGCAGCCAATTCACCAATCCCAGGAACCGCCGTAAGCCCTTCCTAGTGGTGGGTTGTTCTGCCCTTTGGATGGCCTCGACGTGCTCCTCTTGGGGATGGTTTCCGTCCGATGTGACTACGTGACCCAAATAATTCAACTCCGTGGTGGCGAAGCGGCATTTGCCGAGGTTCAAACGGAGTCCGTGTTGGGCTAACCGCTCGAACACCAACCTTAGATGTCTCTGATGTTCTTCAAGGCTGTCAGAGTAAATTATTATGTCGTCTAGATACGCGATTGCGAACTCACGCAAGTAACCGACCAGGACATCCTGCACCATTAGCTTCTGAAACGTTGTGGGGGCTCCTTTCAACCCAAATGGCATTACATTAAATTCGTAGGCGGCTCCGTCTGGAGTCGCGAATGCGGTCAATGGTTTGGAGCCCTCATCAAGGGGTATTTGCCAATACCCGTTCTTCATGTCTAAGGTGGTAAATATCCTGGCGGTACCCAGATCCCGCAGAGACTCTTGGATCGGAGGAAGGGGGCTGGCCTCATCGTGCGTCCGAACGTTCAGTTTGCGGTAGTCCACACAGAACCTCGGTTCGCCGTTCTTCTTCGTGACGATAACCACGGGTGAATTGTAGCTGCTGTGGCTTGGACGGATCACGTCGGCGGCGAGCATGCTTTCCACCTGCTCGGTGATAATCCGTTTCTTTTTCCGGGGAGTAGCGGTATCGCGGAGCCTTTACCGGTGTGTCGTCGCGTAACCTTATCGTGTGTTTTGTAGTGGCAGTCGTCATTGTAGGGGAGCTTTCCTCGAACAGCGCCGTGAAGGTGCCGAGTGTGCGGGCGAAGGTCGCACGCTGTTGCTCCGACCATCCCGAGGTGTCAACCGGGATATCGGTGAGGGCTTCGATATTCGGCGGAGGAAGGGTGGTTCTTATTTTGTCGAAGAACAACGTGTGACGCTGTCCGGCTCCGACGTGGATACAGCCCCGGGGAATATCAATAACGGCCGCTTGCTGCTGGAGCCAAGGGTATCCCAGAATGATCTCGACGTCGAGCTCTTCGACGATTGTCGCGAGGCACTCAAAGTCATGTCCCACTGCGCTGGCAACGAGCAGACCCTGGGAGTCGGCGGTGAAGGTTCGTCCTCGGATGGCGGAGTGGAACTCCATTGTCGGGATTTTGCTGATGGCACCGGATATCCATCCGGGTCGAGCTGGGTTCTGGCTAGCGGCCGTGTCGATCAGGGCGGTTACTGTCCTTTCCCGGGCTTGGAGCTTGATAGCAGGCGTTCTGGGGTTCCCCAGGATGGCGGTGAGGGCCGTCCCGACGCCTACGGCGCAACCCTGTTGGCTTCCCCGGCGGCGTCGTGGCGTCGAAGCGGCCGGACGGGGCCGGCGGCGGTTGGTACGGTTGGGCAGGCGCAGGTGGGCGTTGTGGTGCAGGTGGGGGCCGGGTGTGCTGAGCCAGCGGCGGTTGGTGCTGCAGATTTGGCGGTGGATGGCGGCGCGGCGCTGGCGACGGCTGGCGTGGCGACGCGCGCGGAGGTTGGGGCAGGGCAGTTGGCGAAGGTCGCGGCGGCGGGGCGCGTTGCGGCGACGGATGGCGTGCACGGAATCCCTCCGAGCGGTTGGGGCAGTCCCGGTTAAAATGGTACTCTGGGCAGAACCAACACTTGGGAAGGTTGGTGGTAGTTCTGGGTCTGGCTTCGGGGTTCTCCCGAGGTGTCCGCTCGGTGGTGGCGGTGGTAGGCTTTGGTTTGACGGGGGCGCGGAACTGCTCGAAGACAGCAGTCCAGCGAGCACACTGCTTCAGCAGCTCCTCCATGGTGGTTGGGGAGGCCTGCGTGAGTTGGATGCAGTACTCACGCGACATCCGCTCGATGATGTGTGTCACCAGGTCCTCTTCCGGCCATTGGGGATCCAGCCTCAGACACAACCGCCGTAACCGGTTGATGAAGGCATCCGGAGGTTCGTCCAACATCTGATGTGTTGCCGTGGCCTTCCGCAGTTCCTGGCGGCGTTTCGCACTTAGGAACTCCGTTCGGAATCGCCGCTGGAAATCTGCCATGTCGACGAAGCTGTTTTCATGGCGCTTGAACCATTTGTAGGCGTCAGATGTTAAGAATGGACTGACAGCGTCGTCGACATCTTCGGGGATTTCGAAGGTTCTACCGTTGAGGTGCGCTACCAGCCTCTGGAGGAACACCTCGGCATCCTCGGTGAGCTGGCCGGAGAAAGTTCGCGGCGGCTTGGTTTCGCTGGCGGATCGAGCTCCCTGCATCCGGGCAAACATCTCCTCCGTTAACAGGTATTGGACCGTTGAACCGTGTGTGGAGGTGGTTGGTGAGGTGGCTGCGGTTGGCGAGGTGGCAGCAGTTGGCGAGGCGGCGGCGGGTATGACTGCCGGTTGTGGCGCGGTGACAGCTTCCGTCGTGGTGGCGGTGCCTGGGGAGGCACGTGCAGCTGTTGAAGCGCTTCTGGCAGCGCCTGCGCGAGTACCGTTGGTAAAAGGGTTCGCATCGCGGCGAGCATCTGCTCGACGATGGCAGGTGAAGCGCATCCGTCCCATTGAGTAGCGATCCCGTTGGGGCTTGACGGGGCTAGGACACTTGCTTCGTTGTTGGTGGGCATCATCAGCGTGGGCGCCGTGGACATCGCAGCTTCTTCCTCGTCTAGGGAGAGGTTTACCAACCGCTGGTTGCTCCTCGTGTTCATCGTTGCTTTGTTTACGTGGGCCCGGGAATGTATCCACAATTCCTCCTCGTCTCCTGGGTGTTCAGGTTGCCGAGCTCCTGGCCCCACGTTGGGCGCCAATTGTCACGTTCGTCGGGTTTGTTGAAGGAAAAGCCACGGGCATGGGGGTTGTTTGCAGACGGCTAGCTCGAGTTCTGCCCGCAACGCGACAATGCAACGATGCACGGTCGGGATGCGACCGAGGTCGTCGGCCGTTTCGGCCTACCGCTCCCTAGTGAAGTAAACTCGTGGGCGAGCTGACAAGGTTTATTGGGGCAAGTACGCACATAGACAAAATGTTAGACAAAAAGGCAATCACGAACATAGACAAACATAGACAGAATATGGTTAAGAACATAGACAAATGTAGACAAAGTATAGTCAAGAACGTAGACAAATTTACACAAATTATGGTTAAGAACATAGACAAATCTAGACAAAATATGGTTAGGAACATAGACAAATGTAGACAAAATATAGTTAAGGACATAGACAAATTTAGACAAAATATGGTTAGGAACATAGACAAATCTAGACAGAAATATGGTTAAGAACATAGACAAATCTAGACAAAAATATGGTTAAGAACATAGACAAATCTAGACAAATTATGGTTAAGAACATAGACAAATCTAGACAAAAATGTGGTTAGGAACATAGACAAATGTAGACAAAATATAGTTAAGGACATAGACAAATTTAGACAAAATATGGTTAGGAACATACAAAATATAGATAAACTGTAAGCAAGAACATAGACAAAAGTACATACGTATAAGCGCGCCTGGATACTTTCGGCCAGCTCAGCCCGCCGAACCGATCTGGATCCTCAAGCGAGTCCCTGTATTGCAGCTACCTGGGCCGAAGTTAATCAACCGGTAGCCAACGTTCAAGGCGACTCTGAAGCTTTGGTCCGAAAGTGCACCGTGCAGCTGATTGCACCCGCGACAAGGAAGCCAAACCTTCTTGTGTGAACTGCGGTGGCGAGCACATCGCAAACTACCGGGGATGTCCCCGGCTTCCCGTCGACTGCCTAAATATCTTCGTTCCAACCCTCCGGTCGCCTCTTCGGCCGGAGGCCCTGACCCAGCAGCTTCCTCGTCGCAACCTCCAGCGCCTTCCCCGGCGCAACCACCGATCCGCCCGACCCAACCTCAGACGTCATACGCCGCGGTAGCCTCCGGCAACTCAAAAGGGTCCAAACCCTCCCGAAAGACTGTAAAACCCAACAATCTGGAATCGAGGGCCCGGCTTCCACAGCCGGACTTCAACACAGCCGTCCTCGCGCTTCAGGAGCTCCTCGGCCAATTTGCAGTGGCCGTTCATCATTTGAAGATGGCGATGCCGAGAAACTTGCTGTTGCAGCGGTAAGACTCAAGAGGATCCACCCGGTGCTACATTTTTATTATTTATTTATTATATTATATTTCGTTAATCATATGACGTTCTCTTCCAGGAAGTTTTCTTCCGTTTTCTATCAGCCTTCAGTTAATGGAAAATGAGCAAAATTATTTTCAGTTGTGACTTCGGTTTTAAATTCAAATTTTAAAAGTAAAATGCCGCAACATTTTATTTTTCAAAATTTAATTGCAGTGATTAGGCTCCCCATATAAACCTTTCGGAGTCACGCTCCTCAAGCTTTGATAGCTAGGCTTATCCTATGATGCTTTTTCTAAATTATACCCCTCTTCTTCGGCGGTGACCGAAGGCCGGAGACAAATCAGTGATAACTGATGGGAAATAGGTACATATAAAACAGTGTACGTCCCAAGCTGAGATTTGTTATTCCGGATCCGGATGTAGGCCACGGCCTGGGTACTTAAGGCATCAACGTTGGCTTCAGAACGTAATTTAACCTGGTGCTGCTTGGGGCGCTATTATCATTATATTTTGACATGCGAATTTGACATTATTGTCGGCCATTTTATCTGTGCGTTTTTCAAATCTGAAATCATGGTATTTAAATGTTGCGTATTTACTTGCGGTAAATCTAATAAAGAAGTGATGCTACATTAGTTTCCAAAAGAATTAGAGGTAAGCGTAGTTTAATAATGTATCAATTAACGCTGCAAAATACGTATTGTTTGTATTTTTTGACAGCGCTTAATCGAATGGCTTCGCATAATTGGACGGAACGATTTAATTGATAAAGCATTTGAACGGATAAGAAACAAAATATATATAGAGTATGTCATCTTCATTTCGCTGAAAATGTAAAGTTTCAAACACATCACAACAGGACAAATCTTGTCGCAGATGCTTTGCCATCATTATATGTCCCAGGTAAAGATATATTCACTTATCATTGTAGAATGTGAAGGTAATATTCTTTAGGTTGTACACTGGAGGCTTACCAAACTGTGGATAAGGAAAATATACCACCAAAAAGAAGCCATTGACAATCGAAAATAAAGAATGAAGAATGAAATAGTTTGTACGAGGGATTCCAGGATAATGAAAATTATGGGGAGGTTTTAGTGGGTTTGAGTCTCACGCTACCATGTCACGGTTCGAATCCTCGAGCGTATGTGTGCACGGAGCATTTTCTCCTACTATAAAATTATATATATATATATATATATATATATATATATATATAAATGATAGTCGCATAGTCCTATTTCGCTAAAATGAATTTTTAAAGATCGTAATATGTTTAACAGTGTCATTAATGTCAAAACTGTTGCTACAAGTTGTACAATAAATTGGTATTAGCAAAGTAAAGACTGTGTTTTATTATTGATATTAGAACAGGGTATCAATAGGTATGAAATAATGTAATTTAAAATTCCCGCTGTTAAGATGAAGCGCCCATAACGACACTGGGTAAAACGAATACAGTGGTTGACCGTAGCACAGAATAAGAATAATCCAGAAGCGACACTTGAAAGTGGTGGGGGTACCGGAAGTCGCCATTAGTTTGGGCTCGCCAATGGCGTGTTAGTATGTTTGTTGTGCTTCAATTTACGTTGATTTACGTGAACAGCTGATGTGTTTGCTGGAATTTAAATATTTTTAGGCGACTTTAATATAGGTGTAGTGTATAACGTGTAATTTAATTAGGTATTTAGTACATTAGTGTTAAAAATGTATAAGAAGAGTGGAGGACATGTATGTTTAGTAAAAACTGTAAAAGCAAAGCTTGGTTATGTGAAAATATAAAATTTTTTCGAGTTCCAAAAGAAGAAACAAGGTATGTTACAAACAGGAATGAAAGAGTAATGATAACATAGTAGTGACAAGTAGTATTGTATACTGGACTTCTTGTATTTATATCGAGTGTCTTATGTAATATAGTTGCTTATTAAAATGTTTTAGAGCTCGGATTTGGATGCTCCAATGTAACCGTCCTGACTTATCCGAGAGGAATCCAGATGCTCTATACAAGTTATACAGAGTGTGTAGCTTACATTTTGACAATCGGCAGTATACCAATCATTTGAAAAACCATCTTCTACCTACAGCTGTTCCAACAATATTTATTAATTCTGCAAATTCACCTACCAGTACTTGCACCTTATCACAGACAGGTATGAAATTAATCTATTGCCCCTGTAGTATAATCAATATTACACAAATGAAGGATTTATGTTCGTATCTGTGCTCATAGCCTATGCTGTGCGTTTGTTTGTGTACATACAGTGCAAAAAAACAATGCACTGACTACACGCTAGCATCACTATGTGTTGTTTTAGTTTAATGGAATGCAGCCTGATATTTCTGCATACTGTTGTTCAACTCAATAGAACTAACTTCTCTTATGCAATAGTATGAATAAACGA